>CM055122.1:1246961813-1247636813 GCA_029206835.1 Rana muscosa
AAATCTAAATTTTGTTCTTCACTAACTATGATTTTTTATATAAGCAGTAGAAATGCCAGGATGCTTTGCAAAATTTTGTTCAAACTGCACTACTCCAGGAAATAAAGAAACCAAAGTAAGTTATTTTGCTTTTCCGAAAGAGGAACAGAAAATAAAATTATGGCTGCGCAATGCTGGAATGGACCCAGGAATGGTAGATGAATATATACCAATTATCAAAGCGGACATTCATTCAGATATTTATCGGATGTGTTCTTCACATTTTGAAAGTGAGTGCTTTATTATGAGGGGAAGTCAAAGGAGATTAAGTCCTGAATCTGTTCCTACCATATTTATCGAAACAGGAACTACAGAAAAATCTGGAAATAAATGGCTTAATCGATTGAAAAAAATATGGATGATACAACACATGAAGGCTGGAACCTCTCAGACAGCCATGGACAGTGCTACATGTACTTGCCAATGTCATGCTAGTAGTCAATCTAAACATGTGTCAAACAACGATGCCAGCACACAAACTGGCCTTGGACATTCAGAATTTGTGGAATCTGAAGGTACAAGTGATACTATTTTTTTAGAACATTCATATTGTAGTAAAGAGGATCTTTTAATGACACCACTTCTAGTGTCAACACCAAAAAGTCATCAAAAGACAAAAGAAGTTCAATCGGTGATCTCTTTTTCGCCCGCTTTACCTGTCTTGTCTACCCCTTCGCTAATACCAAGAAATAGTAAATCAGCCTTCAACCCGTATGTTGAAAGTCCAGAAGTTGGGACTAAAAGAAAATTGTCTTATCTGGAGGATCCAAGCTTTCACAAGTCAGATTGTGATACACCCCAAAAAGGCGATCATAGTCTTTGTGAAAGTGAGGTGGAAATTGAAACAGAAGATGCACTTCCTCATCCCTTGAATTTGGTGAAAGAGAAAAAATGTATTGTTTTCGAAAGCTGCCTTGATAAACTACTTTATGCGATGATTTGCCCTGAACCTGGCTGTTTTTCAAAAATCAGAAAGATTGAGAAAAAAATTATTGGCACAATGATTTCTGTTCACTCGATCTGTACAGATTTTCACCGGTCAAAACTTTGGGAAAGCCAGCCCAAAATTAAACATTATTCGGCTGGTAATATTTTGCTTTCTGGGGCAATAACTTTAACTGGAGGAAGCTACGCAAAAGTAAGAGAAATGTTTGATCTCTGTGGCATACAAATTTTTGGAAAAACTTCTTTCCACAGATCTCAAAATGCATTTGTTTTTAAAGCAATTGATCATAGTTGGCAAACTATGATTTATAATGTCAATGAGGAATTGTTAGGAAAACCAGTCTTCTTGTTAGGGGATGGGCAATGTGATAGCCCAGGGTTTTCAGCAAAGTATTCTACATACACGTTCATGGATTTTAGTTCAAAGAAAATTGTGGACTTTGAACTAGTGCAGGTGTCACAGACCACTTCTTCTGTTGCGATGGAGAAGTTTGGATTTACCAAATGTTTCGATCGCATAATTGACAATGGATTGGATGTTCAATTTGTGGGAACGGATCGGCACACTGGTATTCGTAAACTACTTTCGACAAACGAAAAATACAAAAACATAAACCATCAATTTGATATGTGGCATTACGTGAAAAATATACGAAGAAAATTGATGCAAATTTCAAAGAAAAAAATAAACCGCGCAATTTTACCATGGATTGGACCCATTTTGCTGCATTTCTATTTTTGTAGTAGACGTTGTGAGGGACAAGAGACGCTTTTCAGAGAGCTTTGGCAATCTCTACTATATCATGTAGTAAATGTTCATGAATGGGAAATTGACGGTGTACAGCACAAATGCTTACACGATCCACTCAGTGTGGATTCTCATCCTGTTCCCTGGATAAGCAAAAACACACCTGCATTTCATTGTCCACAATTGTCTTGGATAGTCAATTGGATAAAGACATAAAGCATCTAACTTTTTTTGTCAGACAGGGGTTATTGAAACATACTACAGTATGATTCTTAAATATCGGCCAAAAATAATTCTTTACAGATTTGATTCCATGGAAGCAAGGACAAAATTGGCTGCTTTATGCCACAATCACAATGTGGTACGAAACCCCGCTCTGACAAAAAAAAAAAGATGAAAGTGGACAAGAATTTGTTGTTGAACGTAAAAATCTTGAATTTCCAAGAGGTAGAAAAAAATGGGTTGTGCGTAATGTTTTTGAAAACATGAATAACGAACATCTTTACATTATGCTATCCGACATGATTAGCATTGTTGAGGGTACACTAATTTCTTCTTGGGAATCCAAAAACAAACTCATGCCGAGAAACATTGCCCCAATTGAAAGGCCTGAAACAAGTGTGGCAGTAACGGAACACATGTCACGATTTCCAAAAGTTGCTAAATAAGCATACAAGTATGGAATTTTTGGTGTACATATCTGTATAGTTTTCTGTGTTAAAATAAACAATATAATATAAATGTAAATAAGTTTTTTTTTATTATAAATGGTTTTATACACTTTACATAGTTTTTGTATTTTTAAAAAAATAAAAAAATTTGCTTTGGAAAATTTGTGTGTTTATTTTCAAGATTAATACTTATATTTAAGAAGTCTGTACAAAGTGTATAACTGTAGCAAATAAAATTATAAAAATAATTAAACAAATTTCTATACTCTAAATGTTTTTTTTAAATTTAACAAAAACAAATTTATAATAATTTAAAAAATATTAAACATTGAAACACAATAAAAAAAAAAACGAATGAAATGCCATTTCTGATGCATCATAATCATCAGAATACATAAAACCAACATAGGAACCATTTGGATCGGGAAATACTTCACGGATTAATTTTACAGCGCAAGATGGAATGACACGTCTGTTTCCCTTTCCGAGAAATCCATAAGTCCAGGCAATAAAAGACCGATATGCTGTTTTACGCAAACGTCTATTGAAAAAAAATATATATAATTTTTCTTTTTTTTTTAAATAAAGATTATGACAAAAAATATATAAAAGATTAGTCTATTTACCTATTGTTGTCAGCATCCACGACAGGTAAGTCCTCCAGATGCATAGTCATGAATGTTATTCGTACATGTTCCTCTGTTGCCATCTGGGAGCAGAATATAGGTGCGGTTGTTATGCATTGTTCTCCCTCTGGTATACAGACTTCAACTTGATGTATTTCTCGACAACAAACAGATTCTATTTGTGTTGGCATGGCTATGCAACACTGACACAAACACCATTGTGTGTTTCCAATTCGATCCTCCTCAGATGTCTCTTGAGTCGACGACGAATTGGAAGCATCTACTGTGGGATTTCTTGGAAAGGCTCTATCCGATTTTTTGTCTGGATACCTTGCAAGTAACTGAGCTACCATTATACTTCGCTGAAATAAAAAAAAATTATTAAATAATTATATTAAAAAATAAAAAAATATTAAAAAATAAATAAAAAAATATATTGATTAATAATACATTACTAACTCTTTCATCCTGTGACAAAGAGCAATAACTCAGCAAACTGTTAGCCCGATTTTCTTGAGTATTGTCCTTTAAACAAACATAAAATAATAGTCATATAAAAAAAAAAAAGGGATACATACATGCAGTGTGAAAACTTTTGAGAAAAAAAAAAAAAGGACGTACCATTTTTATTTGATATGATTTTTGAATATGTGTATTTAATTTTGTCTGAAAAAGCAAATAAAAGTAATAAATTAATTTTAGATTGCAATATAAATATACTTATATAACATTTAAGAAATGTCTATCTGAAAATAAAAATTTTATATATAATTTTACAATAAAAATGACTAAAAATATATATATAGAAATATAGATATATATCTATATATATATATAGATATATATCTATATATGTGTGTGTATATGTATGTGTGTGTATATATATATATATATATATATATATATATATATATATATATATATATATATGTATGTATAAATATACATATCTATCTACGTAGAATTTTTTAATAAAATATGATGATAAACTCTTAAAACTATTACATATGTGTGATAAATATCTACGTGTGTGTATGTATATGTGTGTATATATACATACATATATATATATATATATATATATATATATATATATATATATATACAGTCACATATATTTAACTTGCATGACCAATTGCAGTAAAATTATACAGTCTAAATGCCTTTAGTTTTATTTGAGAAACAGATACTAATTCTGTACAAGGCTTGAATGTTATCTTATCTCAATGTAAGATAAGTGGCAGCTAACCAAACATTTAAAGGTCAGTGCTTAGTGGAGTCAAATATCAATGTAATGATTAGGAAATGCTGGAAAACACACACACATTTATATATATATATATATATATATATATATATATATATATATATATATATATATATATATATATATATATCTATATATATATATGTATATATGTATGTATATATGTATGTATGTGTATATATATATATTTTATTATGTATATATATGTATTAATTTATTATGCGTGTGTGTATATATGTATATACATATATATATATATATATATATATATATATATATATAAATATATATATATATATATATGTATATATATACATATGTATACAAATATCCTAACAAAAATAAATTTTTTATGTGACAATCTTTTTGTTATATCTATATATATGCTCTTACACACACACATAATAAATTAACACATGTTTATATATGTATGTGTATATGTATATATATATATATATATATACACATATATAAACAAGTATTAATTTATTATGTGTGTGTGTATATAAATATATATATATATATATATATATATATATATATGTATATATATATATATATATATATATATATATATATATATATATATATGTATATATATATATATATATATATATATATATATATATATATATATAGATATATATATTTATATATTCATATATAGATATATATATATATATATATATATATATATATATATATATATATATATATATATATATATAGATAGATATATATACAAATATACTCACAAAAATACATTGCTTTTTTTTATATCTATATATATGCTCTTAATTAAAAAATAAAATTTTATAATTGCTTTGCCATAGAGGGAGAAATAAACATTACTTGCACAGCTGTGTCTCAAGAGTGTTGTGAGCCGTTCATGCTGTTTATTTTTCTTTGCCTTGCATCACATCTGGGCGTGTACTGGGCGTGTAGTGGGTGTGAACTTTAAATGTTTATGCAGGTTGTCATGGCAACCAGGAAGTGTTGATGGCGCTGCTCGCCGTCAACGCTGCGCGTGCGCGAGATCAGCGCTGAATGCCGGGAGAGAGGAATTCTTCTCTACCCGGAAGGATATGCTTGTGGGCTTCAAGATGCCCACAAGCAAAATGGCAAAATCAGGAAGAGTTTTATAAACTCTTTTTTAAACGCAAAACTGACGGGGAGTGTTTTAAAGAGCCGCTGACGTGAGTACATACATTGCTAATGATTTTACATAGAATGAATATAAAAAAAAAAAAAGATGGACCGCAGAACCTCCGCTTTAAGTCATTTTGAATACAAATTACATAGCGATCCAGTCAAACAGAATAATTACAATACATATACACTTCACAGCTGATATCATCATATACATAGAACAGAGGCCTTAAATTGATTAAAAACATTAATTGGGTCATAGAGATTGAACCATGGTATTGTATTGCCATTTCGCGGCCTGATAACCGCTCATCAGGAGCAAAAAAACATGGGATTTATCTAAAAAGAAAAGAAAGCATATGGGTAGGTCTAAATATTGGCAGATATTAATGATGGGATATTGGGGGAAGAGGGGACAAACTCACTAAAAAGAACAAATTGTTATTTAAATGTCTTATTCCATCACATATCCCAAAAATATGGAAATTTCAGGAAAGTGAGCAGAGCCATGCACATTATTGCTTTTTGTCCTTCTGGCCAGAGTAACATCGCTGGTGTTTAGTGCAAATGTAGCCTAATATTATAGATACCGTATTTATCGGCGTATAACACGCACCTTTTCCCCCTTAAAATCAGGGGAAAATCGTGGGTGCGTGTTATACGCCGATACTCACCTATCGATCTCTGCTGACTGTGAGCGGAGCGATCGCCGCCAAGATACACATAGCCGAGTGTACTCGGCTTTTCTCGGCTCCACCTCACAGTCATGCCCAGTCCCGCATGTGTTATGTCCATCATAGGGCGGGACTCGGCGTGACTGTGAGCAGAGCCGAGAAGAGCCGAGTACACTCGGCTATGTGTATCTCGGCTCCGCCCAGTCCCTGCGTTCCCTGCGTTCTCAGCGGTGTTCGCCCTGCTCCGCCCAGTCTCGGCAGCGATCTGGGAGGCGCCAATTTTAAATTCGGGCAAGGCTGCAATGAACACTGGGGGCAAGGTGACACTGGGGCAAGGCTGCACTGTGACAAGGCTGCAGTGGACACTGTGACAAGGCTGCAATGGACACTGTGACAAGGCTGCGATGGACACTGTGACAAGGCTGCTATGGACACTGTGACAAGGCTGCCATGGACACTGTGACAAGGCTGCAATGGACACTGGGGCAAGGCTGCAATGGACACTGGGGCAAGGCTGCAATGGACACTGGGGCAAGGCTGCACTGTGACAAGGCTGCAATGGAAACTGGGGCGAGGCTGCACTGTGACAAGGCTGCAAATGCCACTGATAAGGCTGCATTTAAATGTAAGTTTATTTTCCTTAAACTTATCTCCTTAAAAGTTTTTTTCCCTAAAATTCCCTCCTAAACTTGGGGTGCGTGTTATACGCCAGCGCGTGTTATACGCCGATAAATACGGTATATTATAGCCATTTATTCCAAAGTGCATACAGCTGTTTCAGGCTTGGCCTTTATAAGTGTAGTGTATGGAAACCATGGCTTCTATGTATTAGGGCTTGGATCCTAGCAAGACAATATAAACATACAGGTTATAATGGGAAGGGATTAAAGCAATCAAAAAGCCCTTATTCTAATCAGTGTATTGTTATAGTAAGGCCTATTTAAAAAAGAAGGTATTCACATGTCTTTTTGGTCCAGCTTGACCTTGTGGCACTGGTGAATCCCCAGCATCTCCTACTTGTATTGAGGTGAACACTGCTAAACTCCCAGAGGAGTAATCAACTGTCTCTGTCCTCTAGAGGAGGGGTAGGCAAAAAAAATTGCAGTTTGTGCTGACCAAGGGTTATAGAAGCACAATGGATTTGGTGCTCCTTGTGAATTCTGCAATAGGTCTTTAAGGAATTCAGAACAAGGAAATGTTAAATTTGCCGGACTACCCTGTGCAGATGGTTTTCAACGTTGTATTGGTTGTGGAAGGAATTTATAAAACTTTCTGTGGGCCAAAAGGGAGAAAAGCAATCACCTCACTCACTGTCAAGAAATTCAGAATACAGGTCCTTCTCAAAAAATTAGCATATTGTGATAACGTTCATTATTTTCTGTAATGTACTGATAAACATTAGACTTTCATATATTTTAGATTCATTACACACAACTGAAGTAGTTCAAGCCTTTTCTTGTTTTAATATTGATGATTTTGGCATACAGCTCATGAAAACCCCAAAATCCTATCTCAAAAAATTAGCATATTTCATCCGACCAATAAAAGAAAAGTGTTTTTAATACAAAAAAAGTCAACCTTCAAATAATTATGTTCAGTTATGCACTCAATACTTGGTCGGGAATCCTTTTGCAGAAATGACTGCTTTAATGCGGCGTGGCATGGAGGCAACCAGCCTATGGCACTGCTGAGGTGTTATGGAGGCCCAAGATGCTTCGATAGCGGCCTTAAGCTCATCCAGAGTGTTGGGTCTTGCGTCTCTCAACTTTCTCTTCCCAATATCCCACAGATTCTCTATGGGGTTCAGGTCAGGAGAGTTGGCAGGCCAATTGAGCACAGTAATACCATGGTCAGTAAACCATTTACCAGTGGTTTTGGCACTGTGAGCAGGTGCCAGGTCGTGCTGAAAATGAAATGTTCATCTCCATAAAGCTTTTCAGCAGATGGAAGCCTGAAGTGCTCCAAAATCTCCTGATAGCTAGCTGCATTGACCCTGCCCTTGATAAAATACAGTGGACCAACACCAGCAGCTGACATGGCACCCCAGACCATCACTGACTGTGGGTACTTGACACTGGACTTCAGGTATTTTGGCATTTCCCTCTCCCCAGTCTTCCTCCAGACTCTGGCACCTTGATTTCCGAATGACATGCAAAATTTGCTTTCATCCGAAAAAAGTACTTTGGACCACTGAGCAACAGTCCAGTGCTGCTTCTCTGTAGCCCAGGTCAGGCGCTTCTGCCGCTGTTTCTGGTTCAAAAGTGGCTTGACCTGGGGAATGCGGCACCTGTAGCCCATTTCCTGCACACGCCTGTTCACGGTGGCTCTGGATGTTTCTACTCCAGACTCAGTCCACTGCTTCCGCAGGTCCTCCAAGGTCTGGAATCGGTCCTTCTCCACAATCTTCTTCAGGGTCCGGTCACCTCTTCTCATTGTGCAGCGTTTTCTGCCACACTTTTTCCTTCCCACAGACTTCCCACTGAGGTGCCTTGATACAGCACTCTGGGAACAGCCTATTCGTTCAGAAATGTCTTTCTGTGTCTTACCCTCTTGCTTGAGGGTGTCAATGATGGCCTTCTGGACAGCAGTCAGGTCGGCAGTCTTACCCATGATTGCGGTTTTGAGTAATGAACCAGGCTGGGAGTTTTTAAAAGCCTCAGGAATCTTTTGCAGGTGTTTAGAGTTAATTAGTTGATTCAGATGATTAGGTTAATAGCTCGTTTAGAGAACCTTTTCATGATATGCTAATTTTTTGAGATAGGAATTTTGGGTTGTCATGAGCTGTATGCCAAAATCATCAATATTAAAACAAGAAAAGGCTTGAACTACTTCAGTTGTGTGTAATGAATCTAAAATATATGAATCATCTGAATCAACTAATTAACTCTAAACACCTGCAAAAGATTCCTGAGGCTTTTAAAAACTCCCAGCCTGGTTCATTACTCAAAACCGCAATCATGGGTAAGACTGCCGACCTGACTGCTGTCCAGAAGGCCATCATTGACACCCTCAAGCAAGAGGGTAAGACACAGAAAGACATTTCTGAACGAATAGGCTGTTCCCAGAGTGCTGTATCAAGGCACCTCAGTGGGAAGTCTGTGGGAAGGAAAAAGTGTGGCAGAAAACGCTGCACAATGAGAAGAGGTGACCGGACCCTGAAGAAGATTGTGGAGAAGGACCGATTCCAGACCTTGGAGGACCTGCGGAAGCAGTGGACTGAGTCTGGAGTAGAAACATCCAGAGCCACCGTGAACAGGCGTGTGCAGGAAATGGGCTACAGGTGCCGCATTCCCCAGGTCAAGCCACTTTTGAACCAGAAACAGCGGCAGAAGCGCCTGACCTGGGCTACAGAGAAGCAGCACTGGACTGTTGCTCAGTGGTCCAAAGTACTTTTTTCGGATGAAAGCAAATTTTGCATGTCATTCGGAAATCAAGGTGCCAGAGTCTGGAGGAAGACTGGGGAGAGGGAAATGCCAAAATACCTGAAGTCCAGTGTCAAGTACCCACAGTCAGTGATGGTCTGGGGTGCCATGTCAGCTGCTGGTGTTGGTCCACTGTATTTTATCAAGGGCAGGGTCAATGCAGCTAGCTATCAGGAGATTTTGGAGCACTTCAGGCTTCCATCTGCTGAAAAGCTTTATGGAGATGAAGATTTCATTTTCAGCACGACCTGGCACCTGCTCACAGTGCCAAAACCACTGGTAAATGGTTTACTGACCATGGTATTACTGTGCTCAATTGGCCTGCCAACTCTCCTGACCTGAACCCCATAGAGAATCTGTGGGATATTGGGAAGAGAAAGTTGAGAGACGCAAGACCCAACACTCTGGATGAGCTTAAGGCCGCTATCGAAGCATCCTGGGCCTCCATAACACCTCAGCAGTGCCATAGGCTGGTTGCCTCCATGCCACGCCGCATTAAAGCAGTCATTTCTGCAAAAGGATTCCCGACCAAGTATTGAGTGCATAACTGAACATAATTATTTGAAGGTTGACTTTTTTTGTATTAAAAACACTTTTCTTTTATTGGTCGGATGAAATATGCTAATTTTTTGAGATAGGATTTTGGGGTTTTCATGAGCTGTATGCCAAAATCATCAATATTAAAACAAGAAAAGGCTTGAACTACTTCAGTTGTGTGTAATGAATCTAAAATATATGAAAGTCTAATGTTTATCAGTACATTACAGAAAATAATGAACTTTATCACAATATGCTAATTTTTTGAGAAGGACCTGTAGTTCTCTTATTTTGGAGATATGTGATTGTGACAGGGGTCACTTTGGGCACAGGGTGAGCAAGAAAATAATGGACATTAAGAATATATCTTGGACTACCTAAAATGGGTCTGTAATATTAATCCACCATATTCCCCAGGATATCTGTAAATAACTAATTACTGTTTGTTGATCCTGAACTCAACAAGTTAATTGAGAGATGCTGATGTGCCACCTGCCTGTTGTGATGTAAATGAACCTAGGATGGCTTCTGAGGATCTTTCATTGTGATAATTAACTCTGTACTTGTGTGTATTGTAAAATAGCAGACAGACAGTCTGGGGAACATAAAGGTTATGCATAGTCATTTAAGATGTAAAGGGATTAGCTAATGAACTCACCTGTTGTCTGCTAAGCGATGTCAGATGTGTATTGGGAGCTCGTTATGTGACCATTGTGTGATGTTGTGGGTGGAGTTGTTAATTTGGACTACAGTATTCTTTTTGTGTATATAAAGAGCCTGCTCTCATTAAAGATGGTCAGACCAGCTGGAAACTTCATACAGAGTGTTTGTCTCGTACTTCTGGAAGAATTATTCCTATGGGAAGCGGTCGCCTGACTGTGGAGTGTCGGTAGTGGATGTGTGTTCAGGAGAGGGAATATCTTAAACGGCGTTAACCCCTTTCATACTTGAGGTGCTGTTAGATTGGTTGGCAGCGGTGGGATTTTCTCTCCAGTTACTGGGACACTCCAAACCACCACAGTGAATGACCAGCTATGCAGCCTGCAGGAAAGCCACGCTGAAAGACTTACTTGAGAGCCGTGGAGGGACCGGTGGGACAAAGAACAAGGCCACCCTGATCAGTGAGCTAGCCGAGATGGATCAGAGGGACGGTGATGCAGGACCCCGGTCAGTTGAAGACTTGTTTCAGCAACGAGTTCGACAGCGGTTGGCATTATATGGTGCTAACCCATCAAAGACCGCCATACAGAATGCCATTAGAGACATCCAGCTGCAGGATGAGTGACAAGAGAGAGAACTAGAGCGGCAACATGAGCGGAGAATGGTGGAAATACGGCAATCGGAGACAACACCTAAAGATGCAGCGCCTTTCTTTAAGTTGTCCTTTCGGGCGTTCAAACTATTTAAGGAAGGAGAGAAGGAAATTGAAGTGTTCCTGCAGGACTTTGAGAGACTATGCCAGATACATGAAGTACGGCCCCAAGATTGGGTCGTCTTACTGGCGAGTAATTTAACTGGCAGAGCAGCGGATGCGAATCGGGCCCTGGAGGATGAGGACGCTAAAGACTATGACCAGGTAAAAGAAGCTCTGCTAGCCCGATTTGACATTACACCCGAAGCCAGTCGGATTAAGTTTCGAGAATCCCGGAAACAAACCAACATAACATATGTGGAGTGGGCACATCGCCTGCAGCGAAACCTTTAGGGCTGGTTCCAGGGAAGCCACGCTCATACCATAGAGGACATCACCCAGCTAGTACTCTTAGAACAGTTCTTTAACCACACCCCTCCGGTATTACAGGATTGGGTGCGAGATAAGCGACCAGGGACTGTACAGCAAGCGGCTACTTTGGCCGATAAATATCTGGACTCTCGAAGGTCAGGCGAAAGCGAACGCTATCCACTATCTCGGCCCAGTTTACCAGCCTCTAACCCAACTTCAGCACCACCTCCAGCAGCCACTTATTCTCAGCAGCCCAGGTTCAACTCCCAGGACTACTCACAACCCATCAGGTGTTTTTGGTGTAAACAGCTAGGGCACAAAAAGCCAGACTGTCCGTTGAATCCAGCCAGGCAGTCCCAGTCATGGAGACAGCCAGCAAGGGGGAGCCCCCGCACATCCATGCCTGCGGCCCACTGCGTTGAGGAGGAAGAACATTGGGGCGTCCTGCACGAGGCTGATCCAATAGAAGCAGCAAACCGGGACAACCGGCAGCAACACAGGCAGACTGTCTGGGTCAATGGAAAGGTAGCCAAAGGCCTACGTGATACTGGTGCCACCATGACCCTACTACAGAAGAACCTCATCCCAAAGAGCCAACATACCGGAGACACGGTAGTCCATCTTCCGGCTACCCATTGCCCGCGTTCACCTGGATTGGGGGGTTGGTTCGGGACACGTGAATGTGGGGGTGATGAAGGATTTGCCAGCGGATGTACTACTGGGGAATAATTTGGCCCCCCTCATTTCTGCTTACGCCCCGATGGGCTGCTGGAACTGGCCCGCTTGCTGCTGAGACTCAGATGCTTCCATGTTTGGACTGGGGGCTGTGCTGAGCCAAGTTGGGGAGGATGGAGGAGAACACCCTGTCGCATACCTGAGCAGAAAGCTATTACCCCGGGAAGTGAGCTATGCGGCAGTGGAGAAGGAGTGTTTGGCCCTGGTCTGGGCCCTTAAAAAGTTGAACCCTTACTTGTACAGACAGGAATTTCCACTAGTCACCGACCACAACCCATTGGTCTGGCTTAACCAGGTCTCAGGAGACAATGGCAGGTTGCTGCGGTGGAGCTTAGCCCTGCAAAGTTACAACTTCACCATCAGCTACCGACCCGGTAAGCAAAATGGCAATGGTGATGGGTTGTCCCGGCAAACAGACGTCATCCCGGCCTCCTAGTGTAATGCTGATGGGTTGTCCAGGCATTAGAGTAATGGAACTATGGACTAACTTCGGAGTCAACCCGTCTGGGGTCTCCTCCTGTGTTAGTCTCCTGCCGAAAGGGGAGATGTGTGACAGGGGTCACTTTGGGCACAGGGTGGGCAAGAAAATAATGGACATTAAGAGTATATCTTGGACTACCTAAAATGGGTCTGTAATATTAATCCACCATATTCCCCAGGATATCTGTAAATAACGAATTACTGTTTGTTGATCCTGAACTCAACAAGGTAATTGAGAGATGCTGATGTGCCACCTGCCTGTTGTGATGTAAATGAACCTAGGATGGCTTCTAAGGATCTTTCATTGTGATAATTAACTCTGTACTTGTGTGTATTGTAAAATAGCAGACAGACAGTCTGGGGAACATAAAGGTTATGCATAGTCATTTAAGATGTAAAGGGATTAGCTAATGAACTCACCTGTTGTCTGCTAAGCGATGTCAGATGTGTATTGGGAGCTCGTTATGTGATCATTGTGTGATGTTGTGGGTGGAGTTGTTCATTTGGACTAGAGTATTCTTTTTGTGTATATAAAGAGCCTGCTCTCATTAAAGATGGTCAGACCAGCTGGAAACTTCATACAGAGTGTTTGTCTCATACTTCTGGAAGAATTATTCCTATGGGAAGCGGTCGCCTGACTGTGGAGTGTCGGTAGTGGATGTGTGTTCAGGAGAGGGAATATCTTAAACGGCGTTAACCCCTTTCATACTTGGGGTGCCGTTACAGTGATAAAATGAGACATGTAAATACCTTCTGCATTAGGAATGCCTTACAGCACAGGTGTCAAACACAAGGCCCGCGGGCCGAATCCGGCCCTCCAGGCCATTTCATGTGGCCCTGCAGCTGCAGGAGAGCTCCAGCCCTCCTCTGGTCCTCCTCCAGACCCTCCTCTGGTCCTCCTCCAGACCCTTACTTTCTGCTTTCAATAAATGTATCCAGCTTCTTCCCAGCAGCAGCTTAAGGAAAGGGGGGTGAGCTGTGATGTAAGGGAGAGTGGGGAACTCAACTTCTGATGGTGGGGTGGCTCTTGACATCTAATGAAAGGGGAGGGGATGCGCTGGACATCTAATCTTACAGATACAACAGGCCCCTTTGAGGGCAATCATTATGCTGATGCGGCCCACAATGAAATTGAGTTTGACACCCCTGCCTTACAGTGTTAATGCACTGATTAGAGTCTGGGCTTTTTGATTCCTTTTATTTTTTCTCACTATAATCTCTATGGTTATACTGTGTTTTTGTTTCATAAAATTCAAAAATAAACACATTTGACCTAATTTCTGTTTTTGTTTATAGCTATCCCGGCAAATCCAAATTTCATCCCTAACCAGGACATTTGTAAATATCTGAATAAATAATACTGTTTATTCTGGGGCAAATTCTGGATGCCAAATCACTTCACTTGTCTTTATTTGTGAGTTAGTTATAAATGTTCCTTTAGAGAATATATATTAAGAAAATATGGGAAGCAGGAAGAAAAATCTCTGCATGTATTACATTTACGAAACCCACAGGAAGTAAATTACACTGTACAACCGAGACCTGTTTTGTCATATAATAAATTCTTCTACTCATCATACCAAGGTATAAATATGAACTACCAGGTGAAAAGAATATATTTCACTTTTGCAGCATCCCTGTGGTAATAACAGTGGGTAACAGTTAATATTTTGCTTTCCTTTTGTATCCAGCCTATACTTACATGTAAAAACCTGTATGAAAGAAAAATTCCCTTTTTACATTTTCATAGCATGGTTAACACAGTTAAATTCTAAAAGGCAAACAGAAGCTTTTAGACTGTCTTCATAATTTTACTTAACATAATCGGAAGGAAATAGTTTCCCTATGAGTACAAAGCCATTGTTTGCATTCAATCTGCTTTTTTATGTATTTTATATGCATACTGTAGATTCTGTATAATTTGTATAATATCAGAGCCTGAACATACTAGATTGTCTTTACATGAAGTCATCCCCTTGGGTATCCATTATATAAGAAAACCTTGATAATAGTAATGAATGCCATATGTCCTTTAATGTTTCTCTGTCTCTCTCTAGACAAGAAAAAAATATACCAAGACATGACTACTGATATGTTATGGGTGACAAAAAGGCAGATTTACAGTTGAGTCAATATCGATTTCATGCACTGTATAACATTTATAGAATAATGTACTAAATTTTTAACAGGTAAGAGATGGCAAAAAGCAATCACATAAGAACAACCCAATAAGCGGAGGAACGGACCAAGATGGCAGCATGGTGAGGTAGCTGTGCTCAGCTCCTCCAAGCCCTGGTGATGATGCCGAAATAGCCTCCACCCTTTCCTCATCTACCTCCAGACTGTACCGGCACTTGCAACACGTTTGCGGCAGGGGAGGAGACCTATTCATCCACCTAGCGCGGTGAAGAGCGGTGATCACACAGCAGGAGAGAGGGGAGGCGTGGGGAAGTGCCCAACCGAGTGCCGAGCAGACCGGGCCCTGCAGCCCCGCAGACTTTCTGGTGATAGACCTGTGCTGCACTGGTTGGAGCGGGTGTGGAGCGGACGCACGCGGGGAGGCGCAGGGGCGCACTGAACCGACCACCGCACGTGGAGCCTCGCAGACGAAGCGCTTCTGCCGTATGGATAGCAGAGGGACAGACCTACGCTACCCGATCGGGAAGCAGATGCCGAGAGAGTGAGGATGGGCAAAACCCCTCAACACTGCTGACTGGTGATCGGGCCGTATTTTGCTGCCTTTCTATACTCCTCCCTCACTTCAGAGGAGAGCCATACAAAGGCGGTACAAAGGCAAGCTCTGACCAGACCAAACCCGGGAGGGAGCCGGGAGGAGAAAGTGGATTTGTCAACTGTAATCAACCCCCTTCTGCTAAACTCACAATGTAAGGGGCTGAATGATGACACCCCTGAAGGTGCCCGAACCGGGACAGCAATAATCAGTGCTGCGGGACACACACAGAAGCAGAAGCAGAGAAACGGTGAGACCCATTATCTTATATTTTATATAAAGTATAGTGCCCTAGTATAGTGACTGCAATATGCCACCCAAGGGATCACAAGCACAGAAACCCAAGAGGGGATCCACAGGAGGGGCAACTAAAAGCACCCCAAAAACACAATCAGCACAAACTGACATCAAGGGGTTTCTACAATATCCATTGACGCAAAGCCAGAAAGATACTCCCAATACAACAGAATTAAATATCTCATCTTCAACAGGAGAGCTAGATAAATCAGATAGCAGCCCCCCCCCCCCCCCCAAAGTATGCAAAACTCCATAACCGGAGGGGAGATTAATGGAGGAGGAGGGTCCTGGGATATGCAGGCTATGCAGGCCTATATTCAATATTTGCCGACAAGGGAGGATATGGACAAATATGTGTCTAGATTAGAGTCTACATACAAAGTTGAACTACAACAAATAAAAACATCCCTTATCAAGATAAGATGGACACTATTAAAATTAGGGTCTCACAAATTGAACACAAATTGATGGAGACAGAAAGGAAAAACCAAGAGCAAGAGTTAAGTTTAAAATATGCGATTTCCGCTTTCGATGATTTCGAGAACAGAAATCGCAGAAACAACATAAGGATTAGAGGAATGCCAGAAGCGGCGGGCCCAGAGGATCTAGTATCAATACTACAGGAAATGTTTAATACACTTATGAAATAATCCAGCTACAGCCGAATTGGAAATAGACAGAGCACATCGAGCATTGGGCCCCAAAAGTTCTGACCCCTCAAGGCCAAGAGATATAATCTGTAGAATACACTACTTCCATATCAAGGAAAAGATTATGGCGGCGGCACGACAACAAAAAACCATAGACATTGCTGGAGCACAAATAATTTAATTTCAGGATTTATCTAAATATACTCTGACTTTTGAGGAGTGCAGTCAAACCTCTCTTGGAAGCCCCTAGAGCAAAAGGGATACTATACAGATGGGGTTTTCCTTTTCAAATAAAAGTACAGCACAAGGGACATACAATAATATTTAATACAATAATATTTAGAGACATCACAGGTCTTCCAGACTTCTTAAGGGAGCTTCAGCTGCCAATGATTGAATGGCCGCAAAATTATCAAGGTTTTCAAGAGAAACATCGGCAAGAAGAAGATAGGAGAATGGGAAGAGGACAGAAGATGAAGGGGGACTGTGGGAGGGTAGGGGTAGTGGGAGAGTTTGTTAAATCAGAACATTCTCTAGGTGAGAGTTCGAGATTTATTTATTTTTTTCCGTCTAAACATTGTTGCTTTTATCAAGAGTACCTCTTTAGGGCTACAGTATGAAGACACCACCAACACCCAAAGACCAATTTTTCCACACCTGTTATTTCTATCCAAAGTCTGCAAGAGAGACACCAGACTTTATCTAAAAAAAAAAACTGTTAATCTTGGCCTGAGTGTATTATAATTTGGCTTCTTCACATTCTTCACATAAGGCTTGCTAACTGTGGTGCAAAAATTTGCTATTTCCATCCAAAGTCTGCCAAAGAATTTATCCAAAAAATCTCCAATCTTGTTCTGAGTGCACTAAATTGTGGCCTAATCATACAGACTGGCTCCCCAGGCCATTGTTTACAATATAAAGAAAGCTTGCAGGTAGGGATGAGCTTCGAGTTCGAGTCGAACTCATGTTCGACTCGAACATTGCCTGTTCGCCGAACAACGAACAATTTGGGGTGTTCGCGGCAAATTCGAAAAGTCTATGGGAGAAATCTAAAGTGCTAATTATAAAGGCTTATATGCAAGTTATTGTCCTAAAAAGTGTTTGGGGACCTGGGTCCTGCCCCAGGGGACATGTATCAATGCAAAAAAAAAGTTTTAAAAACTGACGTTTTTTTAGGAGCAGTGATTTTAATAATGCTTAAAATGAAAAAATAAAAGTGAAATATTCCTTTAAATTTCGTACCTGGGGGGTGTGTATGATATGCATGTAAAGTGGCGCATGTTTCCCGTGCTTAGAACTGTCCCTGCACAAAGTGTCATTTTTGAAGGAAAAAAAGTCATTTAAAACTCACACGCGGCTATAATGAATTGTCGGCTCCCGGCAATACATAGAAAAGTCATTGATAAAAAAAAAAAAAAAGCGTGGGGGTTCCCCCAAATTCAATTATCAGGCCCTTTAGGTCTGGAATGGATATTAAGAGGAACCCCGCCGCAAATTAAAGCGGACCTGATGCGGACCTGATGGGGAACGAGAGAAGGGGCGGGTCTATTCATGTATTACACAGCGAATGAAGTTCCCCATCAGGTCCACCCCCTCGGTATGTCGGACCCCGCCTACGTCATTAGCCTGAGCGGGAAACTTCCTTCACTGTGTAAATTTAAATTACACAGTGAAGGAAGTTCCCCGCTCAGGCCAATGACGTAGGCGGGGTCGGACATACCGAGGGGGCGGACCTGATGGGGAACTTCATTCGCTGTGTAATACATGTATAGACCCGCCCCTTCTCATGTTCCGCATCTGGTCCGCTGAGCGGACCTGATGGGGAACTTTAGAAGGGGCGGGTCTATACATTTAAAACACAGCGGAGGAAGTTCCCCATCAGGTCCGCACAGGCACAACCAATGACGGACAGCGCTGGACATCGGGATCGCCGCGGGACACTGGATTTCATCGCTGGAATGTTTTTTTTTTATTATTTTTTTTTTTTTAATAAAGGACTTTTCCAAGGTGTGTGTGTTTTTATTTACATTTTTTGACACTTTCTTCGTGAAATGGTAGGGGTACAATGTACCCCTTACCAATTCACATAGGGGGGGGCCGGGATCTGGGGGTCCCCTTTGTTAAAGGGGTCTTCCAGATTCCGATAAGTCCCCTGCCCGCAGACCCCCACAACCACCGGGCAAGGGTTGTGGGGATGAGGCCCTTGTCCCCATCAACTGCGGACATCCTCCCCATGTTGAGGGCATGTGGCCTGGTACGGTTCAGGAGGGAGGGGGGCCGCTCTCTCGTCCCCCCCTCTTCCCCTGCGGCCGGCCAGGTTGCGTGCTCGGATAAGGGTCTGGTATGTATTTTTGGGGGGACTCCACGCCATTTTTTTTTTAATTTGGGGTGGAGTTCCCCTTAAAATTCATGCCAGATCTCAAGGGCCTGGTATGGATATTTAGGGGGAACCCCACGCCATTGTTTTTTAAATTTGCGGCGGGGTTCCCCTTAATATCCATTCCAGACCTAAAGGGCCTGGTAATTGAATTTGGGGGAACCCCCACGCTTTTTTTTTTTTTTTTATCAATGACTTTTCTATGTATTGATAAAAGCCAACAATTCATTAATAGCCGCGAGTGAGTTTTAAATTACTTTTTTTCCTTCAAAAATGACACTTTGTGCAGGGACAGTTCTAAGCACGGGAAACATGTGCGACTTTACATGCATATTATACACACCCCCCAGGTACGAAATTTAAAGGAAAATTTCACTTTTATTTTTTCCTTTTAAGCATTATTAAAATCACCGCTCCGTTAAAAACTTCTATTTTTAAACCTTTTTTTGCATTGATACATGTCCCCTGGGGCAGGACCCGGGTCCCCAAACACTTTTTAGGACAATAAATTGCATATTAGCCTTTATAATTAGCACTTTAGATTTCGAACGTTCGAGTCCATTGTATTTAATAGGGTTCTAAAGTTCACACGAACATTCTGTCTGTTCGCAGGTTCTGGTGCGAACCAAACAGGGGGGTGTTCGGCTCATCCCTGCTTGCAGGGAATATAAATTTAATTTATTTTTTCTTTATAAATGTACGTTTATGGTACAGATGCGCCACTTTAAAGGCAGACTGAGGGGACCCCCCAGGCACTATATTTAAAGGAATTTGTATTTTTTATTGTTTCAATTTAAGCATCATAATAATCACTGCTCCTTTAAATATTTTTTAAATGTTTATTTTTTTTTTGCATTTGTAAATGTCCCCCAGGGCAGTAGCCAGACCCCCATACACATTTTATGGGCAAATGGGGGGGGGGGGTGATCTCTAGTGATAGGCAGTCTGAAAGTAAAATCAGCATAAATTCCAGTAATTATACTATTGTTTGTAGATGCTATAATTTTCACACAAACCAATTAATATACAGTTATTGTTATTTTTTTAAACCAAAGATATGTAGCAGAATACATTTTGGCCTAAATTTTAGATTTTTGCATTTGATTTTATCGGATATTGTTTTTACAGAAAGTAGAAAATACTTTAATTTTTTTTTTTAATTGTTGGTCTTTTTTCGTTTATATAATAAAAGATAAATAACCTAGTGGTGATCAAATACTACCAACAATTTTTTTTTCGATTTATGTGAAACAGTGTGTACAGTGAGCAATTGTCCGTTAAAATAGTGCAGTGCTGAATAGGCAAAAAATGCCCTGGTCATGAAAGGGGTAAAACCTTCCGGAGGTCAAGTGGTTAAATTGGTGCTCTCTCGGCGAAGGGATTTCCTACATTGGGTGGAGAGGAAAAAAATAATAAAGCAATTAAAAAAAATCTCCGCCAGGCAGTGCCACCTTCCCCAACCTGCTGCCCATGACACAGACCCTCAAAAAATATAGCCATGCCTACAGCTAAATAATATGCCACATTCTGCTCATGAGTTCACAGTAACTAAATTTGAAATATAGAACACTTTACATTATTCAGGCAGTACTTGAAATTTTGCTTTTATTGCACATTTTTCTATTTCCTAGGCAACAGGCAAATTATAAAAGCAGCAATACATGATTTCTGTTGGTAATGAATGGGTATCGCCTGTGGCTTAAAGTGTATGTTAACCCATAAAACGTAAAACATAAAAAAAAAAAATGATTTGACGCCCCTGTCACACAGTTGTGGAAAAATTGGTCTTTGGGTATTGGTGGTGCCTTCACCCTGTAACCTTCTAGAGGTACTCTTGATGAAAGCAAGAATTGGCCTTGCTGTAAAAATCTTAAATTTGATGCACCTATCAAACAGGTGCAGAAAAATTGGTCCTTGGGTGGTAATTGTGCCCATGAAACCTATACCAAAAAATTACTTCAAGGTAGCCTAGACAGTCTTGCAGAGATTCGAGATCCCAATAACACTTAATCAGCGACATCGGCATCAGGGGCTTGATAGCTGTTGCTAATCCAGGACTGATTCATTTTAACATGTCAATGTCAGCCAGTCAACGGAGTCTGTGGACAGATTCGCTCTTTTATCTGTCACAAAACCTCCAGAAGCACTGAATGCCCATTCAGAAAGCAGGGCAACCCAGCAGCTAAATTGAACACTGGGAAAGATCTGGCCAGTGGTCTATTCTCATGACCTAGAAACCCAGTGGATCGTCTACTGGAAAGCTCCCCATGTCTGTTTTTGCCCCTAGATAATCTTCCACCATATGACGCAGACGCTGCTGATGGGATCTTGAAGCTGACAGCCCTGGGAACTGAAGACTAAAAATATGTTGAAATGCATCACTGAGGCGACCCTCCTCTCCACCGCTCCTCCTTTGACCAACAGAAGCCTCAAAATTAGCTTTTCCATGAGACTGTAACCTACCAGAGCCTGGAAAGATGTTACATTAACTCCTCTTTAAGGTGTCTTCAAGATATTGCAACCTGTGCTACCTCTGCGAGGGCAGGATGAGACTTTCCCCTTGTAACGGTGGTCAAGGAGAGTTACCAAACAGTAATGATCCTTATCCTTGATGCCACAAATTCTTGGGTCCTTTTGCAGGCTTTGAAGAATAAGGGAGCCCATGCACTGCTAGTTTGCGGAGGCATGAGAAGCTTTGGGTCACTGAGGATTTGTCAAGAATCAGGTATGACCACAACTGTGTGGACTGCAACAGAGGAAACCGCAAACAGTAATAGAGAAAGTAAAATGGTTTATTAATATAAATAAATATAAATGTGAACACACCACCAGAATAAATGAACAATCAAATAGTCAAACAGTGATGATAACTAACCAGCATAAGTAGTAAGAGGGGGAACCAGAAACGTAGTCAAGCCCGGCCAGAATCATTAACGGGGGGGGGTCAGCAGATGGGGGGCCAGGAGTGGACAGACTGGGAGCAGAGCAATGATCCAAGGATCCAGGAATGAGGAGCAGAACAACAGGTTCAGGGATCAGGGCTCAGGGCTCAGGTATCACAACAGGTTAAGGGATCAGGGCTCAGGGCTCAGGTAACAGGTATCAGGTAACAGGTCAGGGCACGAGGACAATACCAGGGCGGTGTGTGTATGCACCTGCCGGGCATTTATACCTGCTAACAGGCTCAGGTGATTCCTAATTGCAGGAGGAGATACCTGCTCCATCCTGCCAGGATCCACCCGCTGGTGGACGCCAGTACTGCGGCCCAAGGATCACATAACACCAGCAGGGAAAGGCTCTCCTGACAGTTCCAAACTTCCAGGAGACACCTGCTGGTGGACATCAGTACTGCACGCCAAATATCAGATGGTATTACCAGCGAGTGGAACCTTTCCTGACAGTACCCCCCCTCAAAGGAGCGACCTCCGGACGCTCCAACTAGCCTTTGCTGGGGCAAGTCCATGATATCAAGCCGAGCAGCAGACAAAGTCACATGAGGAAGGTCCATGGCTCCAAGCCGGGCAAGGTGCAGCTCGAGCTGAGCAGCGGGGGTACAGACACATCAGGCAGGGTAAAAAGTATGTCAGGCTGGGTAGCAGGTAAGTCAAGCTGGGCAGCAAGTATGGGTACATCGAGCTGGGCAGCAGACACATCAAACTGGGCAGCAGGAACAGGCACATCAAGCTGGGCAGTGGGCACGGGCACATTAAGTTGAGCAGCAGACAGTGGCACATCAGGTTGGGCAGCAGACAAGAACATCTCAGGCTGGGTAGCGGACAGGAACACATCAGGCTGGACAGCAGGCTCTGGGTCATTGAGCTGGGCGGCAAGCTCCGGGTCATCAAGCTGGGCAGCAAGCTCCGGGTCATCGAGCTGAGCAGCAGACAGGAACACCTCAGGCTGGGCAGCCGACAGGAACACCTCAAGCTGGGCAGCAGACCGGAACACCTTAGGCTGGGCAGCGGACAGGAACACATCAGACTGGGCAGCGGGCTCCTCAGGCCGGGAAATGGGCACCACATCCTCAGGCCGGGAAACGGGCACCACAACCTCAAGCCGGGAAACGGGCACCACATCCTCAAGCCGGGAAATGGGCATCACAACCTCAAGCCGGGAAACGGGCACCACAACCTAAAGCCGGGAAACGGGCACCACAACCTCAAGCCGGGAAACGGGCACCAGATCTTTAAGCGGGGTCACAGGCACCGAATCTTCGGAACATCGGGCTGGAAGGCGGGCATCGGGACATCAGGCTGGAACACCGGCTCTGGCACTTCAGGCTGGAACCCTGGCTCTGGCGCTTCAGGCTGGAAGACCGGCTCTGGCACTTCAGGCTGGAAGACCGACTCTGGCGCTTCAGGCTGGAAGACCGGCTCTGGCGCTTCAGGCTGGCAGGCTGGCACAGGAACTTTGGGCTGGCAGGCTGGCACAGGAACTTCAGGCTGGCTGGCTGGCACAGGAACTTCAGGCTGGCAGGCTGGTACAGGAACTTCAGGCTGGCAGGCTGGTACAGGAACTTCAGGCAGGCTGGTACAGGAACTTTAGGCTGGCAGGCTGGTACAGGAACTTCAGGCTGGCAGGCTGGTACAGGAACTTCAGGCTGGCAGGCTGGTACAGGAACTTCAGGCTGGCAGGCTGGTACAGGAACTTCAGGCAGGCAGGCTGATACAGGAACTTCAGGCAGGCAGGCTGGTACAGGAACTTCAGGCTGGTAGGCTGGTACAGGAACTTCAGGCTGGAAGGCTGGCTCTGGAACTGCAGGCTAAAAGACTGGCTCTGGAACTGCAGACTGGAAGGCTGGCTCTGGAACTGCAGGCTGGAAGGCTGGCTCTGGAACTGCAGGCTGGAAGGCTGGCTCTGGAACTGCAGGCTGGAAGGCTGGCTCTGGAACTGCAGGCTGGAAGGCTGGCCCTGGAACTGCAGGCTGGACAACTGGCTCTGGAACTACAGGCTGGAAGGCTGGCTCTGGAACCACAGGCTGGAGCAGATTGGTTGGTGTGAAGGCAGGTTGGGTTACTGGCAGGATCGTGTGGGTTGAAAAGAATTTTCGTTTCTTCATTGGTTTAACTGCTGGAGATCTGTAGGTGACTGTAGGACTGTAGGTAGGAGGTGATACATACTGAAGAGAAGGGCTGGGATATGTCAAGGAAGAGGTAACAGTGGCCAATGGAAAATCTTGTGGGGAAGCTGTAGGTAGCTGAGAAGAGACAGGTGGATTAAATGCAGGATAGGTACAGGAAGCAGAGATTGGATATTGGTATCTGGTGGGAAGCAGCGTATACTGAGCTGCGACTGGGGTTGCCATGGGTGATGGGAGAAAAGGCTTTTGAGCAGGTAGGTGTCTGATGGTAGAAGTGGTTTGTTGTGGGTTGGCTGGGATTGATTGTAACATATCAGACCATGCTGAGAGTATTGGTTGTACAAACTGTGGTTTTAAATCTCCCTGTTTAACAAAGGACTGACCAGACTTAATGCACTCAGCAATCACCTGTGGGGAACTGGCTGAGTGGTGCTCACAAAAATCACAAGGATCGTCTTCAAACAGCCATACTATTGATACAAACTGATTTATAGTGAAAGGAGGAGTGAAATCATCATGGCCCTCAGGAATACAGGGCAGGGCCAGCTCAGTACAGATTTTAATCAGAGGCTGCACCTCCCCAAACAGTATATACCCCTGATCGACCAGGAGGTGAGCCGATCGGATAGCCGCAAACAACTGGTCCCTAGACCATCCTTCCAAAGCCTGACGGCAATAATCACCACTTTCAGTTGCCAGCAGAGAAAAATAAATAACCTCATCAGTATTCATGTTTGCAAACAAATGGTTCCCCTGTGCAGCCACTTCTGATCAGGAATGGCCCTGGTATTCTGTCAAGAATCAGGTATGACCAGAACTGTGTGGACTGCAACAGAGGAAACCGCAAACAGAAATAGATAAAGTAAAATGGTTTATTAATATAAATAAATATAAATGTGAACACACCACCAGAATAAATGAACAATCAAATAGTCAAACAGTGATGATAACTAACCACCATAAGTAGTAAAAGGGGGAACCAGAAACGTAGTCAAGCCAGGCCAGAATCATTAACGGGGGGGGGGTCAGCAGATGGGGGGCGAGGAGTGGACAGACAGGGAGCAGAGCAAGGATCCAAGAATCCAGGAATGAGGAGCAGAACAACAGGTTCAGGTATCACAACAGGTTCAGGGAACAGGGATCAGGGATCAGGGTTCATGTATCAGGTATCAGGTATCAGGTATCAGGTCAGGGCACAAGGACAATACCAGGGCGGTGTGTGTATGCACCTGCCGGGTATTTATACCTGCTAACAGGCTCAGGTGATTCCTAATTGC
Organism: Rana muscosa; assembly: GCA_029206835.1. NCBI lineage: Eukaryota > Metazoa > Chordata > Amphibia > Anura > Ranidae > Rana > Rana muscosa. The sequence continues at coordinate 1,246,987,242 of CM055122.1, forward strand.
AGGAGGAGATACCTGCTCCATCCTGCCAGGATCCACCCGCTGGTGGACGCCAGTACTGCGGCCCAAGGATCACATAACACCAGCAGGAAAAGGCTCTCCTGACAGTTCCAAACTGCCAGGAGACACGTGCTGGTGGACATCAGTACTGCACACCAAATATCAGATGGTATTACCAGCGACTGGAACCTTTCCTGACAGGATTACAGTATCTGGAACTTCCTCCTCCCAGCTACGTACTACTCCCAATGTTTCTGGGGACTGAAAAACATTTCTTAAGGTTTGATGTATGTCTTTCTTTGCTTCTATGCTTCCAAAACTGCCAGAATACTCATCCTCCTCCTCCCTCTCCTCGTGTGCGTTCTGTGGCATGAGAAGAATGGTATCTGCATAAAGCGAGCCTTGAGAGAAAAGGAAGTCCTCCTCTTCCTCCCACTGATCTGCCTCAAGTGCCCTGTCCATATTGCCAAGCAGAGTATGCTCCAGCAGGAACACAAGAAGGATTGTGTCACTGATGCATGCATTGTCACGGCTCACCATCCTTGTCGCCTCCTCAAATGGTGACTGTACAGTGCATGCATTCTTTATCAGCAGCCATTGTCATGGAGGCAAAAAAAGCCGAGCTGTCCTGAGCCTGTCCTTGTGCCATACTCACACAGGTACTCATTGATGGCCCTCTGCTGCATGTGCAGCCGCTGCAGCATTGCCATAGTTGAGTTCCACCTGGTGGACATGAAACAAATCAGATGGTTTATGGGCAGGTGAAATTCCCACTGAATTTCAGCCAACCGAACACTGGCTGTGTATGATGACCGTCTGAAATGGCCACAGATTCTTCTGGCCTGCTTTAGAAGTTCTTGCAAACCTGGGTACCTGTTTAAGAAACACTGCACCACCAAATTGAGGACATGTGTCAGGCACATTAGTGCCATTATCGCACACCACCATTGCTGGCTCAAGCTTCCATTGCGTGAACCACCTCTTGGCCTGCCCATGCATAGCTGAAAGAATCTCTGTTCCAGTGTGGCTCTTGTCTCCTAGACAGACCAGCTGAAGCACTGCATGGCATCTTTTAGCCTGACTCATTAAATGGCACCTTAAACACTTAGGGGTACTGGTGATTTATAGGACAATCCAGCAGAGGAGGGCATAGAGGAGGAGGAGGTGTGGAGCGAACAGATCTTGCATCATCCCCACAAGCTGTATGGAGATGTGGCGGCAAAACAAGCTCCAGCACTGAACCCTGTCCTGCATCCTTCCTAGTTGCAAGCAGTTACCCAGTGTGCTGTGAATTAGATATATCATCCCTGACCATGCTTGCTGGACCACGTGTCAGCAGTAATGTGGACATTGCGGCTGACTGTCTTGCCCAACAATGCCAAAAAATTGCCTTCCACGTGATGGTACAGAGCAGGAATGGCCTTATGTGCAAAGAAATAGCGACCGGGAACCTGCCATTGTGGTAGAGCACATTCTGTAAATTCAATGAAGGGGGTAAAATCCATCAGATGGAAGGAGTTGTAAAGCCAGCAATTTGGACAAGCTGGAATTTAGACGCTGGGCATGTGGGTGGCAGGGAGTGTAATTTTTTTCACTGCAGCAGCTGGGGCAGAGAAATTTGCCTGCTATACTCTACAACTGGTAGTGTGCTGGTGGTGTGCTGCTGGCAGACGTGTTGCAAGGACCTGTGACACCCTTTGCTATACCATCATCCCTATCAGTGGAGACTGCTGAGAGATCATGAGATATAGCGGAGTAGACGTGAAAGTAGTGAGGAGGAGAAGAATTGTGTCCCTTGTTGGTGGCTTTCAGGTGCTCTTGCCAACGGACTGAGTGGTGGGAGATTAAATGCCTTGTCAAGCATGTGGTACCCAAATGGCTGATGTTTTTGCTATGCTTGATCTGCTTGCACCAGAGATTGCAAATTGCAACAGTGCGATCAGCTGCACATATGCTAAAAAAGTGTAAAACAGACAGTGCAGTGCTAAATTCCAGTCCATATATCAATAATGAACCAATCCGTGAGGTCTTCAGTGATGATACATAGATAAAGCATGCAGATGACTTTGTGGGTAAAAAGGAACCTCCACCAATGATATGAATGGCCGCTCACCTTACAAAGTGGACCCTTTGGTTATAGAGGGTCTAATACACCTTCCCATATGGGCTAGAGTAAAGATGATTCAAACGGGCAGCCAGCCAATCCGGGAACTCCCCTTCATAGATCAGTTAAGGATAGCGACTGAAAGACGCTATTACTCCAAGGTCATATGGTTCATGAAATCATAAAAACAATACATAGTGCTCTCGGCAAATAGATTGTTTAACCACTTCAATACAGGGTGTCAGAACATTTGGGGTTAAAAAGAATTACATATAGGCCTTTATATTATGCATATTACGTATTTTTCATATTGTTCATATTCATGTATATTACGAGTGAGAGGACAGCCATTTTGTCTCTAAAGTTAAGCTCATAGCTCATGATGGGCTGTGAACAATACTACAGCCACTTTGGTTTCTACTTTCTCTTTAAGGGGTTAACCCACATTCGCTATCTTTAAATGTATTTCCTGTCTCACAAGAAGGCATTGTTTTTCTGTATCTCTTTCCCAGACCATAAACTCAAAGCTTTTGAACATTTAAGAAAATATACCAGCCTCCCCAGGTGGTAATTCAAAGGTTTGACACTTAGAGACAAGGGGGGTATGGATATGGGCTAGCCCAAACTGTGTAGTATTGTATTGACATAACATGATCAAAGGGTTATTCATAAATAAGCTGTGTACTGGATATCTTAAATAAGGTTTATTTTAAGTATCTTCACAAAGTATCTATACTAGTAATACATGTATAAACCCATGTATGCATAAATATAGATTAGTATTAAGGAGTTGTATACATGCTACTATATTAGTGGGGTAGCATTAGAAACTGCTTAAACCTACATTCCAGTGATTAAGTTCAAGGAATTTCCCAAAACATTAACAAATGGCCTGTGGGTAGATTTTCCCAAAACATTCACACCTGTAAATCTGAAGCGGTGCCAAGATAACTGGGATACATGACAGGGTTGGCACCCTTAGACAATTAAGTGTGTTTTTCTAAGGCTTGGTCAACAGGGGGTCATAAATTTTAATTGAACTCAGCGACCCTAACATTAGGAATTATTCCTTATACGCCACTGCCCCTACAGGTTAAAAATGACATTTTTCAAGATGGCGTATATTTGGTTGCTAAGGCAACCTTCTAAAACAGTTAACTAGTGATAAGATACACACCCACTTTTGGAGTGAGATAAAAGTAGCAGCTGAGGAGCTGAAGGGAGATCGCAAGGAGACCGGAAGAAGAGATGATCTCTGAAGGCACTGACTCTCTGAAAAGACCTCTCTCGGGGGTCTAGATCTGATGGAAGCTGGAGGGGGCGATCTTAACGCAAACATGTAGCAATGGTGAAAGAAGTCCCTCTTGGGACTTCGCTTCTCAAACAGACAGAACTCTCAATTATTGGTAACGAATAAATCTTTTATCCTACATGCAATAGATGATTTGAGCAGATACCAAATGGGGCCATTCTATTATTTTAGTAAGTATTAATTGGTTCTGGGAGATTTCTAAGTGCAGTATGACATCTTACGGAGGCAATTAAAGAAGAAACATATATACAAATACATATTTATATATATCACAATATTATTGTGAATCTTAGTGAATGGCCTGATGTTGGGATATGTTTAAACAAGCAATGCATTAGAGATAGCTTCGTGTTTAAATAGACATTCTTGGCTAAATTACCAAGAATTGTCCACAGGACAACATATTGTCCGTATTTTCAAGAAGTGTAATTAGGAGATCTGTTTGTCTTGAGAAAGATAACATAATGTAAACAAATTAGTTTATCTAAAGCCGTGAAGTCACGGAAGGTTACATTTCAAGAGCTACCAAGTTTTAATGTACAAGTACCATTTAAGTATTGCACTGTGAATATACTTTGTCATATAGAGCTCACATAGAAATGTATGTAAATATTATCTGAACCTTAATCATCATTTATCGCTGATTGTAGAAGTATATCCATTCATTTGTTTGATCACGACTTATACCTGATTTTAATTTGCACTGTACTTTAGTTAATAAATATATATAATATTTTAAGCAAGATTCATTTGTGTTACTTGTCTTCAAACTAGCACGGATATAAGAATTTAGAATTTCTTGATATTGTAGGAAAATTGGGAATTTCCAAAAATTAAGATTTGCCTATTTCCATAAGTACAATAATATTTTTATATTTCAGTATAAACATTGTGACATATTGTAGGCACTATGCTGAGATGCGTCAATGTTTCTGACATATATGAAGGCACCGCTTGAGATCTGTCAACGTTTGAAACAAGTGATATAATTGTGCAAAGTTATATATATTTTATTGTCATTTTTTTGGGGAAAAAAAATATACATTTTTAAAAATTAATAATTTTTTTTGTTTTGCTTTTGCCATTGTTAGTTGCAATATTGAAAAATGACAAATACTAAAGTTATTTTTAGTGCAGCCGGTCCTGCTGATGCAGAGAATGAAATTGGTATGCATCACAGAAAAATTGTAGAATTTGCAAAATATCAGGTGATATCTTCTGTCAGAGAAGTATGTAAAATAAAGACAGAACGTGGTCCCTGTAAATCAGTTATTACTGCAAGAAGGACCATGTGTACTTTGGATTGTAAGCCCAATCAAAGTACCAGAGATCTTTTTAAAGTTTTCAAGAAAGCCCATTACTTGGCTAAGAAAAACCCAGATTTTGAAAGCCATGGATTTTTCCAACTGTTTGATGAGGCTTTGCCAAATAAAATTAAAATTATTGTGGCCTGGGATTACTATCCCAAAAATGGATTGGATTGGCTGATAGAGCACCATCCTTTTTGCTGTTCTACAGAACAGTAAAGAAGCTTCAAGAATAAATTTAAATAGCCCACTCAAATTATAGCTTAAAAAGGAGCAGGGATAAATTGAAGCTACAAAATATAATTAGGCTGGAATTGTTAAAAAATCAAATTCCCCAATAAAAAGTTACACCTAGTTTTAAAAAAAATAGAAAAGCAATCTAGCTGAGGTGTTTATATATTTAAATGTCTGTAATTGACCAAGAAAAAAAAAACATGAGCAGAGTAACATGTTTAAAGACATTTTTTTTTCTTTACTCTAAAAAGAGTTTCAGCCCCTCCTTTACAAAAAGGGAGGGGGAGTTGGAAAGAGTAGACTGATTTTATCTTTGCAGCCAAAACCTTGTTTAGAGCTGACAGGTTTTCAGGAATGCTGGTCTGCCTGTGTGATGCAAAGGTTGGGGCTATGTGCTCTTGTTTATACAAACACACACAGCTGACAAAGTGAAACCAAAACTGTTACCTGTCATTTCAATTATATTTTTGTTTTATATTGTTTTCCTTACAGGTATTTCATAAAAACAGGATACCATAAGAAGTTATTAGATAATTATCTAAGCAATTATTTTATTTCAGAAACATTTATAATAAATCCAAGAATTTATTTTCTGAAAAATAACATCAGCTAAAATTATGTTTAAAGCTGACATTGTAAATATTTTAGGCACGCCCTGAAATCATAAACATAAAAAGCCTAGTTGAACTTCAACTTAAAAGGGAATGAAGTAATTTACATTCCCGCATTAAGGCCTCATGCCCACTGGCGTTTTTACAGCTGCGTTTTTTGCAGCTTAAAAACGCCTGTCCATGTTATTGTAAATATTTTTATTTATTTTTATTTATTTTTTTTGAAAAAAAAAAACGTCAGAGTTAAAAACGCGACCGCGCGTTAGTGCGCGTTTTTTGCGCATTAGTGCGCGTTAGTGCGCGTTTTTGCGCGTTTTTTTGACGCTCGCGTTTTTTCCTGCCCAATTCTGACGCTGAGGAACGCACTGGTCCTGTTTTTTTTTTACAGCTTACAAACGCCTATGCTCTTTACAGCTCAAAAACGCCTAGGTGGGCATGAAGCTATAGACTAACATGGACAGGCGTTTTTAAGCTGTAAAAAACGCTCAAAAACGCGGCTGAAAAAACGCCTTATAGTTAATATGCCCAACGATCGATTACGTATTGGTGTCGATCTAAAAAAAAAAAATATATTAAATCCTATTGTGATTTTATTTTTAAATGTTATATGGTCTCAAGTGACAAGGCCATACATATGAACCTTCTCAGTTTTCTCACAATTAGTGAGTATAGTTGAGATCCATCTCAGGAATATTTAAATTCTAGATGGCACCTTGTGTACAGGCAACTCCACTTCCCTAAAAGAAAGGGTCAGACAGGAGGTTCATACAAAAGGTATGTCTCCTGGAAAATAGTTGAGAGGAATGCTTGGAAGGTGATATTCTCAATGCTCACATCCATACAGTATATGCTGACTCCATTGAGCTTAGTGATTATACGCAATCCCTACTGGGATTGTATGGTGTTTTCTGTTCCCTAACAGGTTAGTGACCTGGGGAATGTAAATATGGTTCATATTTATGCCAGGAATATAATCACATTAGTAGAAAATTATTAAAATAGTTGACCAGTCCTAAAGTAAATATTTAGGCATTCAAACCCCTCAGGATAAATAGATAATCAGTCAATCATTTATTCCCGATAATCAATGACCCAAGATATCATGTGTACATTGGCAACAATATATTACATCACTTTGCTATACACATGGATCTGGTAAATACCACTGTGGTCCAGATTAAATATAAAACCCAAGTAGTTTCATAAATGAACATGAAGCCCTTAAGTAATCTTGGTTACTGCCATATGCAGTAAGCATATTAGTACCATATGAGGTCATTATTCAGACAGGTACTAATACATTTTTTTATTACCCGGCCATGTATAAATAGGCCAGAATTTAAAGAACTCTGCCGCATTAAAATGGTTCGCAGACAGGATGTATATAGAAAAGATTTCAGTAAATCACACTCATGAAAAATAAAAGTTTTCATGGAGTTCAAAAATATGCTTGTGAAAAGATTCCTGTGATGTGGTATAATAGACATACACATTGCCAGGATTCAATCTGATCCAAGTGAAAACGCACCTTGTGTTTTAAATCAAACATTGCTGTCTTTCCCTAGCTTGTTATGTTTTGCTAGTGGAGACCATTAAGAATTTTGAGGAGAGGGGTGTTGTGGGATCAGTGCACCGGCTCTTATGATAATCCTATACTTGATATTCTTAAACCAAATGGTCAATGCATTTATATGCTGATCTAAGACAGCTATATAAACGAGTATATATGTACGGCTAAGCTGTGCCATATATTGACTGATGCTTGATATAAAAAAATACAAAGCGCTAAGTACTTCACTACACTAAATTATGCCCAATGATGGTGGAACATTCAGGTAAGTCCTGAAGACCCATACAAGCTGGCAATTAAAGGTGGTTAGAAATAGTACAACTGGATCAGAATGTTATTTGGTTATATAAAATTAAGTTTGAATTTGATGTTGTTTCTGTTGGTTATTTTACATAAGGCCATTGCCTGACGTACCTTCAAGAAAAAGTTTAACATATGTGGATGATATTTTTGTTGAATATCATAATGTTTGAAAAGCATATCCCAAAGTTCAGATATGTTCTTAACCAGTTGAGGGAGGCGGGTGCTTAAAATTTCATTTCAGGAAGACCAATGGTGTCGCTCCAAGGTTCATCTCCTGAGGCCTAATGCCGCATACACACGATCATTATTCACGGCGGTTAAAAAACTGCCGTGAATTATGACATTTTAAACGAGGGAACAGCTTGTTCCCCACACACGGTCATTTTTCTTGTCATTTTTTAAAATGACAAGAAAAACGATCGTCTATGGGCTCCGCGGCAGTGTTTCCCTATGGGAAACACTGCCGCGGAAGAAATGTCAGGAAAGACGACGAGAAAAATTAGAACATGTTCTAATTTTTCTCGTCGTTTTTAATGCCGTTTTTCACGTCGTGAAAAATGACAAAAAGACCACACACGGTCGTTTTTCTTGTTGAAAACAAAAAATTTCATTTTTCACGACGTGAAAAATGATCGTGTGTACGCGGCATAAGGTTTGCAGCCTAAGTCTCACCACAAGAAGAAAATGGAGACTGTGATGAGGTCAAAAATATCTGCCAATATCAGTGAATTGAGGACATGTTTGGGTATGGTATAAAATATTCAATTGTATGCTTGTCATCCTAGGTTCCAACTAAGAATGCTGGAAGGTAATGTATAAGAAGAGACTTATAAGGATCAAGAGAATGTAATGTGATAATATGACATTGTGATATTTCTCTCCTAACTTACAGATCTTCCAATCTTATACGTCAGCATTAATGTTGATCCTGCCAATCATGGCAGAATAATATCATCAGTAGATCATTGATGATTTTTTCGTTAATTAAAATATAGTTAACCAATCGCTATATCATATATATAGCATAGTTAGAAAATGTAAATATTAATTAATAAGAATATGTATTCATACTGTCTATTTACTCAAATAGAAAGTGATTGACACTCCAGACCAGATCGTTGATTGGTAAAGACGAAGTGAACTACCAAAAGACACAGCGATCGTATGGATGATGTTAATCCTTGGCGTCCAGTTCCGGAGGGAACCTGTCACCAAACCACACTCCAGACCAGATCGTTGATTGGTAAAGACAAAGTTGACCACCAAAAGACGCAGCGATCGTTTGGACGATGTTAATCCGTGATGCCTTGTTCCTGATGGAACCTATCACCACATTGAATCCTTCATCAGGAGCCATGAAGCAAGACGCTCCAGGATTCGTATTGCCGGAAAGAAAGATTTGTTGCAGAAGTCCCTTGTTTGTTTGAATCCCCAAATATCCATTGAAAGAAGGGATATTGAATCCCATTTTCAGCTTGTAACTTTGCAAGATTCACTGAAGAGTTTCTTCAATTGCTGGTTTACCAGCCTTGTTTTTATCACATTTGAAATGGGGGGGTGACACCACCACTGCAACAGTTCATTTTGTTTTTATAAAGACTTGAACTCATCAACAAAGATCCAAGTCAAACAAGAACAGTCTTTATCATATGGATGAAGAGAGGAACGTTCTTCAAGTATAAAGAAAAATAATAATATGGCCATATCTTTTAAACAACTGTGATATTTCTTTGGACCCGTTTCTTGGTATGTCCGTGACTATTCGTCAGAATACAAAAAAACGTGGGGGGGTTTTGTCAGAACATTTGGGGTTAAAAAGAATTACATATAGGCCTTTATATTATGCATATTACGTATTTTTCATATTGTTCATATTCATGTATATTACGAGTGAGAGGACAGCCATTTTGTCTCTAAAGTTAAGCTCATAGCTCATGATGGGCTGTGAACAATACTACAGCCACTTTGGTTTCTACTTTCTCTTTAAGGGGTTAACCCACATTCGCTATCTTTAAATTTATTTCCTGTCTCACAAGAAGGCATTGTTTTTCTGTATCTCTTTCCCAGACCATAAACTCAAAGCTTTCGAACATTTAAGAAAATATACCAGCCTCCCCGGGTGGTAATTCAAAGGTTTGACACTTAGAGACAAGTGGGGTATGGATATGGGCTAGCCCAAACTGTGTAGTATTGTATTGACATAACATGATCAAAGGGTTATTCATAAATAAGCTGTGTACTGGATATCTTAAATAAGGTTTATTTTAAGTATCTTCACAAAGTATCTATACTAGTAATACATGTATAAACCCATGTATGCATAGATATAGATTAGTATTAAGGAGTTGTATACATGCTACTATATTAGTGGGGTAGCATTAGAAACTGCTTAAACCTACATTCCAGTGATTAAGTTCAAGGAATTTCCCAAAACATTAACAAATGGCCTGTGGGTAGATTTTCCCAAAACATTCACACCTGTAAATCTGAAGCGGTGCCAAGATAGCTGGGATACATGACAGGGTTGGCACCCTTAGACAATTAAGTGTGTTTTTCTAAGGCTTGGTCAACAGGGGGTCATAAATTTTAATTGAACTCAGCGACCCTAACATTAGGAATTATTCCTTATACGCCACTGTCCCTACAGGTTAAAAATGACATTGTTCAAGATGGTGTATATTTGGTTGCTAAGGCAACCCTCCAAAACAGTTAACTAGTGATAAGATACACATCCACTTTTGGAGTGAGATAAAAGTAGCAGCTGAGGAGCTGAAGGGAGATCGCAAGGAGACCGGAAGAAGAGATGATCTCTGAAGGCAATGACTCTCTGAAAAGACCTCTCTCGGGGGTCTAGATCTGATGGAAGCTGGAGGGGGCGATCTTAACTCAAACATGTAGCAATGGTGAAAGAAGTCCCTCTTGGGACTTCGCTTCTCAAACAGACAGAACTCTCAATTATTGGTAACGAATAAATCTTTTATCCTACATGCAATAGATGATTTGAGCAGATACCAAATGGGGCCATTCTATTATTTTAGTAAGTATTAATTGGTTCTGGGAGATTTCTAAGTGCAGTATGACATCTTACGGAGGCAATTAAAGAAGAAACATATATACAAATACATATTTATATATATCACAATATTATTGTGAATCTTAGTGAATGGCCTGATGTTGGGATATGTTTAAACAAGCAATGCATTAGAGATAGCTTCGTGTTTAAATAGACATTCTTGGCTAAATTACCAAGAATTGTCCACAGGACAACATATTGTCCGTATTTTCAAGAAGTGTAATTAGGAGATCTGTTTGTCTTGAGAAAGATAACATAATGTAAACAAATTAGTTTATCTAAAGCCGTGAAGTCACGGAAGGTTACATTTCAAGAGCTACCAAGTTTTAATGTACAAGTACCATTTAAGTATTGCACTGTGAATATACTTTGTCATATAGAGCTCACATAGAAATGTATGTAAATATTATCTGAACCTTAATCATCATTTATCGCTGATTGTAGAAGTATATCCATTCATTTGTTTGATCACGACTTATACCTGATTTTAATTTGCACTGTACTTTAGTTAATAAATATATATAATATTTTAAGCAAGATTCATTTGTGTTACTTGTCTTCAAACTAGCACGGATATAAGAATTTAGAATTTCTTGATATTGTAGGCAAATTGGGAATTTCCAAAAATTAAGATTTGCCTATTTCCATAAGTACAATAATATTTTTATATTTCAGTATTGTGAGGGGGTTAGCTCGGCAGCGGGTGTGTGTGACCCCCGGGATGGGCTCCCCAGACAAAAACAGGCCCAGCAAACGGAGGTTGTGGTTTTCAAAATCAAAAAGGTGCGGTTTATTTTCTATTTACAGTGACAAAACACAGCAAAGCAAAAGAAACATAAACAAAATAAATCCTGGTCAACTTGACCTCTGACTAAACATACAGGTTTCCTAACTAACAACTGGGATCAGCCTAGTGCTGTCCTAGTCCCTAAGTCCCTGGTTTTAAATGTCCAAGCAAATAGCCACACAGGCTTTGTCTCACCGCACAGGGGTTCACTCTCCCTAGACAGTCCACACAGGTCTGGTTCCAGGCATGAGCTAACACCTAATGAATCTGGGAGTTCTTATAGAGGCCTAAATGAGCTGACAAGCTTCAGCTGGCCTCATCAACTCCCTGTCTGTACGACGCCCCACACTCTCCCTAGAGGTATGAGTCATCCATGAGCCCACTAGCCTTATACAACTCTCCACCTAGTTGTATAAGTCGGCGTAAAGCCTGAATCTGGGCGAAATATATCTACCCCCCTGGATGCAACCAGGTGACTTTACCTTCCTGCTGTCACATACCCCCCCCTCTTGTTTTAACCTCGGGGTTGGAACACCAGCAATCAGGCATTCATGTACTCGAGACAAAGCATCCACATTCCCCATTTGAACGCCAGGGCGATGCTTTACTGTGAAGTTGAATTCCTGGAGGGCCAGGAACCACCTATTCACTCTTCTATTTGTTTCCTTGTTTTGAGCCATCCACTTTAACGGAGCGTGATCCGTAACCATGTCAAAGTGCCTACCTAGCAGGTAGTACCGAAGGGAATCTAGAGCCCACTTCACCGCTAAACACTCCTTTTCAACGGTGGCGTAATTTACCTCATGGGACTTCAACTTCCTGCTGAGGTAAATGACTGGGTGCTCTTCCCCGTTCCAGACCTGGGACAATACTGCTCCTAACCCCACATCTGACGCATCACTTTGTACGACAAAGTCTTTAGAGAAGTCGGGTGAGTACAACACTGGCTGGCTACATAAGGCTTGTTTCAAGAATTGGAATGCTGCCTCAGCCTCGGGGGTCCATTTAATCATGACCGACCCTTTCCCCTTCGTCAGGTTGGTTAGGGGCACAGCCTTAGAAGCAAAGTGGGGAATGAATCGCCGATAATACCCAGCGATTCCCAGAAAGGCTCGTACCTGCTTCTTGCTGTTGGGACGTGGCCAACTCTGGATGGCCTCGACTTTGTTGAGTTGGGGTTTTATTACTCCCCTCCCAATGGTGTACCCAAGATATTTGGCCTCCTCCTGCCCAATGGTACACTTCTTGGGGTTAGCCGTAAACCCCGCTTCCCGAACAGAGTCCAGGACTGCTTGCACTTTTGGCAGATGTGAGGCCCAATCTGTGCTATGGACAATTACGTCATCCAGGTAAGCCGCAGCATACTTCCGATGGGGCCTCAGCATCTGGTCCATTTTCCGCTGGAATGTGGCCGGCGCATTCTGTAACCCGAACGGCATTCTTTTATATTGGAACGCCCCGTCTGGGGTTACAAATGCGGTTTTCTCTTTGGCCGACTTGGCCAGGGGGATTTGCCAATACCCTTTTGTGAGGTCAAGAGTCGTCATGTATCGGGCTGTTCCCAGCCGGTCGATCAACTCATCTATACGTGGCATGGGGTAGGTGTCAAATTTTGTAACTTTGTTCAACTGACGAAAATCGTTACAAAATCGCCAGCTCCCATCCGGTTTAGGCACCAACACAATGGGACTAGACCAATCACTTTGGGACTCCTCTATCACCCCTAAGTACAGCATTTTCTGTACTTCCTCCCGTATTGCCTCCCGTCGGGCCTCTGGGATCCGATAGGGTTTTAACTTCACCCTTTCACCGGGCGGGGTAATGATGTCATGCTCTACCCCAGATGTTTGTCCCGGCAGCTCAGAGAATACCTCCTTGTTGCGAAGCACAAACTCCTTAACCTCCTGTTGTTGGGGTTGTGACAAGGTGGCTGCTATTCCAACCTCAGGAATCACGCAACCAGTTTGAGCTGGTGACCAAGTGTCTGCGACTAGGGACTCTCTATCCCTCCAGGCTTTCAACAGATTAACGTGATAGATCTGTTCGGGCTTTCGCCTTCCTGGTTGTCTGACCTTGTAATTCACTTCGCTCACTTTTTCCATTATCTCATAGGGGCCTTGCCATTTGGCAAGGAATTTACTTTCAACCGTAGGGACAAGTACCAGTATCCTATCCCCCGGGGAAAAGGTACGGGTCTTGGCTCCACGGTTGTACACTCTCTGCTGTGCTAACTGCGCTTGGGCCAAATGTTCCTTCACGATGGGCATTACCTGTGCAATTCGGTCTTGCATCAGGGCGACATGCTCAATCACACTCCTGTGGGGAGAACTCTCACTTTCCCAAGTTTCCTTGGCAATATCCAACAGCCCTCTTGGGTGTCTCCCATACAGTAACTCAAAGGGGGAGAATCCCGTAGAGGATTGGGGCACCTCCCTAATAGCAAACATCAGATAAGGAAGTAGACAGTCCCAATCCTTTCCATCTCTATCCACCACTTTCTTCAACATTTGTTTTAGGGTTTTGTTGAATCTTTCAACCAGCCCATCGGTTTGGGGGTGATACACAGATGTACGTAATTGCGTCACTTTGAACAATTTACACAGCTCCTTCATAACCCGGGACATAAAGGGTGTACCTTGGTCTGTAAGCAGTTCTTTACAAATACCCACCCGGCTAAACACAAGAGATAGCTCTTTGGCTATGGTTTTGGCCGAGGTATTTCGGAGAGGGATCGCTTCTGGATAACGGGTGGCATAGTCCATTATAACTAATATGTACTGGTGCCCCCTAGCGGACTTGATTATAGGCCCTACCAAATCCATGGCGATCCTCTCAAACGGGACCTCAATGATGGGTAGAGGGACCAGCGGGCTACGGAAATGTGGCATCGGGGCCGACCTCTGACACACAGGGCAGGAGGAACAATAATTTTCTATGTCCTTCATCACCCCCGGCCAATAGAATCTCTGTAATACCCTCTCTCGGGTTTTCTCTGTCCCCAGATGACCTCCAAGAATGTGCCCATGGGCCAACTCCAACACCAACTTCCTGTAAGGTTTGGGCACCACAAGCTGCTCAACGGTTTCTTCTGCCCTTTTTGCCACCCGATACAGTAGGTCCTTCTCTACGCTGAAGTATGGATAAGTGCAGGTATTATCTGGGTTCACTAACTCGCCATCTATTTTCACTACGTTTTCCCGTGCCTTTATTAGGGCGGGGTCTTTCAACTGTTCTGTGGCAAAGTTTTCCCTGTGAACCTCAAGATCAGAAAACTCCACAGACGGTAGGTTTTCGTCTGAGGAGGTGGGCTCCTCTCCAGTTTCTTGAGTCTCCCCTGCCAATACTGATAAGGGAAATTCCGGAGAGTCCTCACCAGTCTCAGGGGAGTTCTGGCTATCACATTCCTGGTACATAGGGGCACCAGTGGGGGGCTCAGGATCATCCCACAGTTCCCAGAACTTCGGAAAATCCCTTCCCACAATGGCGTCATGCGGTAACTGAGATACTAAGCCCACTGGATGAGAGAGGGTACCTTTGGGGGTCTCGAAACACACTGTAGTCACTGGATACTCTCGGGTGTCCCCATGCACACAAATAACAGCTACCTTGCTATTCCCAGAGACCTCTGTTTTAACTAACTCAGCCTTTATCAGGGTCACAAGGCTACCTGAATCCAACAATACCACAACATTTCTACCATTAACACACATTTTGCATAAATGTTTCTCAGTTCCTCGAATGGCAGTGCATGCGACTGTCGCACACAGCGACTGACGTCTGCCCGTCAGAAAGTCACACTGCATGGGTTCCTCCACAACCGGACAATTGGCTGCAATATGTCCCGCTTGCCGGCAGCGGTAGCAAACGATCCTTCTTGCGGCCTCTTGAGCCGCTGATTTCCCAGGCTGTTCTCGCCAAACTTGGGGTAGAGCTCCCACCCTCTCACTCTCTCCACCCTCACCCCTTGGAATCCTCTTATCCGCCCCTGGGGATGGTCTGGTCTTAGGGTGGAAAGTCCGAGTGTCTCTGGAAGAGGCCGTCAGGTTCTCTGTAGCCAAGTATTTCTCCACACGATCCACAAGACCATCGGCCGTCTCTGGGTCTCCATGGCTTACCCACTTTTGGATGGCAGTAGGAAGAGCTCTCAAAAACCGATCCATTACAACACGTTCCACAATCTTTGGTGCGGACAAAGTCTCTGGCTGTAGCCACTTTCTGCTCAGGTGAATGAGATCATACATTTGAGACCTGGGGGGTTTTCCAAGCTGGAAAGTCCAGTTATGCACACGCTGAGCCCGGACAGCCTGGGTGACACCCAGCCTTGCCAAAATTTCAGCTTTTAGCATCACATAGTCTTTTGCTTGGTTAGGCTCTAGGTCATAGTAAGCTTTCTGCGATTCACCAGTTAACAGAGGAGCCACCAGTCCAGCCCACTGCTCCTCAGGCCACTTTTCTCTTTCAGCGGTCCTTTCAAATGTGGTCAAAAATACCTCTGGATCATCCTCTCCAGTCATTTTTGTCAATAAACGACTCACCCCAAAGGACGCGGTATTAGTGGGACGGCTTTCCTCACTGGTCTGCGGACGTTGCTGCATTACTGCTTCCATTTGTTGTAGTCTCTGTTCTTGCTTCTGTAACAGGTCTATGAAGCGGGCCTCAGATTGCTGCTGGGCTTGTTGCTGAGCTTCCAGACTCTGTTGGTGAGCTTGCTGCTGGGCTGCAAGGCTCTGTTGATGAGCTTGCTGCTGGGCTGCAAGGCTCCTTTGCAAACCTGCATTTGTCTGCTGTTGATTGGCATTTGCTAGAGCCAGCTGTTTCAGTATCTCTTCCATGCTGGCTTAAAAAAAAACTGCCACTGGTTCTCCACCAACTGTGAGGGGGTTAGCTCGGCAGCGGGTGTGTGTGACCCCCGGGATGGGCTCCCCAGACAAAAACAGGCCCAGCAAACGGAGGTTGTGGTTTTCAAAATCAAAAAGGTGCGGTTTATTTTCTATTTACAGTGACAAAACACAGCAAAGCAAAAGAAACATAAACAAAATAAATCCTGGTCAACTTGACCTCTGACTAAACATACAGGTTTCCTAACTAACAACTGGGATCAGCCTAGTGCTGTCCTAGTCCCTAAGTCCCTGGTTTTAAATGTCCAAGCAAATAGCCACACAGGCTTTGTCTCACCGCACAGGGGTTCACTCTCCCTAGACAGTCCACACAGGTCTGGTTCCAGGCATGAGCTAACACCTAATGAATCTGGGAGTTCTTATAGAGGCCTAAATGAGCTGACAAGCTTCAGCTGGCCTCATCAACTCCCTGTCTGTACGACGCCCCACACTCTCCCTAGAGGTATGAGTCATCCATGAGCCCACTAGCCTTATACAACTCTCCACCTAGTTGTATAAGTCGGCGTTAAGCCTGAATCTGGGCGAAATATATCTACCCCCCTGGATGCAACCAGGTGACTTTACCTTCCTGCTGTCACAGTATAAACATTGTGACATATTGTAGGCACTATGCTGAGATGCGTCAATGTTTCTGACATATATGAAGGCACCGCTTGAGATCTGTCAACGTTTGAAACAAGTGATATAATTGTGCAAAGTTATATATATTTTATTGTCATTTTTTTTGGGAAAAAAAATATACATTTTTAAAAATTAATAATTTTTTTTGTTTTGCTTTTGCCATTGTTAGTTGCAATATTGAAAAATGACAAATACTAAAGTTATTTTTAGTGCAGCCGGTCCTGCTGATGCAGAGAATGAAATTGGTATGCATCACAGAAAAATTGTAGAATTTGCAAAATATCAGGTGATATCTTCTGTCAGAGAAGTATGTAAAATAAAGACAGAACGTGGTCCCTGTAAATCAGTTATTACTGCAAGAAGGACCATGTGTACTTTGGATTGTAAGCCCAATCAAAGTACCAGAGATCTTTTTAAAGTTTTCAAGAAAGCCCATTACTTGGCTAAGAAAAACCCAGATTTTGAAAGCCATGGATTTTTCCAACTGTTTGATGAGGCTTTGCCAAATAAAATTAAAATTATTGTGGCCTGGGATTACTATCCCAAAAATGGATTGGATTGGCTGATAGAGCACCATCCTTTTTGCTGTTCTACAGAACAGTAAAGAAGCTTCAAGAATAAATTTAAATAGCCCACTCAAATTATAGCTTAAAAAGGAGCAGGGATAAATTGAAGCTACAAAATATAATTAGGCTGGAATTGTTAAAAATTCCAATTCCCCAATAAAAAGTTACACCTAGTTTTAAAAAAAATAGAAAAGCAATCTAGCTGAGGTGTTTATATATTTAAATGTCTGTAATTGACCAAGAAAAAAAAAAACATGAGCAGAGTAACATGTTTAAAGACATTTTTTTTTTCTTTACTCTAAAAAGAGTTTCAGCCCCTCCTTTACAAAAAGGGAGGGGGAGTTGGAAAGAGTAGACTGATTTTATCTTTGCAGCCAAAACCTTGTTTAGAGCTGACAGGTTTTCAGGAATGCTGGTCTGCCTGTGTGATGCAAAGGTTGGGGCTATGTGCTCTTGTTTATACAAACACACACAGCTGACAAAGTGAAACCAAAACTGTTACCTGTCATTTCAATTATATTTTTGTTTTATATTGTTTTCCTTACAGGTATTTCATAAAAACAGGATACCATAAGAAGTTATTAGATAATTATCTAAGCAATTATTTTATTTCAGAAACATTTATAATAAATCCAAGAATTTATTTTCTGAAAAATAACATCAGCTAAAATTATGTTTAAAGCTGACATTGTAAATATTTTAGGCACGCCCTGAAATCATAAACATAAAAAGCCTAGTTGAACTTCAACTTAAAAGGGAATGAAGTAATTTACATTCCCGCATTAAGGCCTCATGCCCACTGGCGTTTTTACAGCTGCGTTTTTTGCAGCTTAAAAACGCCTGTCCATGTTATTGTAAATATTTTTATTTATTTTTATTTATTTTTTTTGAAAAAAAAAAACGTCAGAGTTAAAAACGCGACCGCGCGTTAGTGCGCGTTTTTTGCGCATTAGTGCGCGTTAGTGCGCGTTTTTGCGCGTTTTTTTGACGCTCGCGTTTTTTCCTGCCCAATTCTGACGCTGAGGAACGCACTGGTCCTGGTTTTTTTTTACAGCTTACAAACGCCTATGCTCTTTACAGCTCAAAAACGCCTAGGTGGGCATGAAGCTATAGACTAACATGGACAGGCGTTTTTAAGCTGTAAAAAACGCTCAAAAACGCGGCTGAAAAAACGCCTTATAGTTAATATGCCCAACGATCG
This sequence comes from Rana muscosa, assembly GCA_029206835.1. Lineage (NCBI taxonomy): Eukaryota > Metazoa > Chordata > Amphibia > Anura > Ranidae > Rana > Rana muscosa. The sequence goes on from CM055122.1 coordinate 1,247,005,826, forward strand.
ATTACGTATTGGTGTCGATCTAAAAAAAATATATATATTAAATCCTATTGTGATTTTATTTTTAAATGTTATATGGTCTCAAGTGACAAGGCCATACATATGAACCTTCTCAGTTTTCTCACAATTAGTGAGTATAGTTGAGATCCATCTCAGGAATATTTAAATTCTAGATGGCACCTTGTGTACAGGCAACTCCACTTCCCTAAAAGAAAGGGTCAGACAGGAGGTTCATACAAAAGGTATGTCTCCTGGAAAATAGTTGAGAGGAATGCTTGGAAGGTGATATTCTCAATGCTCACATCCATACAGTATATGCTGACTCCATTGAGCTTAGTGATTATACGCAATCCCTACTGGGATTGTATGGTGTTTTCTGTTCCCTAACAGGTTAGTGACCTGGGGAATGTAAATATGGTTCATATTTATGCCAGGAATATAATCACATTAGTAGAAAATTATTAAAATAGTTGACCAGTCCTAAAGTAAATATTTAGGCATTCAAACCCCTCAGGATAAATAGATAATCAGTCAATCATTTATTCCCGATAATCAATGACCCAAGATATCATGTGTACATTGGCAACAATATATTACATCACTTTGCTATACACATGGATCTGGTAAATACCACTGTGGTCCAGATTAAATATAAAACCCAAGTAGTTTCATAAATGAACATGAAGCCCTTAAGTAATCTTGGTTACTGCCATATGCAGTAAGCATATTAGTACCATATGAGGTCATTATTCAGACAGGTACTAATACATTTTTTTATTACCCGGCCATGTATAAATAGGCCAGAATTTAAAGAACTCTGCCGCATTAAAATGGTTCGCAGACAGGATGTATATAGAAAAGATTTCAGTAAATCACACTCATGAAAAATAAAAGTTTTCATGGAGTTCAAAAATATGCTTGTGAAAAGATTCCTGTGATGTGGTATAATAGACATACACATTGCCAGGATTCAATCTGATCCAAGTGAAAACGCACCTTGTGTTTTAAATCAAACATTGCTGTCTTTCCCTAGCTTGTTATGTTTTGCTAGTGGAGACCATTAAGAATTTTGAGGAGAGGGGTGTTGTGGGATCAGTGCACCGGCTCTTATGATAATCCTATACTTGATATTCTTAAACCAAATGGTCAATGCATTTATATGCTGATCTAAGACAGCTATATAAACGAGTATATATGTACGGCTAAGCTGTGCCATATATTGACTGATGCTTGATATAAAAAAATACAAAGCGCTAAGTACTTCACTACACTAAATTATGCCCAATGATGGTGGAACATTCAGGTAAGTCCTGAAGACCCATACAAGCTGGCAATTAAAGGTGGTTAGAAATAGTACAACTGGATCAGAATGTTATTTGGTTATATAAAATTAAGTTTGAATTTGATGTTGTTTCTGTTGGTTATTTTACATAAGGCCATTGCCTGACGTACCTTCAAGAAAAAGTTTAACATATGTGGATGATATTTTTGTTGAATATCATAATGTTTGAAAAGCATATCCCAAAGTTCAGATATGTTCTTAACCAGTTGAGGGAGGCGGGTGCTTAAAATTTCATTTCAGGAAGACCAATGGTGTCGCTCCAAGGTTCATCTCCTGAGGCCTAATGCCGCATACACACGATCATTATTCACGGCGGTTAAAAAACTGCCGTGAATAATGACATTTTAAACGAGGGAACAGCTTGTTCCCCACACACGGTCATTTTTCTTGTCATTTTTTAAAATGACAAGAAAAACGATCGTCTATGGGCTCCGCGGCAGTGTTTCCCTATGGGAAACACTGCCGCGGAAGAAATGTCAGGAAAGACGACGAGAAAAATTAGAACATGTTCTAATTTTTCTCGTCGTTTTTAATGCCGTTTTTCACGTCGTGAAAAATGACAAAAAGACCACACACGGTCGTTTTTCTTGTTGAAAACAAAAAATTTCATTTTTCACGACGTGAAAAATGATCGTGTGTACGCGGCATAAGGTTTGCAGCCTAAGTCTCACCACAAGAAGAAAATGGAGACTGTGATGAGGTCAAAAATATCTGCCAATATCAGTGAATTGAGGACATGTTTGGGTATGGTATAAAATATTCAATTGTATGCTTGTCATCCTAGGTTCCAACTAAGAATGCTGGAAGGTAATGTATAAGAAGAGACTTATAAGGATCAAGAGAATGTAATGTGATAATATGACATTGTGATATTTCTCTCCTAACTTACAGATCTTCCAATCTTATACGTCAGCATTAATGTTGATCCTGCCAATCATGGCAGAATAATATCATCAGTAGATCATTGATGATTTTTTCGTTAATTAAAATATAGTTAACCAATCGCTATATCATATATATAGCATAGTTAGAAAATGTAAATATTAATTAATAAGAATATGTATTCATACTGTCTATTTACTCAAATAGAAAGTGATTGACACTCCAGACCAGATCGTTGATTGGTAAAGACGAAGTGAACTACCAAAAGACACAGCGATCGTATGGATGATGTTAATCCTTGGCGTCCAGTTCCGGAGGGAACCTGTCACCAAACCACACTCCAGACCAGATCGTTGATTGGTAAAGACAAAGTTGACCACCAAAAGACGCAGCGATCGTTTGGACGATGTTAATCCGTGATGCCTTGTTCCTGATGGAACCTATCACCACATTGAATCCTTCATCAGGAGCCATGAAGCAAGACGCTCCAGGATTCGTATTGCCGGAAAGAAAGATTTGTTGCAGAAGTCCCTTGTTTGTTTGAATCCCCAAATATCCATTGAAAGAAGGGATATTGAATCCCATTTTCAGCTTGTAACTTTGCAAGATTCACTGAAGAGTTTCTTCAATTGCTGGTTTACCAGCCTTGTTTTTATCACATTTGAAATGGGGGGGTGACACCACCACTGCAACAGTTCATTTTGTTTTTATAAAGACTTGAACTCATCAACAAAGATCCAAGTCAAACAAGAACAGTCTTTATCATATGGATGAAGAGAGGAACGTTCTTCAAGTATAAAGAAAAATAATAATATGGCCATATCTTTTAAACAACTGTGATATTTCTTTGGACCCGTTTCTTGGTATGTCCGTGACTATTCGTCAGAATACAAAAAAACGTGGGGGGGTTTTGTCAGAACATTTGGGGTTAAAAAGAATTACATATAGGCCTTTATATTATGCATATTACGTATTTTTCATATTGTTCATATTCATGTATATTACGAGTGAGAGGACAGCCATTTTGTCTCTAAAGTTAAGCTCATAGCTCATGATGGGCTGTGAACAATACTACAGCCACTTTGGTTTCTACTTTCTCTTTAAGGGGTTAACCCACATTCGCTATCTTTAAATTTATTTCCTGTCTCACAAGAAGGCATTGTTTTTCTGTATCTCTTTCCCAGACCATAAACTCAAAGCTTTTGAACATTTAAGAAAATATACCAGCCTCCCCGGGTGGTAATTCAAAGGTTTGACACTTAGAGACAAGTGGGGTATGGATATGGGCTAGCCCAAACTGTGTAGTATTGTATTGACATAACATGATCAAAGGGTTATTCATAAATAAGCTGTGTACTGGATATCTTAAATAAGGTTTATTTTAAGTATCTTCACAAAGTATCTATACTAGTAATACATGTATAAACCCATGTATGCATAGATATAGATTAGTATTAAGGAGTTGTATACATGCTACTATATTAGTGGGGTAGCATTAGAAACTGCTTAAACCTACATTCCAGTGATTAAGTTCAAGGAATTTCCCAAAACATTAACAAATGGCCTGTGGGTAGATTTTCCCAAAACATTCACACCTGTAAATCTGAAGCGGTGCCAAGATAGCTGGGATACATGACAGGGTTGGCACCCTTAGACAATTAAGTGTGTTTTTCTAAGGCTTGGTCAACAGGGGGTCATAAATTTTAATTGAACTCAGCGACCCTAACATTAGGAATTATTCCTTATACGCCACTGTCCCTACAGGTTAAAAATGACATTGTTCAAGATGGTGTATATTTGGTTGCTAAGGCAACCCTCCAAAACAGTTAACTAGTGATAAGATACACATCCACTTTTGGAGTGAGATAAAAGTAGCAGCTGAGGAGCTGAAGGGAGATCGCAAGGAGACCGGAAGAAGAGATGATCTCTGAAGGCAATGACTCTCTGAAAAGACCTCTCTCGGGGGTCTAGATCTGATGGAAGCTGGAGGGGGCGATCTTAACTCAAACATGTAGCAATGGTGAAAGAAGTCCCTCTTGGGACTTCGCTTCTCAAACAGACAGAACTCTCAATTATTGGTAACGAATAAATCTTTTATCCTACATGCAATAGATGATTTGAGCAGATACCAAATGGGGCCATTCTATTATTTTAGTAAGTATTAATTGGTTCTGGGAGATTTCTAAGTGCAGTATGACATCTTACAGAGGCAATTAAAGAAGAAACATATATACAAATACATATTTATATATATCACAATATTATTGTGAATCTTAGTGAATGGCCTGATGTTGGGATATGTTTAAACAAGCAATGCATTAGAAATAGCGTCGTGTTTAAATAGACATTCTTGGCTAAATTACCAAGAATTGTCCACAGGACAACATATTGTCCGTATTTTCAAGAAGTGTAATTAGGAGATCTGTTTGTCTTGAGAAAGATAACATAATGTAAACAAATTTGTTTATCTAAAGCCGTGAAGTCACGGAAGGTTAGGCTCCATGTACACAGAAGCTGATAAACTGCAGTTAATGGGCGTTTTGCCGTTTTTTTAAAAAGCCCATTAACTGCACTCTATGTTAGCCTATGTGTTCATGTACACATAACGTTTTTTAGCTTTAATGAGCAGTGGAGTTAATGGGCTTTTTTCTGAACGCAAGAAATTTGCGTTCAAAGTGCCGTTTTTCGGCAGAAAAAAACGCGAAAAACGCTCACAAACGCTCAAAAACGCTGGCCGCGAGCGTTTTTTAGCAATTTTTGGTCCATTGAAATTTTTTATTTTTTTTTAAAGCTAAAAAACGCTACACTGAAAAACGCTAATAAAAGCTAGTAAAAAAAACGCTGATAAAAGCTAGCTTTTTCTGCTGCTTTAAAAACGACCGTTTTTGAGCTTCTGTGTACATGGAGCCTTACATTTCAAGAGCTACCAAGTTTTAATGTACAAGTACCATTTAAGTATTGCACTGTGAATATACTTTGTCATATAGAGCTCACATCGAAATGTATGTAAATATTATCTGAACCTTAATCATCATTTATCTCTGATTGTAGAAGTATATCCATTCATTTGTTTGATCACGACTTATACCTGATTTTAATTTGCACTGTACTTTAGTTAATAAATATATATAATATTTTAAGCAAGATTCATTTGTGTTACTTGTCTTCAAACTAGCACGGATATAAGAACTTAGAATTTCTTGATATTGTAGGAAATTGGGAATCCCCAAAAATTAAGATTTGCCTATTTCCATAAGTACAATAATATTTTTATATTTCAGTATAAACATTGTGACATATTGTAGGCACTATGCTGAGATGCGTCAATGTTTCTGACAAGGGCATTTTCACCCCCTTCCTGCCCAGACCAATTTTTAGTTTTCAGCGCTGTCACACTTTGAATGACAATTGCGCGGTCGTGCGACATGGCTCCCAAACAAAATTGACGTCATTTTTTCCCCACAAATAGAGCTTTCGTTTGGTGGTATTTGATCACCTCTGCGGTTTTTATTTTTTGCGCTATAAACAAAAGAAGAGCGACAATTTTGAAAAAAACACAATATTTTTAAATTTTTGATTTAATAAATATCCCAATTTTTTTTAAACAGAAAAATGTATTTTCTCAGTTTAGGCCGATATGTATTCTTCTACATATTTTTGGTAAAAGAAATCGCAATAAGCGTATATTGATTGGTTTGCGCAAAAGTTACAGTGTCTACAAAAGATGGGGATAGATTTATTGCATTTTTTTTTTATTAGTAATCTGCGATTTTTATTGTGACCGTAACATTGCGACAGACATATCGGACACTTTTTGACACATTTTTGGGACCATTCACATTTATACATCGATTTGTGCTATAAAACTGCACTGATTACTGTGTAAATGTGACTGGCAGGGAAGGGGTTAAGACTAGGGGGCGCTGAAGGGGTTAAATATGTTCCCTAGGGAGTGATTCTAACTGTAGGGGGAGGGGACTCACAAGGGGAGGAGACCGATCTGTGTTCCTCTGTACTGGGAACACACATCGGTCTCCTCACCTCTGACAGGATCCACTGTCCTGCCGTGATCATGGGCAATCGCGGGTGCCCGGCGGACATCGCGGCCGCCAGGCACACGCACCGGGTCCCGAGCGATTCCGCAGGCACGCGCGTGCGCCCCCTAGACGACCGGGAAGCCCAGGACGTCATATGACGTCCACCCAGGTTGGGAGATCCCATCTGTGGACGTCATTTGACTATGGGCGGGTAGGGAAGTGGTTAATGATAAAATAATGATTAATTAATGATTAATGATTAATAGTGGTTAATGATAAAAATAAAGATGAAAACTTACAAATACAGCACTAAACCAGTGCCAGGTAAAACAGCGTGTGTAATGAAACCAAGTCTGCGATGGCCGCGGGTGACGTCACGAGACTCCCATCCGTACGCGTTACGTCCCTGTGGGTGGGACTTCATCAGCGGATACGGAAGTGACGTGGACACCCGCTATAAGTAATGTGGAGAGGATTGCTAGTAACCTGATGCCGCGTCACCTGACACGACGCAAGGCGGGGAAAACCTTTCATGGACGAAATCCCAGAAGTGTCCCCATACAATAGTGCAGAGCTGGAAGGGGAGTTGTGACCTACAGTATATTTTACTAAAAACTCACCCCGCTTCATAAAATTTACCAAAAAACTATATACACATATGAACAATGGCCAGATATTTGCGCACTATACAATACGCAATACCTAATTCATTGTGCATTATTAAGGTAAAAAATATAATTGAAAAAATCTAAAAAATATATATGATATATTCTTTAAAAGACAGTACAATAAAATCTCATATCTGGAACACCAGTAATAGAAATTCATTCTAAAACCTAACGTCATCCGCGGCCATCACTAAAATTAGAAATACATATATCATAACACTCATCGGTCTGTAATAAAACAATTGATATCAAAATCAACATTTGATCCGCCTGGGCTAACTACATTGGTCTCATGTATTCAGTACGATTCTCTCCTACTTAACTGACAAATAAAATTACCCCCCTCCAGTGTTTAGTTACCCTTTCAATACCCCAAAATTTGAGGCTTTGGGATTTTGTTGGCAGAACTGTTTAACCACTTAAGCCCTGGACCATTTTGGCTGGTTAAGGACCAGGCCACTTTTTGCGATTCGGCACTGCGTCAATTTAACTGACAATTGCGCGGTCGTGCGACATGGCTCCCAAACAAAATTGACGTCCTTTTTTTTCCCACAAATAGAGCTTTCTTTTGGTGGTATTTGATCACCTCTGCGGTTTTTATTTTTTGTGCTATAAACAAAAATAGAGCGACAATTTTGAAAAAAATTCAATATTTTTTACTTTTTGCTATAATAAATATCCCCAAAAAATATCTAAAAAAACTTTAGGCCGGTATGTATTCTTCTACATATTTTTGGTAAAAAAAAAACGCAAGAAGTGTTTATTGATTGGTTTGCGCAAAAGTTATAGCGTCTACAAAATAGGGGGTCGTTTTATAGCATTTTTATTAATATTTTTTTTTTTTACTAGTAATGGCGGCGATCAGCGATTTTTATTGTGACTGCGACATTATGGCGTACACATCGGACACTTTTGACACAATTTTGGGATCATTGTCATTTTTACAGCGATCAGTGCAATAAAAATGCACTGGTTGCTGTAAAAATGACACTGGCAGTGAAGGGGTTAACTACTAGGGACGCTGAAGGGGTTAAGTGTGCCTAAGGGAGTGACTCTAACTGAGGGGGGCGTGGCTACGAGTGACACATCACTGATCTCCGCTCTGGTTACACAGAGCGGAGATCAGTGACAGTGTCAGTAGGCGAGCGGGGAGATGTTGTGTTTACACTAACATCTCCCCGCTCCATCCCTCCGTGAGACGATCACGGTCCGACTCACGGGGATGGCGGCATGGTCAACCACACAGCAGGCAGTTAAAGGGGACGTACAGGTACGTGATTATGCCTGTACGTGCTATTCTGCCGACGTATATATGCCGTGGCCGGTCCTTAAGTGGTTAAAGTGTCGGGATACATTGTGGGGTTTTAGGCCTTTTTTGATATTATTAACATGTTCTGCCAGTCGAACATGTAAAGGTCTTAAGGTTCTACCAATGTATTGTAACCCACATTCACACTCTAACATATAGACCACTCCAACAGTATCACATGTGATCAACTGTTGTATGTTATATTCTCTGTTTGTTGCTGATGCTAGAAACTTTTTCAGTTTTTTGATATTCACCTTTCAGTGCCTACATGGAACACAATGTCCACAAGCGTAAAAATGAAAAAAAGGCCTACACAGCTGAGCTGTGCAAAGTGGGCCAGGAGATAACAGCTTCACAATCTGATGGAATCGGGTAGGTGCTCTTTACTCTTCCATGATGGCTGCCACTGGAGGACATCCTGCTACATTGGAGTTTTTTCTCCCCCTCACTTTCCTCCTCTGCTCTATCCGGCAGCCAAGTCGCATCAGTGACCTCATCATCATCAACCCCTCCATCCTCATCATAACTGGAGCCAACTTGGCAATACGCTGTGGCTGGAGGAACATGACTTTCAATTTGTTGTTTATCAGTATTCAGTATTCTCCACTCTCTGTAGGCTTATGCCCTTTCTATACCTCAGAACCAACATCAGAATCAGGTTATGTCTATGCTTCCTCAAGTAACAAGTGCCTGATACTATGTTCAAATAATTCAGCTGACTCCTCCATGCATGATGCTGGGGCTATGGCAGGAGTAGCTGTGTACAAGGAGGCTGAATAAGCCACTCTGACAGCTGCGGTGGACTGTGCACTAGAATCAGCTTGGGTCATAGAGAATGAGGAGGATAAGGATGGTTTAGTAAGCCAGTCAACCACCTCCTCTACATGCTGTGGTTTGATGCACTGGCAACATCACTAAACAGAGACAAATGTGCCCTGCCTGAGGACAGACCACTTCCACCTCTGCCTGTGGACACAGATGCCCTTGTTGGTCTCCCACACATAAAGGGAGTAGGGCTTATTACCAAAATGTAATAGAAACTGGGAAATGTGTGATTGGATGCATTTTATTGAATGAAAAGTTTGGTGCACTTTAAATTGGGGACTGAGGCTGACAGAAATGTAAAAACTATAAAAAAACGAAATGGGGGAATACCAGCATGTAGCAGCCAGAAAAAATGAGGCTGACAATGAAAAAAAAAGGGGGCAGGCAGGGGACCAAAAAAAACTCCCATTGCAACCAAAAAAATAAATGTTACCTAATGCTGTGTTAAACACTACACTACACCAACACACTACACTATACTGACACACTATACTCACACACTATACTAACACCAAACTAACACTCTACACTGGAACACTATACTCACACAATATACTACATGTTATGTAAAGCTGTGTTAACCACTGCACTACACTAACACACTACACTGGAACACTAATCTCACACAATATACTAACACTACACTAACACTCTACACAAGTGAACACACTAACTTGCTTGTAGCAAACTAGCTATCTCCACTCCAGGACACTGCAATAGCTTTCTTTGGGAAGTTATCTTTTATAGTGTGGGGTGGGACTATGAGCACTGGTGGAGCAGTGGTTGGAGAAAGTTACCATTACTTTGTCCAATTACTTTGAAAATTGGCAAAGCCTGGCACCTGACCAGCAGTCAGGTACCAGGCTTCATCCAATTAGAGCCCTAGAATGCACTCTGAAACATGCAGTGCATTGTGGGGCACTCGGCAGGTGTTCGCAGAATTTTTGCTTTGTTCGAACTGTTCGCCCAACACTACCTATCACTTTTCTTAAAGGTACTAAAATGCCAGGGCAGTACAAACAGCCCCCAAATTACCCCTTTTTGGAAAGTAGACACCCAAAGGTATTTTCAGAAAGGCATGTTGAGTCCATGGAAGATTTTATTTTTTGTAAAATTACAAAATATTTTTTATTTATTTTTTCTATTTCAGCAAAGCTGTCTCTTTAATTAGATATTTCTCACACATGCTATGGGTATATGTGAAATTACATCTCAAAACACATTTTACTACTTCTCCCAAGTATGGGGATGCCACATGTGTGAGACTTTTTGGGAGCCTAGCCACGTACGGGAGCCCAAATTTAATGACCACCTTTAGGCTCGGTTCACACAGGGGCGACTCCGGACGCGACTTCAGGTCGCCCCGAGTTGCCCCAAGTCACGCTATTTTTAAAACTAATTGAAGTCAATGGAGATGTTTTAATGTACACGACTGCAGTCGCTCCGACTTCAAAAAAGGTCCCTGTACTACTTCAATCCGACTCCTAGGCGACTGCTAGGCGACCTGTACCCATTGATTTCAATGGAAGTCGCTCAGAAGTCCTATTCCCTTCCCTGTCTTAACAGGAGCAACTCTCCAGGAAGAGAACACATATTTTTCAGGCAAACCCCTCCCTCCCACAGAGCTGATTCTTGTTTTATTGGCCACTGGAATGTCTCCTGTCCTGGAAGCGACTTCAAGTCGTGTTGTAAATCACCACAAGTCGCGCTGAGGTCGCCCTGAGGTCGCCCTGTGATTCTTGCTCAAGTTGTGTCTGAGTTGCCTCTCAAAGTCGCGCTGGAAGTCGTGTTGCCCCTGTGTGAACCGAGCCTTAGGCATTCAAAGGGCGTAATTTCCTAATTTCATTTCCTATCTACCCATCACAGTTATGAAGGCCCTGAAATACCATAACAGTACAAATACCCCCTCCCCCCAAATTACCTCTTTTTGGAAAGTAGACACTCCAAAGTATTTGCTAAGAGGCATGGGGCAAGAGGTATTTTGCAGATCTCATTTGTTGCCAAACAATTTTAGAAAATGAAGAAAGAAAATGAAATCTTTTTTAATTTTTTTATTTTTTTATTGTTTGATTGTTTGAACTGTCCTGGCGTTTTATGCTGAACATTAATAGCTTTCAATAAAGTGACATTATGCAATCAAACTTTGAAAGAATCCAAAACCCAAATATCCTAATTGAATACGTCATGGAGCTTTTCTCCAGTGCATTATATATATCACAATATCACTCACAAGTTGGTAACGGCAGCTGCCTTTTTGCACATCTATTATTCGAAGATACACAGTTGTGGCACGGGTTTAGCATATATATATTAGAAGCTTTTGGCACACATCCAGCCCGTCTTCTAGTGTTGGTCATACTTGTAATGTTATTTGTTATTGTAATGTTATTTTGAACCTAACAGATTCCTCCATTCACATAAATCGATGTGGATGAAGAAATCTCGGTCACAAAAAAGTATATGTTGAAGCATAGGAGCGATCTGGGATGGTGAGGCAGACTTAGTCTATGGCAGATGAGTTCTAATATGAGCATGCCGATGTGAGCTACACATTATTTTGGGGTATCCATCTCCCCTCCCCCTCTTTCCAGTATATACAAGGAATCCACCTTTTTTCTGGAAGAATGGGTTTTCTGATACAAAATGCCTGTTACTTTCCATTGGCGAGCCTTGTAGGCTCTAAAACTCCTCTACTGGGAAACTCGGGTGTCCTTTATAGGAATGCTTATGCTTACTGTTGGCACGCATCATTTGGCTGCCATCCTCAAGTGTGAATCCTGCTTGGGCATACCTGTTCTTTTTTTTTTTTTATGAAAAATCTCATCCTACAGTGCTGCAGGCACTGACGTATGTATTCTGAGAGCAGCACCCTGCTGCTGTCAGAATAAACAAATTGGTTCTGCAGCTGATTGGCGTTCCTGCAAAGCAAACAACCATGGTTAACAATAACACACATTAACAATATACATTAACTCAATAAAACAACTTTTTTTTTAAATGTTTTACTTTTTTTGTAACTTTTTAGAACAATGATTCCAGCATTTTGATTTTAGGGTACCTCAAAATGCGATAGACAGTTTTCTGACTACCTAACATCTTTTAAGACCCTTCTTGTGCAGAATTGTGTGCCCCATACTGACTTAGACTGCCCTAGACTGTGCCGTATGCCATGCTGTACCCCTAGACTAATACTCCACTAGCCTGTGGTAGCGATGGAAGCAGTCCTTGAGGCAAAGACCAGGTTGGCCAGGACAGGAGGAAAAAAATAAACACTTCTCATTCCGTGTTTCCCACAGACACATCATCTTTTTTGGCGTGACTTATGTGTTGGGGTACCAGGGAGGACATCTGGAAAATGCCTCTCATGCAGCCAGCTAACTGCATCTGGATTTGGGCGTTGGGACACAACTTCATCTGTATAAAAAAGGGCTGTGATGATCCCTTCCTCAAATTTTAGGAAAGATCCAGTTCTTCCAGTTGCTTTGTGAATTACAGAAGCATTATATATAGACAATTGAAATAAAAATATATACACTTTTTTGTACCAATGTCTGCGGAACAGTAAATATGTTTTCATCATTTGGTCGTTGAAGTTTACGCCTACCATATTTAGATTATATTCGTGGACGCAGAGAGGCTTTTCAACAAAACCAGTTGCCGTGTTAATTTGGACCATTGTGTCTGGGTGAATGAAAGACGCAATGAATATATCTTGTTTGTCCTTCCACTTCACTGCGAGACGTTCTTATTTGCGCAAGCAGACTTTCTCCCCCTTTCTAAGTCAGGTGTTAACAAGTCATCAGGTTAAGCCCCGGCGATTAGGTTGCATGGTGCCACAGCAGCCAATTCCTAGAGTGAACAAATGTCTAAAAAGTAGCAAGCTCGCATAAAAGTTGTCTATGTACAGAGGGAACCCCATAAGGAACAAGGGTGACACCAAGTCCCACACTATTTTGCCACTGCCCCCCATGTATTCTGGTCATTCAGGGAGCTCTACATGACTGTTGTTTCTCTCGTAAATTCTAAATCAGTATATATAGCCTGTTGCCCTCTCACAGAGCTTATACAGTTTGACCCCATCTGGCACACTTGATGGGGAGATATTGCTTTATTGCAAGCCTGCCAATAAAATGTATGAGGGAATAATCTACACAGATGTTCTGTTGGGGCATATACATATCTGGAAATTTTTGGGAAAGGAAATTTACAAGGGGACAAATTTTGTGAAGTCTCATCATAGTCAGGGTCACCCCAAGGATTACAGAGGGTGGTGTCTAAAAGGTCAGGATGTACTAGGCCACTCGTGCTTGCCAGTCCACCAAAAGTAGTGCAGCGCTAGTACTGGCACTCTGCTGCATATGAGCAGGGCCGCTGATAGGGCAGTACAACCAGCCCTGTTGTACGTGGCCTGGCCCTATCAGCTGCATAGAGGGGCCCGGCCAGCATTACAGCTCATTGCTGCATTAAATAAAAAAATTAAAAATCGAGCTTGGTAAACTTCTCCCCCGCTCCTACTTGTTTTATGGAGCTAGGCTATACCATTTTACTGGGCCCCATCAGGTCAACAGAGGGGTCCAGGTGCGCACAGAGGAGGGACTATTTCTTCATTTTCGGGAGCAGATGTATATCTAGCCCGACCGCTACTCAATTAGTCCCGGCTGGCGGAGTGATACTATGATTCTCCTCCCGGCGCCGGCCGTTCTCAGGTGCTGAGATGCGAGGAGGCTTATAGGGAACAGGAAGGAGAGCGTGGCTGCAATGGACACAGTGAGTGACGATAGAATAAAGCATAGAATCCTCACTGTGTCCTTAGAATAGAACTCACAACACAGCAGGTTATCATTAGCATTACAATAGTCTTCACAGGCAGCACAGTAAGTAAGGGCTCTATCATGGCTCTGTGTCTCATGGCTGCTGGCTTTGTTATGGTTGTGCTGTGTTACAGTCTGTTATATACAGTACAGCCATAAGTTAACAAAGTCAGCAAACAGCCATGTCACATACAGCCATGATAGAGCCCCTGCTTACTGTGCTGCCTTTGATGATGATTGTAATGCTGATGAGCTGCTACTTTACACTTCAGTTGGGGGAGCAGTAAACATGTGCAGTGGAGCTGCATTTTACCCCCCCCCCCCTCTGTCCAGCGACGCACCATCACGTCGCTGGATTGGAAGGGTGATATCTCTGTCATCACTGCAGCAATGATCGGATATTTTTTTTTTAGCCCCAATGATTCTGCACAAAGTAAAAGAGGACCTGTCATGGTCCTGCTAGCACGAGGGATGGTATTCATTCCTTGTGAAAGCAAAATAAATAAAAAATTAAAGATACAATGTACCGTATATACTCGAGTATAAGCCAAGTTTTTTCAGCACATTTTTTTGTCCTGAAAATGCCCCCCTCGGCTTATACTCGAGTCACCTTTTTGCGCCTGATCTCCCGGATTTTGGGGTCCCGGTACCGGCCGGCCGTAGGTCTCCTGGACCCCAAACTTGTCACACATGTAGCCCCATTTCTCCTCTATAAGTGTACAACGTTTTTTGTCTGGGGGACCGGAGAGCACCGATTTTTCAAACCCAGGCACCCCTTCCATAGACTCCCATGTTAAACGTCAGTCTAGTCATGGACACAGTGAGGCATGGGCACAGGGAGGCATGCACATGGACACAGTGAGGCAAAGTGAGGCACAGAGAGGCATGCAGATGGACACCCTAGGCTTATACTCGAGTCAATATGTTTTTTCCATTTTTTTGTGGTAAAATTAGGTGCCTCGGCTTATATTCGTGTCGGCTTATACTCGAGTATATACAGAAATTTTATTAACAAAATGCTTATGCGCAATTGCGAATGCACATGTTGGCCCCGCACGCATTTGTGTAAACAGCAACAAACCTGCCTTTTGTTTTGAGCCAGGGTTAGGGGTGGGGACAGGGGTGGGGTCAAGGTCATGGTCGAAGGGGGCCCCGTCAGGTAGGCTTTACGGGGCCCCATCATTTCTAACAGCGGCCCTGCATATGAGTATAACTATGCTTTTCAAGCACCTCAGCAACCTGGGGTCAGGTAACCTGATCTTATTAGGGACCTCTTCTCCGTAGTCTGATCTAACTCTCAGGGTGCCCCTGCTTTCTACAGGTTCATATTCTGCGGTGGATTCTGTCAGTGAGGACTCCCCTTAACTCTCATCTGACATTCTCAGAATTCTGTAGGCCTCTTCACTAGTGTACCTTTTTGGGACATTTTGGGCACTAAATTTACAAGTACATAGTGCGACTATGGGAAAAAGAGCTCCTGGCTGTCAAGGACCGCTTGCACGCAAGAAATAAAATTTACTCTAAACAAATAATGCTGCGCTAGTGATAATAAATGTATCCAACTACTTAGTGTCTCAATTCTCCTGTGCCAATATGAGTGCCATCATAATAGCATGTGAATAAACAATAATATAATACATTAATTTATATTTTTTCTTATATTAATATAAATCCTGTGCTTAAGTGCAATTAAATAGTTATTGAATAATTTCAGAAAAAAGATTCACAAATCCTCAAAAATCCGTGCTTTGTATCAATTCACCTCAGTCCTCCCCCATAATATATTCGCTCATCTCACACAGTGTGACTTCACACTTAAAGTTTGGTCAAATAAAGCTTTTTTGTCACCCTGGACTAACAGATCATACTTTCCTCCTCATTGTTCCATTGGTGTACCTCCATTATGACTCGATATATGTGAGAGAGAAAGAGCTCCAAATAGTGCTTATATAGTTTTATGTTCAAATTTGTTTATTGAATTTTATCAAATTACAGAGAAATAATAACAAAAAATAAAAAATAAAATAAAAAATAAAGCAACAATCACAGTAATCACTACAATAGTTTAAAAAATTTCATATGAAATCATATATATATCATGGATCAAGAGACAATTGCTTAACTCAATAATCAGAGTGAATTACTTCACTTAGTCTAAATAAAGTGTAGACTCAGAATATGAATTACAATTGAAGCCTTAAGCCCTGTACACACGATTGGATATCCTATGGATTCTAATCCGATGGATTTTTCCATCGGAAATCCGATGAAACTGTTTTCCATCAGTCTTGCCCACACACCATCAGTCAAAAAACCGACCGCACTAAAACGACGTGACGTACAACACGTACGACGGTACTATAAAGGGGAAGTTCAAATCTAATGGCGCCACCCTTTGGGCTGCTTTTGCTGATTTTGTGTTACCGCATGTTAGTAAAAGTTTGGTGAGAGCCAATTCGCGCTTTTCAGTCTCCATGCTTTTCAGATAGTTTTCTGGTGTTCAGTTTGTGCTTGTGGGTTCGTATTTGTCATTCAGTGCGTGCAGTCAGGTCGGTTTCTGTTTTGCAGTGCCTTCTTGGCCGTTCGTTACTGTTTTTCAGGTCGTTCTTCTCAGGCCTTGCTGTTCCTCGGTGCGTTCTGTTTGAGTTTGTTCTGACCAGCCGACCGGTTTAAAGCCATGTTTGAAGTACGTTCTCGTCGTAGAGCTCGTGCTGGCTATGGACTTGGTGTTGTGGTTAACACTGTAACCCGAGTTCAGTCCATAAACAGGGTGAGGAGGAGTTCATGGACCAAGAATTGGTTGCTCCAGCGGGACCAATTCTCTCATATGCCTCTGCTGCGGGAAATTCAGGAGAATAATCCTGATGATTTCAGGAATTATCTCCGGATGACGGACCCCGTTTTTCACCGTCTGTTGGATTTGCTGTCCCCCTATATCACGAGGCAGGACACTGTGATGCGCCAGGTGATCACTGCCGAGCAGAGGCTTATTGCCACGTTGAGATACCTGGTGACTGGGAGAAGCTTGCAGGACCTCAAGTTCTCAACAAGCATCTCCCTCCAGGCTCTTGCGATCATTATCCCTGAAACGTGTTCTGCCATCATACAAGTCATGCAGAAGGACTATATTAAGGTAATTTTTATCCTTTAACATCACATTCTATGCTTTGATTGTTTGCTAAAGTATTGTATTTCTTTCATCCTTCCCAAATTGCCATGATTGTAATATTCTGGGAATGTCCCCTTTCTCCCCATGCATGTTTTTACTTTTACCTCTTTTTTTTGCCTACATGCGTATTTCCCTTCACTAACCTCTCCTGCATGCTATCCTGGGCCCATATACACCTAGCCTAGTCTGTTCTTTAATGATGTTTTTGTCAGCGCCATTGTAGTTTTGAACCCCCCCCCCCTAAAATGTGTCCTAAAGATTTATTGCACATTCAAGGTCAGCAGAGTGGTAAAGCCTTTTGTTGCGGGGCACACAATCTGCTTAAACACCATCCCCCCCTTATAATTTGTTTCAATGGCCCATCAGCGGGGGTGAGTCATCTGATAAGTGGGCCTTCTATTTGTGTTTAAATACTCCTTCTAATAAATGTTATACTGACGTTGGCCAAGAATGTATTTGTGTAATCTGCTTGCAATGTAATGTGCAAAAGTACTAATTTCTTCTGTTTTTTTGACTCCACAGTTCCCTTCATCGCCACAGGAATGGCAGACTGTGGCCTCCCAATTTGCCCAGCGGTGGGACTTCCCCAACTGCGGAGGGGCAATTGATGGGAAGCACATCCACATAGTGCCGCCACCCCGTTCGGGGTCTTACTATTATAACTATAAAGGTTTTAATAGTATAGTGTTAATGGCGGTGGTGTCGGCACGCTATGAGTTCCTGTATGTGGACGTGGGGAAGAACGGCCAGATGTCCGATGGCGGAGTGTTCGCGCAGACGGAGTTTGCTCACCTTCTGCAGTCTGGGGGCCTGGCACTGCCTCCAGAGGCAGACAACGTGGATGGACTTCCTTTCGTGTTTATAGCGGATGAAGCTTTCGGACTGGGACCACACCTGATGCGGCCGTTCCCCCAGAGGACCCTCACCCCGGAGAGGAGGATTTTTACCGGCTGGCCAGAGCCCGGACAGTTGTGGAGAATGCCTTTGGCATAATGGCCAGCCTATTCCGCCTGTTTCTGACAGCCATACACATGGCGGAATACAAATGAACTACCTGATTTTAACTTGCTGCATATTGCATAATTTTATGAGACAACACTCTCCTTCATATCTATCTACTGTTGGGCCAGAGGCCGGTGTATCTGACATGCACAATCTTACCGGCCTGGACACTGGCCGTACTGGCTTGGCCCCCCAAAGCGCCCGTGAAGTACGTGATAAATACGTTGAGTACTTCACGGGTAGGGGGGCCATCGTAATGCCAGACCATATTTGATACCTTTTTAAAAATATATATATATTTTTGGGAAAACCTTGTTTTGTCATTATTTATTTGTTATTATTATGTGTCTCCCAGGTTATCATAGTACACTTTGCAGTAGTGCCAAGTGTATTTGTCTTTAGTAAATAGCCACAATTGTCACACTTAAAAACCTGACCTTTCCCATTTTATATATCTGCTATTGAGCATAGAAAGAACAAGTCACACATTGTTGAGTGTCCAAAATATTTTTTACTCTGTGCACAACATGTGCAGTAATTTTTTATTCAAAATACAATCTTGACATTTTGGCCTCCAAATTTTGGAGATTTTTTATTTTTTTTGCGTTTGCAGAAACATGCATGGGTCAAAAAACTAAACATATAAAAAAAAAGGAACATACAAAGTTCAACCTTAAAAAGATAAACATGAGATGGAGTGATGTCACCCCTGAACCATGCAAAATTAGAAGATGCACACATTTTTTGTGGATCAAAATGGGTATTTTCATCCTGATCCCATGGCGAAAGTCAACATGTGCTATCTGCCATCATGGGGGATCAATGGGCGTGTTTTGGGGGTGCAAACCCTTCCTCTCACCTACTTGAGTAGCGAGGAAAAGGTTGCACCCCCAAAACAGGGACATAGATATCCTGTGACGGCAGATAGCACATGTTGACACACGGTGTGCATCTTGAAATTTGGGCTTGTGTTAAAACAAATGCCAATTTTTGCTTACATAAGAAAAAAAAAAAAAGGGGTGGTGGTTCAGACTATTCGCCCCATAATATCAATGATGTTTTTATATTTTTGCTCAATCACATTCATCCTTTTCCTCATAATGTCCATTTCGCTACTACATTCCATTATTTCTTGAATGACGATTTGGGCACTAGCACTTGAGAATGGAGTAGTAGGAGTTTCTGACACACCACCATGTTCATCCGCTAAAAATAAAAACGTATTAGAAATATGCAGGCCTACATCTCTTTTTACCAGAAGCTGTGGTGACAGTCACTGACCTGTTGTGGTGATAAGCTCCACCTCTCCTTCCTCCACCTCTCCTTCCTCCACCTCTGCTTCCTCCACCTCTGCTTCCTCCACATGCTGATTTTGGGGTTCTTTTGGATCTTGGGGATCTTTCTGATCTTGGGTTTCTTTATGTGGTCTGTGCTTCCTAGGCTCCTCAGATTGGTGTCCTCCCAGTCTCCTCTCCCCTATGAGAATGAAACAATCAAAAGGTATCCTTTAGCACACAGAGATTT
The DNA here is from genome assembly GCA_029206835.1 of Rana muscosa. Lineage (NCBI taxonomy): Eukaryota > Metazoa > Chordata > Amphibia > Anura > Ranidae > Rana > Rana muscosa. Next base: position 1,247,025,392 of record CM055122.1, read on the forward strand.
GAGGGCATAATTTTCAAACTTTGCCTGGAAGTGGGGTCAAATTGTTGGAGTTGGAGTTCCAAGATGAACATATGAGTCTTTGGAAATTCAACAAAGCAAGAATACTTTCATTCTTGGTCCTCAAAAATAAAAAGGAGACACCCCAAGGTATCCACTGGCGCACCTGTGTGTGACACCCTAAAAAGGTTTTTATGGTGGCCCACACTATAGTGCTCCTGAGTCAAGATGTGTAACCAGCTGCTTGAGTGTCCTCTCCTTTACACAGAATCGAGTTTACCATTTAACATTCTAGGGTATATAAAGGGTAACCGAGGTTGTGGTTGCGCGGAGTAAGGATGACCGGAAGTGCCGAACGAATCCTACTAAGGTAAGAAATTAACTTGGGGCATCAGTGGCCTATACTGGTTCATGATTGTAAAGGCCTATATTGGGCTAAGATTAGGACAATTGAAGCTGACCTACTGTTTTTGTCTTGTGTTTTATCTTGTAGAAAGAACTATACATAAATTGCGTGAGCCAGACATTATGCTATTATTTATAGAAAAGTATAAGGAAATGCGCAACCTCTGGGAGCTAAAAAATAGTTCCTACCATAATAGCCAAGTACGCAAGGCAACAATTGATAAATTAGCGGAATATATGAAGACCTGGATCCCAGAGGCAGACTATACTATGATGAATAGTAAAATAAACAACATGAGGAATGCGTACAAAAAACGCTATAAAGAAGTCTGTGCTTCTAGCAGATCAGGAGCAGCAGCAGACAAAGTAGTTCAACCCAAGCTGTGGTACTACAAGCATCTGCAATTTCTAGATGACCAGATTGAGGCCAGGGAATCACTTTCCACCCTTCCCTCAACCCTTCCTTCCACCCTTCCCTCCAGCGTTCCTTCCACCCTTCCCTCCACCCCTGCAGAGGGGGAGGAGGAGCCACCTGAGCTTGAAGAGCCGGATCTGCGCATCTTCAGCCAGGTATATTATTTTCAAAGATATTTATTGTCCTCAATTGATTTTTGAGAATTAGATGTTATTATTCACAAATGACAAAATTTAAATGTAAAAAAATAAAAAATAAAAAATAAAAAGGCCATTAATGATTGGTACAGTATATAAAAAAGCTGGGGTCACAATGAGAGTCTTTTATATTAATTAACATTTAAATTTCAACAGTCATGAGATGAAAATTGTGTGTGATTGATTCAACAAAAAATTAAACTATGTCCCTTTTTTCAACACAGGATGAGCTCAGCCAGGAGGAAGAGGCTCTGGAATGTGGCAGGCAGGAGGAGGTAGGGGTAAGTGGCAGCCAGGAGGAGGCCGGCCCAAGTGGCACTCAACAGGTCCCCAGGCCTAGTGGCAGCACACAGTCCCAAGTGGCTCCCCTCCACGTCAGACCCCCAAAAAATCGGCGGATGACAAAGGTGGAGGAGGAGTCACTTAAGATGATCAGGGATGCTGCTGCCATAATGAGGGCCCCCCTCAACCCTGTTGAGGGCTTTAGTACTTACCTTGCCCAGAAAGTTATGAAACTGGAGGAGGGACAACGTGCCCTCTGTGAGCACCTGCTCTATACAGCAATACACATGGCGGGGAAGGGGCAGTTGACAGAGGCCACTCATCTCTGCCATCTGCCCCATCCTTCTCCTCCTTCTCCTCCTCCTCCTTCCACATTACCACCGACAGAGCCACAGCCTGGAAGGGTGCGTGGACGGGGCCATGGAACAAACACTGGAGGGAAGCGTGGAGGGAACACTGCAGGGAGCAGTGCAAGGAAGGCTACCAAGAAGAGCAGAGGGTGATTCCCTGGCTTCAAGCTGCTCTTCCAGAAGTTGCAGTTTGTAGGAGTACCACAGCTTGGAATGATGTATGTGTTCGGCTGCTGCTCCTGATTTCCTCATGTTGTTTATTTTATTGTTCATCACAGTAATGTCTGCCTTTGGGGTCCAAAGTTTTCATAAATTCCACTCATTTTACAATTGTTGCCCTTCCTGTTTATTTATTTTTTGCCAGAATAAATGGATTTTTGATTTATGAAAAATACTTGCCTATGTTTTTTTATTGGGAGTAGCAATGAGATGTCATAAATACAATATGTAATTAACAAGGGACACCAACCTCCTTGAGGGTAAAAAATAAATAAAAATATGTTGTTGTGAGAACTTGACGCCCAAAAAAATGAGCCGACAAGAACCAAAATCTAAAAAAAAAAAAAAGGTATATCTTTATTCTAAATAACAATTACAATTAGGGAGATCTGGCTTTAAAAATATATAAAATTATTCTAGAGATGACAAGAAACTATAAAGAAATAAGTTTGTCAGAACTCGGGATAAAGATCTGCAGCAAAAAAAAACATTTTAAAGACCATTATAAAGAAGAAAAAAATGCGCTGCATTAAACGAGGCAATAATTTGCAGAATTACGAATGTGCTCTCTCCATTAGGAACGCTAGTTTTACCAGAACGAGCGCTCCCGTCTCATAATTCAGTCTGAGCCTGCATGGGTTTTTTAACCAAAGGACTTGCCCATAGACGATCGGAATTTGCTATCGTTTTTTTATCCATCGGAAAAATGTAAAACATGTTCTATTTTTTGACACCAATGGAAAAAAGACAGATGGGGCCCATACACGATCGGTTTGTCCGATGAAAAAATCCATCGGACTGTTTTCATCTGAAAAACCTATCGTGTGTACACGGCTTTAAAGGTAAACACCTAAGGAAAATAAAGAAATGTATTAAAGCCTCAAAAGGTATGAGACAGAACGATCGCTACAATATAACTCTTAAAAATCAAGTATCTGTGCCTAAAAAAATTTGAGAGAAACATATGTAGGTATACTTGTTGAACCTATAAATATGAAAAATAAAAAATAAAATAAAAACACAAAAAAAAACCATATAAACAAGTTGAGAAAAAGAGAAGGGGAAGAGCAGGAAGAAGAGAAGAAGAGAAGGAGAAGAGGAAGTGACAGGAAGAATCCCCGGGTATAAATGCATTAATAGCCATTTGCTTATAGATAGTTACTGCGAGAGAGTGTAAAACATCAAGGCATCAACAAGGTGTCATCAAAGTTTGGTGGCAAAAACTGAGTTATCCATGGTTGCTAAATATCTTTAAAGGAATTTATTTTATCTTGAATTATGGCTTCCATTTTGGCATGGACCATAGCTTGGTTAATTCTATGCTTGGTTTCATTTAATACCAAATTGTCAGTTCTCCAGGCTTTAGCTATGGTCTGTTTCGCGGCTGTTGTGATCTGCAATAAAAGTTTAAATTGTTTATAGGTGAGTGTTGCCGGTTTGAGATTTAAGAGTGCTATTGAAGGTACTGGAGGGATGGATATTGCAAACAAGGCTGAAAGTATGAGAAATATATCACTCCAGAACTTTTGAACTACCGGACAATCCCACCAAATGTGTAGATAGGAGCCAAGATCACCACAGCCACGAAAACATAATGAGGAGTAATTGGGGGCAAATTTTGCCACTCTGGAAGGGACCAAATACCAGCGGGTGAGTATTTTGTAATTAGATTCCAAAGCTGTTATGTTTTGTGAGGAAGATTTTGTATTATTCCAGATTGCAGCCCAATCAGATATTTCAAGAGTAAGATTGAGATCTGCCTCCCATTTAGCCACATAAGAAGGAGGGTCAGAAACAGCTTTAGTGATGAGTTGAGCATAGAGGTTACAGATCAGTCCTTTTGCATGGGGATCATTTTTACATTTGGTTTCGAAGTGTGATAATTTATTAAGTTAGGTTCTGCTTTGGATACAGGGTGTAAAAAAGTTTTTAATCTGCAGATATCTAAAAAGCTCAGAGTTTGGAAGACCATGTTTTTCACATAAATCTGGGAACGGTATAAAGGTAGTCTGGGATGTCAGGTCATGAAGATGGATTAATTTAGAATTAGTCAAGGCTTTAAAAGATTTGGGGAATTTCCAGGCAGGATAAAAAAGGGTATTTTTAATAAATGATAAAAGTGGAGTGTGAGGAGATTGTAACTCATTTGTTATTTTAAATCTGTTCCAAATAGTTAATGAGTTTTTGGTAACTGGGTTAGTGATTCTTTTATGATCAGAAGGTCTCAGCCATAAAAGATTGGAGATAGAATAAGGATCACAATCTATTGATTCTAGAGTTACCCAAAGAGAATTTTGGAGGTTGCATGGTATTTAGTTAATTGTGCTTGTTGGGCCGCGTAGTAGTAGGTAGATAAATTAGGAAATCCCAGACCACCTTTACATTTAGGGAGGTACTCTTTATACACATACTCTTTATGCTTAGGTAAACGGGGTTTAGATGTACCCCAAACATATTTTGTTATTCTACTTTGTAGTATTCTTAAGAAGTATGCCGGTAGAGAGATGGGTAAAACTTGAAAAAAGTACAGAATTTTGGGAAGTATAGACATTTTAATAATATTCATTTTACCTATCCAAGATATAGGAAGAGAAGACCAATGTGTTAACAAAGAGGTGATATGGCGTAATATAGGTGGGTAATTGGCTGAGAAGAGTCCTGTAATATGAGACGTGAGGTTGATTCCCAGGTAGGGTAGACGCGTAGTGGACCAGGAAAAGGGAAGGGATACCTGTGCTTGTTGTAATTCTGAGGAAGATAAGGAGATATTGAGTGCTGAGGATTTTTGCAGATTGACGTGTAAACCTGAAATACGGGCAAATTGATCTAACTTCTGTATTAAGTTATGAGCAGAGATATGGGGAGAGGACATAAAAAGTAAAATGTCGTCAGCAAATAAACAAATTTTATGCTGATGTCCAGCTATCTCAAGGCCTTTAATAGATGGATCAGAACGGATAGATTGAGCTAAAGGTTCAATGAGAAGGGCAAATAGAATTGGGGAAACAGGACAACCTTGACAGGTTCCTTGAAGGATGTTAAATAGGTTGGATTTATAACCTGCATATTTCACATAGGCTTTGGGGTGGTTATACAGTGAAGAGATCCAACTAAGGAAGTGGGGGCCAAATCCCCAGCGTTGTAGGACAAATTGGAGGTAGGGCCATGATACAGTATTAAAAGCCTTTTTGATATCTAAGGATAACAGGCAAAGAGGTATCCGTCTTTTTTGGGCAATATGGGTAAGTTAGGCCACTCTACGTACCGCATCTCCAGATTGGCGTTTTGGGATAAAGCCTACTTGGTCCTTGTGGATTAAAGATCCTATTATATTATTTAAACGTGTTGCCAAAACTTTCGCTAAAAGATTTATGTCCAAATTAAGTAGAGAGATGGGTCTGTAATTGGAGGGAGCTAATTCATCTGAATTTGGTTTAGGGATCATGGAAATAATAGCTGTCAGTGTTTCAGGTCGGAAGGAATGCCCAGAGAGTATAGAATTGAAGGCTTCGGTCAATAGTGGGGTTAATATATGTGCAAATTTCTTATAATACATGGCTGAAAAGCCGTCTTGGCCTGGACGTTTATTTAGCTTAAGAGATTTTATTGCCATGTTAATTTCATCAGTGGTTATAGGGCTTTCAAAGCTATCCCGGTTGACCAAGGGAATAGATGAAAGTGTGATGTGAGGAAAAAAGGAATCTGCAGAGGCCTGATTTAGGGGTTCTTCTTTATTGTATAATGTGGCAAGATGTTATTGGAAAGTGTGAAGAATTTTTACTGGGTTACTGGTGTAGGTGTCGTGGGACAATTTTAGACGTATCGGTTTGGAGGAGTGTATTGATTTTTTAAGGGCCCGGGCAAGGAGTGTCGTAGGTTTATTGGCTTTAAGATAGAATGAATGCCTATATTTGCCTTGCGTTTTAACAGAAGAGTTTGAGAGAAAAAGGTCAAGGTCTAGACGTGCTCTATCCAGGTGTGATTTCGTAGTAGGATTAGGGTTTGCCTGAAAGAGTGCATGGGTTAAAATAAATTCTGCCTCTAGTTTATGTTGGAGCAGCCGTTTTTCCTTTTTGAGGTATGAGGATTTTTGAATACATGCTCCACAGAGCACTGATTTATGAGCCTCCCACAATGTCAGAGGAGAGATATCAGAGGTTTTATTAAAAGAAATATAATCTTTTAAGGCTGTCTCTAAATCTGCAGAGTGGGATGGATGGGATAGCTTGAAGTTATTTATCTGCCAAGTGGGGTCTTGTGCTTTTGGAAATGCAGAGGTGAATGAGGTTAACACTGCACAATAATCAGTCCATGTAAAGGGTATAATGGAGGAAGAGAGAAGTTCAGGGGCCATAGGTACATTTATAAGTATGTGGTCTATTCGGGAGAGTGAATTGTGAGGAAGTGAGTAGAAAGTAAATTGTCGCTTAGCTGGGTTTGCTTCTCGCCAGGTATCTAATAAGTGATGTTGCTGGAGTAATTGTTGAAATGTGTTTTTACGGGAGATAGGTGTGCTAGGAAAAGGGGATTTGTCTAAAAATGGATAAAGGACTTGATTCGAATCTCCACAAATAAGTAGCATGCCAGTTTTATGAGTTTCAACTACCTGCAACAAGTGAGAGAGGAAGGATGAAGGGGTTTTATTTCGGGCGTAGTATGACACCACAGTAACTGGAGAGTCAGTTATATGCCCAGTAAGTATGAGATACCGCCCTTCAGGATCTTTGATCTCTGTCTGAAGTGAGAAGGGAGTTGTGCAATGAAAAGCTATCAGTACACCACGCTGCTTTGTGTCAGCTGCATCTGTAAAAACATGAGGGTACAAAGAGCCAAAATATTTTGGAGCGGAATTTTTAGTAAAGTGGGTCTCTTGGAGACAAATTACATGTACCTTTGTTAACCACTTCAATACCGGGCACTTAAACACCTTCCTGCCCAGACCAATTTTCAGCTTTCTGCGCTGTTGCACTTTGAATGACAATTGCGCGATCATGCTACACTGTACCCAAACAAATTTTTTATAATTTTTTCCCCACAAATAGAGCTTTCTTTTGGTGGTATTTGATCACCTCTGGGATTTTTATTTTCTGCTAAAAAAAATAAAAAAAGACCAAAAATTTTGAAAAAAAAAGTTTTTTTTTTGTTTCAGTTACAAAACTTTTTAAATAAGTAAGTTTTCTCCTTCACTGATGGGGCTGCACTGACGGGCACCGATGAGGTGGCACTGATGAGGTGGCACTGAGGAGGTGGCATTGATGGGCACTGATGATGGGCACTAATATGCGGCACTGATAGGTGGAACGGATAATCGGCATGGATGGGCACGGATAGGCGGCACAGATGGGCACTGATAGGCGGCACGAATGGGCACTGATTGGCGGCACGGATGGGTACTGATAGGCGACACGGATGGGCACTGATAGGCGGCACGGATGGGCACTGATAGGCGGCACGGATGGGCATGGATGGGCACTGATAGGTGGCATGGATGGGCGCTGATAGGCGGCACGTATGGGCACTGATAGGCGGCACATATGGGCACTGATAGGCAGCACGTATGGGCACTGATAGGCGGCACGCATGGGCACTGATTGGCGGCACGGATGGGTACTGATAGGCGACACGGATGGGCACTGATAGGCGGCGCGGGTGGGCACTGAGAGGTGGCACTGATGTACTGTAATGGATGCCAATCAGTGCCAAACAAAATGCCTGCCAATCAGTGATGCCCATTGTGGGCACTGATTGGCATCCATTGTGGGCACTGATTGGCATCCATTAGGGGGCACTAACTGGCATCCCTGGTGGTCTAGGGTGGCATACCTGGTGCTGGCATCCCTGGTGGTCCAGTGGCATCCCTGGTGGTCCAGTGGGGGCATCCTCGGGGGGGCTGTGCTGATAATCGATCAGCACAAACCCCCCCTGTCAGAGGAGCAGCCGATCGGCTCTCCTCTACTCGCGTCTGACAGACGCGAGTGAGGAAAAGCCGATGACCGGCTTTTCCTGTTTACACTGTGATCAGCCGTGATTGGACACTCCGTCGGAGACTCTTTACCTAGATCGGAGTTGCGGGGTGTCAGACTGACACCCCGCAGCAACGATCGCCGCGATGCGTGCCCCCGGGGACGCGCAGCGGCTCAAAATCCTGAGGACGTCATATGACGTCCTGTCAGGATTTTGCAACCACTTTGCCGACGTCAATCCGCTATAGGGCGGGCGGCAAGTGGTTAAAGCTAGTGAGCAAAATGCTTTTGTGCGCTTTTGAGGTATGTTGAGGCCTTGCACATTCAAGGATAATACATTTAAGGGGGCCATTCACATATCAGGAAATCAATATAAACATACAATATATATGTGAAATATTTAAATATACTTATCCCGGGGAGGAGCTGAGTTCTAGAAGAAAAGATAGAAAAGATGGAAAAATAAAAGATAGGAAGAATAATCATATAAGCATTTAATGATAAATCAAGTATGCAGAGAATAATTAAAAATACTGCATACTGGGCGAGTAGAAAATTCAAACCTAGAAGCCAAAAATCTATCCAAGGAAGCCCCTCCAAAAACAGATAGGAGGAGAAACCCAGGGCAGAGTAGTGGAGAGAGCAGTAACTAGCTCTCAGAACCGCAACAGCCAGTTAATCATTTATTGAAAAAAAGAAAAATGAAGAAAAAACTTTTAGCACCCGTCTATATATAAAAAAAAATTGATATATGTGGTGTAGGGTAGATTCAAGAGAAAAAAAAAATGCAACAGCGAACTTGCTTGAATAGGGATGAACTATAAGTAATAGTGCTGATAATGGCCGGTAGGCCTTCACAAAAAAGGGGGAAAAAAGGGGGAAAAAAAAAGGAAAATTGAGCAATCTCAGAGCTCCAGTGGAGAGAAGTTCCAAAATAAAACATGAAAAAGCTGTTTCTCAGTCCATAGTGTCTGCAGGATTCCTGTCAGGCGAGTTGAAGCGAAAGTGTTTAGTAGGACTGTGATGATTTCCATTGCTTTTGGAGCTGGAAGTTTCATTTGCTTTGTAGGATGCAGTTTGCTTGTGTAAAGTATCTGACAAGGAGAATGATCTGTCCAATAGGTGAAGGTCCTGTAGTACCTTTTGCAATTCGTCAGCTGATTTACATCTATATTTTGAACTTAAATGTGTAAACCGTATGGAAAATGGAAACCCCCATTGATATGATATTTGGCTTTGCTGTAGGATCTGAAGGAGGGATTTCAGTGCCCGTCTTTTAGCAACCGTAGTTGAAGACAAGTCAGTAAAAATTTGATATGGATTGCCTTGGAATATAAGAGAGTCTTTTATACGGGCTGCGGCAAGAAGCTGTTCTTTTGTACGGAAATAGTGAAGTTTCACTATAATGTTGCACGGTGGTCCTGTAGCTTTGAGAGGGATCAGAGCCCTATGAATTCCAGGCGGTCAATAGTGATTGATGGCTGCAGCTCCTGAAATAGGGCAGTTACTGTGGACTGGAGATCAATAATTGCCTCAGGAATTCCACGAATGCGCAAGTTTGAACAACGGGCTCTATTCTCAAAGTTTTCTAAACGCGAGTTTAGGATGAGATTTTCTGCCTTTAAATCCTCTAGTTCATGCAGGTGGGATTGTACATCAATTTACATGTCATCTACTCTATCTTCTAGGTCAGAAGTGCGCTGACCTAATTCCCTAATTTCCTTTGACAAACTTCTTGTGATGTGGTCTGAAGTTTTCTTGAGTGCTTTCTGAAGCATCTTTTCAAACTGATTTAACATGTTTGGGTTAATGGTATCTGTGTTGGTGACCTGTAGTGGATCAGTATATTCATAGTCATTATCATTATCTGTCTCATTCTCGACAAGAGCAGCCTGGGATTGCTGCTTCTGCTGTTTCTGCTGTTTTTGTTTAGCAGCTCGTGAGGTGCTTGTGTGAGGAGAAGGGAGTGGCGCCATTTTCAATGCTGCTCTGGGCTGACTGACTTTGAAATTAGAAGTTTTCCTGTTCAAGCGGGCACCCCTTCTAAACATAAATAGACTCTTTTGTCTCACCAGCTGTTCCCACACCTGGTTCCACCGGGAACCGAGCTAAACGGGCGCTTTATTTGGCTGTGGAGTCCCGAGAGTCACGGAGCTTCAGCGGGGCATGTCTGTGCATAGAACTCACATTTAAAAGATGCTCCAGTGCACCAACTGTATACAGCGTATATCATATAAAACCACGATGCTGCAGCTACTTCATGCCTCTCCATGAAAGATGCATAAGCATCTTGCCAAACAAATCTGCCCCTCCACTACGTGTTACATCACAGGGTCTCGTGACTCATCAGGTGGATTGTAGCTGCAGCATCGTGGTTTTATATGACATATGCTAAATACAGTTGGCACACTGGAGCACCTTTTAAATGTGAGTTCTATGCACATTTTTTAATAAATTGAATATTGTTTAAAACAATGTAAGCACTATTTGGAGCTCTTTCTCTCTCACATATATTGAGTCATAATGGAGGTATATCAATGGAGCAACGAGGAGGAAAGCATGATCTGTTAGTCCAGGGTGACTAAAAAGCTTTATTTGACCAAACTTAAAGCGGAGTTCCACCAAAAAGTGGAACTTCCGCTGATTTGTCTCCTCCCACTCTCAGGTGCCACATTTGAGAGTCCGGGTCGTCACCGCTCGACTCCCTCCTCCTCCCCCTGCCGCTGGGCCAGTATGAGAGAAGAGCAGAGCCTCGCGAATGCACAGTAGGGTTACCGGCGTGCACCGTAAGGCTACACTGCCGGGTTCCCTTATCCACAATGGCCGTGGCAGCACCTGACAGCTGATGGAAACATCAGCTGCGGTGCCGACATCGCTGGACTCCAGGATAGGTACGGTAAGTGTCCTATTATTAAAAGCCAGCATCTGCAGTATGTGTACCTGCCACTCTTTTAATTTTTGCAGTGGTGGGAGGAACACCGCTTTAACCACTTGAGACCTGCGCTATAGACGAAAGATGTCTACAGCGCGGCTCTCAAGTGCCGGGTGGATGTCCCTGGACGTCCTCCTGTGTTTACATCCCCCTGCGCGCCGCCGAGGGCAACAGCTGTGCCCGCCGCGTCACGTGATGCCGATGCGCGTGCCTGGCGGCTGTGATGTCTGCCAGGTACACGCGATCGGCTGTTACAGAAGCAGGACGTAGATCTCTGTGTGTAAACACAGAGATCCACAACCTGTCAGGGAGAGAGGAGACCGATGATGTGTCCCTTGTACATAGGGACACAGATCGGTCACCTCCCCCAGTCAGTCCCCTCCCCCACACAGTAAGAATCACTAATAGGGAACATATTTAACCCCTTCCTCGCCCCCTAGTGTTAACCTCTTCCCTGCCAGTCACATTTATTCAGTAATCAATGCATATTTATAGCACTGTTCGCTGTATAAATGTGAATGGTCCCAAAATAGTGTCAAAAGTGTCCGATATGTCTGCCGCAATATCGCAGGCCTGACAAAAATCGCAGATCGCCGCCATTACTAGTAAAAAAAAAATATATATAATAAAAATGTCATAATTCTATCCCCTATTTTGTAGGCGCTATAACTTTTGCGCAAACCAATCACTGTACTCTTATTGCAATTTTTTTTGCCAAAAATATATAGAAGAATACGTATCGGCCTAAACTGAGAAAAAAAATTGTTTTAAAAAAAAAAAAATTGGGATATTATTATAACAAAAAGTAAAAACATATTGTGTTTTTTTTTTCAAAATTTTCTGTCTTTTTTTTTTAAAGCGCAAAAAATAAAAACCGCAGAGGTGATCAAATACCCCCCAAAGAAAGCTCTATTTGTGGGAAAAAAAATATAAAAATATCATTTGGGTACAGCGTTGTATGACCGCGCAATTGTCATTCAAAGTGCGTCAGCACTGAAAGCTGAAAATTGGTCTGGGTACGAAGGGGGTTTAAGTGCCCAGTAAGCAAGTGGTTATGTGTGTGGTCACACTCTGTTAGGTGAGTGCATTTCTTATGGGAGAGCACTGAGTTTCATTGATACAAAGCATGGATTTTTGAGGATTTGTGAAGATTTAACAAGTTAAAACTTTTTTCTGACATTATTCATTAAAGCGTAGGTCCACCCTAAAAAAAAAAAAAATGACATAAAAATGCTCCAAAAAAATAAAAAAAATTAAATTGAAAAAAATAAAAAAAATTTACTTACCAGAAATGGCGGTTGCTAGGCAGATCTTCCTAATCTGCCTCTTCCTAGTCCGTAGCTGGTCTTCATTCTTGTCCTCCTCACGTTGACTTCTGGGGAATGGGGCGCGGTGTCCTCTTGGAACTGTGTGTATCCCAGAGAACAGCCGCCCATTCATAAAGCGCCGCACGACTCGCTCATGCGCAGTAGGAAACGGTCAGTGAAGCCGCAAGGCTCCACTGCCTGTTTCCCTTAGTAAGGATGGCGGCGCCGGGACCTGCCACGATCGAGGGATCGGACTCGGGGGGCCGACATCGCGGGCACCTAGGACAGGTAAGTGTCCTTATTAAAAGTTAGCAGCTACAGTGTTTGCTGCTGACTTAAAAAAAAAAAAAATTGCGGCTGGAAAACCGCTTTAACTATTTAATTGCACCATGAATGTATTATATTATTATTTATTCACATATTATGATGGTACTCATATTGGCACAGGAGAATTGAGACACTAAGTGGTTGGATGCATTTATTATCACTAGCGCAGCATTATTTGTTTTGAGTTTTATTTGCACATTTATATTGGGAGTGTGTTTCTTACTGCTTGCATATATTAAACAGATTGTATTCTAGTTGCTTGCAAGACTACCTATTATATTTAGAAATAAAATGTACCTGCTAGCACTAGCAAAGATCAGGCCTGATACGTGGCAGTTATAGTGTGACTGTGATAGTGTTGCTGACAATCGAAGGATTAAATGTGGCTGGCGATATTGTCACAAGCAATCTAAAAGTTTCTGATACTAGCTGAGAGGCACACTCAAATGTGTCTAAATGTGCCTAAGTGTGTGCAAGAGTAAATGTGCAGTTTTTACTCACACCGTTCTGGCTTCTTTTCTCTCTGGAGCCGAAAGGGTTCTGAGTAGGGATGAGCCGAACACCCCCCTGTTCGGTTCGCACCAGAACCTGCGAACAGACCTAAAGATTGCGTGAACTTTAGAACCCTATTAAATACAATGGACTTGAACGTTCGAAATCAAAAGTGCTAATTATCAAGGCTAATATGCAAGTTATTGTCCTAAAAAGTGTTTGGGGACCCGGGTCCTGCCCCAGGGGACATGTATCAATGCAAAAAAAAAGTTTTAAAAACTAACGTTTTTTTCGGGAGCAGTGATTTTAATAAAGCATAAAGTGAAAAATAAAAAGTGAAATATTCCTTTAAATTTCGTAGCTGGGGGGGGTTGTAAAATATGCCTGTAAAGCAGCGCTTGTTTCCCGTGCTTAGAACTGTCCCTGCACAAAATGTAATTTCTGAAGGAAAAAAAGCCATTTAAAACCACTCGCGGCTATAATGAATTGTCGGCTCCCGGCAATACAGAGAAAAGTCATTGATAAAAAATAAAAAAAAATGCGTGGGGGTCCCACCAAATTCAATTACCAGGCCCTTCAGGTCTGGTATGGATATTAAGGGGAACCCTGCATCAATTTTTTTTAAAAATTACGTGGGGTTCCCACCAAATATCCATACTAGACCCTGCAGGTCTGGTATGGATTTTAAGGGTAACTCCACCCCAAATAAAATAAAAAAATGGCGTGGAGTTCCTCCAAAAATCCATACCAGACCCTTTATCCGAGCACGCAACCTGGCAGGCCGCAGGAAAAGAGGGGGGGACGAGAGAGCGCACCCCCCCCTGAACTGTACCAGGCCACATGTCCTCAACATGGGGAGGATGTCCCCATGTTGATGGGGACAAGGGCCTCATCCCCACAACCCTTGCCCGGTGGTTGTGGGGGTCTGCGGGCAGGGGGCTTATCGGAATCTGGAAGACCCCTTTAACAAAGGGGACCCCCAGATCCCGGCCCCCTCCCTATGTGAATTGGTAAGGGGTACATTGTACCCCTACCATTTCACGAAGAAAGTGTAAAATTTTTTCAAAAAAGCACACAGACACCTTGGAAAAGTCCTTTATTAAAAATAAAAAATAAAAAACACATTCCAGCGATGTAATCTAATGTCCCGCAGCGATCCGATGTCCAGCGCTGCAGTCTCCACTCGAAACGTCATTGGCTGAGCGGATCTACACTGCTGAGGAAGTTCCCCATCAGGTCCGCTCAGCCAATGACGTAGGCGGGGTCTAAAGGTACGAGGGGGCGGGGCGCCCTCGTATCTCAGACCCGCCTACGTCTTGGCTGAGCGGACCTGATGGGGAACTTCCTCTTCAGTGTAAAAAAATGAATAGACCCGCCCCTTCTCACGTTCCCCATCAGTAGCAGACCTGATGTGGAACGTGAGAAGGGGTGTGTCTATTCATTTTTTTTACACTGAAGAGGAAGTTCCCCATCAGGTCCGCTCAGCCAAGACGTAGGCGGGGTCTGACATACAAGGGGGTGGACCTGATGGGGAACTTCCTCCACAGTGTAATAAATGAATAGACCCACCCCTTCTCACGTTCCGCATCTGGTCCGCTTAGCCTTACACCTACGTCATTGGCTGAGCGGACCTGATGGGGAACTTAAGAAGGGGCGGGTCTATTCATTTAATGCACTGCGGAGGAAGTTCCCCATCAGGTCCGCTCAGGCTCAGCCAATGACGTTTCGTGTGGACAGCGCTGGACATCGGATCGCCACGGGACACTGGATTTCATCGCTGGAATGTTTTTTTTTTTTTTTTTAATAAAGGACTTTTCCAAGGTGTCTGTGTGTTTTTTTTTACAATTTTTTTTACACTTTCTTTGTGAAATGGTAGAGGTACAATGTACCCCTTACCAATTCACATGGGGGCCAGGATCTGGGGGTCCCCTTTGTTAAAGGGGTCTTCCAGATTCCGATAAGCCCCCTGCCCGCAGAATCCCACAACCACCGGGCAAGGGTTGTGGGGATGAGGCTCTTGTCCCCATCAACATGGGGACATCCTCCCCATGTTGAGGGCATGTGGCCTGGTACAGTTCAGGAGGGGGGGTGCTCTCTCGTCCCCCCTCTTTTCCTGCGGCCTGCCAGGTTGCGTGCTCAGATAAAGGGTCTGGTATGGATTTTTGGGGGAACTCCACGCCATTTTTTTTTACACTTGGGGTGGAGTTCCCCTTAAAATCCATACCAGACCTAAAGGGCCTGGTATGGATATTTGGGGGAACCCCACGCATTTAAAAAAAAAAATTGAGGCAGGGTTCCCCTTAATATCCATACCAGACCTGAAGGGCCTGGTAATTGAATTTGGGGGGACCCCCACGCATTTTTTTTTTTATCAATGACTTTTCTATGTATTGCCGGGAGCCGACAATTCATTATAGCCGCGAGTGAGTTTTAAATGACTTTTTTTCCTTCAGAAATGACACTTTGTGCAGGGACAGTTCTAAGCACGGGAAACAAGCGCAAATTTACATGCATATCATACACACCCCCTAGGTACGAAATTTAAAGGAATATTTCACTCTTATTGTTTCACTTTAAGCGATATTAAAATCACTGCTCCCGGAAAAACTGCCGTTTTTAAAACTTTTTTTTGCATTGATACATGTCCCCTGGGGCAGGACCCGGGTCCCCAAACACTTTTTATAACAATAACTTGCATATAAGCCTTTAAAATTAGCACTTTAGATTTCTCCCATAGACTTTTCGAATTTGCCGCGAACAGGCAATGTTCGAGTCGAACATGAGTTTGACTCGAACTGGAAGCTCATCCCTAGTTCTGAGAAAGAAGAACTGCCGGACAGATGCTGTGTCTATGCTGGTAAACAATAACACAGTCTGTCCTGCAATTGGCTACAGCCGATCAGCAGGTTCAAGGCCAAAATCATTGACCAGAACCTATTGAATAACTTGTGCTGTAGTGAATCACAAAAAACTTTTGTTATTTTGGTGAGCCAGCAGAGCTGAACCCCGTGTGAGTAATTCTACTGTTAAAGGTCATCTGCAAGTGGTTAACAGAACACCGTACAGACAACCAATTTAAAAAAAGGAACCTTTGCAAATGACCACCAATGTAAGAAGCGTTCTTCTCCCACTGTTTACAGCCTTTTTCCACCTGATCAGCAGGATGTGCTGGCACCACTTAACTTGCTGCCCTCAAATGCCCTTTCCCCAGCTGGCCACTTGTGACATCACGTCCGGCACAAACTGATGATCTCACTTCTTGTGCGGCTCGGTCCCGAAAGTGCCAACCACTTCTTCCAACCATCTCTAAAGGTCAGTCCATCATAATGGGGTGGGGCGCATAAGGCCCCTTTCACACTGGGGCGGGCAGGAGCGGTGGCGGTATAGCAGCGCGATTTTCAGCGCTGCTAAACCATCGTTCTTACCGCGGTATGCGGTCGCTAGGGGGGTTAATTTAACCCTCGCTAGCGGCCGAAAAAGGGTTAATACCGCCCGCAAACCGCGGCTATTGCCGCGGTTTGCGAGCGGTATTACCGCGCTGTCCCATTGATTTCAATGGGAGACCGCGGTAAAGGAGCGGTGAACACACCGCTCCTTTACCGCTGTAAAGAAGCGGCTAGCAGGACTTTTGGAGCGGTCCTGCTAGCGCACCGCTTCAGTGTGAAAGCCTTCGGGCTTTCACATTGAAGGCACAGGGCAGGATTTTTTCATGCGGTATAACAGCGCTATTATTAGCGCTAAACCGCATGAAAAACGCCCCAGTGTGAAAGGGGCCTAAGGCACTGCACAAACAAAATAACTATTTAACATGGAACTTGCAGCCAATGCAGTGTATAGGGATGTTGAACAAAGTGAATGTCATATATAAATACAAACATAGCATAATAAGAACAATAAGTCAATAAGAACTAAGTGATGCAACAATTGCCAGATAATGAATTATCAGTCTAATGGATTATTGTTCCATGCAACATTCCCTAACTCAACTGTTCTAAAAAAAAAAATTGTACTTACCCAATTCTCCACTCCTCCCGCTATACCAGTCCCTGCAGTGTCTTCTCCCCCCAAGCTCCAGTGGCCTATGGTCTTGATGTCATCAAGCCCAATGCAAGATCTATAGCCCTGCATTGGATGTGATAATGCAAAGGTACAGTTCACAGCTGAAACGTAGGGGAGTGGAGGAACAGGGAAGTAAAACTGTTTCTCCCCTGTCCTAGACAAATTGAGCCATTAACCCTTGCAGTGTAGGTGTAGCCCCACTACAAGGAATAATTTATAATTTTCCTGGGGATGGGATTTGGTTCATATAGAGGATCTTCCAATTGATATCTATTTATGTAGTAAATATTTATGGGATTTGCATGTCGTTTTTGAGACACTGGCATCCTTTGACCTGTAATTGATGAAGATTGTACTTATCCACAATTATTTTTGCTTCAAGGAACAGTTTTATGAACAAATACAGGGACCGCCATGGGCTCCAATGTGGCACCAGGATATGCAAACTTGTTTATGGAAGATGGGTGCATTTTCATTTTATATACCTGCACCATATTCTGGTATGGTTCAGGTACAAAACTGACATTTTGTTCATCTGTCATGGGGGCAAAAAAAATATTTTAGTGTTCAAAGAATATTTTGAGTGTTGTTACACTAAAATTAAGTTCACACTTGATTACAGCCCTACATTGGTGCACTTTTTGGATGCTCTGGTGACACACTAGGACTATAGAGTTATGATGGATCTTCACAGAACATGACTGACCGCATAATTCCAGCTTTCATTTCCTATTTCTCAACAAGGGAGAGCTTTATAGTTAATTTATAACCAATAAGGAACCAATAACTAATATGTTCAACAGGCTTTGAGGATTTTGGAAGACTGTGAAAAGAGGATATGACCGAAGGGAATTGAAAATAGCTCCAGATATATTTCTGATTATTGAAGAATGTAATCTACCTGATTTGGTTAGATATATTGTAAATAATTATCTATGCTTATATTTATATGCACCATTCACTTTGTTCCCTATTTTAGGTTTAAAATATACAAGATATTCTTAATGACTTATTCCCATTTAGGAAGATCCTTCAACATCCCCACTCACTGAATTGGCTGCATCCTCCATGTTACATATCTTTTTTGTGCAGTGCCTGATGCACTCTGCCCCTATTATGCTGGGCTGACCCTTAGAGATGGTTGGCAGAAGTGGGAGGACTGCCACTTCCACGTAGTTGGCATCTGAGGTGCACAGGAAGCATCACCACTTTGATCATCATTCAGTACTGGATTGCTCTTCTCGGCACTTTCTCCAGTTCCTCGATATCCTTTTTGTGAACTGGTGCCCAAAACTGAACTGCATATTCCAGACAAGGTCTTACTAATGATTTGTACAGCAGCAAAATTATATCTCTCTCTCTCTGGAGACCATACCTCTCTTAATACAAGAAAGGACTTTGCTTGCTATGAAACATACAAAGGAAAAACCACTTCAGCCCTGGAAGATTTGGCTACTCAATGACCAGGCCATTTTTTGCGATACGGCACTGCGTCACTTTAACTGACAATTGCGCGGTTGTGCAAAACTGTACCCAAACAAAATTTACATCCCTTTTTCCCACAAATAGAGCTTTCTTTTGGTGGTATTTGATCATCTCTGCGGTTTTTATTGTGCTATAAACAAAAAAAGACAGACAATTTTGAAAAAACACAATATTTTGTACTTTTTGCTATAATAAATATCCCCATTTTTTTTAAAAAAAAGCTTTTTTTTTCTCAGTTTAGGCCGATATGTATTCTTCTACATATTGTTGGTAATCAAAATCGCAATAAGCATATATTGATTGGTTTTCACAAAAGTTATAGCGTTTACAATATAGGGGATAGATTTATGGCATTTTTATTATTATTAATTTTTTTACTGATATCTGCGATTTTTTTTTGACACATTTTTGGGACCATTGTCAGTTATACAGCGATCAGTGCTATAAAAATGCACTGATTACTGTATAAATGTCACTGGCAGGGAAGGGGTTAACACTAGGGGGTGATCAAGGGGTTAACTGTGTTCCCTAGTGTGTATTCTAACTGTGGGGGGAGGGGACTCACTATAGGAGATGACAGATTGTGGTTCCTAGCTATTATAAACTCACAATCTGCATCTCCTCTCCTCACAGAACAAGGATGTGTGTGTTTACACACACACGTCCCTGTTCTGTCTCTCGTGACCGCCGGTCATGAGCATCGGCACCTCGCAGTGTAGAGCGCACCTGCTATCCCGCTTAAAAGAGCCAAAGTACAGCTAAGACGGCTCGCGGGATCGTGCCGACCTGCCACAGTATAATGACAGCGGCTGGTCGGCAAGTGGTTAAAATCATATTGGCAATTTTTTTTCATTCAGCTGCAGTGGGGAAGCCCATTCACAGCTGATGACTTATCAGTTGTTAAGTATACCGCAGCCGGCTTTCCGTCCTGCTCCTTAACAACCAGTTCTTACTGCACCCTGATTGGACAGTGCATTGTAAACACCTGTTGAACACCCTGCAAATTCGGGTGTTCCCCAAATGGGGCAAACAGCCAATGTTCGGCCCAAAATCGTGCTCAGGCCGAACCGTTCACCCAACACTAATCTTCGCAAGAACTGTCTAAAGCTGGACCATGTAAATACAAATCATTGATGTGTTTTTGATGTGGCTAGCTCCTCTCCACTCTACAGCTATGCTCCTCTCAGGTAAAATGCATCAGAAGAACAGCCAGATTGGTGTTGGTACATCTGTCACAATACATTTTTAGCAGGGCTGGATTAACATAGGGGCAATTGGAGCTGCAGCTCCAGGCCCCTTCCTCAAGATAGGCCCACTTGCCCGAAAAAAAAAAAAAAAATCACAAAAAAAATTATAAAAAAAACCTTTGAGGATTGTAGCTCGGCGACCAGGGGTCACAGAGACCCCACAATTGGAGGATATGAAGCCCGAAGACCCACCCCACCACTGGTCAAAATGGTTCTGGAGATACGGGGCTGATTGCGCAGCCTGTCAGAAGCTACATACAGAGCGGCCAGTTTAAATACAAACTGACACACTCTGCAGCAGACTGAGAGGATGAGCTCACAGTGCTTATAATAATTATTTGTATATTATTTGTATATTACTTACTTATGGTAATTAACCCCTTGCCACCCAGGCCAATTTTGACACTTCTCTCCTAGAAAATTACTCAGAACCCTCAAACATTATATATATTGTTTTAGCAGACACCCTATGGCAGTGATGGCAAACCTTGGCACCCCAGATGTTTTGGAACTACATTTCCCATGATCCTCATGCACTCTGCAGTGTAGATGAGCATCATGGGAAATGTAGTTCCAAAACATCTGGGGTGCCAAGGTTCGCCATCACTACCCTATGGAATAAAATGGTGGTCTTTGCAACTTTTTATGTTACACGGTATTTGCGCACCAATTTTTCAAACGTGTTTTTTTTGGAAAGAAATAGTTTCATTCATAAAAAAAAAAAAAAAAAAAAAAACACTAAAGTTAGCATGATTTTGTTTTGTATACTAAGTGATGCTTTAAATTTTTTTACAGGTTACATGTTTAGATTTACAGAGGAGGTCTAGTGCTAGAATTATTGTTCTTTCTCTAACGATCGTGGCGTATGTAACCTGTGTGTATCTGGCTCTGATACTAGCCAGGGCCTACCCAGCCACTGACTAGTATCTCTCCCCAGCCTGTCCCCACACACCCTCTCACCTGATGACCTGTGGATGGGGGAATCACTCCTGCAGTGTTATTGTGTTCTGCCTGTGAATACAATGATCAGTGTTGCTAACTATAGCTGGCAGCACTGATTGTTTTGGGAAAAACCTGACAGGCTGGTTGTACTCAAGTCAGATAATAGATTGACTTGTGTAAAACCAGCTAGCCCATACATAGATCGACTATGGCTGGTCTCTGCTTAATTGGCATAATTTCAATCCATGTATGGCCTGCTTAACCACTACGCAGTCCCTAAACATCCTTCCACAAACCTTTAAATTTTTCCTTCCAGATTCCTTCCTCCTCCTCACCTGTACATACTCTCCACGCTTCTCTCCTGTACATACTGCTCACTGTCATACCCTCCACCCTTCTCTCCTATACATAGTGCCTGCTGTCATACCCTTCACACTCCTCTCCTGTACATAGTGCCCGCCGTCATACACTTCTCTCCTGTACATAGTGCCCACTGTCGTACTCTCCACACTCTTCTCCTGTACATATTGCTCACTGTCATACCCTCCACACTCCTCTCCTATACATAGTGCCCACTGTCATACCCTCCACACTCCTTTCCTATACATAGTGCCCACTGTCATACCCTCCACACTTCTCTCCTATACATAGTGCCCACCGTCATACCCTCCACACTCCTCTCCTGTGCATACTGCTCACTGTCGTGCCCTCCACACTCCTCTCTTATACATAGTGCCCACCATCATACCCTTCACACTTCTCTCCTATACATAGTGCCCACTGTCATACCCTCTACACTTCTCTTCTATACATAGTGCCCACTGTCATACCCTCCACACGTCTCTCCTGTACATACTGCCCACTGTCATATCATCCCCACTCTTCTTCTATACAGTACATACTGCTCACTGTCTTACCCTCCAAAATCATCTCATGTACATACTGCTCAGTATCATACTGTCCATACTCCTCTCCTGTACATACTGCCCACTTTCATAAACTCCTCTATTGTACATAGTGCCGGTTGTCATACTCTCCACACTCCTCTCCTGTACATACTGCTGGCTCTCATACCCTCCACATTCCTCTCCTGTACATACTGCCTATGTCATACCCTCCACACTCCTCTCCTGTACATACTGCCCACTGTCATACCCTCCACACTCATTTACTGTACATACTGCTCAGTATCGTACCGTCTACACTCCTCTCCTATACATACTGCTCACTGTGATACCCTCCACACTCCTCTCCTTTACATACTGCCTACATTCATAAACTCCTCTATTGTACATAGTGCCGGCTGTCATACCCTCCACACCCCTATCCTGTGCATACTGCCCACTATTATACCCTCCACACTCCTCTCCTGTACATACTGCCAAATACCATACCCTCCACACTCCTCTCCTGTACATACTGCCCCCATCATACCCTCCACACTCCTCTCCTGTACATACTGCCCCCATCATACCCTCCACACTCCTCTCCTGTACATACTGCCCACTATCATACCATCCACACTCCTCTCCTGTACATACCGCCCACTGTTATACCCTCCTCTCCTGTACATACTGCTCACTGTCATACCCTGCACACTCCTCTCCGATACATACTGTAACCCAACCTTACCCTCCACACTCCTCTCCTGTACATACTGTAACCTAAGGTTACCCTTCATACTCCTCTCCTGTACATACTGCCAACTATCTTTCTCTCCACATTCCTCTCCTGTACATACTGCCCCCGTCAAACCCTCCACACTCCTCTCCTGTACATACTGCCCACTGTCATTCTCTCCACACTCCTCTTCTCTACATACTGCCCACTTTAATACCCTCCACACTCCTCTCCGGTACATACCACCCTCTGTCATACGCTCCACACTCCTCTGCTGTGCATACTGCCCACTGTCATACCCTTCAAACTCCTCTCATGTACATAGTGCCTTCTGCCATACCCTTCACACTCCTCTCCTGTACGTACATAGTTCCCAATGTTAGACCCTCCACATTCCTCTCCATCACCTGCACATACTTCCCAGTTTTATACCGTCCATACTCCTCCCCTATGCCTCTTACCCACAAAAACAGTTCTTTAAAATTATATTGAATATCCTCAATGTTACCAGCTCTAGAATAGGCACACTTTTGTTAGTTCAACTAAAGGAAATCTTCTCAGTCCTCATATTTGTTCTGCCCCATTATTAGTACTCATTTCATTTTGTGATTACTACTGTGATGTATAGAGGAACATAGGGGATCTCAGCTACTCTAAATATAGCACTGGTAAAAAAAAGTGTCCCTTTAAAATATTTTTGAAATGTTGGCAACTATGCACTTAGGCACTGACCAAGGGCCACCGGGTCAGTAGGGGGCCCCGCGAGAGGCTCCTGGAATCCTGTGATAATAAAGAGGTAGTAAACTTCGCTAACATTACTACTTTTTAGAGGCCCTGAGGTAGGTTATGCCACAATGTACAAGAATGCACAGCATATTAGCACATTAGGGTACACTTAAATTGTCAGACTGAGCCCTCCAGTGCTACGCTGTGATCAATCCAGCGGGTCCCGGGTGCTTCCATCTTCACCAGGTCTTCCTTCTGGGCTCTGTGCCTTCGGTCACTTGCCTTGGCCAGGCAGGGTTGATGTCATTCCCACGCATGCTCCTGCGCATCCTTTCTCTCTCATCCTCCCTCCCTTACCCCTCACCCCTCTCTCTTCCCCTTTCTCTCTCTCTCTTTCTCATCCTCCCTCTCTCTCTTTATTTTGGTATAGCAAAAAATTGTTTGCATATTTATTTATTTATTTATTATTTTTAAAAGGCCCACCAAAATCCTCAGCACCAGACCCATGATGTTCTTAATCTGGCCCTGATTTTTAGTGGCTAGGACTTTTTTTCCCTTAAAAGCCAAGAATGTGAATACCACTAACTATAGCAAATGAAACTGCAGATAAGTATATTTTAACATTATCAAATAGTGTGTTCATATAAAACAATTTATACATATGGGGGGTATCTCATAGAAAAAATAAAAACAATAGAAAACAATACAAGCTTCACAAAGATTCCTTGGATTATTGACTTTATTGCTTGTGTTAGTATTTTGAAATTTGTCATATTAAAATATGATAGAATAAGAACACAAAAAACTGACTTAAACAAAATATTTGATTCAATTATAAGGCTATATGCACATGGGCAGTTGTTGAAGGCAGCAATACACAGCTATACACAGCTATTTTGTGTAACATCATCTTTCATATTTTACAAAAAAATCGGGATATATATGGTGTTTTTCTTTTTTTATTCATTAAAGTATATTTTTTCCAAAAAATTGCATTTGAAAAACTGCGCAAATACCGTGTGACATAAAAAAATTGCAATGATTGCCATTGTATTCCCTAGGGACTCTGCTAAAAATATATATATAATGTTTGGGGGTGATAAGTAATTTTCTAGCAAAAAATACTGATTTAAACTTGTAAACAAAAAGTGCCAGAAATCGATTGGCTTTAGGGGCTAGAGTAGAAAACACAGATGTTTGGGGCTTCCACATATATTTGTATATGAACAGTAATGCCGCGTACACACGACCGTTTTTCTCGACGTGAAAAAAAACGTCGTTTTTATCGACGTTATTTTTCGTGTTTCCTCTCAAGCCTGCCTTGGCTACACACTATCGTGAAAAAAAATTACCTAGCAAAGCGCGGTGACGTCCAACACGTACGACGGCACTATAAAGGGGAAGTTTCATTATGTTCGCGCCACCCTTTTGGCTGCTTTTGCTGATTTCGTGTTACCGCGTGTTAGTAAAAGTTTGGGAAGAGACGATTCGCGCTTTTCAGTCTTCGTGCTTTAAAGATCGTTTTCGGGAGTTCAGTTTGTGCTTGTGGGTTCGTATCTCGCTTTCAGTGCGTGTAGTGAGTTCGTATCTGTTTTTGCAGTGCGTTCTTGTCCGCTTGTTACTGTTTTTCAGCTCGTTCTTCAGAGGCCTTGCTGTTCTTCAGTGCGTTCTTTTAGTTCGTTCTGATTAGACGACCGTTTTGAAGCCATGTTGCGGGTACGTTCTTGTCGCAGAGATCGTGCTGTGCTTGCTTCTGGGCTTGTTGCTATGTCCCAGATCCGGTCCATGAACAGGGTGAGGAGGAGTTCTTGGACCAAGAATTGGTTGCTCCAGCGGGACCAATTCTGTCACATGCCTCTGCTGCGGGAGATCCAGGAGAATAACCCTGATGACTTCAGGAATTTTCTTAGGATGTCTGACCCCATTTTTCAGCAGCTCTTGGCTTTGGTGTCCCCCTATATCACCAGGCAGGACACCGTTATGCGGGAAGCCATTACTGCTGAGCAGAGGCTCATCGCCACGTTGCGATACCTTGCGACTGGGAGAAGCTTGCAGGACCTCAAGTTCTGGACAGGCATCTCCCCCCAGGCTCTGGGCGTCATTATCCCAGAAACCTGCTCTGCCATTATCCAGGTCCTTCAGGAGGACTATATTAAGGTAAGTTTTCTCCTTTATAAACATCACAATCTATGTTTTTTTATGCTTGCTAATGTATAGTATTTTTGGAACTGTCTCTAATTACCATGATTCGAATATGCTGTGAATGTCCCCTTTGTCCCCATGCATGTTGTAAGCTTTGAATGTTCCTTTTTTTGGGCCTACATGCATATTTTCCAAAACCAACCTCTCCAGCATTATATCCTGGGCCCAAACACACCTAGCCTAGTCACTCCCCAATGTTTTTTGGCCGCTCCATTGTAGTGCTTAGATTGCCTGAACCCCCCCCCCCCTAATTATTTGCTTTTGTCTAATCTAACAAAATAAATTACATAGTACTAGAGCTTTTAATTATGATGTCCCCAACTCATCTCAACACCCCCACCCTAAAAGAATTTCACAGGTCCATCAGAGTGGGTGATGTTTTTTGTGCTCATTTTTAGCTCTTATTAAAGTGGAGCTCCACCCTAAAGTTTATTTTCCGCTCATCGTAACCCTCCCCCCCTCCGGTGTCAAAATTGACACCTTTCAAGGGGGAGGGGGGTGAAGATACCTGTTTAAGACAGGTATTTTCACCCACATCCAGGAGTCATCTCTGCGGAAAATCTGCCGGAGACAAGTCACTTCCCGCAGAATACCCAGAGTGTTCTTGGAGACACTTGGCTCCCAGAACACAGGAGGACCAGTCAGAACTGCGCAGCGCTTCTCGTGCATGTGCGCTAGGGAACCGGGAAGTGAAGCCGCAAGGCTTCTCTTCCTGGTTCCCTCACCGAGGATGGCGGAGGGGGCAGCAGAGTGACGAGCGATTGTTCGTCCTCTGCTGAGGACGTTGTTGGACTCCAGGACAGGTAAGTGTCCAATTCTAAAAACTCTACAGCTGCTGTAGCTGGAGCTGCTGGGTAATTTGGTATTATTTTGGCTGCGGAGCTCTGCTCTAAAATCCTCCTTCCAAATTAATGCTATACTGATGTTTTGCCCAGAGTGTTTTGTGCTAACATGCTTGCAATGGTTAGTTAGCAAAGTATATTCATTTTTATTTTGTGTTTGACTCCACAGTTCCCATCGACGCCACAGGAATGGCAGAATGTGGCATCTGAGTTTTCTCAGCGGTGGAACTTTCCCAACTGTGGAGGAGCCATTGATGGCAAGCACGTCCGCATCGTGCCACCACCCCAATCGGGATCCTTTTTTTATATTTATAAAGGGTTCCACAGTATTGTGCTGATGGCGGTGGTGTCTGCCAACTATGAATTTCTCTATCTTGATGTTGAGAAAAATGGGCGGATGTCTGACGGTGGTGTTTTTGCCCAGACCGAGTTTGCCGACGGGCTTCTTTCAGAGGACCTGGCATTGCCACCTGCTGAAGAAAATGAACATGGCCTCCCCTTTGTTTTCCTGGCAGATGAGGCGTTTGCGCTTGGACCCCATTTGATAAGGCCTTTTCCACAAAGGACCCTCACCCCTGAGAGGAGGGTCTTTAATTATAGGCTGGCCAGAGCGAGAAGGGTGGTCGAAAATGCCTTTGGCATCATGGCCAGTCGTTTCCGCATTTTTCAGACTGCTCTCAACATGGCGGAGTACAAATGGAACCATTTAATCATGTGCTGTTGCATACTCCACAATTTAAAAAAAAAATTCAAACAATTATCTCTCTTCAGTTGCCCTTCAGGGCACACAGTTCTTGGATGGACCATTGCCAGCCCAGGTAGCTGGCCCTACAGGCTTGGCCCCCCAAAGCGGCCGTGATGTGTGGCAACGCTATGTGGAATATTTAATGGGTAGGGGGGCCATTGCCATGCCTGATCATTTTTAAAATTATTTTTGGAATAATAAAAAAATATATAATGAAAACATCTTGTTTGCTTTTATTTTGTTGGATTTGTTATTTCTCCTAGGTCAGTGATGGTGAACCTTAGCACTCCAGATGTTTTGCAACTACACACGCTCCATTCTAAAGAACCGCCGTTCTTTTGAATGGAACGAACGCGGTAGTGTCATCGACTACGACGAGTCTGCGCTCGTCACATTCGATGCCGCCGCTTCCATCATGCTACACCCTACTTATGCCTAGGAAGCTACGGCGCATGCGTCAAAGTCATTTCGAGCATGCGCGGGTTTACACGGCGACAGGTAAGTGTACACACTCTTGGGTTTCTCGTCGGGAAACAGGCCCAACGAGAAAATAGAGAGCAGGTTCTTTATTTTTCTCGTCGAGATTCCCGGCAGTTTTCTTGACGAGAAAACCGGCCGTGTGTACGAGGCTTTAAGGCGTCAGCATACCAAGACATTTTGGACAATTTTATGCTCCCAACTTTGTGGGAACAGTTTGGGGACGGCCCCTTCCTGTTCCAACATGACTGCCCACCCGTGCACAAGGCAAGGCCCATAAAGACATGGACTTAGCAATCCCATGATGCTCAACTCCACTGCAGAGTGCCTTAGCAACATGGGAAATGTAGTTCCAAACCATCTGGGGTGCCAAGGTTCACCATCACTGTCCTAGGTTATACTAGTGCAGTTGTAGTGCCATGTGTTTTTGTAACACATGGCATGCCATGTGTTTTTGTAACAAGTAAATTACCATCATTTAGAGTGTAAACACACACATTTTTTATGGGGGGGGGGGTGCAACATTGATATAAGAAGCCACACATTGTTTATTTTAAAATATTTTTTATAGGAGCATAAAATTTGTCTTATTTTTTATAAAAATTTAAAATATTTTTTTTTTGGTTTTTAAAGAACATTTTTGGGATAAAACTCTTGACAAAAATGTACAACATGTACAATATTAATTTTCAAAATTAAAAGATTCCCCAAAAATAGTGCAAATCTACAATTACAAAAAAAAGAAGAAAACAGAATTTGAAAACATATCAAATTTTTAAACCCTCCCAAGAACATGTTCTATTTTTAGTATTCTTTGCTCCATCTGCTTAGTGTTTTGCCTCATCTGGAACAAGTTCTCTTTCATTGTTTCCAGCTCACGAGAGCAGACCCTCAGTTCTTTCAGCAACATCTGGGCAGTGTGTCGGGTGAAGGTTGCTGGGGCCGCAGGCATTAAAGTACCTTAAATTTGAAAAATACAAACGTCTTACTAAATATACAGGCCTACATCTATTACCTGAGGCTGTGGTGTATGACACTGACCTGTTGAGTTGTCATTTCCCTCTTCAGCCACATCCTGCGGTTGTGGGTCTTGGGTTGGTGGTGCGGGGTTTGCAGCCTCCTGTCTCTTAGCTCTTTGAAGCCCTAGGAGATAGAACCCAAAGGTAGACTTGTGTAACTAAATATATTTAGGCCTGAAAGAGGAATATTAATCATTCTTTGGAAGTGTGTTACAATTGTATTTATTGAAATTATTTAGAAGATGAACACATGATTGTATCCATTTCCCAAGCTGGTAGATTAATCTATTTTGGTCTCACACATGGAAACACACCAAGTATCCACTGGATCACCTGTGTGTGACACCATCAAAAGGTTGTTCTTGTGGCCCACACTTGTGCTAATGAGTCCAGATGTGTAAGCAGCTGCTGAGCATACTCTCGTAACCGTACACTGAATCCAGGTACATTAGTTAAATATAGTTACCAACACCTACACAACCATGTTTATAATTAATTATCACATAAACAGTTCAAGATGTCCTGTTTCATGTTCTTCGTCCCAAGAATCATCAGTCGTAGAAATCCTCGTTCAAACGTTCACTAAATGACGATCTTTTGGTCCGAATCAGTGTTAACTACATTTGATCATTCCTAATAACAGGCATGTTCAAATTTAGTTAGCACTGTATTCCCCCAAAACATCGTTTTGGTGGTATTGAACGAGTATTTCGACGTTTGATTCGTGTGCCCAAGAACATGAAACAGGACATCTTTTACAGTAATCCCTTTCCACCCTTTCACCCAGAACGAGCTCCAGCCTTCCCTGCAGCCAATCCTCCAGCCTTCCTTGCAGCCAACCCTCCAGCCTTCCCTCCAGCATTCCCTGCAGCCAACCCTTCAGCCAAGTTGAGGTCTCTTTGGAGGAACAAGCTCAACTCCTGGAGGAGCCGGATTTGAATATTTGGAGCCAGGTATAATATTTTGCAAAAGATTTCTAGTAATAAAAGTCTAATGTTGTCAAAGTTGAAAAAATTGTGTGAAAAATGTTACCAGTTAAACCAAAGTGTCTGACATATCAATAGACAGCAGTGGCCAAAAATTAGGGGGACAAGAATGAAAAATGCTGGTGTCAGAATGATTAACTTTAATATTTATTAGCATTCAATTAGCAAATGTCATGAGGTGACAAATGTGTGTGAAAGATGAAGGCTAAAATAACTATATGTAACTTTTTTAACAGGATGAGGAGGCAGGCGTCAGTGTGACACACAAGGAGGCAGGTGCCAGTGGAACCCAGGAGGAGGCAGGACCCAGTGTGACCCACGAGGAGGCAGGTGCCAGTGGAAGCCAGGAGGAGGCAGGCCCCAGTGGGACACAGGAGGAGGCAGGCCCCAGTGGGACACAGCGCAACACCAGGCCCCAGATACCTCTGCTGCGGATTCCACCGAAAAGGGCAAGGAGGCTTCTTCAAATGGAGGAGGAGACCCAGGCCCTAATTAGGGAGGCTACTGCAGCCCTCAGAGAGCCCCCCACCGCTGCAGAGGGATTTGCTGCCCTTATTGGGGACAAACTGCCCCAAATGGAAATCGCCCAGCGTCTTGAAACAGGACATCTTTTACAGTAAAAGATGTCCTGTTTTATGTTCTTGGGCAAACGAATCAAACGTCGAAATCCTCGTTCAATACCACCAAAACGATGTTTTGGGGGAATACAGTGCTAACTAAATTTGAACATGCCTATTATTAGGAATGATCAAATGTAGTTAACACTGAATCGGACCAAAAGATCGTCATTTAGTGAACGTTTGAACAAGGATTTCTACGATCGATTCGTGTGCCCAAGAACATGAAACAGGACATCTTGAACTGTACTACATACATTAAAGAAAAAGCACAGGCAGCACCACGCTATTAATAAAAATCACAGTAAATGTAAATATACTTACTTTTTCGGATCACTTTTTAAATTTTTTTATATTGCTCCGGCTCACGCAATTTAATGTCCGACCATCGTTTGCGGATTTGCTCCTTCGACCTGCGAACCCCAAATTTCCGGAAACAGCGTTTTGACCACTTTATCCATAATCTGGCTCTTCACCTGATTTGGCTTTTTGTAGGGCCCATGTTTGGCGTCATAATCCTCCCTCAGCAATATGGTGACCATATTCACCATCTCCTCAAACGACATGTTAGTGGCTTTATATCTTCTGTGTCTGGGCCTGCCTCCTTCCACACTTTCCACTTCATCTGGGTGATTCTCCGCCATGTTGTCGTTCTCCGTCATTAAGGACGAGCGAGAAGGGGCGGGAAAAGTAGTCTAACAAACGTCAGGGGCGGGAAAGCGTGCGGAGCGTCACGCATGCGCACTGTATATAACGTAGAAAAACATTGTTGAAAGCGACGTTCAGTGAGTGGAAGAAGGTCGGAAGCAACGAACGTGTAGATCGCGGGTACGTAACATTTTTCATACTTGATATGTCGAGGGTTGAGCGGCCCCGAACAGAAAATTTAGTGACCGTACAGGCCTATTTTTTGGGCTGGGTCCCGGAGCAGAAACCTAAACATTCACTGTATGTTCGGGGCCGGTGTTGGGCAATATGCATGTAACTTTGCGCTTGCTTCCCGTGCTGTTAGTCCTGGCCCTGCACAAAGTGTCATTTTCGAATTTGGAAAAATCATTTAAAAGTCAATCGCGGCTAGAATGAATTCTCGGCTCCCGGCAAATGGCAATACATTGAAAACTCAGTTTTATAGCTAAAAAAAAACTTGGGGGTCCCCCCAAATTCTATTTGCAGGCCCTTCAGGTCTGGCAGGGATTTTAAGGGGAACTCCACCCCAAATTCTTGAAAAAAATGGCGTGGAGTCCCCCCCAAAATCCATACCAGACCCTTATCCGAGCACGTAACCTGGCCGGCCGCAGGGGAAGAGGGGGGGACGAGAGAGCGGCCCCCCCTCCCTCCTGAATCGTACCAGGCCACATGCCCTCAACATGGGGAGGATGTCCCCATGTTGATGGGGACAAGGGCCTCATCCCCACAACCCTTGCCCGGTGGTTGTGGGGGTCTGCGGGCGGGGGGCTTATCGGAATCTGGAAGACCCCTTTAACAAAGGGGACCCCCAGATCCTGGCCCCCCTAGGTGAATTGGTAAGGGGTACATTGTACCTCTACCATTTCACGAAGAAAGTGTACAAAATGTAAAAAATGACAATAGACGGTTTTTGACCATTCCTTTATTTTTTGTTTTGGCTTTCTTCCATCTTCTTCTTTAGGGATGAGCTTCGAGTTCGAGTCAAACTCATGTTCGACTCGAACATTGCCTGTTCGCCCGTTCGCCGAACAGCGAACAAATTGGGGTGTTCGCGGCAAATTCGAAAAATCTATGGGAGAAATCTAAAGTGCTAATTATAAAGGCTTATATGCAAGTTATTGTCCTAAAAAGTGTTTGGGGACCCGGGTCCTGCCCCAGGGGACATGTATCAATGCAAAAAGAAGTTTTAAAAACGGCCGTTTTTTCGGGAGCAGTGATTTTAATAATGCTTAAAATGAAAAAATAAAAGTGAAATATTCCTTTAAATTTCGTACCTGGGGGGTGTGTATGATATGCATGTAAAGTGGCGCATGTTTCCCGTGCTTAGAACTGTCCCTGCAAAAAATGTCATTTTTGAAAGAAAAAAATGCATTTAAAACTGACTCGCGGCTATTAATGAATTGTCGGCTCCCGGCAATACATACAAAAGTCATTGATAAAAAAAAAAAAAAAAAGCGTGGGGGTTCCCCAGAATTCAATTACCAGGCCCTTCAGGTCTGGAATGGATATTAAGGGGAACCCCGCCGCAAATTTAAAAAAAAATTGACGTGGGGTTCCCCCAAATATCCATTCCAGGCCCTTCAGATCTGGCATGGATTTTAAGGGGAACTCCACCCCAAATTTAAAAAAAAAATGGCGTGGAGTCCCCCTAAAAATCCATACCAGACCCCTTATCCGAGCACGCAACCTGGCCGGCCACAGGGGAAAAGGGGGGGACGAGAGAGCGGCCCCCCCTCCCTCCTGAACCGTACCAAGCCACATGCCCTCAACATGGGGAGGATGTCCCCATGTTGATGGGGACAAGGGCCTCATCCCCACAACCCTTGCCCGGTGGTTGTGGGGGTCTGCGGGCGGGGGGCTTATCGGAATCTGGAAGACCCCTTTAACAAAGGGGACCCCCAGATCCCGGCCCCCCCTATGTGAATTGGTAATGGGGTACATTGTACCCCTACCATTTCACGAAGAAAGCGTAAAAAAATGTTTAAAAAAACACACAAACACCTTGAAAAAGTCCTTTATTAAAAAAAAAACAAAAAACATTCCAGCGGTGAAATCCAGTGTCCCGCGGCGATCCCGATGTCCAGCGCTGTCCTTCATTGGTTGTGCCTGAGCGGACCTGATGGGGAACTCCCTCTCAGTATTTTAAATGTATAGACCCGCCCCTTCTAAAGTTCCCCATCAGGTCCGCTCAGCGGACCAGATGCGGAACATGAGAAGGGGCGGGTCTATACATGTATTACCAAAGTGAGAGCAGTTCCCCATCAGGTCCGCCCCCTCGGTATGTCGGACCCGCCTACGTCATTGGCTTGAGCGGGGAACTTCCTTCACTGTGTAATTTAAATTTACATAGTGAAGGAAGTTCCCCGCTCAAGCCAATGACGTAGGCGGGTCCGACATACCGAGGGGGCGGACCTGATGGGGGACTGCTCTCACTTTGGTAATACATGTATAGACCCGCCCCTTCTCATGTTCTGCATCTCGTCCGCTGAGCGGACCTGATGGGGAACTTTAGAAGGGGCGGGTCTATACATTTAAAATACTGAGAGGGAGTTCCCCATCAGGTCCGCTCAGGCACAACCAATGAAGGACATCGCTGGACATCGGGATCGCCGCGGGACACTGGATTTCATCGCTGGAATGTTTTTTTTTTAAATAAAGGACTTTTTCAAGGTGTTTGTGTGTTTTTTTAAACATTTTTTTATGCTTTCTTCGTGAAATGGTAGGGGTACAATGTACCCCTTACCAATTCACATAGGGGGGGGCCGGGATCTGGGGGTCCCCTTTGTTAAAGGGGTCTTCCAGATTACGATAAGCCCCCCGCCCGCAGACCCCCACAACCACCGGGCAAGGGTTGTGGGGATGAGGCCCTTGTCCCCATCAACATGGGGACATCCTCCCCATGTTGAGGGCATGTGGCTTGGTACGGTTCAGGAGGGAGGGGGGGCCGCTCTCTCGTCCCCCCCTTTTCCCCTGCGGCTGGCCAGGTTGCGTGCTCGGATAAGGGGTCTGGTATGGATTTTTAGGGGGACTCCACGCCATTTTTTTTTTAATTTGGGGTGGAGTTCCCCTTAAAATCCATGCCAGATCTGAAGGGCCTGGAATGGATATTTGGGGGAACCCCACGTCAATTTTTTTTTAAATTTGCGGCAGGGTTCCCCTTAATATCCATTCCAGACCTGAAGGGCCTGGTAATTGAATTCTGGGGGAACCCCCACGCTTTTTTTTTTTTTTTATCAATGACTTTTGTATGTATTGCCGGGAGCCGACAATTCATTAATAGCCGCGAGTCAGTTTTAAATGCATTTTTTTCTTTCAAAAATGACATTTTTTGCAGGGACAGTTCTAAGCACAGGAAACATGCGCCACTTCACATGCATATCATACACACCCCCCAGGTACGAAATTTAAAGGAATATTTCACTTTTATTGTTTCATTTTAAGCATTATTAAAATCACTGCTCCCGAAAAAACTGCCGTTTTTAAAACTTCTTTTTGCATTGATACATGTCCCATGGGGCAGGACCCAGGTCCCCAAACACTTTTTAGGACAATGACTTGCATATTAGCCTTTATAATTAACACTTTAGATTTTGAACGTTAGAGTCCATTGTATTTAATAGGGTTCTAAAGTTTACACAAACATTTTGTCTGTTCGCAGGTTCTGGTGCAAACCGAACAGGGGGGTGTTCGGCTCATCCCTGTTCTTCTTCCATCTTCTTCCTTCTTCTTTTCTCGATTCGTGTTTCTTCATCCATCTTCCTCTTCCTCTTCATCTTCCTTCTTCCTTCGGTGTTCTCGTCCGCATCTTGCTCTGGCATCTTGCTCCGGCTTCTTCTTTCTCCGGCCGCTTCGTTTGAATTGGAGGTTCCCGCTGTGTGACGCTTCAGTTCATCAGTTCTCCTCTTGGTCCGGGGACCCCGCCCCCCTCTGACGCACATGGATTTCACGGGTACTTTCCCCGTGCTGTCAGAGGGGGGCAGGGCCACCTGCTCGCAGTGGACCTAGAGGAGAACTGCATAACTTAAGCGTCACACAGCGGCAAAATCAAATTCAAGCGGGAGAAGAAAGAAGAAGCCCGAAGCAAGAAGGAAGAAGGAAGATGAAGATGGAGATGAAGATGAAGAGGAAGAGGAAGATGGAGGAAGAAACTCGAATGCAGAAAAGAAGAAGGAAGAAGATGGAAGAAAAACAAAAACAATAATAAAGGAATTGTCAAAAAACGTCTATTGTCATTTTGTGTATTTTGTCAAGTTTTGGGGTGAAATGGTAGGGGTACAATGTACCCCATTACCATTTCACATGGGGGGGCTGGGATCTGGGGGTCCCCTTTGTTAAAGGGGCCTTCCAGATCCCGATAAGCCCCCCGCCCGCAGACCCCCACAACCACCGGGCAAGGGTTGTGGCGATGAGGCCCTTGTCCCCATCAACATGGGGACATCCTCCCCATGTTGAGGGCATGTGGCCTGGTACGGTTCAGGAGGGAGGGGGGGCGCTCTCTCGTCCCCCCCCTCTTCCCCTGAGGCCGGCCAGGTTGCGTGCTCGGATAAGGGTCTGGTATGGATTTTTGGGGGGACTCCACGCCATATTTTTCAAGAATTTGGGGTGGAGTTCCCCTTAAAATCCTTGCCAGACCTGAAGGGCCTGGTATGGATATTTGGGGGGACCACACGCATTTTGAAAAACATAGGCGGCGGGTTTACCTTAATATCCATTCCAGACATGAAGGGCCTGGTAAGAGAATTTGGGGGAACCACAATGCTTTCTCAATGTTTGTATCAATGACTTTTCTATGTATTGCATTTGACGGGAGACAACAATTCATTATACCCAGGAGTGAATTTTGAGTTAATTTTGGAAAAGCACAAATGACACTTTGTGCAGGGACAGTTCTAGGTACTCCTTTACTTTTTTGGAGTCCTTTTAGTCCGCAGATTTTCGGGGCAACATTGACTTCAATGGGGTTTGGGTTCGGGGTCAAGTTCGGGTCAAGTCACGTCACGAACTCTAGCTTTTTACCAAGTTTCCAAAAAACAGTTCAACACAAACATCCAGGTGTCCACTCAACTCTATGATGACTGATCAATTGCTACGTTAGTGGCCTATATATGGTGAGAAAGATTTGGAGTAGTCTTGACTGACATTCGATTTTTGGTGTGTTTTTTGACTTGCAGCAAAAATGCAGATATTTAGGGACCCCGACTTCATGTTGGAATTCCTGCAAAGATGGAAGAATCTTCCTGTTTTATGGGAGACCAAAAACAAAAAAAGTAAAAATAAAGAAGCCAGGAAGAGAGCACTGGAGACCTTGCTGGAATTTGTGCAAACTCAGATCCCCACAGCAACACTACAGGATGTGAAGACGAAAATTGGGACCATTAGGGGGGCATACCGGACTCAATGAAACAAAGTCCGAACATCTATGCGGTCAGGAGCAGCTGCAGAGGACAGATATATTCCAAATCTCTGGTACTACCAGCATCTCAGTTTCCTCGATGACCACCTGGAATCCAGGGAATCCCTTTCCACCCTTTCACCCAGAACGAGCTCCAGCCTTCCCTGCAGCCAACCCTCCAGCCTTCCTTGCAGCCAACCCTCCAGCCAAGTTGAGATCTCTTTGGAGGAACAAGCTCAACTCCTGGAGGAGCCGGATTTGAATATTTGGAGCCAGGTATAATATTTTGCAAAAGATTTCTAGTAATAAAAGTCTAATGTTGTCAAAGTTGAAAAAATTGAGTGAAAAATGTTACCAGTTAAACCAAAGTGTCTGACATATCAATAGACAGCAGTGGCCAAAAATTAGGGGGACAAGAATGAAAAATGCTGGTGTCAGAATGATTAACTTTAATATTTATTAGCATTCAATTAGCAAATGTCATGAGGTGACAAATGTGTGTGAAAGATGAAGGCTAAAATAACTATATGTAACTTTTTTTAACAGGATGAGGAGGCAGGCGTCAGTGTGACACACAAGGAGGCAGGTGCCAGTGGAACCCAGGAGGAGGCAGGCCCCAGTGTGACCCACGAGGAGGCAGGTGCCAGTGGAAGCCAGGAGGAGGCAGGCCCCAGTGGAAGCCAGGAGGAGGCAGGCCCCAGTGGGACACAGGAGGAGGCAGGCCCCAGTGGGACACAGCGCAACACCAGGCCCCAGATACCTCTGCTGCGGATTCCACCGAAAAGGGCAAGGAGGCTTCTTCAAATGGAGGAGGAGACCCAGGCCCTAATTAGGGAGGCTACTGCAGCCCTCAGAGAGCCCCCCACCGCTGCAGAGGGATTTGCTGCCCTTATTGGGGACTAACTGCCCCAAATGGAAATCGCCCAGCATCTGAAAAGCGAGACCCTGATATTGAAGGTTGTAAATATGGGCATGTTGGGGAAACTGAATGATTTTACGGACGTTGTGGACGTTTCTTATGTCCTTGCTCCAGTTCCTGCCCCACTCCCTGCTCCTGCCCCACTCCCTGCTCCTGCCCCACTCCATGCTCCTGTCCCAGTCCCTGCTCCTGTCCCAGTCCCTGCTCCTGTCCCTGCTCCTGCTCCAGTCCCTCCTCCACGGACACAGCCTCCAATGAAAGGCTGCAGGGAAGCCTGCAGGGAAGGCAAAAAAGAAAAGCAGAAAATGAGCCCAGGATATGTCCCTCAGATGGTCCCAATTTTCGTCTTCTCATCCTTTGGTGTTTGCTGTGGTGATCTGGGTCTGCACTAATTTCAGCAGGGTCTCCAGTGCTGTCTTCCTGGCTTCTTTAGATTTACTTTACATCTGGTTTTGTTTTGGCTTACCCTTTAATTTGTTTTTAGGCCAGCATAAATTGAATTTTTGTTTGATGTTACAAAATGAACATGTGTTTTTATTCTAAATAGACAGTTTGGTAGTGAGTAGGCAGGGACAGTGGATAAAAAATTTGGAAATTAACAAGGGACACTAACCTCCTTGAGGGTAAATTAGAATAAATAATAATGTTGTTGTGGTAACTTGACACACTCAAAAATATCAAATAATATGGAAAAACTGTCTAAAATATTATAAAAAAAACTCCTAAAAAATACATCTTCAAAACAAGATGGAAAATCTAAAATATTGGGTATTTAGGGAGATCTGGCTTACAATAAATATAGATTAATCATGAGAAAACAATAAATACTAAAGACCAAAATTTTTCCTAACTCTGTGAGAATATCAGCAGCAAGAGAATTGGATTATTGCAGCATTAGAACGAAGAAAAGAATGCGCTGCATTAAACGATGCAATAATTTCCTGCATGACGAATGTGCCATCTCCATTCTGAATGGTAGTTTTACCAGAACGAGCGCTCCCTTCTCATCACTTGCTTCTGATCATGCGTGCTTTTTTCACGTCGTTAAAGCCTACACACGACCATTTTTCATGACGAGAAAAACGACGACGTGCAAAACGGCGAGAAAAATTAGAGCATGTTCTAATTTTTCTCGTAGTTTTTAATGCCGTTTTTCTCGTCGAGAAAAACGACCTAAAGCCCACAGACGATCGTTTTTCTTGTCGAAAGGAAAAAATTCAGTTTTTCACGTCGAGAAAAATGGTCGTGTGTACGCGGCATAACTATGCAAAATAGATCCCATCTCCTCCCAGTGGTTAGTTTGACAGGTATTTTTGTGTGGACCATTGCTTCAAACTTTAGTGAGGTTATGATGGATGATGGTTACAGCACATATAGTACTTTACAGCTGATGTTTAATAAATTTAAAATTGACATCATGCACTTATTTTAATTGATCTACAGGAAAGTAAAAGTAGTATGGTGAATGGAAATTTACATTGATCACATTGTTCTTATTTATGAAGAAGTAATGTGTATGATTAATTATCTGGTGATTTTTCATGTTATACCTAAAAGCTTACAATGCTTCTAAAGGCAGCAATGAAAAGACAGTTTAAATACAGTAGTCAACAGTGCGTTGTTTAGTCTGCCAAAAATCAACCTAAATCAGCATTTCCTTCTTTCTGCACATTTCAGCTATGATTTATTTTTTTCCGCTTGAGGGATTTTTGTATTTACTTTTAAGTGCCAATGTTTCTGATGACATTTCGTAAATTACCATGGATTATTTCCAAGTCTGGTCTGTACATGGTCTAATAAACAAGACCCTTTTTCTTTATATTTTCTAAACTTTCTAAAGCAGTACTGCGTTTTGCATTCTTTAACAGGTTTGTACTTTGTCCTTGTTATTTACATATAACTTTCAACAAAAGACCCTTATTATCTGGAAATGAAAAAAATAATGCCATTGCAGCAGCATTATTATATTTTAGAACTAGCTATTTTTTTAGCATTTAGGTGAACTATTTATGTCACACTTTTTCTTTTGAATTACTTTTCATGGTGTAGTAAACTGTTTTGTGCGGGTCACAAGATGTTTTCTGCAGTCTTCTGTGAGAAACTGCAGAATTTATTACTCACCAAAATGCGTTATACTTCTATTGACTTCTTTGGCAGACATGACCAGCTCTACACCCCTTTAGATCTTTTATTCTAGAGTGACTCTGTCCTGAGAGAATTAGGGGGGGCTGCCATTGCTGCCCCCTTCTAAAAAAGGCAAATGCTTTGCTGTACCTGACTTCAGCAGGCCTGGAACAAGCATGACGTAACTTGGCACTAGAAAAATATCAAAATCTCTTATCTCTATACTTGTTCCAGATCAGTAACACAATTAATGTTGATGCAAAAGCAGTTGCAGGACAGCCTGGGTAACAGCAATCCCAAAAGGAACTTTCCGAACCACTTCCGCCCTGGAAGGATTTACCCTAGGGTGACCAGACATCCCCGGTTTCCGGGGACAGTCCCCGGATTGAGGACACTGTCCCCGGACCAAGTCTGTCCCCAGTTTTGTCCCCGGATTGGATTTGAACAGGGGTTGGGGCAATTTCAAAGACAGTCAGTGCAGTGCAGAATTAATAAAAAAAAATCTGAATTACACCCCCCCCTCCACCTCTCCTACTAGCTTAGGGGGTGTATTTTTTTCTATTATCTGTGCCCCTTTCTGATGATCATGTGCTGGTTGGAGCGGAGGAAATATTTCTTCAGTTTCGGGTGCATGCCCATTCAGCTCCGCTCGCATGTTCTTCTGCCTTGGCTCAAGTCCCGGCCAGCCGCCTGCCGGTTTATCTCCTTGCCTTCCCTGGAGGAGTGATCTTCCTCCGCTCCCCACCCAGTAGTAGCCGGGGCCCGGAGATTTAAGCCTGGTACACACGATCGGATTTTCCATGGACAAAGCGTAGGACTTTTGCCCGACGGGCGTTGGCCGTGAACTTGTATTGCATACAAACGGCAAAGAGTTGTCGGCCAACAAACACAAAACTACGTGTTTTTTCAGCTCTTTTTCACCACCCTTTGAGTAACTTCTGCTAATGTTGTGTTATGGTGAGCATTGCTTCTGAGCATGCGTGTTTGTACTTGGGAGTTTTCTCCGAAGGACTTCTGTACACACGATCGGATAAGCCGACAACACACATTTGTTGTGTGAAAATTTTAAAGCATGCTATCCAACATTTGTTGGCGGAAAATCCGACAACAATTGTCCGATGGAGCGTACAAACGGTCGGATTTTCCGACAACAGCCTGCCATCACACAATTCCCATTGGAAAATCCGATCCTGTGTACGGGCCTTAAGACTTGACAGGCTGTAAGGCGGGCGGTGGCAGCGATGGGCAGAGAGTCCCTGATTGCCGCCATTACTAGTAAAAAAAAAAAGATATGTCCCTGGATTTCAGTTTAAAAATCTGGTCACCTTAATTTACCCCCTTAGGCCCCATGTACACTGCTGCTGCTAAACGGATTTTCAGAGGCAGTTGGACACTTTTTACAACTGCCCCTGAACTCATTCAATGTTATCTTATGTTATCTTATGTCAATGTTTCTGACGTTTCAGACGCCAAATGCTTCTAAACGCGGTAACCCACGTTTAGAAGCGTTTCGTTTATAGGCATTTTTTGTTTTTGGCCATTTAAAAAAAACAAAAAACATTTGAAACGCTTCTAAGCGCAAACGCGGCAAAATGCGGCAAAACGCTGCTAAACACAGCATGCAAATGCAGCAAAACTGAGGTTTTAAACGTGAGTTACTATCTGTCAAGTTAAATCGTTCAGGAGAGATTGTAAAAACGGCCCATGTACATGGAGCCTTAATGACCAGGCCATTTTTGCGGTACGGCACTGCGTTTATTTAACTGACAATTGCGCAGTCGTGCCACACTGTACCCAAACAAAATTAATGTCTTTTTTTTCCCACAAATAGAGCTTTTTTTTGGTAGTATTTGATCACCTCTGCGGTTTTTATTTTTTGCACTATAAACAAAAAAGAGCGACAATGTAAAAAAAAATTTTTTTGCTATAAAACATTTCCAAAAAAAAAAAAGGAGAGTTTATTTTCTCATATGCACAGTCACTAGATAGGAAAGGGTGGATGGAGAACAGGACAGCAAAAGGTGTTTGAGTAGGTCCAGGCACAAACGAATATACAATTCACTACCTGTATCTTCAAGTAGGCTCAGCTCACCCGGATAGTCTCCCATTAGAGTGGATCCTAGCAGCCGGAATGATGCTCGATTTAGATTACACACAGTCTCTGCTCAAACTGTTACGGGTGAATTTTGGGTCTCTGCCACAGACCTGGTGAACTTTGGGTCTCTGCCACAGACCTGGTGAACTTTGGGTCTCTGCCACAGACCTGGTGAAATTTGATTGTGGTATTAGGCCTCTTTCAGGGAGATGACATCCCTCCAGAGAGTTACCGGGCCCCTTCCTTCACTGTGATCTCTCACCAGTCCCTCAGGAACGGTCCTTCCCCAGCCTCCTCTTCCAGATACGGGTCTCCTCGCAAGGCAGCACCCTGGGATTCCTCTACCCTCCGTGGGCCCCAGCCAAAGGGTGCTGGACCCAAGGCCTTCAGTTGCAGCACCAGGGCTAAAGGTGCCTGGGACTGATCTGCCAGTGTACCGGGCCAGGAAGACCCGGTACTCTCGAACCTGGAACCCCACCCTCGGGCTAAAGGTGCCCGGGGTTGCCAACGAACAGAGCAACACACTCCCCGGGGTAGGACCCCCGGGAATTTACACCCACAGGCAGTGTCTGCCCCTTTTATATCCTCTCCCGGCAAACAAAGCATGCCGACCACGCCCACCATACCACCGCCGAGAGGGAACATCCAAGGCACAGCACTATACCAGCGGTTCAACCCTAGCCCCTGATGGCAGCGCCATCCACAGGCCACAGGGAACTATACACCAGTATCCCACCTGCG
Source organism: Rana muscosa (assembly GCA_029206835.1). NCBI lineage: Eukaryota > Metazoa > Chordata > Amphibia > Anura > Ranidae > Rana > Rana muscosa. The sequence goes on from CM055122.1 coordinate 1,247,067,203, forward strand.
GTATAAAATGGTTTAGCAAAGTCCTATCAAATAAGGTGTTTGAGTACAACTACCACTCAAACATTCCCCTAAATTTGAAGACCCCGCTACAGTAGTATATGCGAAGGAACCGAAATGGGCAAGACACGGAAAAAAATAAAGTAGTTTTGGGAGATAGGACATACGAACAGCTGTTATTCTGCCAAACCAAGATAGGGGCAAAAGGGACCAGGACAACAGCATATCAGATAGCTTTCTAAGTAAAGGTGGAAAATTAGTCTGGTACAATCCAGAATACGTAGGGGTAAGGTGGATTCCTATGTAAGGCAGCAAGGAGACCCACTGGAATGGGAAAGCCGACTGTAAATCCTCTATCAACATGGGAGAGAGATTGACCGATAAAGCCTTAGATTTGGAAGGGTTAATGCAGAGCCCTGAAAGAGAGGCAAAGGTATCTAAAAGGGACTGTAAATTTGGTAAAGAAATTCTAGGGGCAGTTAAAGTTAGAAGGACGTCGTCGGCAAATAAAGCCATTTTATGGGGACAGCCCGCAACTTCAAAACCCCTTATATCCGGATGTGAACGAATCACCTCAGCCAATGGCTCCAGAGCCAGTACAAAAAGAAGTGGCGAGAGTAGACATCCCTGACGGGTGCCCCTCTTAATATTGAAGAGAGGAGATTCAAATACATACTACTTAATTTTGGCCCGAGGGGAATCATATAGGACTGACATCCATTGCATAAATGAAGGCCCAAATCCATAGTGACGAAGAACTGACATGAGATAAGGCCACGACAAAGTGTCAAAGGCCTTATTCACATCCAGTGACAGGAGCATAGATTCCAGCGAACGGGTATGGGCTATATGTTGCAGTAGCAATATTCACCTAATAGCGTCTCCCGCCTGTCTCTGTGGTACATAACCTACTTGATCCTTCTTAGTTAACAGTTTTTGTCAACATTTTCATGTCTACATTAATTAGGGAGATGGGCCGAAAGTTGGCCCAGGAGGAGTGGCCGCGATCCGGTTTAGGGATCATCACAATATTTGCAGTTAAAAGGTCTGAGGTAAAGGAGTGACCGTTTTTAACAGAGTTATATATGGCAGTTAAATGAGGAGCTACCACGGCAGCCAATTTTCTGTAGTAAAGTATAACCATCCGGCCCCGGTCGCTTTCCCACCTTAAAGTGGAGTTCCACCCTCTTTTTCAACTTTGTTGCATCCTCTTTATTACTGTCCCCTTAAGAATAAATGGCATATTATTATTATTTTTTTTTTTATACTCATTGTTTTATTGACCTTTATTTGTTTCTCCTGCCGCGGCTCTGAAGCCTGCTTGCGTCATCCAGTGACTGCTATGCCTCCTGGGAGATGTTTGTCATCATCCCAGGAGGCCCTGGACTTAGCATTGCATTCCTATTGTCATCAAGGAACGCCCATCCTGCCCTCCCTCGGTCCGCCTTGTTTGTGTGTCCTTCTTCCTCCGCTCGTCCCTCTCTACCCAGCGAGTCAGCGTACAGGCTCTTGTAGGTACAAGCTCCCCTCGTACACAGTGGAGTACTCAGGGGGTGCCACACACTGAGGGGTGTCAGACCGGTGCACCCCCCCGCGCCCTCCGTGACTGAAAGGAGACAGCGCCGCGGGTTTAACAGCAGATCGCGCGGTGACAGAACATGTCTGTTCTGTCACCGCACGATGCTGCTGTTAAACCCGCGGCACTGTCTCCTTTCAGTTACGGGGGGGGGGGGACGAGCAGGTAGTGGCTTTGCAGGGGAGGTGCGAGTACATCTGGAGCCCCTGAGAGGTGGGTGCGCTTCTCCTATCCCACGAATGAGGTATGGGGCCCCTGAGAGGTGGGTGCGCTTCTCCTATCCCACGAGTGAGGTATGGGGCCCCTGAGAGGTGGGTGCGCTTCTCCTATCCCACGAGTGAGGTATGGGGCCCCTGAGAGGTGGGTGCGCTTCTCCCATCCCACGAGTGAGGTATGGGGGCACTCCCTCCCATCCCACGAGTGAGGTATGGGGCCCCTGAGAGGTGGGGGGCGCTCAAGGCTGTGATCAGTCTCGGGCAGCGGCTGTCAGCCGAGCACTATGAAGCCGTCTCCCACTTACTGTGTGCTCTATTGGTCATGATGAGTGAGATCTGCAGGACTTCCACACACAGCAAACCCTATCCCATCCCCATCCCATCCTACCCCTCCCCATCCCATCTATTCCTACCCCTCCCCATCCCATCCCATCCTACCCCTCCCCATCCCATCCTACACCTCCCCATCCCATCCCCATCCCATCCTACCCCTCCCCATCCCATCTAATCCTAACCCTCCCCATCCCATCCCATCCTACCCCTCCCCATCCCATCCTACACCTCCCCATCCCATCCTACCCCTCCCCATCCCATCCTACCCCTCCCCATCCCATCCTACCCCTCCCCATCGCATCCTACACCTCCCCATCCCATCCTACACCTTCCCAACCCATCCTACCCCTCCCCATCCCATCCTACCCCTCCCCATCCCATCTTACACCTCCCCATCCCATCCTACCCCTCCCCATCCCATCCCATCCTACCCCTCCCCATCCCATTCTACCCCTCCCCATCCCATCCTACCCCTCCCCATCCCATCCTACACCTCCCCATCCCATCCTACCCCTCCCCATCCCATCCTACACCATCCCATCCCATCCTACCCCTCCCCATCCCATCCTACACCTCCCCATCCCATCCTACCCCTCCCCATCCCATCCTACCCCTCCCCATCCCATACTACACCTCCCCATCCCATCCTACCCCTCCCCTTCGATTTGCTGGGGTGATGCAATGTGCTGTGGGCCCATGCGATTCGATGTGCTGGGGGTGTTGCAATGTGCTGTGGGCCCATGTGATTCGATGTGCTGGGGGTGTTGCAATATGCTGTGGGCCCATGCGATTCGATGTGCTGGGGGTGTTGCAATGTGCTGTGGGCCCATGCGATTCGATGTGCTGGGGGTGTTGCAATGTGCTGTGGGCCCATGTGATTCGATGTGCTGTGGTGATGCGATTCGATGTGCTGGGGGTGTTGCAATGTGCTGTGGGCCCATGCGATTCGATGTGCTGGGGGTGTTGCAATGTGCTGTGGGCCCATGCGATTCGATGTGCTGGGGTGATGCGATTCGATTTGCTAGGGGTTATGCAATGTTCTGTGGGCCATGCGATTCGATGTGCTGGGGGTGTTGCAATGTGCTGTGGGCCCATGCGATTCGATGTGCTGGGGGTGTTGCAATGTGCTGTGGGCCCATGCGATTCGATGTGCTGGGGGTGTTGCAATGTGCTGTGGGCCCATGCGATTCGATGTGCTGGGGGTGTTGCAATGTGCTGTGGGCCCATGCGATTCGATGTGCTGGGGTGATGCAATGTTCTGTGGGCCCATGAGATTCGATGTGCTGGGGGTGTTGCAATGTGCTGTGGGCCCATGCGATTCGATGTGCTGGGGGTGTTGCAATGTTCTGTGGGCCCATGCGATTCGATGTGCTGGGGGAGTTGCAATGTGCTGTGGGCCCATGCGATTTGATGTGCTGGGGTGATGCAATGTTCTGTGGGCCCATGCGATTCGATGTGCTGGGGGTTTTGCAATGTGCTGTGGGCCCATGCGATTCGATGTGCTGGGGTGATGCAATGTTCTGTGGGCCCATGCGATTCGATGTGCTGGGTGTGTTGCAATGTTCTTTGGGCCCATGCGATTCGATGTGCTGGGGGTGTTGCAATGTTCTGTGGGCCCATGCGATTCGATGTGCTGGGGGTGTTGCAATGTGCTGTGGCCCATGCGATTCGATGTGCTGGGGGTGATGCAATGTGCTGTGATTGATACACACACATACCCCTCATGCCTCACCTTCGGCCTTCTCGTCCCTTATCCCTCATCTTCAAATACAGAAATCTGTTGCTAAGGGTAAGAGCTTTAAAAATGTCCTAATTGTAAACTAAATCATTTGTTTCTGTGCAGATATATCTACATAATAAGATTATATATATATAATGTAGATATATCTGCACAGAAACAAATGATTTTGTTTACAATTAGGAATTTTTTAAAGCTCTTACCCTTAGCAAAAGATTTCTGTATTTCTAGAATATTATTGCTTGTACATACTGGAGGGGAGGAGGGGAGGAGATGTTTACATAAATAGGGGGCGGCAACTTGCTATGAAACTGGAGAGAAAATATAACATGAAACTGAAACTGATTTACACTGCTTGTGATATCCAGGAAGACATCTGCAGTCTGGCTTCAGATGCCCACACTTAAAATGGCCACGGCCTATTTCTAGTTTATACACTATCTAAATGCTGTAATAACCTAACAAAACAGACCTTAGTTTACAGACTATCTTTACTAGAATACATTAAAATTGTGTATTCTAGGGGTATTTTTATTTAAAAAGTGTAATTTCGGCCGGAACACCACTTTAAGGTCCTTCATACCCTGGAGGACCTGGGAAACTTGTATGTCCTGGTCCATAAGGGTGACTTGCGCCTCCGTCAGAGCTGGGAGCGGGAGGTGACTGAGAAAACGATCAGTGCCCTGATTGTCTAACTGTTCCGGGGCGGAGTACAATTTAGTGAGGCGGAAACAGAACTCCTCCAATATACGCATCGGGTTCCCCGTGAGAACATTATGCCGCTTGCGCAAGGTGATGGGGGTAAATTTAGGAGCGAAGGTCCGGAGTCTGTTAGCCAACATACGATTTGGTTTGTTCGCCCTAGCATACCACTTCTGACGGGACAAACGCAAGATGCGCTCAGCCCCCTCAGTAAGACAAAGATCCAACTCTGAGCGGGCCTGCTCCAACAGTTTGCGATTGCCAGGTGTAGGGGATTGCTTAAAGGCTACAGATAGTGCCTCCAGGCGGGTCTCCAGGGCCCGTTATTTCAGACCTCACTCCCATTTATGTTTTGATGCCAGCTGAATGATGTGACCCCCTAAGGACCGCCTTATATGCCTCCCACAGCGTTATGCCTCCCACAGCGAGAAATGGGTTTCCTGTAAACAGGCAATGTCAATCTGCTGCTTCCTGAGATACTTAAACACCTTCACCCATTTATGAGGAGAGTTCATACCCTGAACATTCAGGGATAACCAATTTAGTGTCATAATATATTTGACAACCGTCTGAAAATCGCACCCCCGAGCCCACACCCCATGGACCTAGTGAAGGAAAAGAAGATAGAAAGGACAAGAGAGTCGGGTGAAAGGCAAATTAAAAGGTTCAGACCAAGAAAAACAAAATGATCGAGTAAAACTCGAAGCAACAGTAGTCTGAACATCAAAGTTGCTATTGTTCGTGGGTAGGGATGAGCTCGGTGTTCGAGTCGAACGCATGTTTCGACTCGAACATCGCCTGTTCGGCGAAACCAGAACTTTGTGGGCCGTTCGCGCCAAATTCGTGTGACGCGAACGGCCCACAATGCACTGCGCCATCGCAGTGCATTTCCGGCGCTGTGATTGGCCAAGCATGCACTGTGACCCCGCATGCTTGGCCAATCACAGCGCCGGCAGCGAGGAGAGCCATAATTGGCCACAGGCAGGATGCCTGTGGCCAATTATAGCTCAGGGGGTTTAGTACACACCCCCTACTATATAAGGCCGCCAGCGTGGCGGCCTTGTGTAGTGTGTTCCGGCGTGCAGGGAAAGAGCTAGATAGGCAGGGACAGTGTGTTCTTTTCTCAGGCATCTGCAGGAGTTAGTGGGTGTTGTGTGCCTCCAGGGCAGTATACACCTGTATCTACCCTTTATTGCTGTTCTGTAATACAGGCATCTGCAGGAGTTAGTGGGTGTTGTGTGCCTCCAGCACAGTATACACCTGTATCTACCGTTTATTGCTGGTGTTCTCTAATACAGGCATCTGCAGGAGTTAGTGGGTGTTGTGTGCCTCCAGCACAGTATACACCTGTATCTACCCTTTATTGCTGGTGTTCTCTAATACAGGCATCTGCAGGAGTTAGTGGGTGTTGTGTGCCTCCAGCACAGCACAGTATACACCTGCATCTACCGTTTATTGCTGGTGTTCTCTAATAAAGGCATCTGCAGGAGTTAGTGGGTGTTGTGTGCCTCCAGCACAATATACACATGTATCTACCCTTTATTGCTGGTGTTCTCTAATACAGGCATCTGCAGGAGTTAGTGGGTGTTGTGTGCCTCCAGCACAGCACAGTATACACCTGTATCTACCTTTTTTTGCTGGTGTTCTCTAATAAAGGCATCTGCAGGAGTTAGTGGGTGTTGTGTGCCTCCATCACAGCACAGTATACACCTGTATCTACCCTTTTTTGCTGGTGTTCTCTAACAAAAGCATCTGCAGGAGTTAGTGGGTGTTGTGTGCCTCCAGCACAGCACAGTATACACCTGTATCTACCCTTTGTTGCTGATGTGCTATAATAAAGGCATCTTCAGGAGTTAGTGGGTGTTGTGTGCCTCCAGCACAGTATACACCTGTATCTACCGTTTATTGCTGGTGTTCTCTAATACAGGCATCTGCAGGAGTTAGTGGGTGTTGTGTGCCTCCAGCACAGTATACACCTGTATCTACCCTTTATTGCTGGTGTTCTCTAATACAGGCATCTGCAGGAGTTAGTGGGTGTTGTGTGCCTCCAGCACAGCACAGTATACACCTGCATCTACCGTTTATTGCTGGTGTTCTCTAATAAAGGCATCTGCAGGAGTTAGTGGGTGTTGTGCGCCTCCAGCACAATATACACATGTATCTACCCTTTATTGCTGGTGTTCTCTAATACAGGCATCTGCAGGAGTTAGTGGGTGTTGTGTGCCTCCAGCACAGCACAGTATACACCTGTATCTACCTTTTTTTGCTGGTGTTCTCTAATAAAGGCATCTGCAGGAGTTAGTGGGTGTTGTGTGCCTCCATCACAGCACAGTATACACCTGTATCTACCCTTTTTTGCTGGTGTTCTCTAACAAAAGCATCTGCAGGAGTTAGTGGGTGTTGTGTGCCTCCAGCACAGCACAGTATACACCTGTATCTACCCTTTGTTGCTGATGTGCTATAATAAAGGCATCTTCAGGAGTTAGTGAGTGTTGTGTGCCTCCAGCACAATATACACCTGTATCTACCCTTTATTGCTGGTGTTCTCTAATACAGGCATCTGCAGGAGTTAGTGGGTGTTGTGTGCCTCCAGCACAGCACAGTATACACCTGTATCTACCCTTTATTGCTGGTGTTCTCTAATACAGGCATCTGCAGGAGTTAGTGGGTGTTGTGTGCCTCCAGCACAATATACACCTGTATCTACCCTTTATTGCTGGTGTTCTCTAATACAGGCATCTGCAGGAGTTAGTGGGTGTTGTGTGCCTCCAGCACAGTATACACCGGTATCTACCGTTTATTGCTGGTGTTCTCTAATACAGGTATCTGCAGGAGTTAGTGGGTGTTGTGTGCCTCCAGCACAGTATACACCTGTATCTACCCTTTATTGCTGGTGTTCTCTAATACAGGCATCTGCAGGAGTTAGTGGGTGTTGTGTGCCTCCAGCACAATATACACCTGTATCTACCATTTATTGCTGGTGTTCTCTAATGCAGGCATCTGCAGGAGTTAGTGGGTGTTGTGTGCCTCCAGCACAGCACAGTATACACCTGTATCTACCCTTTATTGCTGGTGTTCTATAATAAAGGCATCTGCAGGAGTTAGTGGGTGTTGTGTGCCTCCAGCACAATATAAACCTGTATCTACCCTTTATTGCTGGTGTTCTCTAATACAGGCATCTGCAGGAGTTAGTGGGTGTTGTGTGCCTCCAGCACAGCACAGTATGCATCTGTATCTACCCTTTTTTGCTGGTGTTTTCTAATAAAGGCATCTGCAGGAGTTAGTGGGTGTTGTGTGCCTCCAGCACAGCACAGAATACACCTGTATCTACCCTTTATTGCTGGTGTTCCCTAATTCAGGCATCTGCAGCCTTTACAGTGGGTGTTGTGTGCCTCCAGCACAATATACACTACCCAATTGCTTGTTTTCCCATCTCCCTGCAGGCCATTACTATGTCTGGAAGGCCAACAAGGAGAGGCAGACAGTCACGAGCCAATAAAAGAGGGCAAGCAGGCTCTGTGTCTAGAGACAACAGTGCTGGTCATGGACACGGTGCATCGTCATCAGCACGCTTGTCCTTATTTTCGGCAGCTGGACGTGTTGAGCCGCATCATGCCGAAGACTTGGTAGAGTGGATGACCAAGCCCTCCTCATCCTCCTCATCCTCTCTCACCCAGGCTCAGGGTACTGGCAAAGCAGCTGCCAACGCGTCCTCTTCCCTCGTATCAATGTCATCATCAGTCACTCCTTCCCTAGACCCACCATGTCCTCCTGAGGAGTCCCCCGAACTGTTTGAGCACAGTGTTGGGTACATGCTCCAGGAGGATGCCCAGCGTTTTGAAGGGTCTGATGATGATACCCAGCTAGAGGAAGGCAGTAGCGTGAGCGCAGAGAGAGGGGATGCTCAAGAAGGACAGCAATCTGGCAGTCATGTTCCAGCAGCTGTAGCATACTGTCAGGTTTGCTCCAGTGATCAAGAGGGAGGGGATGATGAGGTCACTGACTCGTAAGGGCAGCACACCGACTGATTCACACCGCAGAGCTCTGCCTGTGCAGGGCTATGCCTCTGCCCATTATTCCAAAAATTCTTTGGTGTGGGCCTTTTTTGAGTCGAAGTGCATCAGATCGCACTGCTGCTATTTGCAACATATGTCTCAAGCGTATCTCGCGTGGCCAAAACATCAGCAGCTTGGGCACCACATGCTTGACCAGACATATGTTGACCTGCCATGCAGCTCGTTGGCAAGCGTACCTTAAAGTCCCACAGCAAAGAACAAAGCGGACCTCTCCTTGCTCCTCATCAGCTGGGATCTCCAACCCGACTATACCTTCAGTCCTCTCTGAAACCTGCACTGAGAGGAATGAAGGTGTAGAATTAGGTGTGTCACAGCCAAGTACTTGCGGGCACTCTGCTAGCAGTACACCGACGTCCGATTGTAGCAGGCAAATTTCCCTGCCCCAGCTGCTGGACCGTCGAAAGAAGTTCACTCCCAGCCATCCACATGCCCAGTGGTTGAATGCTAGCTTGGCTAAATTGCTAGCACTTCAACTGCTGCCTTTTCATTTGGTAGACTCGGCCCCCTTCCGTGAGTTTGTGCAATGTGCGGTTCCTCAGTGGCAGGTTCCCAAACGCCACTTTTTCTCACGGAAGGCGATTCCGGCTCTCTACCGGCATGTGGAAGGCAATGTCCATGCCTCGCTGGACAGGGCAGTCAGCTGTAAGGTGCATATTACCGCTGACTCATGGTCCAGCAGGCATGGACAGGGACGTGACCTTTCTTTCACGGCCCATTGGGTCACTCTTTTGGCAGCTGGGAAGGATGCAGGACAAGGTGCAGTAGTGTTGGAGGTTGTTCCACCGCCACGCCTCCAAAATGCTACTACTGGTTGTGACACACCTCTCTCCTCCACCTCCTCCTCTTCTTCTTCCTCCATGGCCTCTTCCTGTGCTTTGTCCTCAGAACCAGCGGTGCTCCGTAGGCGTTCAAGGGGCTACGTAAGTACACAGGCAAAAAGATGCCATGCCGTGCTTGCGCTGGTGTGTTTGGGGGACAGGAGCCACACTGGGGCAGAGGTTCTGTCAGCTCTGCAGGGGCAGGCCGAGAGGTGGTTGACGCCACACCAGCTTAAGCCAGGAATGGTGGTTTGCGACAATGGCACCAACCTCCTCTCCGTCCTCCGACAGGGACAACTGACCCATGTGCCCTGTGTGGTTCACGTCCTAAACCTGGTGGTGCAGCGGTTCTTGGGCATGTACCCGGGCTTACAGGATGTCCTGAGGCAGGCCAGGAAAGTCTGTGTGCATTTCCGCAGATCATATAATGCCAGTGCTCGGCTGGCTGAGCTACAAAAGGAGTTGAACCTGCCCAAGAACCGCCTTATATCTGACATAGGTGGAATTCAACGTTGGCCATGCTGCAACGGCTGCACACACAGCAGAGGGCCATCAATGAGTACCTGTGTGACTACGGCACCAGGACAGGGTCAGGGGAGCTCGGGTTTTTCACCACGCCAGTGGGGCATGATCAGGGATGCATGCACTGTCTTGGCACCATTTGAGGAGGCCACGAGGATGGTGAGCAGTGACAGTGCATGCATCAGTGACACTGTACCTCTTGTCCACCTGTTGGAGCATACGCTACGTGGAATAATGGACAGGGCACTTGAGGCAGAACAGAGGCAGGAAGAGGAGGACTTCCTTGCCTCTCAAGGCCCCCTTTACCCAGACAGTGTTCCTTCTGTCCCACCCATCACACAGGAAGAGGACGAGGAGGAGGAGGAGGAGGAATGTGTTAGCATGGAGGTGGAGCCTGGCACTGAGCATCAACAGCAGCAGTCTTTTAGGGATGATTTACAGTCCCAAGAAACCCCTGGACTTGTACGTGGCTGGGAGGAGGTGGCTGCGGATCATGTCGTCCTTAGTGACCCAGAGGACTCCGGACCGAATGCCTCAGCTAACCTACGCTGCATGGCCTCCCTGATCCTGCAAAGTCTGCGGAAGGATCCTCGTATTCTTCGGATCAAGGAGAGGGACCATTACTGGCTGGCCACTCTTCTTGATCCACGGTACAAGGGTAAGGTTGCGGACCTTATCTTGCCATCGCAGAGGAAGCAGAGGATGAGACATCTCCGGGAGGCCTTGCAGAAAGGTCTGTGCAACGCGTTCCCAGAGACTGGGAGGTTACAAACTCCTGGTCCTGGCCAACGTTGAGTTCCACCTGGTGGGCATGTCACATATAAGGCGGTTCTTGGGCAGGTTCAAATCCTTTTGCAGCTCAGCCAGCCGAGCACTGGCAATATATAATCTGCGGAAATGCACACAGACTTTCCTGGCCTGCCTCAGGACATCCTGTAAGCCCGGGTACCTGCCCAAGAACTGCTGCACCACCAGGTTAAGGACGTGAGTCACACAGGGCACATGGGTCAGTTGTCCCTGTCGGAGGTCGGAGAGGAGGTTGGTGCCATTGTCGCAAACCACCATTCCTGGCTTGAGCTGGCGGCGTGGCGTCAACCACCTCTCGGCCTGCCCCTGCAGAGCTGACAGAACCTCTGCCCCAGTGTGGTTCCTGTCCCCCAAACACACCAGTGCAAGCACGGCATGGCATCTTTTTGCCTGTGTACTTGCGTAGCCCCTTGAACGCCTACAGAGCACCGCTGGTTCCGAGGACAAAGCACAGGAAGAGGCCATGGAGGAAGAAGAAGAGGAGGAGGTGGAGGAGAGAGGTGTGTCACAACCAGTAGTAGCATTTTGGAGGCGTGGCGGCGGAACAACCTCCAACACTACTGCACCTTGTCCTGCATCCTTCCCAGCTGCCAAAAGAGTGACCCAATGGGCCGTGAAAGAAAGGTCACGTCCCTGTCCATGCCTGCTGGACCATGAGTCAGCGGTAATATGCACCTTACCGCTGACCGCCCTGTCCAGCAAGGCATGGACATTGCCTTCCACATGCCGGTAGAGAGCCAGAATCGCCTTCCGTGAGAAAAAGTGGCATTTGGGAACCTGCCACTGAGGAACCGCACATTACACAAACTCACGGAAGGGGGCCGAGTCTACCAACTGAAAAGGCAGCAGTTGAAGTGCTAGCAATTTAGCCAAGCTAGCATTCAACCGATGGGCATGTGAATGGCTGGGAGTGAACTTCTTTCGACGGTCCAGCAGCTGGGGCAGGGAAATTTGCCTGCTACAATCGGACGTCGGTGTACTGCTAGCAGAATGCCCGCAAGTACTTGGCTGTGACACACCTAATTCTACACCTTCATTCCTCTCAGTGCAGGTTTCAGAGAGTACTGAAGGTATAGTGGGGTTGGAGATCCCAGCTGATGAGGAGCAAGGAGAGGTCTGCTTTGTTCTTTGGTGTGGGTCTTTAAGGTACGCTTGCCAACGAGCTGCATGGCAGGTCAACATATGTCTGGTCAAGCATGTGGTGCCCAAGCGGCTGATGTTTTGGCCACGCGAGATATGCTTGAGACATATGTTGCAAATAGCAGCGGTGCGATCTGATGCACTCGACTCAAAAAAGGCCCACACCAAAGAACTTTTGGAATAATGGGCAGAGGCAGCGCCCTTCACAGGCGGAGCTCTGTGGTGTGATTCAGTCGGTGTGCTGCCCTTACGCTGGCCCCCGGAGGGCATCCTGCCTCGTTGGAGATGTGCCTCCTCCTCCTCCTCTCTCCTATCAGGCACCCACGTGGAGTCAGTAACCTCATCATCCCCTCCCTCCTCATCACTGGAGCCAATCTGTCAGTATGCTGCAGCTGCTGGAACATGACTGCCAGATTGCTGTCCTTCTTGAGCATCCCCTCTCTCTGCGCTCACACTACTGCCTTCCTCTAGCTGGGTATCATCATCAGACCCTTCAAAGAACTGGGCATCCTCCTGGAGCATGTACCCAACACTGTGCTCAAACAGTTAGGGGGACTCCTCAGGAGGACATGGTGGGTCTAGGGAAGGAGTGACGGATGATGACATTGATACGAGTGAAGAGGACGCTTTGGCAGCTGCTTTGCCAGTACCCTGAGCCTGGGTGAGAGATGATGAGGAGGATGAGGAGGGCTTGGTCATCCACTCTACCAAGTCTTCGGCATGATGCGGCTCAACACGTCCAGCTGCCGAAAATAAGGACAAGCGTGTCCCATGGCCACGTGCTGATGACGATGCTCCGTGTCCATGACCAGCACTGTTGTCTCTAGACACAGAGCCTGCTTGCCCTCTTTTATTGGCTCGTGTCTGTCTGCCTCTCCTTGTTGGCCTTCCAGACATAGTAATGGCCTGCAGGGAGATGGGAAAACCAGCAATTGGGTAGTGTATATTGTGCTGGAGGCACACAACACCCACTAACTCCTGCAGATGCCTTTATTAGAGAACACCAGCAATAAAGGGCAGATACAGGTGTATACTGTGCTGTGCTGGAGGCACACAACACCCACTAACTCCTGCAGATGTCTTTATTAGAGAACAGCAATAGAGTGTAGATACAGGTGTATACTGTGCTGGGGCACACAACACCCACTAACTCCTGCAGATGCCTGTATTAGAGAACAGCAATAAAGTGTAGATACAGGTGTATACTGTGCTGGGGCACACAACACCCATTAGCTCCTGCAGATGCCTGTATTAGAGAACAGCAATAAAGTGTAGATACAGGTGTAAACAGTGATGGGGCACACAACACCCACTAACTCCTGCAGATGCCTGTATTAGAGAACAGAAATAACGGGTATATACAAGTGTATACTGTGCTGGGGCACACAACACCCACTAACTCCTGCAGACGCCTGTATTAGAGAACAGCAATAAAGTGTAGATACAGGTGTATACTGTGCTGGGGCACACAACACCCACTAACTCCTGCAGATGCCTGTATTACAGAACAGCAATAAAGTGTAGATACAGGTGTATACTGTGTTGGGGCACACAACACCCACTAACTCCTGCAGATGCCTGAGAAAAGAACACACTCTCCCTGCCTATCTAGCTTAGAGAACAGCAATAAAGGGTAGATACAGGTGTATACTGTGCTGGAGGCACACAACACCCACTAACTCCTGCAGATGCCTGAGAAAAGAACACACTGTCCCTGCCTATCTGGCTTAGAGAACAGCAATAAAGGGTAGATACAGGTGTATACTCTGCTGGGGCACACAACACCCACTAACTCCTGCAGATGCCTGTATTAGAGAACAGCAATGAAGTGTAGATACAGGTGTATACTGTGTTGGGGCACACAACACCCACTAACTCCTGCAGATGCCTGAGAAAAGAACACACTGTCCCTGCCTATCTAGCTTAGAGAACAGAAATAAAGGGTAAATACAGGTGTATACTCTGCTGGGGCACACAACACCCACTAACTCCTGCAGAGGCCTGTATTAGAGAACAGCAATAACGGGTATATACAAGTGTATACTGTGCTGGGGCACACAACACCCACTAACTCCTGCAGACGCCTGTATTAGAGAACAGCAATAAAGTGTAGATACAGGTGTATACTGTGCTGGGGCACACAACACCCACTAACTCCTGCAGATGCCTGTATTAGAGAACAGCAATAAAGTGTAGATACAGGTGTATACTGTGCTGGGGCACACAACACCCATTAGCTCCTGCAGATGCCTGTATTAGAGAACAGCAATAAAGTGTAGATACAGGTGTAAACAGTGATGGGGCACACAACACCCACTAACTCCTGCAGATGCCTGTATTAGAGAACAGAAATAACGGGTATATACAAGTGTATACTGTGCTGGGGCACACAACACCCACTAACTCCTGCAGACGCCTGTATTAGAGAACAGCAATAAAGTGTAGATACAGGTGTATACTGTGCTGGGGCACACAACACCCACTAACTCCTGCAGATGCCTGTATTACAGAACAGCAATAAAGTGTAGATACAGGTGTATACTGTGTTGGGGCACACAACACCCACTAACTCCTGCAGATGCCTGAGAAAAGAACACACTCTCCCTGCCTATCTAGCTTAGAGAACAGCAATAAAGGGTAGATACAGGTGTATACTGTGCTGGAGGCACACAACACCCACTAACTCCTGCAGATGCCTAAGAAAAGAACACACTGTCCCTGCCTATCTGGCTTAGAGAACAGCAATAAAGGGTAGATACAGGTGTATACTCTGCTGGGGCACACAACACCCACTAACTCCTGCAGATGCCTGTATTAGAGAACAGCAATAAAGTGTAGATACAGGTGTATACTGTGTTGGGGCACACAACACCCACTAACTCCTGCAGATGCCTGAGAAAAGAACACACTGTCCCTGCCTATCTAGCTTAGAGAACAGAAATAAAGGGTAAATACAGGTGTATACTCTGCTGGGGCACACAACACCCACTAACTCCTGCAGAGGCCTGTATTAGAGAACAGCAATAACGGGTATATACAAGTGTATACTGTGCTGGGGCACACAACACCCACTAACTCCTGCAGACGCCTGTATTAGAGAACAGCAATAAAGTGTAGATACAGGTGTATACTGTGCTGGGGCACACAACACCCACTAACTCCTGCAGATGCCTGTATTAGAGAACAGCAATAAAGTGTAGATACAGGTGTATACTGTGTTGGGGCACACAACACCCACTAACTCCTGCAGATGCCTGAGAAAAGAACACACTGTCCCTGCCTATCTAGCTTAGAGAACAGCAATAAAGGGTAGATACAGGTGTATACTGTGCTGGGGCACACAACACCCACTAACTCCTGCAGATGCCTGTATTAGAGAACAGCAATAAAGTGTAGATACAGGTGTATACTGTGCTGGGGCACACAACACCCTCTAACTCCTGCAGATGCCTGCATTAGAGAACAGCAATAACGTGTAGATACAGGTGTATACTGTGCTGGGGCACAAAACACCCACTAACTCCTGCAGATGCCTGAGAAAAGAACACACTGTCCCTGCCTATCTAGCTTAGAGAACAGCAATAAAGGGTAAATACAGGTGTATACTCTGCTGGGGTACACAACACCCACTAACTCCTGCAGATGCCTGTATTAGAGAACAGCAATAAAGTGTAGATACAGGTGTATGCTGTGTTGGGGCACACAACACCCACTAACTCCTGCAGATGCCTGAGAAAAGAACACACTGCCCCTGCCTATCTAGCTTAGAGAACAGCAATAAAGGGTAAATACAGGTGTATACTCTGCTGGGGCACACAACACCCACTAACTCCTGCAGAGGCCTGTATTAGAGAACGGCAATAACGGGTATATACAAGTGTATACTGTGCTGGGGCACACAACACCCACTAACTCCTGCAGATGCCTGTATTAGAGAACAGCAATAAAGTGTAGATACAGGTGAATACTGTGCTGGGGCACACAACACCCACTAACTCCTGCAGATGCCTGTATTAGAGAACAGCAATAAAGTGTAGATACAGGTGTATACTGTGCTGGGGCACACAACACCCACTAACTCCTGCAGATGCCTGAGAAAAGAACACACTGTCCCTGCCTATCTAGCTTAGCGAACAGCAATAAAGGGTAGATACAGGTGTATACTGTGCTGGGGCACACAACACCCACTAACTCCTGCAGATGCCTGTATTAGAGAACAGCAATAAAGTGTAGATACAGGTGTATACTGTGCTGGGGCACACAACACCCTCTAACTCCTGCAGATGCCTGCATTAGAGAACAGCTATAATGTGTAGATACAGGTGTATACTGTGCTGGGGCACACAACACCCACTAACTCCTGCAGATGCCTGAGAAAAGAACACACTGTCCCTGCCTATCTAGCTTAGAGAACAGCAATAAAGGGTAAATACAGGTGTATACTCTGCTGGGGTACACAACACCCACTAACTCCTGCAGAGGCCTGTATTAGAGAACAGCAATAACGGGTATATACAGGTGTATACTGTGCTGGGGCACACAACACCCACTAACTCCTGCAGATGCCTGTATTAGAGAACAGCAATAAAGTGTAGATACAGGTGTATACTGTGCTGGGGCACACAACACCCACTAACTCCTGCAGATGCCTGTATTAGAGAACAGCAATAAAGTGTAGATACAGGTGTATACTGTGCTGGGGCACACAACACCCACTCACGCCTGCAGATGCCTGAGAAAAGAACACACTGTCCCTGCCTATCTAGCTTAGAGAACAGCAATAAAGAGTAGATACAGGTGTATACTGTGCTGGGGCACACAACACCCACTAACTCCTGCAGATGCCTGTATTAGAGAACAGCAATAACGGGTATATACAGGTGTATACTGTGCTGGGGCACACAACACCCACTAACTCCTGCAGATGCCTGTATTAGAGAACAGCAATAAAGTGTAGATACAGGTGTATACTGTGTTGGGGCACACAACACCCACTAACTCCTGCAGATGCCTGAGAAAAGAACACACTGTCCCTGCCTATCTAGCTTAGAGAACAGCAATAAAGGGTAGATACAGGTGTATACTGTGCTGGGGCACACAACACCCACTAACTCCTGCAGAGGCCTGTATTAGAGAACAGCAATAACGGGTATATACAGGTGTATACTGTGCTGGGGCACACAACACCCACTAACTCCTGCAGATGCCTGTATTAGAGAACAGCAATAAAGTGTAGATACAGGTGTATACTGTGCTGGGGCACACAACACCCACTAACTTCTGCAGATGCATGAGAAAAGAACACACTGTCCCTGCCTATCTAGCTTAGAGAACAGAAATAAAGGGTAGATACAAGTGTATACTGTGCTGGGGCACACAACACCCACTAACTCCTGCAGATGCCTGTATTAGAGAACAGCAATAACGGGTATATACAGGTGTATACTGTGCTGGGGCACACAACACCCACTAACTCCTGCAGATGCCTGTATTAGAGAACAGCAATAAAGTGTAGATACAAGTGTATACTGTGCTGGGGCACACAACACCCACTAACTCCTGCAGATGCCTGTATTAGAGAACAGCAATAAAGTGTAGATACAGGTGTATACTGTGCTGGGGCACACAACACCCTCTAACTCCTGCAGATGCCTGTATTAGAGAACCGCAATAACGTGTAGATACAGGTGTATACTGTGCTGGGGCACACAACACCCACTAACTCCTGCAGATGCCTGAGAAAAGAACACACTGTCCCTGCCTATCTAGCTTAGAGAACAGCAATAAAGGGTAGATACAGGTGTATATTGTGCTGGAGGCACACAATACCCACTAACTCCTGCAGATGCCTGAGAAAAGAATACACTGTAGAACACACTGTCCCTGCCTATCTAGCCCTTTCCCTGCACGCCGGAACACACTACACAAGGCCGCCGCGCTGGTGGGCTTATATAGTGTGGGGCGTGTACTAAACCCCCTGAGCTATAATTGGCCACAGGCATCCTGCCTGTGGCCAATTATGGCTCTCTTCGCTGCCGGCGCTGTGATTGGCCAAGCATGCGGGGTCACAGTGCATGTTTGGCCAATCACAGTGCCGGCAATGCAGTGCGATGGCGCAGTGCATTGTGGGCCGTTCGCGTCACACGAATTTGGCGCAAACAGCCCACAAAGTTCTGGTTTCGGCGAACGTGCGATGTTCGAGTCGAACATGCATTCGACTCGAACACCGAGCTCATCCCTCATGCTAAGTGACTGTCCTGTTATGTTGACTGACTATCCTCTTCCTCCTAAATGATCCTGATGATAGCTTGGAAGAACATTTTTGTTTCTGGGTGCCGCAACCAGTGGCTAAGGCCCAATTTTTCAGCCCCTGTTTGACAGGGGCATGCAATTACAATTTTTTATGCAATGCTTTACAGCAGGGCTCATTGCTGTGCTCCAAGTACAGTATCTGTGAGGGGTTGCAGTGTTGTGGCACCAGCACCAGTGCCTAAGGCCCACTTTTTCAGCCCCTGTTTAACAGGGGCATGTAATTACAATTTTTGATGCAATACTTTGCAACAGGGTTCGTTGCTGTGCTCCAAGTACAGTATCTGTGAGGGGTTGCAGTGTTGTGGCACAAGCACCAGTGCCTAAGGCCCAATTTTTCAGCCCCTGTTTAACAGGGGCGTATAATTACAATTCTTGATCTAATAATTCACAGCAGGGCCCATTCCTGCGCCCACCAAGAGTAACTGTGAGGGCTTACAGTGTTGTGGCAACACCGTCCATCACCACCACCACCACAGGCCCAATTTTTCTGCCCCTCTTCAACAGGGGCATGCAATTACAATTCTTGATCTAATAATTCCCAGCAGGGCCCATTCATGCGCCCACCAAGAGTAACTGTGAGGGCTTACAGTGTTGTGGCAACACCACCACCACCACCACCAAAGGCCCAATTTTTCTGCCCCTCTTCAACAGGGGCATGCAATTACAATTCTTGATCTAATAATTCCCAGCAGGGCCCATTCATGCACCCACCAAGAGTAACTGTGAGGGCTTACAGTGTTGTAGCACCAGCACCACCACCAAAGACCCAATTTTTCCTACCACTGTTCAACAATGGCATGTAATTACAATTCCTGATATAATAGTTCACAGCAGGGTGTTCCAGCGCCCACCAAGAGTAACTGTGAGGGCTTACAGTGTTGTGGCAACACGAACATCTAAGGGGCAAATTTCTGCAGAGTATATATGGCAGGCACCTACTTTCAAACATCCAACTTACAAACGACTCCTACTTGCAAACGGAAGGAGACAACAGGAAGTGAGAGGAAATCTACCCTTAGGAAGGGAAATTCTCTCCTGTAAGAGTTAATATGGGAAAAAGGTGTCTCCTCTCTACTGATGCTTTATCACCAATCCTTGTTTCAATAAAAAACCCACTTTTCCAAAAACATTTGTCATTGGGACGGAAAGTGAGGTGAAATGTTCTGAACAGGTGCACAGACAGCAAAACAAATGTTACAGGGGTAATAACCCTTTCCCTATGTTCTCCAAAAAGCCTTCAAATTGATTTTTTGGCTGTAGCTACACTTAAAAATGTACCTGTTCCATATTGCAAACAGATTCTACTTAAGAACAAACCTACAGTCCCTGTCTTGTTTGCACCGCCTGTATACTGATGTTCAGAGTATATAGGGTTTTAGGTATAGGGTTTTATATTGGGTAAATGTTTCTCCTTAATATCCATATGTAGCGGGTATTTGAATTTAGGGGAAGCATCTGGGTGGTAGTGTAACCCAGATGCACTGATTGCTAGGGAATCTGAGACCCTTTTATGGTTCTTGGAGGACTCTGGTGGTGTGAGGTTCCCTGCGGCCTGCAGGTGGCATTGTCGCCCTGTCCGGAGTTGAACCCACACCGCAAGACTGTGCCTTTTTGTCCTATAGCGGGTGCCTGGGGCTCAGTACCTTCGACTGAGTTCCGCGAGGGTGGAGGAATCCGAGGGGGCCCTAACTCCTTGGGTGCCCGTGTCTGAGGTCGAGGAGATTGGTGAGCAGAACTTCTCTGGAGAGTCTGGCGCAGCATTTGCTGGTGACAGAGAGGCCTCCGGTGACTCCCTTGGACAGATATCCTTCCTCTGACAGGGGCTGTGCTAGCGAAGGTAATTCATGTTCTACCTCATATAGTCAGTGGCAGTGACTATTCGCCATTGGTGACACCACAGTGGTTAGCGATACTTTAAAGGATTGTGCCTCGACCTACTCCCATTAATACTGAACTCTTGCAAAGGTCCCAACTTGACTGTGCTGTATGTTTATTCGCTGAGAAGAATAAAACTGTGTTGGACCTATTCAGTGTGTGGAACTCTGGTTACTAGGAGCAAAGGGGGAGTCAAGGACGAAGGAAAGGACTTGACTCTAGGACACCTACACAAAGCCCGATCTTTCTGGTGTTCACCTCTTCACTATGGAGGACATGGGCCGTGGTGTATCTCATCCCTCCCCCCGGTACTAACACCCCTAGACAAAGACAGACAAGCCGAGAATGAGAAGGGGTGAGAGGGGTGAGGTCGCTACACGTGGGCGCATCATGTCCGGGATGTGTATGGTGTCTGAATTTGAACTTTGCTGCCTGGAGGAGTTCTGAGTAGGTCGGCCATATTGGCCAACGCGCCACGAGGCAAACCATAGCTGTGCAGTTCGTGGGCGGGGAAAAGGAAAAGCCCACGAACAAGTGCAGAGTGTGGGAGGAGTCTGGCCATATGGACGGACACACGTGGAGATTCCGGCGCGAGTGGGTCAGTGCGCATTGGAGCAGCGAACAGAGAAGATGACTTCAAGTACCTCGTGGATTTCTGCTTCTTCCTTCACGGACATGACTTCTCTAGCTGCTCCGATTATGGACACAGGAATCAGACTAAGGCCCCGGGGGCGATTGGCTCTGTACACCTGCAGAGACATGGAGGCCCTCAGAGTGATCTGTCCTGGCTGTTTGGGACTGGTGGTCCAATTGAAGCCATTCAGGCGATTTGAGGTCTGCAAGGAGTTTCTTTTCGAGGTGGAACCATCCACAGAAAGGCCTCGCGCCTTCCACCTCAACTACCTCACAGGTACTGCCACTCCGGAGGGAGAGATCAATGCCATGGCGGGCATTCCTGTGCATGCTGACTAGGGCGAAGTGACTGCCCAAGCGGAGATTAAGAGAGAGAAATCTGAGGATGCTGCCTCGGTCACCAGCAGCTCCCTGCTCCGACCGCCGAAGAGGAGAGTCGGCCTGGTACAGGCCTCCTGTGGTCGTGGAAGAGCTTTGCCCTGTCGCTTGCCTGGCCTGGATGGATCCGGAGGGAAGAGCCCTGGACATCCCTGTTCTTCTGAAGGCCCAGGTGAGCCAGGGGTTGGGACTGTGTGTGTGGTTGGAGGTGTCGGCAGCCCACTGTCAGTGGAGTCCGTCAAGGGGGATGATTCCGTGACTGGGAATTATCTACCCGCTGAGTGTTATGACACCTTCAACCTGGATTCATTGTCTGACAATGGCGATGATGGGGAGATAGACGAGATCTTCCACCGGAAGGGATGGGACAAGATGAAGTTACCCTCGTCCCATGTTAAAAGGGACCCACCTATGTCCATTGGGGATAGTACACCCCGGGTGGAGGCCTCAGAGCCTAGGGAGGAATCTGGTCCGCTGTCTGCAATCCCTCTTCTGGGTTCAACTTCCATTTCACCTGCTCCTGTTGCGGGAGTGCAACGCCAGTCACTGCGGGCCCCTATGCCCAAGTCTGCCGAGGTGGTGAACGCACCTCACCATCCGGAAGCTATTGTTTTGCCTGGAGAAGGAGACCGTGTCACGATGCCACCTTTATCAAGGCTGCAGCGTCTCTTTGGCCAGAAGGTTGCCCAAGAGTATGGATGGGAGTACCCATACCTACCTCGAGAATTGCTCTACGAGGTGGAAGTTTTTCGCCAGAGGTGGTACGATACTTTTGTTTGGGACAAACTCAAGGTACCTCAAGCATGCCGATACCTTTCATGTTCACCAACGGTCACCAAGAAGTTTCGGGACTGTAAGGCTAAGTGGATGCTGGGAAGGCATATCCACGCGGACAGAGTGGTAATTTGTCGCAAGGATGTAGGAAATGTTGAGTATAACATGGAGGCTTTTGACAAGCATTTGAAGCCTGTGTTCCTACCGCATTCAAAGTTTTATTTGTAAGAGAAAGAGACTCTTTTCTGTTTATTACTGCTGAGTTTTCCTGAAGCAAGTGCTGGAACACAGAGACTGTGCCCTCTATTTTTCTAGGTGTTTGTTCTTGGGAGAATGGAAACTGTTGCCGTTTGTTTCCTTTTCCTCCCCTCATCAAGAGAAATCAGTGACTTTGGGGTTTTAGTCAGTGTAGGGCCACAGAGAAAGAAAAAAAAAAGAGCAAGAGAGAAAAGTTCATCTGGATTTGATAAGTGTCTTTACCGTGGCATTACCACCAGGTGGCAGTGTTGCGCAACGATTGTTGTTTGTTTTTTGTACATTATGCAACACTCATTGGAGCGAATGGGTTTCTTCTCGGATAGACCCATTCATTCCAAGCAAACACATATATTATGTTAGGATGTGTGTTTCTTCTTCTTTTCTTCCCTCTGCAGGAGACTCGTCTATCAAGGCTGCTGAGAATGGGGTGGTCCTTAGATAGCCAGCAGGGGGGGAGAAATGTGAATATGTGAGATATTTAAAGTATTTTATTACAAAAGTTTATGGTTTTATATTACTGTTTCCCTTTCCTATTTTAGGTCCTGGCACAATTCCTGATCGAAATTTGTTGAGTTTGGATTTATGTGACTGTTGTCTCTGGGTTGAACTTATGTTACCACTCTTTGGAAGACATGGGTTTGCACCAGACACTGGGGACCAGTGTCAAATCACCAGGGGGATAGTGTAGCGGGTATTTGAATTTAGGGGAAGCATCTGGGTGGTAGTGTAACCCAGATGTACTGATTACTAGGGAATCCGAGACCCTTTTATGGTTCTTGGAGGACTCTGGTGGTCGGAGGTTCCCTGCGGCCTGCAGGTGGCAGGTGGCACTGGCCGGAGTTGAACCCACACCGCAAGACTGTACCTTTTTGTCCTCCCCTGGCACTGGTACGGCGGGGCGGGGAACCCGCTGTGACGCAAAGGGAGAGGGAATAAAAGGGGCGGACGCCCTTACCACGGGGTTCAGAGTTCGGAGTCGGAGGACGCGGCCCCACTCAGGCACCCTCAGCCTGGGTGCTGGCGTTACGGTGTTCCGGCCCAGGTGCCCTTGACCTGGCCGGAGTGAGAGATGGAGTCCATCTCATGCACCTTTAGCCTGGGGTGAGGTACTATTGCGGGTGCCTGGGGCTCAGTACCTTCGACTGAGTTCCGCGAGGGTGGAGGAATCCGTCCCCCCGGTACTAACACCCCTAGACAAAGACAGACAAGCCGAGAATGAGAAGGGGTGAGAGGAGTGAGGTCGCTACACATACAAGACCCAAAGGGGTTGGTAATAGGCTGGGGTGGGGGGGGGGGGGGGTGATGGGGTAGCCATGCCATTTTTTTCAAAGATTTTCATCCATATTGCCAGGACAAGACATGACATTAAAGCCGCAAGCAGTTTTAAATGG
Source organism: Rana muscosa (assembly GCA_029206835.1). Classification (NCBI taxonomy): domain Eukaryota; kingdom Metazoa; phylum Chordata; class Amphibia; order Anura; family Ranidae; genus Rana; species Rana muscosa. Next base: position 1,247,090,748 of record CM055122.1, read on the forward strand.
CTTTTTTTCCTTTACAAATGTCATTTTGTGCAGGGACAGTTCTAAACACGGGAAACACATGCCACTTCACAAGCATACTTTAGACACACCCCAGGTACGATATTTAAAGTAATATTTCACACTTTTTTTTTCACTTTATGCATCATTAAAATAACTGCTCCATAAAAAACGTCAGTTTTTAAAACTTCTTTTTGCATTGATACATGTCCCCTGGGGCAGAACCCGGGTCTCCAAACCCTTTTTAGGACAATAACATGCATATTAGCCGTTATAATTAGCACTTTAGATTTCGAACGTTCGCGTCCATTGTATTTAATAGGGTTCTAACGTTTGCGCGAACTTTCGGTCCGTTCGCAGGTTTTGGTGCGAACCGAACCGGGGGGTGTTCGGCTCATCACTATTCGTGGGACAAAAGACCCATGGGAGGGTCGAAAGTTGGCCAGGACTGTTATTCGGGCCAAGTTCCGGCACATATGGCGGAGCAGTGGTCCGTCGGGAACCACTCGGCTTATTTCTAAAGTAAACAAAATAGATGCCACCTTAAAAGAGGATAGTACAACCTGTAACCTAAATTGTGTAATTTGTCATATTAAACTGTAAACTATAAACCAAAGCCGGCCTCGAACCCAGGAGCACCCAGTTAAAAACTGGGGGGTCCAAAGCGAAAGACCGACCTGCAGCAGATATACCACAATAATGGCCCGTTCAAATAAAGGCTGCTATGATGCAAAACAGAAATGCTACAAATTAACATTGATTCCAGACCCTAGGGTCCATGGCTGTCAGACTGTGGCTGAAAACATAAAGGTCACAGACTGCTGTCTGTGGTGGGCAGGACACACCCATAACTTGAATGGGAATGTCCAGCACACCAAATGGAGGGCCCTCTCGGGCTTCAAAGCAAAAACTCTCACCATAAGTGTAGCTCCCTGCTCCTACTGGGTAGGCGCTATTTGTAAATTTAGTTGTCTGAGCTGTAGTTTAGCTCAGAATAATTGGCACTGGAAATCGGCACTGCGAGGCTGTACTTCTCGCGCTCGCCGTCCCCACGAGATGCAGCGTATCCATAGGAAAAAAAAAATGAGCGTCAGAGCTCGGCGCTGGCTCGCGCAACGGGGCTCGCAGAGTGTCAATATCACTGATGCAGAGCCGGTTTTAGACACAATCTCGCGGTCACCTACTGTAAGCCATGTCTCTGCACTTCCAGTTTGCCAGATTATTGTGCTATCTTCAGCCAGTATCTCACTCTTGTCTTCCCTGCTGCCGTCCATATTTTGCTACCACTCATTATCAACCCTTGGCTTGGAATTAAGCTGAATGGACTCCTAGGAGGTATGAATTGGGCAAGAAAGGGACTTAGGTAGTTTTAGGACTGTGCATTAAGCTCTATGAGTGCCTTATTGAGCTGTACCTGTGTGAAGCCTTTATTAAAGTCTCTGTTAATTCTAAAATGCTGGTCTACAGTTTCTCCAAAGGGGTGCATGAAGGTATATGGTGTACCCAAAAGAACAGGGCCTGCAACATCAATGGGGATGAAGAGGAGAAACTAGAGAGCCACCAAGAGGAGGTTAACTTTACAGAGGTGTTGGCAGGAAGTTATGTCTTACATGCAGTTGCTTTGGGTATCTAGGACTGGTGGGAATGCAATAGCAGCCAGCCAGCGGGGAGGAGGTACAGGGCATGGGTGACAGGTCCTCTGGTTAGTGAGGGGGTCAGTGCTCAGACTTTGTCCCTGGTGGTCAGTGCCCCTACAGCATTCGGGACTAAATCCATTGCATGGAGTCCCCATGGAACTAGCTGCAGTTACGGGAGAGTTAGGGAGTTAATTGTGCACGCATGGAGATACGCACTCAGTGCACAATGGGATCTCTAGTGAGCGTGTTCACGGAGTGTTCCCTGTCTACAAGGCAGGTAGGCCTTGCCCAAACATGTACTTGTAGCGGGTATGTACTTTCCCGGGTGTAAATTTGAACTTGGCAGAGACATCAGTGATGTGTAATTCCCTGCAGCCCAGCAGGTGGCGCTGTCGCCCTGGGCTGGGGTTGAATCATTGCTGTGTGTCGGGCTTCCTTTTTGTCCTCCTTCGGCAGCGGTATGGTGGGGCGGGGAACCCGCCGTACTTGCTGGGAGAGGGTATAAAGGGGCCGGCCATCTTTGTCACGGGGTCGAGTCCCAGGCACCTTCAGCCTGTGGGCGGTGGTTTGTGTCGGTCCTCTAGGCGGCCTAGGCCTAAAGGACAGCCGGAGGTCGTGTTCCATCCCAGGCACCTTTAGCCTGGGGTGAGGTACTCGGATGGAGGTCTGGAGCTCAGTGCTCAACACTGAGTTCCACGGGGGAAGGAGATCCTAGGGTACCCAGGGATTGGGTACCCGAATCCGAAAGGCGCAATGGACCGGAGGGAGCTCCTCACTCGAAGACCTGGTGCAGCATATTGCCAGTGACGGGTGAGTCTCTCATCAGAGACCGTCTGGAGGGAAATCCCCCCTCGCTCGGGGACCGCAACTCACTTTCAGGGAGGAAAGTGGAGAACACATTGTGTCTGGGCCTACTCGCATCCACACCTCCTTTTCTGCTCTGTTTCTACTAAGGGAGTTCAACTGATTGTGTTCATTCGAGAAGAATAAAGGAGTGTTGAACTTTAATGGTGTGGGGCTCATTTCCTGACAGACATTGTTCAAGGTAACTCTCGGTGGAGGCTCCAGGTGCGCAACACTGACCCGAAGGTAAAATAACTTTGCTTACACCACTCTGACACCTGTGGTGAAGGCCAGGCGTGGTGTCCCCGCTCCCTTCCCCTCTGGAGGTACCCCTAGACAAGAGACAGACGAGCTGAGAGAAAAAGAGGGGAGTGAGGGGGCCGCTACACGTGGGGGCTCGGGTCCGGCATAGTGTTTGTGCACCACAGTATTGAACGTGTCTGCTGGAGGAGTTACGCAAGTAGGCAGGCCTTCATTGGCTGAAGGGCAACCCTGCTCGAAGTCGTGGACATGACCCAATAAAGGGAAAGGCCCACGCAGAAGAGTGGAAAAAGGGGGAAGCTCAGCCGTGTGAAGTAGTACACGTGGGGGCTTCTATTGCACTGCGCCACCAGGCACACCCCCATCGCTTAGTTCGTGGGCGTGACTCAGAAACAGAAAAGAAGAAAAGCCCGCGAACTGGAGCAAAGGGGAGGAGTCCAATACGTGTGAAGGACTACACGTGGGACGTTGGCGCAAAAAAACTTTGCAGTGTGCGATGGATCAGCAACAGGTCGCCATGTTTGGACATACATCGTAGATTCCAGTTCACCCTTCCACCACGACATTGACTGCTGCTGCTCCGGTAACAGATATGGGGATCCGGCTAAAGCCAAGGGGTCGATTCGCCCTGTATTCGTGCATGGACGTTGAGGCCCTGGGTGTGATTTGTCCCGGCTGTTCGGGACTGGTGTGCCAACTGAAGCCATTCGGGCGATGCGAGGCCTGTGGGGAGTTCTTGTTCGAAGTGGATCCGGCGGTTGAGAAGCCGAGAACCATCTACCCCCGCCGTGCTGCGGGCAACACCACTCAGAGAGGAGGAATCACTGCTTTGACAGCCATCCCTACGCACACTGCAGCAACCGCGGAGGAGGTCGTGAAAACTCAACGGGAGAAATCCGAGGATGCTGACTCAGTCACCACTGTCTCGCAGCGTCCACCACCGAAGAGAAAGACCGGCATGGTAGCCCCGACCAGCGGTTGTGGTGGACCGTCTTGCCCGCTTACGCCCGGCCCGGATGGATCTGTTAACAAGAGTTCTAGACGTCCCGCTTCAAGTAAAGGCCGAGGTAAGCCAGGCAGAGAGATTTGGTGTGTGGGAAGAGGTGAAAACTCAGTCTCCACTACAGGCTATCTGCCTGCGGAGGAGTGTGACACCTCTGACCTAGAGTCGCTCTCGGACATGGGAGACGACATTGCAATAGATGAACTGTTTGCAGAAAAGGGCTGGGACAAAGTACCTCTCGCTTCATCCCGGAGGACCAGGGATCCACCCATGTCTACAGGGGAAAGTACACCCCAGGTGGAGGCACCAGCGCCTGAAGAGGGGTCCCGTCCTCAGCCTGCCTCTACATCTCCGGTGCCTTCTGTACCGAAGACCGGAGAAAAGAGACTGTTACTGCGGGCACCAATGCCCAGATCAGATGTGATCAAGGTCCCTCGTCACCGGACTCAATAGTTTTGCCTGGTGAAGGGGACAAAGCTACCATGCCTCCTTTGGCGAGACTACAACGCCTATTTGGCCAGAAGGTTGCTGCAGAGTACGGATGGGAGTATCCGTACTTGTCGAAGGAACTGCTCTATGAGGTGGAAGTGTGCCGGGAGCGCTGGTACAGTGACTTTGTGTGGACCCACCTTCAGGTTCCGCACGCCCGCAGGTACCTGGCATGCTCTCCCAAGGCTTCTCAACGTTTTAAAGACTGCAAGGCAGAGTGGATGTTGGGACGGCACATCCATGCAGATAAGGTGTTGATCCGGCGCAAGGAGGGAGAAGATGTGGAGTATCATCTGGAGACCATGGATCAACACTTGAAGCCACTTGTCCTGCCGCATCCCCGTTTTTACCTTTAGGAGAGAAGAGACTCCGTTCTTGTTATGCTGCTGAACTTTCTGGGGCCCGTTGCTTTTGTGCCCAGAGGAATGAAGGACTGTTCCTGTTGTTCTTCACCTTTCCTACAAGAGATCATGGACTCTGGGCAGAAAGGGCCAAAGAGAAGAGGAAAGTTCCACGAGTGCAGTTACCGCGGTGCTGTCACCAGGTGGCAGTGTTGCGCAACGTTAAACACTTTTCACGCACTCACTCTTTGGAGAAAAGGGATTTCTTCCCGGAGAAGTTTCTTTTCTCTCACACGAATACATGTGTCAGGGTTATGTGTGTTGATTTCTTTCTTTTCCCTCTGCAGGAGAACATCCCATCAAGACCACTGAGTATGGGGTGGGTCTTAGTCAGGATGGGTGGGAAAAGTAAAATGTGAATATGTAATTCTAAGTTGTGGTTTAATGCTGTTGTTTTCTCTTCTTTATTTCTTCCCTTTTTATTACAGGGCTCAGACACAGTGTTTTAGTTGGGTAGTTTTTTCCTAAAAGTTTTATTTTTGGCAGAGACATCAGTGATGTGTAATTCCCTGCAGTCCAGCAGGTGGCGCTGTCGCCCTGGGCTGGGGTTGAATCATTGCTGTGTGCCGGGCTTCCTTTTTGTCCTCCCTCGGCAGCAGTATGGTGGGGCGGGGAACCCGCCGTGCTTGCTGGGAGAGGGTATAAAGGGGCCGGCCATCTTTGTCCCAGGCACCTTCAGCCTGTGGGCGGTGGTTCATGTCGGTCCTCTAGGCGGCCTAGGCCTAGAGGACAGCCGGAGGTCGTGTTCCATCCCAGGCACCTTTAGCCTGGGGAGAGGTACTCGGATGGAGGTCTGGAGCTCAGTGCCCAACACTGAGTTCCGCGAGGGAAGGAGATCCTAGGGTACCCAGGGATTGGGTACCCAAATCCGAAAGGCGTAATGGACCGGGGGGAGCTCCTCACTCGAAGACCTGGTGCAGCATATTGCCAGTGACGGGTGAGTCTCTCATCGGAGACCGCCTGGAGGGAAATCCCCCCTCGCTCGGGGACCGCAACTCACTTTCAGGGAGGAAAGTGGAGAACACATTGTGTCTGGGCCTACTCGCATCCACACCTCCTTTTCTGTTCTGTTTCTACTAAGGGAGTTCAACTGATTGTGTTCATTCGAGAAGAATAAAGGAGTGTTGAACTTTAATGGTGTGGGGCTCATTTCCTGACAAACATTGTTCAAGGTAACTCTCGGTGGAGGCTCCAGGTGCGCAACACTGACCCGAAGGTAAAAGAACTTTGCTTACACCACTCTGACACCTGTGGTGAAGGCCAGGCGTGGTGTCCCCGCTCCCTTCCCCTCTGGAGGTACCCCTAGACAAGAGACAGACGAGCTGAGAGAAAAAGAGGGGAGTGAGGGGGCTGCTACATACTTATAAATAAGGCCTTATTTTTTTTTTTGATAACCGCTTCTGAGAACATCTTGTTTTATAAAAAAACTTCTGATGCTTTATATATGATCCTGTGAATCTGATTCATTTTTTGAATTTTCCCAAGGTCACGGACTCATGCAAATTATCAGTGTGCACCTTCAATGCAATGCAAAAATACATGTTGCTGTACTAGGATAATAATTTCCATGGTAGTGGTGTTTTAATGTGGTTTGGTAAGAGAATAAATAAAATGCATATTCACTTTTATACAACACATTTGCTTTTACCGTTAATACTTTTTATTGATACTATTATGATACTGCAACAACTCAGTTGCACTAAAAGTGAATTCGTTCAAGCAGCTCTCTACCAAATAAAAAGGAAGGTAAAGGTTGGCCTTCTTGGAGTTACCTTGTAACCTGTAACCTTGTAAAGTGTCGGATCCTAGAGGTGCATGAAGTCTAATCACTACACTGAAATTCCAGGATCATTCTGATTAGGCAAAGCTCCAACACTTTTCAAGCTTCAAAGCTTCATTCTACCCTCCAAATATATCTATTGGTTCAACACAATGTTGGTTTCACTGACCAATAGGAATGGAGGCAGGGTGGAGTAGGAAAGTTTTAACATTACCAGGAAGTAATAATAATAAAATATTCCGCGCCAAACTAAAAAAACAATTGGTTAAATAATGAACAGCTGCTCCTCCGCAAAGTGAAAGCTACCGCTTCCAAAATGATCAAGTGGTAAATAATTATTAGAATAATAATAATAGAGTGCGCTAAACAAAAAACACTAGTGAAATTGGAAATTAGTTAAACTAGGTGTTTCTGTGAAAAAAACAATGGTGTATCTTTTAGGTGAATTGCCACACCTGAAAATCTAAAATATGAAGATAATAGTGCTACCAAAAAGTTAATTAATAGCCAAAATTAAGTCCAAAATGTATTCCAATAGTGAGTCCCAATAGATGTGAAATCAGAGATAGCCACTTCTCCAATACTTCCAGCTGATTAAAAAATCATAGATTGCTCCAATGCTTTCACCCAGTGATATAATATAAATCATAAATTGCTAGCAGAAAAAATCATCATAACTGTCTTTTTATCTGTGAGATATTCCTCCACCAAACAACATAGGTCACCCGATGTGCTCAAAAACGGGATGCGCTTACCAGATTTATATGACCACTTTACTTAAAAAGATGGTCACTAGGGCTTATGCAGGATTGTGCCTGCATACACACCGACAGTCAGACACAGGAAAATCAACAGCCTCCTCTCAGGTTTAAAGACGGGATATGCAAACAGAAACAAAGAGTCCCATAGCGTAATACAGTTTATTTAAGAAATGATAAAAAACATAAGGTGCCAAATGGCCTCTTACTTTGGAAGTGCCTACCCGGCACTAGGACTGTGAGCTCGTCTGTTAGGACACTGTTCCGCTGTTTTTTCCGTAGCAGCACGCATCAGCATCCACAGTTGATTCGAACAGAGCGCCCGGGATGGCGTCAGCATACACGTGATCAAGTACCGCCGCCGACGTACGTTTAGTTAATTCACGTCTTCAGGGGGCGTACCTGGTCACAAAGGATCACGGTATTTGTAGTTGTGGACGGTGCTAACGAGGAGAACAGCGGAGGCGTCTTAGGCTCACCCAAAACAAGCCCCAGTCTCAGGTTACACACCATACATCTAAAAAATCATATTATTACATATACAACTCAATCATTTATGTTGTATTAGCAAAAAAGTTTAAAATCCAGAACAGTAAATGAAGATAAAAGAAAAATGGCTAAAAATAATGCTGGCAGTCTCCCCTCTCCTACTAATAACAATGGTGCAGTCCTAGATGTCTATTCCCCGCACAACTGCGGCGAATGGTAAAACCCTTAGTCTAATCACTTGTGCATTTAATCTGTGCCATCTAGGTATGTGGTAGGGACTAGTCTACCAGTGTATATATATATATATAATAAAAAAGAGTCAATTAATGTTTGTAGTTAATCATAATGGTAAATGACACTATGTTTAACCGCTGAAATCTGGGTCTAATTTTAACATAGCAACACCAATCTGTCCTTCTATTGGTGGCCAGGTCAACTAGTGCCATCTAGTGTATGATTCACATACTGGCAGATATACCTTGCTGCCTGTGTTGACATCTATATTAATAAAACAATGATTAAAATATAAATTAACCCGAAATACTGAATCATAAGGAGGATGTAGGACATAAATTCCATTAATTGAGTTAAACCCTGAAAAAACCCCTATAATCCTATTACAAACTAGATAAAGGTTAGTAAAAAAATTAACTAGACAATAAACCTTGATCTCTTGGTTGGACAAGTTCTAGAGGTATTTGATTATAATTCACATTCATCGATATAAACGATTGTTATATTCCCTGACATTTGTCAATGTGTATCTGAAAGAAAAAGCAGTTTATCACTGTGTGTTATCGTCAGACACCCTGCCGAGAGGAATGATCCAAATGCAGTGGCGGTGCGTCCATAGAGGGCGCCGGAGCGCCGCCCCCTCTCGCTCCCGCACCGCCACTGAAAGACAATACACAGATTCATGCATTGCATGAATCTGTGTATTGTCACCGCTGCCGCGCTACCCACTATTCATATGACCGGCCTCCTGGTGAGCGCCGGCCATATGAATTAGAGCGGCGGCCGGCGGTGGGTGTAACTTGGAAGTGCCTATCAGAGCCAGCGGCTCTGATAGGCTTTCCGAATACAGCTCTCACGCTGTATTCGGCTTCCAAAAACTCCTCCCAGGTACGCACGGAGGTGCGTTCCTTGGAGAAGACTGTGTGGAGGTTTCAGCCAATCAGGTTCACCGGATCTGGTTACCGGTAACCTGATTGGCTGAAGCGACATCGAGGGCGGGAGAACACATCGAGGACGGCGCGGACCGAGGAAGGTAAGTGCAAGGCTGGGGGGGGGGAACAGGCTGCATTTGGGGGACAAACTGGCTGCATTTGGGGGGAACTGGCTGTATATGGGGGACACGCTGGCTGAATATGGGGGGAACTAACTGAATATGGGGGACAAACCGGCTGAATATGGGGGACAAACTGGCTGAATATGGGGGGAACTGGCTGAATATGGGGGACAAACTGGCTGAATATGGGGGGAACTGGCTGTATATGGGGGACAAACTGGCTGCATTTGGGGGGAACTGGCTGTATATGGGGGACACACTGGCTGTATATGGGGACAAACTGGCTGTATATGGGGGCACACTGGCTGTATATGGGGGCACACTGGCTATATATATGGGGACAAACTGGCTATATATGGGGGCACACTGCTATATATATGGGGACAAACTGGCTGTATATGGGGGCACACTGGCTATATATATGGGGACAAACTGTCTGTATATGGGGCACACTGGCTATATATATGGGGACAAACTGGCTGTATATGGGGGCACACTGGCTATATATATATGGGGACAAACTGGCTGTATATGGGGGCACACTGGCTGTATATATGGGGGCACACTGGTTATATATATATGGGGGCACACTGGCTGTATATGGAAACAACCTGGCTGTATTTGAGGGGGCAAACTGGTGGCGTTTGGGCACAGTGGCTGCATTTAATGGGCACAGTGGCGGCAATTGATTTTTTTTTTTCAGTTTGTTTGCACCCCCCCAAAAATTTTGAGCACCAGCCGCCACTGTCCAAATGTCTTCAGTCATTAGACAGAAAACAGTTTAGGTCCAGTTCTATGTTCATTCCAAGTGGCTGCATAGTCCGCAGTCTATACAGCCACCTGGTTTCATTCTGCGACACCATCCTTTTCATATGTACTCCCCGCCAATGTTTGTTTATCTTGTCTACTCCATAGAAATTACATAGGCCTGGATTACTGTCATGGTGAATCTTGAAGTGCCTAGATACACTATGGTTGGGGAACCCTTTTTTGATATTAGCTAAATGTTCATTAATTCTCGTTTTTAGTGGTCGTGTGGTTCTACCCACATACTGAAGAGAACAAGGGCACTCCAAGACATATGTAACGTGGTCTGAGTGGCAGGTAATTAATGGTTTAATTTTAAATTGTTCTCCTGTCACTTTGGATTGAAAATGAGTAACTTTAGAGGAAGTCCACATGGATCGTGTGGTCTTACAGGCTTTGCACCTTGTACAGTGAAAAAAACCTGATCCATCCAGAAAAGTGAGAGGTTTTCTGGGGGGATCTGGGACATTTCGGGCAATTTTATTCCTAAGACCAGGTGCTCTCCTATAGATAAATTTGGGGGCACTGGGGATTAGAGATTTCAAATCTTGGTCTTTTATCAATATTGGTCAGTATTTTTTGTAGATGTTTTCAATTTGTTTATATTGGCGATGGAAGCCAGATATAAATGCTGTTTCCCCTTTGTATTCCTTTTTTGTTTTCCCTACTAATAATGATTGTCTCCCCATTAGGGACACTTGGGACACAATTTTCTCGAGTGTTTCTCTTGGATAGCCTTTCTCCAAAAATTTGGTAGTCAGAATTTGGGCTTGGTGGACAAATTCTTCATACCTGTCACAATTTCTCCTAAGCCGCATATATTGACTCTTTGGCACCGCCCCTATCCACTGGGGGTGGTGGCAGCTATGTGTAGGTACATAGCCATTCCTATCGGTGGGTTTGAAGTATGTAAGGGTCTCAAAAGAATCTTCAGTTTGTTTAATGGTAAGATCCAGATAATTAACAGCATGGATATTCATTTCTGCACTAAACTTGAGTCCATAGTGGTTGTCATTCATTTGCTCTATGTATTTTATCAGGCTAATTTCATCCCAAAAAAGAATGACATCATCAATGTAACGCCTGTAAAATTTCAAAGACTCATGTTTGTGAAAGAAAATGGTTTCATGCTCCCACTTATTTAACACAATATTTGCCACACTGTGGGCGTAGCATGCTCCCATGGCTACTCCGCCAGTTTGGTTATAATACTGGTTATTTGCCCCAAAAAAATTATTGCCCATAGCCATTTTTAGCCCTTTGATTAAAAAAATAATTTGTACTTTCTTTAACTTGGATTCCTTGGTTAAAGCCCATCGAAGTGCCTCCAAGACATCCGAGTGTCGTATGTTTGTGTAAAGAGATTCAACATCCACTTCATTTACTGTTCTGGATTTTTAACTTTTTTGCTAATACAACATAAATGATTGAGTTGTATATGTAATAATATGATTTTTTAGATGTATGGTGTGTAACCTGAGACTGGGGCTTGTTTTGGGTGAGTCTGAGACGCCTCCGCTGTTCTCCTCGTTAGCACCGTCCACAACTACAAATACCATGATCCTTTGTGATCAGGTACGCCCCCTGAAGATGTGAATTAACGAAACGTACGTCGGCGGCGGTACTTGATCACGTGTATGCTGACGCCATCCCGGCGCTCTGTTCTAATCATCTGTGGATGCTGATGCGTGCTGCTACGGAAGAAACAGCGGAACAGTGTCCTAACAGACAAGCTCACAGTCCTAGTGCCTGTTGGCACTTCCAAAGTAAGAGGCCATTTGGCACCTTATGTTTTTTATCATTTCTTAAATAAACTGTATTACGCTATGGGACTCTTTGTTTCTGTTTGCATATCCCGTCTTTAAACCTGAGAGGAGGCTGTTGATTTTCCTGTGTCTGACTGTCGGTGTGTATGCAGGCACAATCCTGCATAAGCCCTAGTGACCATCTTTTTAAGTAAAGTGGTCATATAAATCTGGTAAGCGCATCCCGTTTTTGAGCACATCGGGTGACCTATGTTGTTTGGTGGAGGAATATCTCACAGATAAGAAGACAGCTATGATGATTTTTTCTGCTAGCAATTTATGATTTATATTATATCACTGGGTGAAAGCATTGGAGCAATCTATGATTTTTTAATCAGCTGGAAGTATTGGAGAAGTGGCTATCTCTGATTTCACATCTATTGGGACTCACTATTGGAATACATTTTGGACTTAATTTTGGCTAGTAATTAACTTTTTGGTAGCACTATTATCTTCATATTTTAGATTTTCAGGTGTGGCAATTCACCTAAAAGATACACCATTGTTTTTTTCACAGAAACACCTATTTTAACTAATTTCCAATTTCACTAGTGTTTTTTGTTTAGCGCACTCTATTATTATTATTCTAATAATTATTTACCACATTACCAGGAAGTGCTGTTTCAGGCTCATTCAAATCAGGGCGTAATATAAACATTATGGCTTCTATAGAGTAGGACTTGCGTAATAATAAGACAACTGATCACTGGGGACAAAGCAGTTTGTGCATCTTTGTAAAATAGAGATGAAAATAAATCTCCACAATGTTTTTTTTTTTATACAGTATCAATATTCCATATTCTACTATATTGCACAAACATTGCAGTTTATGTCATGTGAATATGATATCTAATGCCGCGTACACACGACCATTTTCTCGTCGGGAAAAATTAAATTTTTTCCCTTTGAAGAGAAAAACGACCGTGTGTGGGCTTTTGGTAATTTTTCCTGACAAGAAAAACGGAAATAATCACGACGAGAAAAATTAGAACATGCTCTAATTTTTCTCGTAGTGATTCACAGCATTTTTTTCCGTGGCAGTTTTCCCATAGGGGCCCACACACAGTCGTTTTTCTCGACCAAGAAAAGAGATGTCGGGAAAACCGGCCGTGTGTAGGGGAACAAATCGTTCCTCGTTTTTCCCGTCGATTTTCTCAGCGGTGTTTTCACCGTCGAGAAAATTGATCGTGTGTACGCGGCATAAGGCTGATTTATTGCTGTTAATGCACATTATTTATGTAAGCAAAATTCTAAGTATTTTTGGAGTTTACATTTAAATTAGTAAAAACCACCTGGCTGAACTTTTGCAATGCACACTTGCTGACAACATCAAAAACAACAAAAAAACAACTTTCTTTATGGAAAAATAAAAATGGATAGGAATCATAAAACACAATGAGATAGCATATCACACCAAACAATTTAATGTTAATATATGAAATTTTTATTTATAAATAATTTGAGCATTTTGTATAAATTTAAGTTGCTTGCGGTTGCATGGCAGTGTGCTGTAAAACATCCTTGCTAGTGTTGCCTATAAAATCTAAGCAAAATATGTGCACCCTTTTCAGCACTGACAGATGGCAAATGTAATTTATTTTATTTTTAAAGTTTTATTTTATCTTAATGGTAGTCTTCAAGTGCAAATAGAAGTGCAAGTCAGTTTTATCATTACTAAAAAATTAGCACTACATGATGTTGATTGGAACATCAAAGTACCTATTTGTTAAAATTCCAGATCTAAAAATTACCCTTTTATACCAGTCACCTCCAGAGTCTGAAGGGTGATTTAAATAAAAGTGTCACTATCGCTATGTGGCTTAATAAAGTTAGGAATATTAATGCAATGGAGGACCTAATGCACACCTCACAGGACAGAAGAGAACAATATATTAAAACATGGTCGCACTGAGTGGAATTTATACGTTCGGATGAAGGGAAATTACTTTTGGGGAGTTGATTGGGAGAGGGAGGAGATCCTGACCCCCTCTCCGGAAGTTGTTGCATGCTCTTGGCCCTCTGTGGGGGGGGGAGAGGAGGAGGGGAATACAAATAAGAGGCCTTTTTTTGTTGTTTTTTTTGGGGGGGGGGGAAGGGGGGAAGGAGATAGCCGTTGGTGTGGTTAGGGTGCATTAATCTGCCATATAACATTATGTGATTATGAAGTCAGTGAATTTGACATTTATTTTGTGGCATATTGAATTTGATTATGTATTCAATGGATTTTTGGCACCTTTGTATAAATAAATAAAAAAGTGTAAAAAATAAATAAAAGTGTCCTTATGTTGTACAGCAGTGTTTCTCAACTCCAGTCCTCAGGCTGGGTTCACACTAGTGCGACATGACATCTGTCCTACTTTGGATCCGACTTTGCCCTGCGACATGAAGCCGACATATGTCCGACTTTCAATGAACGGGGATCCGACTTGGATCCCCGCCAATATCAGGCACTGTGTTTGGTATGAATCTTGAGGGGGAACTCCAGGCCAAATTTTAAAGAAAAAACCGGCATGGGTTCCCCCTCCAAGAGCATACCAGGCCCTTGGGTCTGGTATGGATTTGAAGGGGCGCCCCTACGCCAAAAAAACGGCGTGGGGGTCCCCCCCAGATCCAAACCAGACCCTTATCCGAGCACACAACCTGGCAGGCCGCAGGGGAAGAGGGGGGGTGAGAGAGCGCCCCCCCTCCCTCCTGAACCGTACCAGGCCGCATGCCCTCAACATGGGGGGGTTTGGTGCTCTGGGGCAGAGGGGCGACCTGCGGCCCCCCCACCCCAGAGCACCCTGCCCCCATGTTGATGAGGACAGGGCCTCTTCCCGACAACCCTGGCCGTTGGTTGTCGGGGTCTGCGGGCGGGGGGCTTATCGGAATCTGGGAGCCCCCTTCAATAAAGGGACCCCCGGATCCCGGCCCCCCACCCTATGTGAATGAGTATGGGGTACATCGTACCCCTACCCATTCACCTGGTGGAAAAAAATTGCAATAAAAAAAACACACAGCTTTTTAAAGTATTTTATTGCACCGCTCCGGAGGTCTTCTTCCGACTTCGGGGGTCTCCGGTGTCGTCGCCGCGCTCTCCGGTTCTTTCTTCTGCCGGGCCACCGCTAACTTCTTTAGCTCTTTTGCTAGCGGGGCCCGGTCTTCTCCGTCGCCTTCTTCTTCTCCCGCTCTCCGGTTCTTCTCCCGCTTCTTTCTTCTGCCGGCCCCTCCACTAACTTCTTTAGCTCTTTTGCTAGTGGAGGGGCCGGTCTTCCCGTCGCCGTCGCCGTCTTCTTCTCTCTTCTCCTTCTCGATGTTGACGCGTCGCTTCCTCCCGCTGTAATACTGGCTGTTCGCTCCGCTCCGCATTAATATAGGCTTCTCATGACGTCACAGTCACATGTTCCCATGACGTCACAGTCACATGCTCCGGGGCCATGTGCCCCGGAACATGTGACTGTGACGTCATGAGAAGCCTACATTAATGCGGAGCGGAGCGAACAGCCAGTATTACAGCGGGAGGAAGCGACGCGTCAACATCGAGGAGGAGAAGAGAGAAGAAGACGGCGACGGGAAGACCGGCCCCTCCACTAGCAAAAGAGCTAAAGAAGTTAGTGGAGGGGCCGGCAGAAGAAAGAAGCGGGAGAAGAACCGGAGAGCGGGAGAAGAAGAAGGCGACGGAGAAGACCGGGCCCCGCTAGCAAAAGAGCTAAAGAAGTTAGCGGTGGCCCGGCAGAAGAAAGAACCGGAGAGCGCGGCGACGACACCGGAGACCCCCGAAGTCGGAAGAAGACCTCCGGAGCGGTGCAATAAAATATTTTAAAAAGCTGTGTGGTTTTTTTATTGCAATTTTTTTCCACCAGGTGAATGGGTAGGGGTACGATGTACCCCATACTCATTCACATAGGGTGGGGGGGGCCGGGATCCGGGGGCCCCTTTATTGAAGGGGGCTCCCGGATTCCGATAAGCCCCCCACCCGCAGACCCCGACAACCAACGGCCAGGGTTGTCGGGAAGAGGCCCTGTCCTCATCAACATGGGGGCAGGGTGCTCTGGGGTGGGGGGGCTGCAGGTCGCCCCCCTGCCCCAAAGCACCGACCCCCCCCCATTTTGAGGGCATGCGGCCTGGTACGGTTTAGGAGGGAGGGGGGCCGCTCTCTCGTCCCCCCTCTTCCCCTGCGGCCTGCCAGGTTGTGTGCTCGGATAAGGGTCTGGTTTGGATTTTGGGGGGACCCCCACGCCGTTTTTTCGGCGTAGGGGTTCCCCTTCAAATTCAGACCAGACCCAAGGGCCTGGTATGCTCCTGGAGGGGGAACCCATGCCAAATTTTTATTTAAAATTTGGCCTGGAGTTCCCCTTCAAGAGCAGCACAGCACAAGTCGCATGCCAAAGTCGGATCATGCAAGACTGCGGTCCGACTTTGATCCGACTTCAATGATAGTCAATGGGCTGAAGTCGGATCAAAGTCGGACCAAAGTAGTACAGGGAGCATTCTCAAAGTCGGACCGACATGTGTCGGACCAGTTAAGACGGCTCCCATAGGGAAACATTGATTTTCACACGTCATGCGACATGAGCTCCCAATGTCGGAGCGTTTGTCGCCCCAGTGTGAACCAGGCCTCAAGGCGCCCCAACAGATCATGTTTTCAGGTTTTCCATTATTTTTCACAGGTGATTTGCCTTAGTAATTACCACAGCAGTTTCATCTGAGGGAAATCCTGAAAACATGATCTGTTGGGGCGCCTTGAGGACTGGAGTTGAGAAACACTGTTGTACAGTATATACAATCACATTTATTGTTCACTTAGTAACTTGATCAGAATCAATCTATTTTTGTATGTAGTTAATTTAGTTAAAGTGGTTGTAAACCCTTACATATACCCATTGAAATTACTAGCTTCGGGTGATACACAGATTAAACAAATCCTCCTACATAAGTTGTATCAATTTATCTGTGCCGTTTCTCCAGTAGAGCGTTCTAAAAACACACAGATCAAAGGATTTTTCTTAGCAGTAGCAAGTGGGGGTGGGGATCTGACATCACATACTGCAGACCTAAAGTATGGAGCTGTAGTGTAATCTGATATCTTAGTGGAGGAGAGGAACACCCCCTCCCCCCTGTACACAGGCTCATAGAAAAAAACATACAGTGCTGAAGCTACGTGTCACCTGCAAGGATTCATGCAGATGGCAGAGAGAGAAGAGATCAGAGAGGAACCAGACAAGGTGCTTTGAATTTTTAGGCTAGTACACACCATAGAATGACGTGCTTTGTTCATTTTTTATGTCTGAGGTTTACATCCACTTTAAGCCAAAACAATACATATAAGAATGGTCAATTAAACTGAAGAAGGCCATAAATGTCATAGTAATCTTTTTAATTTGAATTCCTGAGGGCCTGACTGTTCAAATGATCCAAAAAAAGAACTGTTTGTGTTGCACACCTCAGAATCTCCATTTCATTAACACCCTTCAAAGGTTAAGAAGGAACTTCACTCATCTATGACAAAAAGAAAATACTGGACTTTTAGAAATGACATACTTACCAGTCCATTAGCTCCTGCCCTGTCTTACTATCACCCAAAGTCTTCACATTGTATTATATTCCCATTCCATTTAGATTTAGGAACAGGAGTTCACTTCCTGATTATTCACAGCTAGGGATGAGCTCAGGCGTGTTCGCATTGAACACATGCAGAGCCCGCCAAGGAAGTCGGCACCGTCGGAACCACGCTGGGCTAATCACAGGCAGGGAGACATTGTCCCGATGCTCGGCTGCAGAGATCGGGAAATGTCTCCCTGCCTGTGATTAGCGCAGCGCGGTTCCGACTGTGCCGACTTCCTTGGTGGGCTCTGCATGTGTTCAATGCGAACACGCCTGAGCTCATCCGTATTCACAGCTGGCACTACTCTGTGCATACTCACGATCGACTGGCTGGGGTTGACTAGCCCTGTAGCCTCCTGTGAAGTGTGGATGTATCCTAGGAAGTGGGGAAACAGATGGATGAATGGGTCAAGCCCAAAGTCATCCTTTCTACAAGGAATAAAAATTGGGAACAAGCTACTTTCTTTCCCTCCAAAAAATATTTCCAAATGTGTAACAGGGATGGGGAGGGTTAGACAAAGGCTATGGGTAATTTTGTGGGACCTCGCTAAATACCTGTAGCTCCAAAAACATAATTTCCCCCATCATTGTGTCTGCAGAGTAGAATAGTAGCATGAATTGACATACTTTGAATATATTTTTGAAGTAAAGAAAGAGTGCAGAATGCTAAGAAATTGAGAAGCAACCCTCCCACCACCCAAAATAAAAACAAACTTCGAAAAATCACTATAATGCCTAATTGTGTTGATTTGCTAATTTGAAGAATGGTTCTTTTCATTTGCATTGCTCTATTCCATATTATTTGTTCATCAATCTCCTCTCTCTTACATACTTATTGACAACTGTTTCCATGTATCATGACATGCATAATTTTACCTTTACTAACTAGTCAACATCCACACTTCCTTGCACATCTCTAATATTTGGGAGTTGTTGCCCAAGATCTCCTTGGGTTCGGAACCTGAAATAGGCCAACAATTAAAAAATTTGGTCTATTGAAGGGTGTGATCAGAGCTTACCTTTGTTTTCCAAACTGCACTAAGGAAAATCTATTTTTTCTTTAGACCCTATTTACACTGAGGCAGTTTTTAGGCGTTTTAGAGCTAGAAATAGCGACTGTAAAGTGCCTGAAAACTGCCTCCCATGCCACCCCAATGTGAAAGCCCGAGTGCTTTCACACTGGGGCGGTGCGTTTGCGGGATGTTAGAAAAAGTCCTGCAAGCAGCATCTTTTAACCCCTTCTCTGGCCGATAGAGGGGGTTAAAACGTTCCACTAACAGCCGAAAACGCTGCTTAAACAGCGGTAATGCGCCGCTAAAATGAGCGGCGCTGTCCCACTAACGCACAAGCGCCCCCAGTGTGAAAGGGGTCTTTAAATGTCTATTAAAGTATATGCATAGAGCACATATCTAAATATGTAAATTCAAAAATATTTAGTTTTTATAATTATTAAGAGGCATATTTATGAAGCAGTGAATGCCTTTCCCCAAACATTTACTCTCATTTAAAACACATGTACCGGAATGAAAATACCTGCTGTGAATGTTTGCTAAATGTCAGATCTACTGCTTTATACTGTACATATGAAAAAAAAAATTGTGTTGGATTTATCATGTAGCTGATAACCAAGTCTCCTGCTATTTGATATATATAATGCATTTTTTTTTTTTTTTGCTAATTATAAAGGGTAAACTTCAACTTTTTCTCTCATTTTCAGTAATTTGATCTTTTTTAAATATTGTGTTCAGATTTCTATGAATTTTTAATGCAACAACTCGCTTGCTAAAATGTATTACTCACGTGGCCACAATTATTCCTGTAGAAATTTTCATAGGATCTTATTCTCAATTGCACTGTATATCTTTTCAATGAGTCTAGAAGTGGAGTTCAAGTTTATGTGTTTGGCAGGGAAAGAGATATGAATCTAATAACATTTGTCTCCTGCGGTGACTTTTGGAACTGTGCAATGCATTAACTGCAATATGGCCACAATGAATATATGATTATAGAGAAACAGAATGAGGGATGCTAGAGTCGTGTTAATAACAAAGGAAAGTAATGCAATATTCCAAACTTAATAATGCTGAAATATAATCTACTTATATTATGCCTTACCTGGTTACTCTCTTCCCTCAAATTTTTAAATAAAACCTTTCAGTTTTCATTACACACCTCATTTTTGGCTCAATGATGTTATCACAGGGTCTATGTGCTTCTCTATGCAATAATGACAGATCACAAATGATGGAAGGGTCCAGCAGGATGCTGTACATAGCTTCCTGAAAACATCACAGCACCCTGTCTCAGTACTCTTCTCAAGAGCCCTCAGCCCTGATTCAAGCAGTTGGATGGCTCTTGGGTAAAAAATGCAAACATTTAAATTATTTGATTTGTGCATGTAAGTCTAAAGGCTCGTACACACGGTCGGACTTTTTGCCAACAAACTTCATTTTGAGCAAGTTTGACAAAAAATCCGACCGTGTGTACGCTCCAGCGGACAAACTTTTTTGTTTTTCATCGGACAAATGTTCGGTCTGCAAACAGACAAACTTTTTGCCAACAAAACTCTGATGGAGAAAAGTCCGACCGTGTGTACAGAAATCCATCGGACTTTTGTCTGATGGACAAAACAAATAATGTTAAAATCAACCAACAATAGCAGAAGTTGACCAAAGGGTGGCGGTAAAGAGCAGAAAAACCACTTGATGTTGGAAAAGTTTTGGGAAAGTTTGCCGAAAAGTCCGAGCGTGTGTATGCTATGGGTGTGCCCGGCCAACTCCGTTCGGACAAAAATCCACGGAAAAGTCAGATGGAAGTCCGACCGTGTGTACGAGGCTTAAGAGAGTGGACATTCCTAGGCAAGCTGCATTTGAACAGAGACCTCCCTAGGTAATGCCAATGTGTGATATCAAACCTCCACGATTAAAGAAACTAAAAAACAATAAATGAAAGGGTTGAACCAGGGACAGTTATGCCCTGTACACACGATCGTTTTTACCGATGAAAACAGTCCGATGGACTTTTTTCATCGGACAAACCGATCGTGTATGGGCCCCATCAGTCTTTTTTCCATCGGTGAGAAAAAATAGAACATGTTTTAAATTTATCCGATGGAAAAAAAAACGATATTCTTGTGGAACTCCATCGGACAAAAAACCCAAGCATGCTCAGAATCAAGTCAACGCATGCTCAGAAGCATTGAACTTCATTTTTCTCGGCTTGTCAGAGTGTTTTACGTCATGGCGTTTTAGACGATCAGATTTTTGACTGATGGTGTGTAGGCAAGACTGATGGAAGTCATCTTCATCGGATTTCCGATAGAAAAATCCATCGGATTAGAATCCATAGGAAATTCGATCGTGTGTACAGGGCTTAAGGCTAGGGAGGTAGGGGTGAAATAATGTTGGATGTCCTATAGCCAAGAAGTGAGATAGGCTACATCTGTCCTGCTGTAGCTTCTAATGCACACTGTGAGAAACTCACAGTGTGTAGTATAATCAGAGCAATTTTAGTACAGTAGAGCAGCCAGTTCAATTGTGCAAGATTGAAGCTAAAACTAGAGTTCAGCTTTAAAGGAAGATAGCAAAAGTCAGAGAGTTTTCTTTCTCAGCACTAGAAATATTATGCTCTGATATGTCACTATCCTTCTGGAAAACAGCTGGTGCTACCACAATTGGGAGTATTCTACATGAAGAAAACCTACATATGTTCCAAGACCTACATGAGAAATACAACATCCTCAATAGGGATGAGCTTCGTGTTCGAGTCGAACATACGTTCGACTCGAACATCGGCTGTTCGATCGTTCGACGAAGATCGAACGATTTGGGCCGTTCGCGCCAAATTCGAGTGACGCGAATGGCCCACAATGCACTACGCCATTGCAGTGTCATCCAGGCGCTGTGATTGGCCAAGCATGCACTGTGACCCCGCATGCTTGGCCAATCACAGCGCCGGCAGCGAGGAGAGCAATGATTGGCCACAGGCAGGATGCCTGTGGCCAATTATTGCTGAGGGGGTTTAGTACACGCCCCACACTATAAAAGGCCGCCAGTGCGGCGGCCTTGTGTAGTGTGTTCCGGAGCAGGGAAAGAGAAGCATAGGCAGGGACAGTGTCATTTTTTTCCTTTACTAATCCTGGATTCCTTGTGTTTAGGGACAGAGAAGGATAGGTAGGGAGAGTGTCAGTGTGTTATTCTGTGCTAAACCTTGTTTGTAGGGACAGAGAAGGACAGTGAGGGAAAGTGTCAGTGTGCTATTCTGTGCTAAACCTTGTTTGTAGGGACAGAGAAGGACAGTGAGGGAAACTGTCAGTGTGCTATTCTGTGCTAAACCTTGTTTGTAGGGACAGAGAAGGACAGTGAGGGAAAGTGTCAGTGTGCTATTCTGTGCTAAACCTTGTTTGTAGGGACAGAGAAGGACAGTGAGGGAAACTGTCAGTGTGCTATTCTGTGCTAAACCTTGTTTGTAGGGACAGAGAAGGACAGTGAGGGAAAGTGTCAGTGTGCTATTCTGTGCTAAACCTTGTTTGTAGGGACAGAGAAGGACAGTGAGGGAAACTGTCAGTGTGCTATTCTGTGCTAAACCAATCTTGCTGAACCGTATTTGAAATCCTTGAGTTTAGGGACAGAGAAGGACACTCGGGGAAACTATCAGTGTGCTATTCTGTGCTAAACCTTGTTTGTAGGGACAGAGAAGGACAGTGAGGGAAACTGTCAGTGTGCTATTCTGTGCTAAACCAATCTTGCTGAACCATATTTGAAATCCTTGAGTTTAGGGACAGAGAAGGACACTCGGGGAAACTGTCAGTGTGCTATTCTGTGCTAAACCTTGTTTGTAGGGACAGAGAAGGACAGTGAGGGAAAGTGTCAGTGTGCTATTCTGTGCTAAACCAATCTTGCTGAACCATATTTGAAATCCTTGAGTTTAGGGACAGAGAAGGACACTCGGGGAAACTGTCAGTGTGCTATTCTGTGCTAAACCAATCTTGCTGAACCGTATTTGAAATCCTTGAGTTTAGGGACAGAGAAGGACACTCGTGGAAACTATCAGTGTGCTATTCTGTGCTAAATCTTGTTTGTAGGGACAGAGAAGGACAGTGAGGGAAACTATCAGTGTGCTATTCTGTGCTAAACCTTGTTTGTAGGGACAGAGAAGGACAGTGAGGGAAACTGTCAGTGTGCTATTCTGTGCTAAACCAATTTTGCTGAACCATATTTGAAATCCTTGAGTTTAGGGACAGAGAAGGACACTCGGGGAAACTGTCAGTGTGCTATTCTGTGCTAAACCTTGTTTGTAGGGACAGAGAAGGACAGTGAGGGAAACTATCAGTGTCCTATTCTGTGCTAAACCTTGTTTGTAGGGATAGAGAAGGACAGTGAGGGAAACTGTCAGTGTGCTATTCTGTGCTAAACCAATCTTGCTGAACCATATTTGAAATCCTTGAGTTTAGGGACAGAGAAGGACACTCAGGGAAACTGTCAGTGTGCTATTCTGTGCTAAACCAATCTTGCTGAACCGTATTTGAAATCCTTGAGTTTAGGGACAGAGAAGGACACTCGGGGAAACTATCAGTGTGCTATTCTGTGCTAAACCTTGTTTGTAGGGACAGAGAAGGACAGTGAGGGAAACTGTCAGTGTGCTATTCTGTGCTAAACCTTGTTTGTAGGGACAGAGAAGGACAGTGAGGGAAAGTGTCAGTGTGCTATTCTGTGCTAAACCTTGTTTGTAGGGACAGAGAAGGACAGTGAGGGAAACTGTCAGTGTGCTATTCTGTGCTAAACCAATCTTGCTGAACCATATTTGAAATCCTTGAGTTTAGGGACAGAGAAGGACACTCGGGGAAACTGTCAGTGTGCTATTCTGTGCTAAACCAATCTTGCTGAACCGTATTTGAAATCCTTGAGTTTAGGGACAGAGAAGGACACTCGGGGAAACTATCAGTGTGCTATTCTGTGCTAAACCTTGTTTGTAGGGACAGAGAAGGACAGTGAGGGAAACTGTCAGTGTGCTATTCTGTGCTAAACCTTGTTTGTAGGGACAGAGAAGGACAGTGAGGGAAAGTGTCAGTGTGCTATTCTGTGCTAAACCTTGTTTGTAGGGACAGAGAAGGACAGTGAGGGAAACTGTCAGTGTGCTATTCTGTGCTAAACCAATCTTGCTGAACCATATTTGAAATCCTTGAGTTTAGGGACAGAGAAGGGCACTCGGGGAAACTGTCAGTGTGCTATTCTGTGCTAAACCTTGTTTGTAGGGACAGAGAAGCACAGTGAGGGAAACTATCAGTGTCCTATTCTGTGCTAAACCTTGTTTGTAGGGACAGAGAAGGACAGTGAGGGAAACTGTCAGTGTGCTATTCTGTGCTAAACCAATCTTGCTGAACCATATTTGAAATCCTTGAGTTTAGGGACAGAGAAGGACACTCGGGGAAACTGTCAGTGTGCTATTCTGTGCTAAACCAATCTTGCTGAACCGTATTTGAAATCCTTGAGTTTAGGGACAGAGAAGGACACTCGGGGAAACTTTCAGTGTGCTATTCTGTGCTAAACCTTGTTTGTAGGGACAGAGAAGGACAGTGAGGGAAAGTGTCAGTGTGCTATTCTGTGCTAAACCAATCTTGCTGAAGCATATTGCAAATCCTTGTGTTTAGGGACAGAGAAGGATAGGCAGGGGACAGTGTCAGTGTCATTGTTGCTAAGCCTCCTGCACAGTATACACCTGAAGGTAGCCCTTATTGCTGTTTTTCCCATCTCCCTGCAGGCCATCCATTAAAATGTCTGGAAGGCAAACAAGGAGAGGCAGACAGTCAGGAGGCAAAAAAAGAGGGCAAGCAGGCTCTGTGTCTGGGGGCAACAGTGCTGGTCGTGGACGCGGTGCATTGTCATCAGCACATGGCCATGGGACACGCTTGTCCTTCTTTTCGGCAGCTGGACATGTTGAGGCACATCATGCCGAAGACTTGGTAGAGTGGATGACCAAGCCCACCTCATCCTCCTCATCCTCTCTCACCCAGGCTCAGGGTACTGGCAAAGCAGCTGCCAAAGCGTCCTCTTCTCTGGTATCAATGTCATCATTAGTCACTCCTTCCCTAGACCCACCATGTCCTCCTCCTGAGGAGTCCCCCGAACTGTTTGAGCACAGTGTTGGGTACATGCTCCAGGAGGATGCCCAGCATTTCGAAGGATCTGATGATGATACCCAGCTAGAGGAAGGCAGTAGCGTGAGAGCAGAGAGAGGGGATGCTCAAGAAGGACACCAATCTGGCAGTCATGCTCCAGCAGCTGCAGCATATTGCCAGATTGGCTCCAGTGATGAGGAGGGAGGGGATGATGAGGTCACTGACTCCACGTGGGTGCCTAATAGGAGAGAGGAGGAGGAGGAGGATGAGGAGGAGGCACATCTCCAACGAGGCAGGATGCCCTTGGGTGGCCAGCGTATGGGCAGCACACCGACGGAATCACACCGCAGAGCTCCGCCTGTGCAGGGCGCTGCCTCTGCCCGTCATTC
Organism: Rana muscosa; assembly: GCA_029206835.1. Classification (NCBI taxonomy): domain Eukaryota; kingdom Metazoa; phylum Chordata; class Amphibia; order Anura; family Ranidae; genus Rana; species Rana muscosa. Next base: position 1,247,115,395 of record CM055122.1, read on the forward strand.
AAAAAGTTCTTTGGTGTGGGCCTTTTTTGAGGCGAGTGCATCAGATCGCACAGCTGCTGTTTGCAACATATGTCTTAAGCGTATATCGCGTGGCCAAAACATCAGCCGCTTGGGCACCACATGCTTGATCAGACATATGTTGACCTGCCATGCAGCTCGTTGGCAAGCCTACCTTAAAGACCCACACCAAAAAACAAAGCGGACCTCTCCTTGCACCGCATCAGCTGGGATCTCCAACCCCACTATACCTTCAGTCCTCTCTGAAACCTGCACTGAGAGGAATGAAGGTGTAGAATTACGTGTGTCACAGCCAAGTACTTGCGGCCACTCTGCTAGCAGTACACCGACGTCCGATTCTAGCAGGCAAATTTCCCTGCCCCAGCTGCTGGACCGTCGAAAGAAGTTCACTCCCAGCCATCCACATGCCCAGCGGTTGAATGCTAGCTTGGCTAAATTGCTAGCGCTTCAACTGCTGCCTTTTCAGTTGGTAGACTCGGCCCCCTTCCGTGAGTTTGTGCAATGTGCGGTTCCTCAGTGGCAGGTTCCCAAACGTCACTTTTTCTCACGGAAGGCGATTCCGGCTCTCCACAGGCATGTGGAAGGCAATGTCTTGGCCTCGCTGGACAGGGCGGTCAGCGGTAAGGTGCATATTACCGCTGACTCATGGTCCAGCAGGCATGGACAGGGACGTTACCTTTCTTTCACGGCCCATTGGGTCACTCTTTTGGCAGCTGGGAAGGATGCAGGACAAGGTGCAGTAGTGTTGGAGGTTGTTCCACCGCCACGCCTCCAAAATGCTACTACTGGTTGTGACACACCTCTCTCCTCCACCCCCTCCTCTTCTTCTTCCTCCATGGCCTCTTCTGTGCTTTGTCCTCGGAACCAGCGGTGCTCCGTAGGCGTTCAAGGGGCTACGCAAGTACGCAGGCAAAAAGATGCCATGCCGTGCTTGCGCTGGTGTGTTTGGGGGACAGGAGCCACACTGGGGCAGAGGTCCTGTCTGCTCTGCAGGGGCAGGCCGAGAGGTGGTTGACGCCACGCCAGCTTAAGCCAGGAATGGTGGTTTGCGACAATGGCACCAACCTCCTCTCCGCCCACCGACAGGGACAACTGACCCATGTGCCCTGTGTGGCTCACGTCCTTAACCTGGTGGTGCAGCGGTTCTTGGGCAGGTACCCGGGCTTACAGGATGTCCTGAGGCAGGCCAGGAAAGTCTGTGTGCATTTCCGCAGATCTTATAATGCCAGTGCTCGCCTGGCTGAGCTGCAAAAGGAGTTGAACCTGCCCAAGAACCGCCTTATATGTGACATGCCCACCAGGTGGAACTCAACGTTGGCCATGCTGCAGCGGCTGCACACGAAGCAGAGGGCCATCAATGAGTACCTGTGCGACTACGGCACCAGGACAGGGTCAGGGGAGCTCGGTTTTTTTTCACCACGCCAGTGGGGCATGATCAGGGATGCATGCACTGTCCTGGCACCATTTGAGGAGGCCACGAGGATGGTGAGCAGTGACAGTGCATGCATCAGTGACACTGTACCTCTTGTCCACCTGTTGGAGCACACGCTGCGTGGAATAATGGACAGGGCACTTGAGGCAGAACAGAGGCAGGAAGAGGAGGACTTCCTTGCCTCTCAAGGCCCCCTTTACCCAGACAGTGTTCCTTCTGTCCCACCCATCGCACAGGAAGAGGAGGAGGAGGAGGAGGAGGAGGATTGTGTCAGCATGGAGGTGGAGGCTGGCACTCAGCATCATCAGCAGCAGTCTTTTAGGGATGATTTACAGTCCCAAGAAACCAGTGGACTTGTACATGGCTGGGAGGAGGTGGCTGCGGATCATGTCGTCCTTAGTGACCCAGAGGACTCCGGACTGAATGCCTCAGCTAACCTACGCTGCATGGCCTCCCTGATCCTGCAAAGTCTGCGGAAGGATCCTCGTATTCTTCGGATCAAGGAGAGGGACCATTACTGGCTGGCCACTCTCCTTGATCCACGGTACAAGGGTAAGGTTGCGGACCTTATGTTACCGTCGCAGAGGGAGCAGAGGATGAGACAACTCCGGGAGGCCTTGCAGAAAGGTCTGTGCAACGCGTTCCCAGAGACTGGGAGGTTACAAACTCCTGGTCCTGGACAACGAGTTGCTGAGGCTTCGGGCAGTCAAAGAAGGAGCGGTGGGGAAGGTGGCCGTCTGACCGATGCGTTCAGACAATTCTTTAGTCCGCAGCCCCAAAGTATGATCGGTTCCAGCAACCATCGCCAGCGTCTGATATACATGGTGCAGGAATACCTAGGGGCAAGGTCAGACTTGGACACCTTGCCCACCGAAAATCCTCTGGCTTACTGGGTCTTGAGGATGGATCACTGGCCAGAGCTTGCACAGTATGCAATTGAGCTACTGGCCTGTCCTGCATCCAGCGTTCTTTCAGAACGCACATTCAGTGCTGCTGGAGGATTTGTCATGGATCACAGGGTGCGCCTGTCCACCGACTCGGTTGATCGACTGACTTTCATCAAGATGAACCAGTCTTCTATCACCACCAGCTACCACACACCTGATGCTGATATAACAGACTAATTGATTTTAAAATGTCACATCCCTTCAAGACTGATGCTGATGTTGAGTGCCTGTGCTGTTATGTTGACTGGCTATCCTCCTCCTCCTCCTTCTCAATTATCCGATTAATGATGATAGCTTGGAAGATCATTTTGGTTTATGGGTGCCGCCACCAGTGGCTAAGGCCCAATTTTTCAGCCCCTGTTTAACAGGGGCGTGTAATTACAATTTTTGATGCAATACTTTGCAACAGGGCTCATTGCTGTGCTCCAAGTACAGTATCTGTGAGGGGTTGCAGTGTTGTGCCACCAGTGGCTAAGGCCCAATTTTGCAGCCCCTGTTTAACAGGGGCGTGTAATTACAATTTTTGATGCAATACTTTGCAACAGGGCTCATTGCTGTGCTCCAAGTACAGTATCTGTGAGGGGTTGCAGTGTTGTGCCACCAGTGCCTAAGGGCCAATTTTTCAGCCCCTGTTCAACAGGGGCATGCAATTATAATTATTGATCTAATAATTCACAGCAGGGCCCATTGCTGCGCCCACCAAGAGTAACTGTCAGGCCTTACAGTGTTGTGTCAACACCACCACCACCACCACCACCAAAGGCCCAATTTTTCAGCCCCTGTTCAACAGGGGCATGCAATTATAATTATTGATCTAATAATTCACAGCAGGGCCCATTGCTGCGCCCACCAAGAGTAACTGTCAGGCCTTACAGTGTTGTGTCAACACCACCACCACCACCACCACCACCACCACCAAAGGCCCAATTTTTCAGCCCCTGTTCAACAGGGGCATGCAATTATAATTATTGATCTAATAATTCACAGCAGGGCCCATTGCTGCGCCCACCAAGAGTAACTGTCAGGCCTTACAGTGTTGTGGCACCAGCACCACCATCAAAGGCCCAATTTTTACTACCACTGTTCAACAATTATATGTTATTACAATTCCTGATATAATAGTTGACAGCAGGGCGTTCCAGCACCCACCAAGAGTAACTGTGAGTGCTTACAGTGTTGTGCCAACACCAACACCTAAGGGGCCAATTTCTGCAGAGTATATACGGCAGGTCCCTACTTTCAAACATCCAACTTACAAACGACTCCTACTTGCAAACGGAAGAAGACAACAGGAAGTGAGAGGAAATCTACCCCTAGGAAGGAAAATTCTCTCCTGTAAGAATTAATATGGGAGAAAGGTGTCTCCTCTCTGGTAATGGGCTGGGGTAGGGGGGGGGGTGATGGGGTAGCTATGCCATTTTTCTTAAAGATTTTCATCCATATTACCGGGACCAGACATTACATTAAAGCCGCAAGCAGTTTTAAATGGCTTTTTTTTCCTTTAGAAATGTCATTTTGTGCAGGGACAGTTCTAAACACGGGAAACACGTGGCACTTCGCAGGCATACTTTAGACACCCCCCAGGTACGATATTTAAAGGAATATTTGACTTTTTTTTTTCACTTTATGCATCATTAAAATGACTGCTCCCGAAAAACGTCCGTTTTTAAAACTTTTTTTTGCATTGATACATGTCCCCTGGTGCAGAACCCGGGTTCCCAAACTCTGTTTAGGACAATAACATGGATAATAGTCGTTATAATTAGCACTTTAGAATTCGAACGTTCGCATCCATTGTATTTAATAGGGTTCTAATGTTCGTGCGAACTTTCGGTCCGTTCGCGGGTTCTGGTGCGAACCGAACCCGGGGGTGTTCGGCTCATCACTAATCCTCAATAAGGACTTCTTCAAATACCAAAGTGTGCAGCACCCCCTGGCCTCTATCATATGGTCAGACCAGCCCTTCACTGCCGACATCATACAAATCTATGAACACCCTGCATCCTCTACAAAGTGATCCTCAATTTTCTACAAAACGCTTGACTCCACACAGAACCCCAAAATATTACCATCAATTGGAAAATGGGAGAAAACTCAAAAATGTCTCTGCAGATCTAACAGCTTGGCACCTAGCAACACACCTCACTCTAAAAGACTCTAGATGCATCTAACATTGGGAAACAGCACAGAAGCTACTTCACGAATGGTGTTACACCCCAAAAAATTATCTAGCTATGCTAATATCTTACTAAACCTGATGATATTTACCTTATTAAAAAAGATATCCCTCTATCTGCCTCCTTGACGTACATTTAAAGTTACCTACTACCTCACTACAACACTTCCCCCCCTGAACAGAATCTTGGCCTGCAATATATGATACTGCTTTGATGCATTTGTATTCGCCATTGTTTCTTTGATTATCTTCTTTTATATTGCATCACCACTGCCTTACGATGCACTTGTAAGTAAAATTTTGTAAGACTTCAATAAAACTTTAACTTAAAAAATATATATATATTATCTATAACTATTAGTATCCAGATATATTTTGTGCATTTAGGAAAGAATCCAAGCCTTTTTTAAAACAATCTACAATTGTCAGGGCTGGGTTCAGCCCTTCCTTCTCTGTGCCGGCAGCTCAGCTGTCAGCTAACTGCCAGCTTCCATCTCTCCACAGTGATCCACCTGTTGATGATCTGCTCGTCAGCTCTGCCTACTTAAGGACTTCCAGTTCATTTGCTCTTCGCCTTCGCCTGTGTTAACATCACAAGAGACTTTCTCCTGCGTTCCAGTTGAAGACCTGCTTGACTTTTGTCCCCTCTGGCTACGGATCCTGCTTGCTGTTCTATTACCTTCATCGCTGGCTCTTGGACTTTGGCTTGGCCGACTACCCGATCCGGTTACTGAACTCTGGCTATGTTTTGACTACGCTTACTCTGTTTACCTTTTTATTATTTATTATGAAACAAGTGTTATTTAACTGTACTTCTGTCTCGGTCTGATTCATGGTTTCTGACAACAATCTACTGAGCTGAACCAACACACATTTTCACAGCTCTTACTGTGAAGAAGCCTTTCCGTATTTGGAGGTTAAATCTCTTCAGGTGTAAAGCATGTCCCCTTGTCCTCTGTGATGACCTTAAAGTGAATAACTCTATACCAAGTTGATCATATCCCCCCTTAATCTTCTGTTCTCATGAGAGAATACATTCAGGTCAGCTAATCGTTGCTTTTATTAGTTTGGTTGCCCTTCTCTGCACTTTCTCCAGTTCCCCAACATCCTTTTTGTGAACTGGTGCCCAAAACTGAACTGCATATTCCAGATAAGGTCTTACTAATGATTTGTACAATACAGGAAAGGATTTTGCATACTTCCTCACAGCACTTCTCACACACACCCACAACTGGGTCATTTCTGATGACACCAACTCCTCAGTTGACTTAGAAGCAGTGTACTTAGGTTCCTATGAAACCCTGCATATTCTACCATATTGAGTCCATTGAGCCCCTTTCCCTCTCACCCTAGCTATGAAGGCGGTGCTCAAGGCCTGGTGCTCCACTGTACTAGCAGGCACCTCAATCATTCCTCAGTGGTCACCCCATACACTACTTCGGTTTAACCCAGGTCTCCCGGAATTTTTCAGTCTATTCCAGATCCAATAATTTGGTAATTCAAGGGCATTAAGACACTTACACACATTTGTACAGATGGAGATCTGACCACATTTGACAATCTGAAACACTGCTTCGGTCTGTCTAACTCTTATTTTTTCAGATACTTACAGCTCCGGCATGCCTACCATTCTCAATTCAGAGCAACTGCGATTGTGGTGGAGACCCCAGACCTTGAATGTATACTTAGCGATGATACCTTATCAAAGCCATTGTCTATCTTGTACAGGGCTCTCCAGCCTTCTGTACCTGTTAGCATCGAACAACTCCGCTCTGCATGGCAGTCAGTTGCTCCTGACATTGATAGTAAGGATTGGGAGGATGTGTGGGATTATCCCTTTTCCCAACTGGTGGCCTGTCGGGATAAACTCATTAAATTCAAAATAGTGCATAGACTATATTTGACACTGTATAAATTGCATAGAATATACCCTGGGGCCTCCTTTCACTGTTGGAGATGTGTGGATGGCCATGCAAATTTTCACCACATTTACACCACACCCCTTTATAAAATAACTTATGAATCTCATGGGCGTTCTCAAAAGTTCAACAAGGTGTGGGACTTATGGCTAGATTCTCCATCCACGGCCACATAGTATCTGATATTATAGTTATTGGGTGATTGCATCCTCTATGATTTCAGGACAAAGGTGATCTGAGAAATCTCAGTGGTTATCTGGGAAAAGAAATGTTATATATTCATTAATGTTTGTAATGTTCAGTAAATCATATAAAATGTATTACAAATATAAATATACATAGTATAGCAAGCTAGAAAGTCCATATGTGATGAATTCCAACACTAAAATGTAATGCTCAAAAAATAAACTTCTAGTTCTTCACCACGAGTGCCTAATAGATGGGTGGCCAATCACTAGAAAATTATGACCCCTTTTTACAGGAAGGTCAAACAGCGCTTCTGGAATACCAATTGATTCCACTGACAGCACAGTTCCACTCCACTGGCCCCTCGAGATGAAACTAGAAAATGAAAAATAACTCTACAAGATACATAGAGGAAGGTGTAGTGTAGTAATTTTATTAAGGTAAAAAATGACAACAACAAATGGTGATTACACTCACATGTTGCAGTGCCAATCCATGCACCAGGTGTAATCAGTATGTGCCAGTCGACTAGTCCATGAAGAATGGTGTCTGGTCTGCGTCTCTCCTAAAGGAAAAGCCTGAATGGGATGTAGGATCAGGACCTGGAATGGCGGATCCTCTACTCTGGCGTCTTCAGGAAGTGATGTCACACCGCTTCTAGCTTGCTTATAAGTGAATGGGAAGGATACTTTTGGTGGGACTCCTCCAAAATGGAGAAGAAGACAAATATATGATGCAAAATCTCCCTCTTGGGGATGCGGCCTTGCACACACTGTCCCCACCATACAACATAAACCAGCTCTAAATCACAATTAGTAGACTAAAAAGCATTTATAAAACATTATTAACATCGCAAAATGATCGAAATATACAAAAATCCATCATAGCTAAAATCCTAACATATTATAAAAGAACAATACAAAATAGCACCATCTAGTGGCCAAAAAGTATATATATATATATATATATATATATATATATATATATATATATGTATATATATATATATATATTGTGACAGCAGGAAGGTAAAGTCACCTGGTTGCATCCAGGGGGGTAGATATATTTCGCCCAGATTCAGGCTTTACGCCGACTTATACAACTAGGTGGAGAGTTGTATAAGGCTAGTGGGCTCATGGATGACTCATACCTCTAGGGAGAGTGTGGGGCGTCGTACAGACAGGGAGTTGATGAGACCAGCTGAAGCTTGTCAGCTCATTTAGGCCTCTATAAGAACTCCCAGCTTCATTAGATGTTAGCTCATGCCTGGAACCAGACCTGTGTGGACTGTCTAGGGAGAGTGAACCCCTGTGCGGTGAGACAAAGCCTGTGTGGCTATTTGCTTGGACATTTAAAACCAGGGACTTAGGGACTAGGACAGCACTAGGCTGATCCCAGTTGTTAGTTAGGAAACCTGTATGTTTAGTCAGAGGTCAACTTGACCAGGATTTATTTTGGTTATGTTTCTTTTGCTTTGCTGTGTTTTGTCACTGTAAATAGAAAATAAACCGCACCTTTTTGATTTTGAAAACCACAACCTCCGTTTGCTGGGCCTGTTTTGTGTGGGGAGCCCATCCCGGGGGTCACACACACCCGCTGCCGAGCTAACCCCCTCACAGTTGGTGGAGAATGCGGGCAGTTTTTTTTTAAGCCAGCATGGAGGAGATACTGAAGCAGCTGGCTCTAGCAAATGCCAATCAACAGCAGACAAATGCAGGTTTGCAAAAGAGCCTTGCAGCTCATCAACAGAGCCTTGCAGCTCAACAACAGAACTTCGCAGCCCAGCAGCAAGCTCATCAACAGAGCCTTGCAGCCCAGCAGCAGACAAACGCAACTTTGCAACAGAGTCTGGAGGCTCAGCAACGAGCCCAGCAGCAATCTGAGGCCCGCTTCATAGACCTGTTGCAGAAGCAAGAGCAGAGACTACAACAACAGATGGAAGCAGTAATGCAGCAACGTCCGCAGACCAGTGAGGAAAGCCGTCCCACTAATACCGCGTCCTTTGGGGTGAGTCGTTTATTGACAAAAATGACTGGAGAGGATGATCCAGAGGTATTTTTGACCACATTTGAAAGGACCGCTGAAAGAGAAAAGTGGCCTGAGGAGCAGTGGGCTGGACTGGTGGCTCCTCTGTTAACTGGTGAATCGCAGAAAGCTTACTATGACCTAGAGCCTAACCAAGCAAAAGACTATGTGATGCTAAAAGCTGAAATATTGGCAAGGCTGGGTGTCACCCAGGCTGTCCGGGCTCAGCGTGTGCATAACTGGACTTTCCAGCTTGGAAAACCCCCCAGGTCTCAAATGTATGATCTCATTCACCTGAGCAGAAAGTGGCTACAGCCAGAGACTTTGTCCGCACCAAAGATTGTGGAACGTGTTGTAATGGATCGGTTTTTGAGAGCTCTTCCTACTGCCATCCAAAAGTGGGTAAGCCATGGAGACCCAGAGACGGCCGATGGTCTTGTGGATCGTGTGGAGAAATACTTGGCTACAGAGAACCTGACGGCCTCTTCCAGAGACACTCGGACTTTCCACCCTAAGACCAGACCATCCCCAGGGGCGGATAAGAGGATTCCAAGGGGTGAGGGTGGAGAGAGTGAGAGGGTGGGAGCTCTACCCCAAGTTTGGCGAGAACAGCCTGGGAAATCAGCGGCTCAAGAGGCCGCAAGAAGGAACGTTTGCTACCGCTGCCGGCAAGCGGGACATATTGCAGCCAATTGCCCGGTTGTGGAGGAACCCATGCAGTGTGACTTTCTGACGGGCAGACGTCAGTCGCTGTGTGCGACAGTCGCATGCACTGCCATTCGAGGAACTGAGAAACATTTATGCAAAATGTGTGTTAATGGTAGAAATGTTGTGGTATTGCTGGATTCAGGTAGCCTTGTGACCCTGATAAAGGCTGAGTTAGTTAAAACAGAGGTCTCTGGGAATAGCAAGGTAGCTGTTATTTGTGTGCATGGGGACACCCGAGAGTATCCAGTGACTACAGTGTGTTTCGAGACCCCCAAAGGTACCCTCTCTCATCCAGTGGGCTTAGTATCTCAGTTACCGCATGACGCCATTGTGGGAAGGGATTTTCCGAAGTTCTGGGAACTGTGGGATGATCCTGAGCCCCTCACTGGTGCCCCTATGTACCAGGAATGTGATAGCCAGAACTCCCCTGAGAGTGGTGAGGACTCTCCGGAATTTCCCTTATCAGTATTGGCAGGGGAGACTCAAGAAACCGGAGAGGAGCCCACCTCCTCAGACGAAAACCTACCGTCTGTGGAGTTTTCTGATCTTGAGGTTCAGAGGGAAAACTTTGCCACAGAACAGTTGAAAGACCCCGCCCTAATAAAGGCACGGGAAAACGTAGTGAAAATAGATGGCGAGTTAGTGAACCCAGATAATACCTGCACTTACCCATACTTCAGCGTAGAGAAGGACCTACTGTATCGGGTGGCAAAAAGGGCAGAAGAAACCGTTGAGCAGCTTGTGGTGCCCAAACCTTACAGGAAGTTGGTGTTGGAGTTGGCCCATGGGCACATTCTTGGAGGTCATCTGGGGACAGAGAAAACCCGAGAGAGGGTATTACAGAGATTCTATTGGCCGGGGGTGATGAAGGACGTAGAAAATTATTGTTCCTCCTGCCCTGTGTGTCAGAGGTTGGCCCCGATGCCACATTTCCGTAGCCCGCTGGTCCCTCTACCCATCATTGAGGTCCCGTTTGAGAGGATCGCCATGGATTTGGTAGGTCCTATAATCAAGTCCGCTAGGGGGCACAGTACATATTAGTTATAATGGACTATGCCACCCGTTATCCAGAAGCGATCCCTCTCCGAAATACCTCGGCCAAAACCATAGCCAAAGAGCTATCTCTTGTTTTTAGCCGGGTGGGTATTTGTAAAGAACTGCTTACGGACCAAGGTACACCCTTTATGTCCCGGGTTATGAAAGAGCTGTGTAAATTGTTCAAAGTGACGCAATTGCGTACGTCTGTGTATCACCCCCAAACCGATGGGCTGGTTGAAAGATTCAACAAAACCCTAAAACAAATGTTGAAGAAAGTGGTGGATAGAGATGGAAAGGATTGGGACTGTTTACTTCCTTATTTGATGTTTGCTATTAGGGAGGTGCCCCAATCCTCTACGGGATTCTCCCCCTTTGAGTTACTGTATGGGAGACACCCAAGAGGGCTGTTGGATATTGCCAAGGAAACTTGGGAAAGTGAGAGTTCTCCCCACAGGAGTGTGATTGAGCATGTCGCCCTGATGCAAGATCGAATTGCACAGGTAATGCCCATCGTGAAGGAACATTTGGCCCAAGCGCAGTTGGCACAGCAGAGAGTGTACAACCGTGGAGCCAAGACCCGTACCTTTTCCCCGGGGGATAGGATATTGGTACTTGTCCCTACGGTTGAAAGTAAATTCCTTGCCAAATGGCAAGGCCCCTACTAGATAATGGAAAAAGTGAGCGAAGTGAATTACAAGGTCAGACAACCAGGAAGGCGAAAGCCCGAACAGATCTATCACGTTAATCTGTTGAAAGCCTGGAGGGATAGAGAGTCCCTAGTCGCAGACACTTGGTCACCAGCTCAAACTGGTTGCGTGATTCCTGAGGTTGGAATAGCAGCCACCTTGTCACAACCCCAACAACAGGAGGTTAAGGAGTTTGTGCTTCGCAACAAGGAGGTATTCTCTGAGCTGCCGGGACAAACATCTGGGGTAGAGCATGACATCATTACCCCGCCCGGTGAAAGGGTGAAGTTAAAACCCTATCGGATCCCAGAGGCTCGACGGGAGGCAATACGGGAGGAAGTACAGAAAATGCTGAACTTAGGGGTGATAGAGGAGTCCCAAAGTGATTGGTCTAGTCCCATCGTGTTGGTGCCTAAACCGGATGGGAGCTGGCGATTTTGTAACGATTTTCGTCAGTTGAACAAAGTTACAAAATTTGACACCTACCCCATGCCACGTATAGATGAGTTGATCGACCGGCTGGGAACAGCCCGATACATGACGACTCTTGACCTCACAAAAGGGTATTGGCAAATCCCCCTGGCCAAGTCGGCCAAAGAGAAAACCGCATTTGTAACCCCAGACGGGGCGTTCCAATATAAAAGAATGCCGTTCGGGTTACAGAATGCGCCGGCCACATTCCAGCGGAAAATGGACCAGATGCTGAGGCCCCATCGGAAGTATGCTGCGGCTTACCTGGATGACGTAATTGTCCATAGCACAGATTGGGCCTCACATCTGCCAAAAGTGCAAGCAGTCCTGGACTCTGTTCGGGAAGCGGGGTTTACGGCTAACCCCAAGAAGTGTACCATTGGGCAGGAGGAGGCCAAATATCTTGGGTACACCATTGGGAGGGGAGTAATAAAACCCCAACTCAACAAAGTCGAGGCCATCCAGAGTTGGCCACGTCCCAACAGCAAGAAGCAGGTACGAGCCTTTCTGGGAATCGCTGGGTATTATCGGCGATTCATTCCCCACTTTGCTTCTAAGGCTGTGCCCCTAACCAACCTGACGAAGGGGAAAGGGTCGGTCATGATTAAATGGACCCCCGAGGCTGAGGCAGCATTCCAATTCTTGAAACAAGCCTTATGTAGCCAGCCAGTGTTGTACTCACCCGACTTCTCTAAAGACTTTGTCGTACAAAGTGATGCGTCAGATGTGGGGTTAGGAGCAGTATTGTCCCAGGTCTGGAACGGGGAAGAGCACCCAGTCATTTACCTCAGCAGGAAGTTGAAGTCCCATGAGGTAAATTATGCCACCGTTGAAAAGGAGTGTTTAGCGGTGAAGTGGGCTCTAGATTCCCTTCGGTACTACCTGCTAGGTAGGCACTTTGACATGGTTACGGATCACGCTCCGTTAAAGTGGATGGCTCAAAACAAGGAAACAAATAGAAGAGTGAATAGGTGGTTCCTGGCCCTCCAGGAATTCAACTTCACAGTAAAGCATCGCCCTGGCGTTCAAATGGGGAATGTGGATGCTTTGTCTCGAGTACATGAATGCCTGATTGCTGGTGTTCCAACCCCGAGGTTAAAACAAGAGGGGGGGGTATGTGACAGCAGGAAGGTAAAGTCACCTGGTTGCATCCAGGGGGGTAGATATATTTCGCCCAGATTCAGGCTTTACGCCGACTTATACAACTAGGTGGAGAGTTGTATAAGGCTAGTGGGCTCATGGATGACTCATACCTCTAGGGAGAGTGTGGGGCGTCGTACAGACAGGGAGTTGATGAGACCAGCTGAAGCTTGTCAGCTCATTTAGGCCTCTATAAGAACTCCCAGCTTCATTAGATGTTAGCTCATGCCTGGAACCAGACCTGTGTGGACTGTCTAGGGAGAGTGAACCCCTGTGCGGTGAGACAAAGCCTGTGTGGCTATTTGCTTGGACATTTAAAACCAGGGACTTAGGGACTAGGACAGCACTAGGCTGATCCCAGTTGTTAGTTAGGAAACCTGTATGTTTAGTCAGAGGTCAACTTGACCAGGATTTATTTTGGTTATGTTTCTTTTGCTTTGCTGTGTTTTGTCACTGTAAATAGAAAATAAACCGCACCTTTTTGATTTTGAAAACCACAACCTCCGTTTGCTGGGCCTGTTTTGTGTGGGGAGCCCATCCCGGGGGTCACACACACCCGCTGCCGAGCTAACCCCCTCACAATATATATATATATATATATATATATATATATATTTATATATATATATATATATATATATATATATATATATATATATATATATATATATATGTAGCACACAGATCCCTCACCCTGCTTACCTCCACTCGCAGAGTGGGACACACCATGCCACATGCCCAATATCCTCCATCTTGTAGAGGGTGAGCGGTGTTAATTAATTTGGGTCCTGCAGCGAGTTACCTCCTTCCGTTGGTTCTCATCCCTAGAGTGTAGGGAAAAGTCTATTCACTCTCTAGGAAGGCCGATGTCCAGACAATATTAAACTCAATAAAAGGAGTTTATTTTACTTGCTTGCAACTTGGCAGGAGGTTGGAGATAAAGAGGATGAACAGGGAGGCTGGTTCAGGCACACAGTACTTAATCACCACTCGTCGCCACTCAAGCCTGAGTGGGCTTTGCTCACCCGGATAGTCCCCTCTCACGGTCCTAGCAGCCAGTGTGGAGCACGAAACATTCAATGTAAGCTTTTCCTTGGGATACGATCAGGACATGAACCTCTAAGTCCCTTACTTCCCAGCACTTGTAACACGGGCACCCTGGGACTCCTCTGTTGGCGTAGGCCTCAGCTAAAGGTGCTGAGCCTACCCGGAACGATGTGGCCTCGGGCTAAAGGTGCCCGGGACCGAACACGCACCCCTGGCCTGGAGGGACACAGGGCGCAAACTGCTCCCCGAACAATGGCGTCTGCCCCTTATGTACCCTCTCCCGGCATGCACAGCAGGCAGACCACGCCCACTGCACGGCCGCCGAGAGAGGACACCCAATAGCGCTGCAACGCTACCTGTGGTTCAACCCGAGATCTGAGCGACAGCACCACCCACAGGCCACATGGAACTGTACTGCCAGGCAACACCACAACAGAGCAGAGGCCTAATGAAAGAAATCCAGCAGCCTGAGCCTAACTACTTGCTCAGGCTGACCCCTAAATTTAAGCATAGCGACCCCAATTTTGGGGGTCCGCTACATATATATATATATATATATATATATATATATATATATATATATATATATAAACTAGATGCGTGCATAATGGCATATGGGGGGAACCCCACAAAATAACGCCATCTAGTGGCCAATAAATAAAAGGCCAGAACACACACATATATATATATATATATATATATATATATATATATATATATACATAGCCAATATGATAGCACTGGCGATGAGATACATGAAAAATTTAAATATTTTAAAGAAATATAAAAAAATTGTATGTATTGTGAGGGGGTTAACTCGGTAGCGGGTGTGTGTGACCCCCTGGTTGGGCTCCCCACACAAAAACAGGGCCAGCAGACGGAGGTTGTGGTTTTCAAAATCAAAAGGTGCGGTTTATTTCTCTATGTACAGTGACAAAAACACAGCAAAGCCAAAAAGAAACATAAACAAAATAAATCCAGGTCAGCTTGACCTCTGACTAAACATGCAGGTTTCCTAACTAACAACTGGGATCAGCCTGGTGCTGTCCTAGTCCCTAAGTCCCTGGTTTAGTCAATGTCCAAACAAATAGCCACACAGGCTTTTTCTCACCGCACAGGGGTTCACTCTCCCTAGACAGTCCACACAGGTCTGGTTCCAGGCATGAGCAAACACCTAATGAATCTGGGAGTTTTTATAGAGGCCTTAAACGAACTGACAGGCTTCAGCTGGCCTCATCAACTCCCTGTCTGCACGACGCCCAGCCCTCTCCCTAGAGGTATGAGTCATCCATGAGCCCACTAGCCTCAGCTGGGCTTCATCAACTCCCTCCCTAGTTGTATAAGTCGGCATAAAGCCTGAATCTGGGAGAAATATATCTACCCCCCTGGATGCAACCAGGTGACTTTACCTTCCTGCTGTCACATACCCCCCCCTCTTGTTTTAACCTTGGGGTTGGAACACCAGCAATCAGGCATTCATGTACTCGAGACAAAGCATCCACATTCCCCATTTGAACGCCAGGGCGATGCTTTACTGTGAAGTTGAATTCCTGTAGGGCCAGGAACCACCTATTCACTCTTCTATTTGTCTCCTTGTTTTGAGCCATCCACTTTAACGGAGCGTGATCCGTAACCATGTCAAAGTGCCTACCTAGCAGATAGTACCGAAGGGAATCTAGAGCCCACTTCACCGCTAAACACTCCTTTTCAACCGTGGCGTAATTTACCTCATGGGACTTCAACTTCCTGCTGAGGTAAATGACTGGGTGCTCTTCCCCGTTCCAGACCTGGGACAATACTGCTCCTAACCCCACATCTGACGCATCACTTTGTACGACAAAGTCTTTAGAGAAGTCGGGTGAGTACAACACTGGCTGGCTACATAAGGCTTGTTTCAAGAATTGGAATGCTGCCTCAGCCTCGGGGGTCCATTTAATCATGACCGACCCTTTCCCTTTCGTCAGGTTGGTTAGGGGCACAGCCTTAGAAGCAAAGTGGAGAATGAAGCGCCGATAATAACCCGCGATTCCCAGAAAGGCCCGTACCTGCTTCTTGCTGTTGGGACGTGGCCAACTCTGGATGGCCTCGACTTTGTTGAGTTGGGGTTTTATCACTCCCCTGCCAATGGTGTACCCAAGATATTTGGCCTCCTCCTGCCCAATGGTACACTTCTTGGGGTTAGCCGTAAACCCCGCTTCCCGGATAGAGTCTAGGACTGCTTGCACTTTTGGCAGATGTGAGGCCCAATCTGTGCTATGGACAATTACGTCATCCAGGTAAGCCGCAGCATACTTCCGATGGGGCCTCAGTATCTGGTCCATTTTCCGCTGGAATGTGGCCGGCGCATTCTGTAACCCGAACGGCATTCTCTTATATTGGAACGCCCCGTCTGGGGTTACAAATGCGGTTTTCTCTTTGGCCGACTTGGCCAGGGGAATTTGCCAATACCCTTTTGTGAGGTCAAGAGTCGTCATGTATCGGGCTGTTCCCAGCCGGTCGATCAACTCATCTATACGTGGCATGGGGTAGGTGTCAAATTTTGTAACTTTGTTCAACTGACGAAAATCGTTACAAAATCGCCAGCTCCCATCCGGTTTAGGCACCAACACAATGGGACTAGACCAATCACTTTGGGACTCCTCTATCACCCCTAAGTTCAGCATTTTCTGTACTTCCTCCCGTATTGCCTCCCGTCGGGCCTCTGGGATCCGATAGGGTTTTAACTTCACCCTTTCACCGGGCGGGGTAATAATATCATGCTCTACCCCAGATGTTTGTCCCGGCAGCTCAGAGAACACCTCCTTGTTGCGAAGCACAAACTCCTTAACCTCCTGTTGTTGGGGTTGTGACAAGGTGGCTGCTATTCCAACCTCCGGAATCACGCAACCAGTTTGAGCTGGTGACCAAGTTTCTGCGACTAGGGACTCTCTATCCCTCCAGGCTTTCAACAGATTAACGTGATATATCTGTTCGGGCTTTCGCCTTCCTGGTTGTCTGACCTTGTAATTCACTTCGCTCACTTTTTCCATTATCTCGTAGGGGCCTTGCCATTTGGCAAGGAATTTACTTTCAACCGTAGGGACAAGTACCAATATCCTATCCCCCGGGGAAAAGGTACGGGTCTTGGCTCCACGGTTGTACACTCTCTGCTGTGCCAACTGCGCTTGGGCCAAATGTTCCTTCACGATGGGCATTACCTGTGCAATTCGATCTTGCATCAGGGCGACATGCTCAATCACACTCCTGTGGGGAGAACTCTCACTTTCCCAAGTTTCCTTGGCAATATCCAACAGCCCTCTTGGGTGTCTCCCATACAGTAACTCAAAGGGGGAGAATCCCGTAGAGGATTGGGGCACCTCCCTAATAGCAAACATCAAATAAGGAAGTAGACAGTCCCAATCCCTTCCATCTCTATCCACCACTTTCTTCAACATTTGTTTTAGGGTTTTGTTGAATCTTTCAACCAGCCCATCGGTTTGGGGGTGATACACAGATGTACGCAATTGCGTTACTTTGAACAATTTACACAGCTCTTTCATAACCCGGGACATAAAGGGTGTACCTTGGTCCGTAAGCAGTTCTTTACAAATACCCACCCGGCTAAACACAAGAGATAGCTCTTTGGCTATGGTTTTGGCCGAGGTATTTCTGAGAGGGATCGCTTCTGGATAACGGGTGGCATAGTCCATTATAACCAATATGTACTGGTGCCCCCTAGCGGACTTGATTATAGGACCTACCAAATCCATTGCGATTCTCTCAAACGGGACCTCAATGATGGGTAGAGGGACCAGCGGGCTACGGAAATGTGGCATCGGGGCCGACCTCTGACACACAGGGCAGGAGGAACAATAATTTTCTATGTCCTTCATCACCCCAGGCCAATAGAATCTCTGTAATACCCTCTCTCGGGTTTTCTCTGTCCCCAGATGACCTCCAAGAATGTGCCCATGGGCCAACTCCAACACCAACTTCCTGTAAGGTTTGGGCACCACAAGCTGCTCAACGGTTTCTTCTGCCCTTTTTGCCACCCGATACAGTAGGTCCTTCTCTACGCTGAAGTATGGGTAAGTGCAGGTATTATCTGGGTTCACTAACTCGCCATCTATTTCCACTACGTTTTCCCGTGCCTTTATTAGGGCGGGGTCTTTTAACTGTTCTGTGGCAAAATTTTCCCTGTGAACCTCCAGATCAGAAAACTCCACAGACGGTAGGTTTTCGTCTGAGGAGGTGGGCTCCTCTCCAGTTTCTTGAGTCTCCCCTGCCAATACTGACAAGGGAAATTCTGGAGAGTCCTCACCACTCTCAGAGGAGTTCTGGCTATAACATTCCTGGTACATAGGGGCAATTTGCTGCAATATGTCCCGCTTGCCGGCAGCGGTAGCAAACAATCCATTTGGCTGCCTCTTGAGCCCCTGACTTCCCAGGCTGTTCTCGCCAAACTTTGGGTAGAGCTCCCACCCTCTCACTCTCTCCACCCTCACCCCTTGGAATCCTCTTATCCGCCCCTGGGGATGATCTGGTCTTAGGGTGGAAAGTCCGAGAGTCTCTGGAAGAGGCCGTCAGGTTCTCTGTAGCCAAGTATTTCTCTACACGATCCACAAGACCACCGGCCGTCTCTGGGTCTCCATGGCTTACCCACTTTTGGATGGCAGTAGGAAGAGCTCTCAAAAACCGATCCATTACAACACGTTCCACAATCTCTGGTGCGGACAAAGTCTCTGGCTGTAGCCACTTCCTGCTCAGGTGAATGAGATCATACATTTGAGACCTGGGGGGTTTTCCAAGCTGGAAAGTCCAGTTATGCACACGCTGAGCCCGGACAGCCAGGGTGACACCCAGCCTTGCCAATATTTCAGCTTTTAGCATCACATAGTCTTTTGCTTGGTCAGGCTCTAGGTCATAGTAAGCCTTCTGCGATTCACCAGTTAACAGAGGAGCCACCAGTCCAGCCCACTGCTCCTCAGGCCACTTTTCTCTTTCAGCAGTCCTTTCAAATGTGGTCAAAAATACCTCTGGATCATCCTCTCCAGTCATTTTTGTCAATAAACGACTCACCCCAAAGGACGCGGTATTAGTGGGACGGCTTTCCTCACTGGTCTGCGGACGTTGCTGCATTACTGCTTCCATTTGTTGTAGTCTCTGCTCTTGCTTCTGTAACAGGTCTATGAAGCGGGCCTCAGATTGCTGCTGGGCTTGTTGCTGAGCTTCCAGACTCTGTTGGTGAGCTTGCTGCTGGGCTGCAAGGCTCCTTTGCAAACCTGCATTTGTCTGCTGTTGATTGGCATTTGCTAGAGCCAGCTGTTTCAGTATCTCCTCCATGCTGGCTTAAAAAAACTGCCCGCATTCTCCACCAACTGTGAGGGGGTTAACTCGGTAGCGGGTGTGTGTGACCCCTTGGTTGGGCTCCCCACACAAAAACAGGGCCAGCAGACGGAGGTTGTGGTTTTCAAAATCAAAAGGTGCGGTTTATTTCTCTATGTACAGTGACAAAAACACAGCAAAGCCAAAAAGAAACATAAACAAAATAAATCCTGGTCAGCTTGACCTCTGACTAAACATGCAGGTTTCCTAACTAACAACTGGGATCAGCCTGGTGCTGTCCTAGTCCCTAAGTCCCTGGTTTAGTCAATGTCCAAACAAATAGCCACACAGGCTTTTTCTCACCGCACAGGGGTTCACTCTCCCTAGACAGTCCACACAGGTCTGGTTCCAGGCATGAGCAAACACCTAATGAATCTGGGAGTTTTTATAGAGGCCTTAAACGAACTGACAGGCTTCAGCTGGCCTCATCAACTCCCTGTCTGCACGACGCCCAGCCCTCTCCCTAGAGGTATGAGTCATCCATGAGCCCACTAGCCTCAGCTGGGCTTCATCAACTCCCTCCCTAGTTGTATAAGTCGGCATAAAGCCTGAATCTGGGAGAAATATATCTACCCCCCTGGATGCAACCAGGTGACTTTACCTTCCTGCTGTCACAGTATATACAAACAAGATAAACTAGAAAAACTAGAGAACCAGAGAAAAGAACACCCCGTACCAATAATAATAAAATTAAATAAAAAAACGAACTCCACAGTGGCGAGAGGGAGGAGTCTCGTAATGGCGCTGACCCCGCGCCGGAGCACGTAGGTGTGAAGCCAGGTCTCCAGCCTACCTCGCTCCAGAAGCATGCATAGCACCGCCGCCTGAATGACGCTACCCCCCCCCCCGCCGCTATCCCCCCGCACTGCACCGTACCTGCCCTCCCGCTCTCTGCATTGAGTAAGAGAGGGACCCCCGGAAAAACCGCAGCTGAGCTAACTACGCTGAGTGGGGACGCTACAGGAGAGCCAAGAGGACCCGGAAAGAGTTCAGAGATCGGAGATTGTGTGAAGACCAGGGAGAGCCGCAGCCTGAAGCCTGCCACCTAAAGGAAGCATAACAGGGAGCGCGCTCCCCCCACGCTGACGCTGTACCTTCCGGACCCCCCCTGCAGTCTCCAGTAAGCCGCATTGACTTCCCTGTCTTTCGTTAGAGCAGAGGTAGCGGTGAGTAGACTGGGGAAGAGAAAAAAGAAAAAGAAAGAAAAAGGAGAAGACATAAAGGTAGGACCGATAAGTATCTGTCCCTTTACTCTGAAGTAAGCACATGTGGATGCAATAATGGACTGTAATGTCTAGCAGACCTAGAGGGGTGTGTTGGGTGTAAGCCTCAATGGGGTAGGAGAAAGAAACCTCCCCCCCTTTTTTTTTTTTTTGTGCTTGGTTCTTTATAAGTGCCTTAATAAGAGCTTCTCGTGCCTGATCAAGAACCATTGAATGTTGAAAGGGCAGCAAACATAATAAAGGGACAGAAAGGACAGAAAAAGTGGTCTCTCTCCTCTCTTCCCCCCTATTTACCCCCTACTTCTACTGCCCTAAGTCGAGATGAAGTGGAGTTTGTGGGACAGAGAACAGTGGAGAACAGTGGAGGATGTACAGAAATTTGATGGTCATCACTCCTACACATAGCAGCTGTGCTAAAATTAATTCAATCGCACCTTCTCTTAGTGACTAATAGAGAACCAGGAAACGCTCCAACACCTGTTACTGATCTCCGCAGCTTTTTAGCCGCTAGGAACACTACAAAATATAGAAAACTGGTAACACTACTAGTCTCTGTTCCCTCCCCGAAGTATTGAACTGGAATTACGGGCCGATAGTGAGTATTATAAAGACCAGCCATGGCGTTTGGCGTTTTCCCCCTCTTTTTTTTCCTTTCTGCCATATCCTCCTATAAGCAAAGAAAATCTACTGCTACTTCTTTGTCTTCCTGAGCTGTGCTGTGAATTATGAACGGTCTGTGATTACCGAAGGAAAGGGGAGGGAAAAAATAAATAAGAGAAAGGCATATCAGAACTGACACAGTGGCACCGGGTCTATACTCTGTCTATACTTCCTAGCACGCTGCGGCGCTATACGGGAGTGGAAAAGTGCGCCAGCAGTACGATAGCAGCGAATCCTAATAACCCATTAAAGGTGAACTATTGTTAAACTTCAACTGTAAACTACCTAGGATTCTATAAAAGGAGGAGCAGGGGAAGAAGAGAAAAGGGGGACACAACAGAAGTGTCACTCCTGGCGACGGATGCCGTGTGGTTGGTGGACAGTGTACTGACAGTGCACTAGGAGTGAGGACACAGACACGGCAACAGACAAAAGGGTGGAAAATAGCAGAAGGCATAACAGCCTCAAAGAAACCTTAAAGAACAGTCCACAGAAGAAACACACCCTTCCCCCCCATTAATAAACATCGGGAAGGCAGATTAAGGAATTTAAGTAACATGAGTACGAGAGGAAAGGGAGCAAGAGGGGGGGTAACCCCAAAATCTCCACGGCTAAGCTTGATTCCTAGCCCAGGCCCAATGAATAAATATGTAACCCATAGTGGAAATGGAGACAAACAGGCGGCGAAAAAGCAGCAAGGAGCTAAAAGTAACCAAATGAACAGCAAGGAGAAGAAGAAGGAAAAGAAAAAGGCCCAGAATAAAAACTCTGCAGAAAC
Source organism: Rana muscosa (assembly GCA_029206835.1). Lineage (NCBI taxonomy): Eukaryota > Metazoa > Chordata > Amphibia > Anura > Ranidae > Rana > Rana muscosa. The sequence continues at coordinate 1,247,137,213 of CM055122.1, forward strand.
AGACACACTATCAGAGTCTAGAATAGAACAAGAAGCCGAAGCAGAACTTGAGCAGAGAAAAGAGGAGGAACAACAAAACAAGGGGGAATTACCAACAAAAAAGGAAATAGAGGGGATGTTTGCAGCCCTGGAAAAAGTGCTAAAAGCGCAAATGAAAGTAATACAGGAAAATATGGGGTACATGCACCAAAGAGTAGAGGAAGTGGAAAAAAAAGCAGACTGTAATGAAATCACTATAAAAAAACTGGAAGGAGAAATAAAATGTATTAAAAAAGAACAACAGGAACAAGCATACAAACTAGAAGACCAAGAGAACAGAGACAGAAGGAAGAACATAAGAATTCGAGGCGTACCCGAGCTATCTCATTCAGAGAACTTAACAGAAATAATAATGAAAATCTGTAACCCATTGCGAGACAGAGAAATAATGTCCCCAATGAAAATCGAGAGAGCACATAGAATAATAAGACCAAAAGAAATACCGCAGGAAAACCTGAGAGACATTATTGTGCGATTTGAAAACTGGGAGGAAAAAAAATCAATTGTGGAGAAACCTGAGGGGAAAGACACCAATAAAAGTGGAAGAAAATTACATTCAAATTTTTCAGGATTTATCCCAAGAAACGTTGAGAAGAAGAAGGAACTTAAAACCTCTATTGAAGGTTCTCACGGACCACGAGATCCAGTACAATTGGGGTTTCCCAGCATGCTTGATTGGGAGGAAAAATGGCATCTCAGCGAGACTGAGATTTACCGAAGAGATACCTGAATTTTGTAGAAAGCTAGAAATTCCAGTACCAGATGTCTAAATAGAACAAAGAGGAAAGGCGGCATGAGATAGATGGGGGGAGGTGGTTTTTTTTTGGGGGGGGCGAGGGTGAGGGTGCAGAGGAAGGGGAGATGAAATAATACAGAGAGGGATTTGGAGACCTGGACTCATTGACTGCTCTGGTAACATTCCCCCAGGAGTAGGGGAGTGGGGACTAAGGGTGCTAAACAGAACTCCACCTCGGGTTTAAGGTGCAGAGTACCTAGAGCGGTACTAAGGGAGAAAATTCTGCACTGAGACCATGAGGTCAAGGTTCCAACAAGGGAGGGGGGAAGGGGGAGGGAGGGCGGGGGGAAGAAGTGGCAGGGAGGGAGGAGAGGGGGGAGGGAGGATGGGAGGGGGGGTGGAGGGGGGAAAAGAGAAGGGGAGCACGATCTGCACACCTCAGAACAAAAATAACACCTGTAGGAGTAAGAAGCGGGAGAACAAGGAAAAATAAATCATATGACTTACGTAAATTTTGTTACATATAATGTTAGAGGACTCAACTCTTCAGAAAAATGACATATGCTATTAAGGGAGATGGAAAGATATTCAGCAGAATTTATTTTTTTACAGGAGACTCACATAGCATTGGATTCCAACACAAAATTATATTCACGGGCGATCCCAACCTGGTACTACGGAGATTCTCCAAATAAAAGAGCAAAGGGAGTAGCCATAGGGCTGGGGAAAAACATTAGTTTCACTGTGGAAGAAAGGAGAGTAGACCCGGAAGGTCGTTACCTGTTCTTGAAAGGGATTCTTCAGGGGAAAAAACACACCAAACGTATACTGTCCAAATAGACATCCTAAAAAATATTTAAAGGGGATCCTGAACGCCCAAATGGATTTTAAACAAGGCTATGTGATACTGGCCGGAGACTTTAATTTCTCAATGGAACACGAGCTCGATAATACGTCTGGTGCACCGATGCGAGATATAAAACAGTTAAAATCGGTTAAGAAAAAATTATACAACCAGCAACTGGTTGACCCATGGAGAATAACACACCCAGATACAAAGGATTACACTTATCACTCATCGGTGCACAACACGTATTCGAGACTAGATTATATGCTGGTAGACCATGGAGTCCTGGAATATGTAGTTGAAATCTCTATCGGTATAACATCAATTTCAGACCATGCCCCGGTAATAGTTAAAATACGATTTAAAGAAATAGAAAAAAGAATGGGGACGTGGAATTTAAACGAAGACCTCATAGAAGATTTAGAAGTAGGTAAAATAATAATGAGGGAATTCAAACAATATTTCAGGACAAACAATACACCAGAAGTGAGCTCAGCAACAATATGGGAAGCCCATAAAGCTTACATCAGGAGTAAATTGATCTCCATTGGGGCAGGAAAAAAGAAGGAAAGAGAAGTGTTGATGAAAAATACAATAAAGGAATTACAGGATCTGGAACAAAAACACAAAACATATCAAGAAAGAGAAACACACCAAAAGATAGTAATTAAGAGAGGCCAACTTAGAGACCTGATGGAGCAGGAAACAAGAAAAATATTTAACAATGTAGCAAAAGAAAGATTTAAATGGGGAAATAAGCCGGGGAAATATTTGGCAAGACTATCGAAAGTAAAAAAAACATCTAATTACATAGAAAAGATAAAGAACCAGATAGGAGAGATGAAATATAAAACTTCTGAGATCGCCAACGTTTTCAAGACATACTACAGCACGCTATATTCAATTAGAACTAATGAGACAAGACAGGAAGAGGAAAGTAGAAAAATTAAAATACAAGAATATCTACAGGAAGCTAACCTACCAAAGATCCCCCTAGATAGTGCTGAGTCCCTAGAGGATCCAATCACCCAGGAAGAAATAAACAAAGCTCCCCGAGAAACACCAGGGGGAAAAAGCTCAGGCCCGGATGGATTCTCGATAAAGTATTATAAGAGATTTAAAGAAATCTTAGTTCCGGAGTTATGTAATTATTTGAATAAAATAGGAGAAGAAGAAGAAATAAGAAAAGAGTCACTCCTTGTCAATATTTCAGTGATACCAAAAGCAGGAAAGGATGGGACTATTTGTTCCAACTATCGACCTATAGCTCTGCTAAATGCAGACATAAAACTATATGCAAAAATATTGGCAACGAGATTAAAAAACCTAATGCCGGAACTGATAAACATGGACCAAGCGGGCTTCATATCAGGAAGAGAGGGAAGAGATAATAGCATAAGGACGATGTTGTTGATGCGTTAAGGCAAAGAGAGAAAACCCCCAGTCGTACTCATGTCAATTGATGCTGAAAAGGCATTTGACCGAGTCGACTGGGAGTTTATGATGGACACACTCCGGAGAATAGGTATGGGGCCTAGGTTTATGAGATGGGTAAATAACTTATATAGCCATCCTACAGCCAGGGTCAAGGTCAATGGGAGAGTGTCGTCTGTGTTCGAGATGTTCAACGGAACAAGACAGGGATGCCCACTCTCACCTCTCCTATATGTAATCTCATTAGAACCGTTACTGGCAAAAATACGGAACAACCCGGATATAGGGGGGGTTAGAGTGGGCGAGGAAGAGCACAAGGTGGCTGCGTATGCAGACGACATACTCCTATACATAACTAAGCCTAGGATATCACTACCCAACGTAATCAGAGAAATAAAAAAATATGGAGAACTATTGAATTTTAAAATTAACCCTATAAAAACCGTAATCTTAAACTTAGGAGTAGATAAAAATGAGGAAAACGTACTACAGAAAGAATTCCCATTTACCTGGGAGACAAGAGCACTATCATACTTAGGGATAAAAATAACACCAACATTAGATAAACTATATTCGGTCAATTTCATCCCCTTAATTAATGAGATTAAATTAGAAATGAAAAATATGGCGAGGAGACCTATCTCTTGGATAGGAAGGGTTAACGTCCTAAAAATGATGATCCTACCAAAAATAACCTACAAATTCCAAATGCTCCCAATAGAAATACCACAAAGTTTTTTTAAGGTGATTAAAACTATAATTTCAAAATATATTTGGCAGGGTAAAAAGGCCAGAGTAAACTACACACTCTTAAGTCGAAAAAAAAAAAACGGGGGGTTGGCACTTCCAGACGTACAGAGATAGTACAAAGCGGTCATATTAGCTATGTCATGGATATGCATTAGTGTTTGTCTGTCAGCTTACCTTCCTTCCCATGTGTTCATCTTAGAGGCCAGACTCTCACCTGGCTGCCTTTATAATCTCCTCCCAGCCTGACTCCACCCCAGGCCCTATCACAGAACACTATATTAACCTGTGCACTGCAAGTCTGGATTGCTGATCAACGTGTTTGTTAAGCACGTTGATCAGCAATCCAGACTTGGATTGCTGCCGTGCCTGCCGTGTGCTATGTCTGTCCCTGTGTTACCGTTATTGGATTGTTCCTGACTATCCCTGTCTGCTTGTGACCTTGACCTTCGGCTTGTCCTTCGTTTATCCTTGTCTGCTTGTGACCTTGACCTTCGGCTTGTCCTTCGTTTATCCTTGTCTGCTTGTTGCCCTGACCTTGGCCTTTCCCCTCACTATTCTTGTATCCTGTGCTGCTGCTTCCCCTCTTTCCTCCTTACCCTACGAGGCGTGAGCTAGGAGACTCTAGGGGTCGCGACCTGGACCTAGCTGCAGTGTAACATCCTCACCACTAGAGGCTCTGGTGAAAACCTGCTGGGTCTTAGACTCCGCGCCCTGGGGAATCTCGGCTCTAGCTTCTTGCGGATCCCGGTTGTGCTCCTCTGGTCCCGCTTTCCACAACCACCCAGTATCCTATCCGCAGCAGTCAGCCATAGGGTTCACTACCTTGTGGTGCACTCCTGACCCCCTACGGTGTGCATCTGTCATCTGGCCACAGGTGACCTGACAGTTTGATCAGCCATGGACCCGGCTGATGTGCCGCTCCCCGCAGATGATCCATTGCAGGGTATGGTCCGCAGACTTGAGACCCAGGAATCTAATCAGACCCAGGTCATGCGATTCCTTCAGGATTTGGCCTCCCGTTTTGAACAGGTTCAGGCCTCATTAGGACCCCCGGTTCAACAACCTCAACCGCTACCAGCGGCTGCACCTATTCCGGTCGCAGTCGCAGCCACACATTCACTACAACTGCCAGCTCCGTCCCGTTTCTCTGGGGACTCCAAGGCCTGCAGGGGGTTCCCTAGCCAATGCACGATTCATTTTGAGCTTCAGCCTCAAAACTTTCTGTCTGATAGGGCAAAGGTAGCCTAAATAATTTCCCTCCTCTCCGGTGAAGCTTTAGCCTGGGCAGCCCCTCTGTGGGAACTGAATGATCCAGTGGTTTCTAGCCTGTCTGGCTTCTTGAAACTTTTTCGGAATATCTTTGAAGAACCGGCTCGTGTCTCTTCAGCGGCCAGCGCCCTTCTATGTCTCCGCCAAGAGTCTGCTTCAGTGGGACAGTATGCCCTTCATTTCCGCATACTGTCGGCTGAGTTGAGCTGGAACAATGAGGCCTTAGTCGCAACCTTTTTGTATGGCCTCTCTGATAGAGTGAAGGATGAATTAGCAGGAAGAACCATCCCCACTGATCTGGGCGGAGTTATCTCCTTGTGTAACCAGATCAATATTCGCTTTCAGGAGAGGACCCTAGAAAAGCAACGCCAGCACTCCTTGGTTCTTAGTCAGCCTGAGCTCCCCTCTCTTCGACCCGTAGAGCATCTCCTACCAGCTGAGGAACCCATGCAGCTGGGTCGGACCAGGCTATCCCCCGAGGAACGTGCTAGGCGCAGAACTCTTGGTCTGTGTCTCTACTGTGGGGGCAAAGGTCATTTTCGTGACACTTGCTCTCTTTGTCCAGAAAAACGTTCGGGTCCACTTCATCTGGAAAATGGAGTATTGGACCCAGAAATATCACCTTCCCCTTCTCGTCTTCTGCTTTCTGTGTTCCTTCATGTTGCTGCTTCTTCTCATTTGGTCTCAGCATATCTGGATTCCGGAGCCGCTGGTAATTTCATGGACTGGGAAATCGCATCGTCCATGAGACTTACTCTTTTGCCCCTCACCACGCCATTGGTGGTCTTGGCGATTGATGGTACTGTTATCCCAGGGGGACCTATCCGCTTCCAGACCCTGCCTGTTAAGATGTGGGTAGGGACACTCCACCAGGAGTGGATATCCTTCCTTATCTTACCCAAGGCCTGAACTCCTATAATTTTGGGTCTCCCATGGTTACGGCTCCATTCTCCTCATGTGGACTGGACTACTGGACAGATCCTGGCTTGGGGCTCCTCCTGTTCCTCGTCCTGCCTACCCAAGGTTGCCCCCTGTGAACCTGAGCTGGTCATTCATTCCAGGTTGCATAACCATTTACATTTGTCTGTCCCTAATCACCCTTGGACGCACAGCCAGGCTAGCTTATCTACAAGTTCTGCAGTCGCTACGTCTTGCGATGCGATTCAGGTAGTCGCTACACCTGACTCTGCTATTCACTCGGCCTCTGTACTAGTTATGCCAGTCCAGCCTATGTCCAGTGAGCCTCCTACTTTTTCTTATTCAGGACATTCTGCTTGTCTTTCAGCTATTCAGCTTGACTCCTGTGACATGTCACCTTCTAACCAACCTGACTTCAGGGTTCCACTGATATCTGCCCAGTCTGATGGTCCTGTGCTAGATGACCAGTTCATCTTTAAGGGTCTGATGGACCCTCCTCAGATTCCTGTTGATCCTCTCATGCCCTTGCTTATTCCTAGAGAGCCTTTGGTCCTCAATAAATCTTCTCGTCATCTCCCTACCTCGGTTCTGGTCTCTGAGGATAATCTAAAGTACGAGGTTAGACAAGTTCTGGATTCTCGGCTCTGCAGAGGTATTCTTCAGTACCTTGTGCATTGGAGAGGTTTTGGTCCTGAGGAAGCGTCTTGGATCGCTGCATCTGAGGTCGTTGCACCTCATTTGTTGAGGAGGTTTCATCTGAGATTTCCCTTTAAGCCTGGGCCCAGGTGGGGGAGGGCCCATAAGAGGGAGGGTACTGTCATGGATATGCAGTAGTGTTTGTCTGTCAGCTTACCTTCCTTCCCATGTGTTCATCTTAGAGGCCAGACTCTCTCTCACCTGGCTGACTTTATAATCTCCTCCCAGCCTGACTCCACCCATGGCCCTATCACAGAACACTATATTAACCTGTGCACTGCAAGTCTGGATTGCTGATCAACGTGTTTGTTAAGCATTGTGTGTTTGGGTTCCTGCCTGCCGTGTGCTACGTCTGTCCCTGTGTTACCGTTATTTGCTTGTTCCCAACTATCCCTGTCTGCTTGTGACCTTGACCTTCGGCTTGTCCTTCGTTTATCCTTGTCTGCTTGTGACCTTGACCTTCGGCTTGTCCTTCGTTTATCCTTGTCTGCTTATTGCCCTGACCTTGGCCTTTCCCCTCACTATTCTTGTATCCTGTACTGCTGCTTCCCCTCTTTCCCCCTTACCCTACGAGGCGTGAGCTAGGAGACTCTAGGGGTCGTGACCTGGACCTAGCTGCAGCATAACATCCTCACCACTAGAGGCTCTGGTGAAGACCTGCTGGGTCTTAGACTCCGCGCCCTGGGGAATCTTGGCTCTAGCTTCCTGTGGATCTCGGTTGTGCTCCTCTGGTCCCGCTTTCCACAACCACCCAGTATCCTATCCGCAGCAGTCAGCCATAGGGTTCACTATCTTGTGGTGCACTCCTGACCCCCTACGGTGTGCATCTGTCATCTGGCCACAGGTGACCTGACAAGCTAGGCTGGCAGAATGGGCAAATGCATACACCAAAAAAAAGTGGGTACAAATGGAAGACATATTAAGTACGACATTCTTACATAAAAACATCTCGATACCTCCAAAATTAAGAACACTAGACACAGAAACACATAGTATAACTAAAAACGGATTTAAAGTATGGGACACAATTCATCGGCATGAAAAATATAGTGCACCATTAATTCCACTAGCAGGCACAAATTATTTTATTCCAGGAAACGGGACACAGTTAGGGAAGCAACTGGGACTTACACAATTAAAGGATATAATGACACTGGGCAGAATAAAGACAAGACAAGAGATAAAAACGCTACACGGGGATCAGCAACTTAGCGAATGGGAATATCTTCAATTAACACATTTAGTAAGCACCCTGCCACAACCAATCAGAGATGAAAAGGCACTAAATCCCATAGAAAAACTCTTGAAACATGATATATCACAAATCTATGAAATTCTCACAGAATTAGAAACACAGGGTACACTAGTATGTATAGAAAAATGGGGACAGGACATGGGCAAAAAGCTTGAGGAATCACAAATGATTAGGGCTGTATTTAATAGTGCAACCGACATAATGACGATTGAAGCAAATTATAAGTGTATGTTACGTTGGCATTTGACCCCAGAGAAAATGAATAAAATCCACCCAAACAATTCCCCGCTATGTTGGAGGAACTGTAAACAAAAAGGAACAACAAAGCATATATGGTAGGAATGCCCAAAAATAAAAGAGTACTGGGAGGAAATCATAGAGCACATAGAAGACATAACCGGCGAGAAGATTCCACAAAACCCCTGGACATGCTTGTTCCATGGAACAAACATAAAAAAAAAACTGTATGAAAGAACTTTGGTCCCGTTGCTGCTTAACGCGGCAAAGGGACTAATCCCGAAAAAATGGCTAGAAACAACAAAACCAACGATAAAAGAGTGGATACAATGGGTAGACTACGTAGCCGAAATGGAATACCTTGGCCGTGGAGAGCAGGGAGGAGATGAAAGATATAGAACAAAATGGGAGAAATGGAGAGTCTTCAAATTGTCACACAAATATGCACAGGGAATGACTGAATTAGACAGATGACAAGATAAAAGAGGTTGAGAGGTGGCAGATCGGGGGGGGGGGGGGGGTGGTGGGGGGAGAAAAGGGCAACGGGAAATAGGTAATAGGAAAAAAATGGAAATAGGAATGTTTGAATGTTGACACCAATGTGGGTGAGTTTTGTACTTGAAAATTTTTTCTAATTAAAAAAAAAAAAACTCTATCCACTAAGGTAGTGTAATGGATGGCCCGTAAAAAAATCTCTCAATAGTCAGTTAAAAAACACTTAAGATCCGCAATACTCAACAGACCCTAACAACATCATTGATGTTTACTGTGTATATATGTTTACTGCGTATCTTTCCTACCCAGTCATATAGATTCATTGGATGACTGATTCTGTACTGCATAGCAATCATTGTCTGTTGGTTGTGCTCTTTGTTAACTCAATAAAACATTTGAAACAAAAACACTTAAGATCAATGTCAATATTTAATCCCCTAGGCTGTAAAGATTGGAGTCTGAGTTTTGCTGATCAAGGGGTGTGGCCGGATGTGAGAGAGGAAGCATGGAGTGAGTGAGTGAGGACGTGTGTTGATTCCCTCCTACCCTCCCTTCTACCTAGACCATAGTGTTGATGGATTGACCGTGCCTGTGGCTGATGGAAAAGGAGATAGTGATCCCCTGTTGATTACTTGCTAACAGGAGCAGTATACACGGAGCACGGATGGCTCACACTAAGTTCATATGCCCAGCTGACAGATCGGGACACTGAGTGGAGGAATGCACCCCTCCCCCCCAGGGAGTGTAAAAGTGAAAGTAAACAGCCGATTGAAAACATAACTGCTGAGCAGCGTGTGAAATCCCTGCTAGGTATGTGAGAGCAGGGGAGGCAGACTGGAAAACTCTCAGAAAAGCAGTGTGAAAGACCTTGAAAAACTTGATAAGGACATCAGCTTCATCACACCTTAACTACAATCCGTGGGTCTTGTGCATTACCCCTCAGGGGGGGTCAAGGCTCGGTTTGGGTGGTGAGTAAAAAAATAAATAAACTTTCCTGCGGTTTGATTAAACTGGATGTAGAGACTGTCAGATTGCACTATATTATAGCTGTCTGACCGCAGAGATTGTGGAGCAGGATAGCCAGGCTTCTCTACCCCTCTTTACCCTGAGTAAAAGGAATGACAATCACAGCTAAAATTTGCTATATATACACCAGCTTCGGATGACCCTGAAATACCTTTGCACACTGTTTTAAAAATCAACTTAAACTGCTGTAGATGTGTGAGCAGGAGAATCCGTGATTAGTGATTCATATGAACACTGGTGCGTTTATATAACTGGGAACGGAACAGCGGTGAACTGTGTGTTTGCAGGCCAGAACTGTGATCTGTGGCCAGCGGTCCCTATACTCACTGCCAATGCCAGATTTATATGAACATTTGTGCATCTGCATAACTAAAAACTGAAACTGAACAGCGGTGAGCTGTATGTTTGTAGACCAGATCTATGTCCAGCGGTCCTTATATTTGCCGTCAGAGCCAGATGTTAATGAACACTTGTGCGTTTATATAATTAAGAACTGAATTGTGGTGAACTGTGGTGCTGTCAGAAAGTGCAAGCCTAGCCCAGTTCTCTACCCCCTCAAAGCTGTTTGCTTGGCTAAATAACAGGACATAAGTGGAGGAAGGGAGGGCTCTTTAAGGGAGAAAGGAAAAAAAAAGAGAAAAAACGTATCCAGGGCCAGGTTTGTTTGTGCACTGGTGTGCTATAGCATTTAGGCACTTAAGAATTGAACTTTAAAAGTGGCAACTGCAGATTTTTTTTTTTTTTTTTTTTAGCTGGACTGTACTTTTTGGCTTACCTTTTGCTTACTCTCCCCCCCCCCCCCTCTTGCCTCCTTACTCTCCAAAGCTGGTGCAGAGAGAGGGGAAAGCATTGTACCATGTATGAATTTGGATTAAATCTGGATTAAAGTCACTCCCATTATTATGTCTAAAAAGCATGAAGGATCCTTAGTTACACGCTCCGCAAAGAGTCAGACAACAGCGTCTGCAATAGCAGCAGCAGCAAAACTTGAGCGCTTTGCCCGAACTTCACTGTCCCCAGCAAAGGGGATCCAACAGCAGCCAGCACAAGCAGGATCCCCAATGGATAGGAAAAGCCAGGGCAAGGGTCAGGTACAGGCAAATTTAGTAAACCAAGCGGCAACACCTAGCGTAAAAACTGGGAGTGCCGAAGGGGCAGGGAGAGGAAAAATCAATACGGTAATTTCTACAACAGTTCCCGCTAAGCCAGCCGAGGCGAGTATGGAGAGTGGACATTCAGGAAGGGAGGCAGAGCCTACATTAAGGGACCTTTTGAATGCCATAAATGCATGCAAGGACTCAATAACTGCCTTTGACATCCAACTGAAAGGAATAAAGGAGGAAATACACTCAATGGGGGATAAATTAAGCAGGACAGTGGAAAGAACTACTATCCTAGAGGAGAGACTAAGTACAATGGAGGATGTCTTATTTCCACTCAAACAGGAAGTTATGGGGTTGAAGAAACAAATGGACATGCAGGGGGATAAGATCGACGAATTGGAAAACAGGAATAGAAGAAGTAACATCAGAGTGATAGGCATGCCAGAACAGAGCGAGGGAAGTGACCCTATAGCATTCTTGGAGGGATGGTTCAAAGAGACCTTTGGGGCTACTTCTTTTACACCATTTTTTGGGATTGAGCGCGCCCATCGGGTCCTCTTTAAACCTCGTTAGGCAAGCGGATACCCTAGACCAATACTTGTAAAAATGTTCAATTTTAGCGATAAAGCGACCCTGCTTCGGAAGGCCAGAGACAAGGGGGATATCAAATATAAGGGGGTTAAAATCTCACTTTATCAGGATTTCTCGCCAGACCTACAGAGGCGCAGAGCGGCTTTTATTCCAATTAAGCGTACCCTCCAGCAATATAAAATTGTCTATGCCTTGCTTTACCCTGCCCATCTGCGAGTGACAGCGATGGGAGGTACGCATTTTTTTGATTCCCCGACAAGCGTGGAGAAGTGGTTGGAGGACAATAAAAAAGACCTATAGCGCTTATGGCAGCATGAGACAAATGACAAGTGAAAAATGGAGGAAAGGATTTTTGCATTTATGAACCCCTAAATATATATATATATATATATATATATATATATATATATATATATATATTTTTTTTTTTTCTTCTTCTTCTTCTTCACATCTAAAAAACACTGTGATAAACAGAAAAGCACCTTAATTGAAATAATTGGTTTATAATATATGGGGAAGATTTGGGGAAGATTTAATTTGACAAACATAACACAAGGTGGAGAAAAAATGGAGAGAAAATAGAGAGAAACTTAAAAATACTTTAAATAGCACTTCAAAAACACGAGGGAAAGAGACACAGTGTGATCACTAAGGAGGGGGGGTGGGAGGGGGGAGGTGGACATCTATAAGGGTATAGATGAACGCTGAGTGGGTGAGGAGAGGGCATGTGTGTAGAGTGGAGGTCACTGGTACAGCCCCTAGGGTAGGCCCAGCTGGGCAAAGGGGGAGAGGGTGGGGGAGGAAGGAGAGAGGGAGGGAAGTAAAGGGGGGTAGGGGGGAGAGGTGGGATAGGGGAGGGGGAAGCAGGATAAGGGAGGGGAGGGGAGACACATTACAATCAAAAATTAGGAGCTACGATTTTGAAAATGATTCACTAATGCAAACACAAGCATGGACATATATGTTTTTCAAATACACTAGATGGTATAAAAACACTATTTGTAAGCTTTTGGGTAACACTGCCAATATTAGGTTAATTTTATATAGGTATATATATTCTGGGTTTGATGGTAATTTATTTAGAGGAGCATTTTTTTTATTTGCACAAGTACTACCTCGTTTTTCTCAATGGCCAACGTAAATAAAATGGGCATATTACTTATGACATGGAATGTCAGGGGGTTGGGGGATAAGGTCAAGATAGATGCAATGTTTAAATACTTCGGTAGATTGCAACCGCAGATAATTTGTCTCCAGGAAACACACATGCGACCTGAATCTGTCCACCTGTTGCGTTCACGAAAATACCCGACGCAATATCATTCCATGTACTCCTCTTACTCCAGGGGAGTCAGTATTCTGGTGTCTGTTAATGTCCCCTTTGAATGCATTCAGCAACAGGTGGACAGAGAGGGCAGATACGTCTTTTTGCTGTGTAAGCTTAACAGGTTACTATGTATTGTTGCTGCGATTTATATTCCTCCGCCATTTTCGGAAGCACCTCTTAGAAAGTTGGCGCAACTTATGGCATTATTCCCAGAGGTCCCGGTGCTAGCGTTGGGGGATTATAATAATACCCTAGATCCAGGACTGGATAGAATGCAACTGGTTTCTAGAGGGGCAAGGTCCACAGTCGGTAGGACAGCCTTTGCCTCCTTGCTCTCTGAATTGGGACTACACGATGTCTGGCGGGAGAGACATGATGGGGAGAAATGCTATTCGTGCCATTCTGCTTCACATGGTGGACTCTCCCGGATCGACATGGGTCTAGGAAACAAGGTTTTAATGCAGAGGGTAAGGGACTCCGCCTATGAGCCAAGATTATTGTCAGATCACTCTCCATTTTGGGTACAGCTAGATATTACTGCTACATCGGGCCGCCCATTGTGGAAAGTGAACCCTTTTTGGCTGACCCTGTTCCCGTCCCCAGATGAGACCGTGGGGGCATTGCAGGAATTCTTATATTTTAACAGGGGATCGGCTAGTGCAGCGGTTGTATGGGACTCACTTAAAGCTTTCTTGAGGGGACGTCTCATTAGAGAAATTACAGGTATTAAAAAAGGCTCTAGGAAATGGGAGAACAAAGTACGAGATGAAATGAAAGCTAGAGAACAGGCACTGGTAGCAGACCCCTCCCAAGCTAATCATGACTCCTGGAATGAGGCGCAATCTTTATACAACTCTGTTTTGTTAACAGCAGCAGAGAAGAGGAGATATTTCCATCAGCAGAGTTATTTTGAGGAAGGGGAAAAACGGGTCATCTTCTTGCCTTGGTGGCTAGGGAACAGCGGGACTCTTCTGGCATTCAGGCTATAAGAGTGGGGTCTGGGGAAACACACACTCTTGGCTCTGAAATCTTAGATGACTTCCATCAGTTTTATAGGGATTTATATTCCTCTAAAACTAATTATACGGAGTCAGAACTGGCCCAGTTTTTGCAAACTTGCCCGTTCCCCCAACTGTCAGAGGTAGATAGGGAGATGTTAAACCTCCCTATTACATTGACAGAATTGAAAGATTCCCTAGATGAAGCCCCGCACCATAAGTCCCCAGGCTCGGATGGATTACCGGCGGAGGTGTACTCCCAGTATGGAGAGATTCTTCTTCCACCCTTACTGGAGGCCATATCAGAGGCAGCGGAGACAGGTAGCCTGCCAGAAAGTATGCAAGAAGCTATAATAATAGTACTCCCCAAGCCAGGCAAAGACAAGCTCCAGCTAGACTCTTATCGCCCGATCTCTTTATTGAATACGGATGTCAAGCTTTTGGCTAGAGTTCTGGCTACGAGACTATCCAAGGTGATTGATAAGCTGATCCATAGAGATCAATCTGGATTCATACCAACACGTTCAACGGCAGATAATATACGACGGCTGTACTTAAATTTACAGGTGCCGGTGGATAACCCGGGGGGTAGGGCCATTCTGTCGCTGGATGCTGCTAAAGCATTCGATAGTGTGGAGTGGCCCTACCTCCTGGAAATCCTGACAAGATTTGGATTGGGGAAGAAATTCATAACATGGGTGAAGGTGCTTTACTCCAAACCGAGAGCCAGACTCTGTATCAATAACAATCTTTCTTCCTCATTTGAGGTACATAGAGGTACCAGGCAGGGGTGTCCGTTATCCCCACTGCTGTTTGCTTTGGCGGTCGAACCCCTGGCTATCTTGATTCGTACTGCGTCGGAGGTGGTCGGATTTCGTAGGGGTCAAAGGGAGGAAAAAATCTCCTTATATGTGGATGATGCACTTATTTATCTGGGGGATACGGCCGCATCGTTGCAAACAGTGATGGGTATCATAGGAGATTTCGGAGGTTTCTCAGGTTTCACTATAAACTGGTCTAAATCAACAATAATGCCCATAGATCTGTTGACAGAACCACTACCAGCTGGTGCGGAGCAGATCGCCATAACCAAGAACTTTAAATATTTGGGGGTAGTGGTATCCCCAGATCCAGCGGAATATCTTCAGCTGAATCTGGGCCCACTACTGGAAAGACAGAGAGGGAAATGCAATAGCTGGTGCAAGCTCCCTCTGTCAGTGGTGGGACGGGCGAATTTAATAAAAATGGTATGGGCCCCACAGTTATTATATGTTTTTCACAACTCTCCTATGTGGATCCCAAATAAATGGTTCAAACGAATAGATACCCTGATGCGGGATTTGATATGGAAAAAAAAGATAGCCAGGATAAGCTTAACCACCCTGCAATATAGTAAGGACAGGGGGGGATTGGCAGTACCCCACCCCAAAATGTATTTTCTGGCCTCACAGTTCCAGCAGTTGGCGGGATGGGGCAGGGAAGAAAAAGAGGATCCTACAAGTATCCTGGTGACTATGGAGGCTCCTACACTAAAGGCAGCATCTCATTTGGAGATGGACTTGCCTAGTATACCACACTCTGCACCTACGGGTATTCTCCTTAAAAAGGTCTGGGGGGAGATCCGGAAGGCTTTGAGGTTAAGGGGCCCACTGCCCTTTACCCCGATATGGCAAAACCCTAAATACCCAGAGTTACAGGACCTAGAGGGCTTTACCTTCTGGAAAGAGAGAGGGATTTGTTTTTTTTCGCAACTGTACGAGGGAGAAGTGTTAAAAACATACGAACAGATGTGCCAGGAATTCCAGTTAGCCCCAAGGGGCTTTTATCAATATCTTCAGCTTCGGCATGCTCTGCAGGCAGAGCAAATGACACAATCCTTAGTAATATCATTGTCACGTCTGCTGATGGAGGTCCTCCAGGCCGATACCCGGAGAGAACTAATATCAAAAACATATGCGGAATTACTATCCTTAATACAGGACTATGCCTCCCTTAGATGTCGTAGTAAATGGGCAGAAGACATCGGAGATATTGATGGGGACCAGTGGGATATGGCGTTGGACTCTATTCCAGCGGTATCTGTATCAGCGTCCCACAAATTATCACAATTATTTATTCTGCATAGGGCCTATAGAACACCAGTACAGCTTTACAAGTGGGGAGGAAGGGACTCCCCCTTGTGCCCAAAGTGCAAAGTACAGCAAGGGGACTTTATACATCTAATTTGGAGGTGCCCAAAACTCCACAGATACTGGGAGGAGGTTTCCCAGAACATCACAAGAGTGGCCCAGGTACCAATACCCTTGGACCCTTTGGTGTACCTGCTTGGGGCGATTGAAGCTGAAAAGTTCCCACAAGGAAGGTACTATATGGTAATAAGATTGATGTACCTGGCTAGAAAGCTAATAGCGCGATATTGGATGGCAGAGACGGTTCCCACAGGGAAGCAGTGGATTGCGTATGTCAATTCCTTGCTTTTCAGAGAACGGCTCGCCTACAGATGTAGAAAGGCAGTGGATAAATTCAATCTTATATGGCAACCATGGCTGGAGGATCCTAGCCTTGTGCCATTGCAACTGGTAAAGGATAGGCTCCTGAGGTAGAAACCTATGGGGCGGTTGGGGGGGGGGTGGAATTATAAGTTAAATGCGCTAATGGCAATGCATTCGATTTGGGAGAGTTTGCGAACAGGAGAAAAGACCCAGGTTGTTAAGATTCAAAGGGTTGGGCGGGAGGGGGGGGGAGTAAAAGGGAAAAATTAAAACGTCACTGTTGTACTGTAAATCGATTAGGTTTTTTTTTTTTTTTTTTTTTGTATGGACAGGAATTTTAATATGTTTTTGTTTATATATCAATGTGTAAGACTAAATGCACAAATCACATGTATGGATTGAGCAAATTAAAAATAAAAGGATTTAAAAAAAAAAAAGATTGGAGTCTATATATCGATTGCGTCTCCAGCTGGGACACCTTCTTTGTCATGTCTGTACCTCTCCAATGCTGGCGAACTCTGTCAATACCCCAGAACCTGAGTAGAGAGGGGTCTTTGTTGTGTACCAACCTGAAATGGTTGGACACACTATGATGTTTGAACCCTTTTTTAATATTATCTATATGCTCCCCCATCCTTGCTTTGCATTTAAAGAATCCTGTGCGATCCAAAAAGGTAGAGGGTCTCATGGGAGGGCGAATAACATTTTTGTCTAACATATTGTGCAACCCTGGAGCCCTCCTGTATATAAACCTTGGTTTACTAGAAAGAATCTTTTGTAAAGTAGGATCCTTTCGCAATAAAGGCCAATGAGTTTTGATAATTCTTTCAACTTCCTTGTATTGGAGAGTAAAGCCAGTGGAGTGGAACTGTGCTGTCAGTGGACCATCCAGAAGCGCTGTTTGACCTTCCTGCTGAAGCTTGCAAGTATGACGGTTTTACGAGGGCCCCCAAGACTGAAGTGCGGATTCAGGTAATACGCATAAGAGGGTTTGCATGTGTCCTCTCAAGGAACTAATATGATTCTTCTTGTCTGCAGCTAAGAGTTGTTGATTGTATATAATAGAGGGGAAGGTTACTGCAGCTATGTCTCTTATTTTGAAAATATGGTATGGGGGTATGGGGGAAACTGAGACCTGAACAACATGGCCGCCGCATACAGCTTTTTGTGTTGCCAGGACACATGACCATTCCACTCCCTCCTACTATTAATTAGTTAGCCCTTACTGACCTTAATTTATATATATACAGTATATTGCGGTTTGAAAGTGGTTTACCAGGGTTATGGCTAAAGCTAGCAGCCCATAACCCTGGTATCTTTTTTTCAGCCAGTGGCTGGCTTTCGTATGAAAGCGATCCAAGCAGCTAATTAGCCACTGGATCGCTTTTCAAAGCGGTGTGACCTTTCCCCCTCACCAGTGTTTTTTAGGCTTATCGTTAATGTCAGCTTGCCTGAGAAACGATTCAATAGTGCGACTGGCTGGTCACAGAGGCAGTGAGAGACAAGGTCATCTCTGATTGCCTCTATGACCTTGGGGGACTGGATTGATGTCATGACGTCACTTACGGTCCAGGTAACTAAATCATTTTTTATTTCAAAGCAAAAGATCAGAACATTTTTTTTTTAAACTTTTGCTTTTAAAAGTAAAGGAGAGATTTGAGTTTTTTTTTACACCAGATCTCTCCATAATGGGGACCTGTCATCTTTATTTCTATTACAGGGATGTTTACTTTCCTTGTAATAGGAATAAAAGTGATCAAAAAATAAAAAATAAGGCACAGTGTAGGAGGGGCAATGAGGGCGGGAGCGGAGAAGAAGCTGGGAGAAAGATGGAGAGCATCGGTTGCTCTATATGCCACCCCCACCGCTCCTCCTATGGGTCCCCTGTGACCCCTATAGATACGCCAGTGAAGCTAGTACATTCACCTGATACAAATCCTGCTGGGTCTACCGGGCCTAATAGTAGCAGGCTATCCATAAACAGAGCAAATCCAATACTGATTCCTGATAATTTGCATGTGGTGATAATCCTAACTTTAGCTAGTAATTTATTTATTTATTTATTTATTTTTACAGAATGTCCTTATTTACTTAATTATTTACTTAATATAGGTCTTTTTTAGGATGCTGCAGACTGCCAGGATCTACCTGAAATGAGAAAAAGGGACATTTTAGAGTTAATTTACTAAAGGTAAATAGACTGTTCATTTTGCAATTGAAGCTGTATAGTGCAAATAAATGTTTTCTCAGAGATTAGTCAGTGAGGTGATGCTCTGCTGACTTCCATCATCCAATCATGTTCAAGCAAAATGCTTTATTTTTTTTCTTGCACATTATTAGGTATTCTTTGGAAAGTGAAATTTCATCTCATGTGCTAAGCTCTGGAGAAAATTCCCCTGCACAAAAGATGCAGACAAGGGTGATACCCCTGCCACACCTCACATTATACCAACCACGAAAAATAATATGCAAAAAATATTGGCTAAACTCTCCAGTGCTTTTTTACCAGTATTTGTACTTTCTATTGGCTTTTCAAAATAACAAAAATAATAATTTAGAGGTTAGATGAAATATTTTATGCATATAGTACTCTTAGTACTCTTAGTAGTTAGGTAGTTGGGAGCAATGTCTAGTTGGGAGCAATGTCTACAATGTCCAATCACGGCTGATCACGATGTAAACAGGAAGAGCCGTTGATCGGCTTTTCCTCACTCGCGTCTGACAGACGCGAGTAGAGGAGAGCCAATCTGCGACTCTCCTGACAGGGGGGTCTGTGCTGATTGTTTATCAGCGCAGCCCCCCCCCTCGGATGCCCACACTGGACCATCAGGGAAGCCGCCAGGACCACCAGGGAAGCACCTAACATGTGGATGGCCAAGTACATCCCCCATGGCCATCCACATGTGCAAATTAATGCCTAACATATGCCAATCAGTGCCCACAAATGGGCACTGACTGGCACCATTATGGCACATATAAAATCAGTGATGCCCAGCAATGCCACCCATCAGTGTCATCAGTGCCACCCATCAGTGTCCATCAGTGCCACCTATCAGTGCCCATCCGCACCTGTCAGTGCCCATTAGTGCCCATCCGTGCCATCTATTATTGCCACCCATAAGTACTCATCAGTGCCACTTATAAGTACCCATCAGTGCCGCCTACGAGTGCCCATCAGTGCCACCTATGAGTGCCCATCAGTGCTGCATATTAGTGCCACCTATCAGTGCCCATCAGTGCTGCCTATCAGTGCCCATCAGTGCCACCTCATTGGTGCCACCTCATTGGTGCCCATCAGTGCCGCCTTATCAGTGCCCATCAGTGCAGCCATATCAGTGCCCGTCATTGAAGAAGAAAACATACTTATTTACAAATTTGCGGTGCTTTACCGTCAATTTTGCGGCGCTATTCGGCTGCTAGCGGGGAGCTTTTACCCCCCAGCTAGCAGCCGAGAAAGGGTTAAAACCACCGCAAAGCCCCTCTGCAGAGGCGCTATGCCGGCGGTATAGCCACGGTGCCCCATTGATTTAAATGGGCAGGGGCGGTGGAGGAGCAGTATACACACTGTTCCTTCACCGCTCCAAAGATGCTGCTAGCAGGACTTTTTTTACCGTCCTGCTAGCGCACCGCACCCTCTGGGCTTTCACACTGGAGAGACAGCAGCGGCTGTTTCAGATCGCTTTGCAGGCGCTATTTTTTGCGTTATAGCGCCTGCAAAGTGACCCAGTGTGAAAGGGGACTTACTAATTGCTATGGTGTTGCTGTTGTCACATGTCTGTTTTATTTTACACAAAATGGATACCAAAACACTTTGGCATGGCAGTAGCAGCTGTGTTTCATCCAGTATGTGGCCATCCCTGTTCAATAGAAGTCATTGTTTGATCGACTTCTGTCGAAGGGACATGTTAAACAAAAATTTTAAACCATTGGCACCAGCTAACTTGCAGCCTCAAGTAAGTGTATTATGAAAGCTGTGGGTGCCGTTTAGGGTTGCCACCTTTTCTTCAAGCCAAACCCGAACACATTAGCAGCGCACGGCAATTTTTTTTTCTTCAGTAGTACATTAAATTTATTACCTCTGTACAATGCAGGGCAATTTTTATGTATTTATGTAGTATACACTATACATATATTTTGTGATTAAATAACATTTCTAATCATATGGAGTTAATCACAAGAGTCCCCCTTTACATCAGAGTCAACAAAGTTGACACTCTTGGCTTACAATTGCAGTGAGCAACTGTGCTAGGTACCACAGTCTGGGCCAGGGGTGGACTGATAACTCATGGGGCCTCCAGACAATGGGGATGATGGGGGTAGTATGTATAGTAGAGGAGTGTGGAGGGGATGGTGGGGGTAGTATGTGTAGGAGAGGAGTGCGGAGGGGATGATGGGGGTAGTATGTATAGTAGAGGAGTGCAGAGGGGATGATGGGGGTAGTATGTATAGTAGAGGAGTGTGGAGGGGATGGTGGGGGTAGCATGTGTAGGAGAGGAGTGCGGAGGGGATGATGGGGGTAGTATGTATAGTAGAGGAGTGCGGAGGGGATGGTGGGGGTAGTATGTGTAGAGAGGAGTGCGGAGGGGATGATGGGGGTAGTATGTATAGTAGAGGAGTGTGGAGGGGATGGTGGTGGTAGTATGTGTAGGAGAGGAGTGCGGAGGGTATGATGGGGGTAGTATGTATAGTAGAGGAGTGTGGAGGGGATGGTGGGGGTAGTATGTGTAGGAGAGGAGTGCGGAGGGGATGATGGGGGTAGTATGTATAGTAGAGGAGTGCGGAGGGGATGATGGGGGTAGTATGTATAGAAGAGGAGTGCGGAGGGGATGATGGGGGTAGTATGTATATTAGAGGAGTGCGGAGGGGATGATGGGGGTAGTATGTATAGTAGAGGAGTGTGGAGGGGATGGTGGGGGTAGTATGTGTAGGAGAGGAGTGCAGAGGGGATGATGGGGGTAGTATGTATAGTAGAGGAGTGTGGAGGGGATGGTGGGGGTAGTATGTGTAGGAGAGGAGTGCAGAGGGGATGATGGGGGTAGTATGTATAGTAGAGGAGTGTGGAGGGGATGGTGGGGGTAGTATGTGTAGGAGAGGAGTGCGGAGGGGATGATGGGGGTAGTATGTATAGTAGAGGAGTGTGGAGGGGATGGTGGGGGCAGTATGTGTAGGAGAGGAGTGCGGAGGGGATGATGGGGGTAGTATGTATAGTAGAGGAGTGTGGAGGGGATGGTGGGGGTAGTATGTGTAGGAGAGGAGTGCGGAGGGGATGATGTGGCTAGTATGTATAGTAGAGGAGTGTGGAGGGGATGGTGTGGGTAGTATGTGTAGGAGAGGAGTGCGGAGGGGATGGTGGGGGTAGTATGTATAGTAGAGGAGTGCGGAGGGGATGATGGGGGTAGTATGTATAGAAGAGGAGTGCGGAGGGGATGATGGGGGTAGTATGTATATTAGAGGAGTGCGGAGGGGATGATGGGGGTAGTATGTATAGTAGAGGAGTGTGGAGGGGATGGTGGGGGTAGTATGTGTAGGAGAGGAGTGCAGAGGGGATGATGGGGGTAGTATGTATAGTAGAGGAGTGTGGAGGGGATGGTGGGGGTAGTATGTGTAGGAGAGGAGTGCAGAGGGGATGATGGGGGTAGTATGTATAGTAGAGGAGTGTGGAGGGGATGGTGGGGGTAGTATGTGTAGGAGAGGAGTGCGGAGGGGATGATGGGGGTAGTATGTATAGTAGAGGAGTGTGGAGGGGATGGTGGGGGCAGTATGTGTAGGAGAGGAGTGCGGAGGGGATGATGGGGGTAGTATGTATAGTAGAGGAGTGTGGAGGGGATGGTGGGGGTAGTATGTGTAGGAGAGGAGTGCGGAGGGGATGATGTGGCTAGTATGTATAGTAGAGGAGTGTGGAGGGGATGGTGTGGGTAGTATGTGTAGGAGAGGAGTGCGGAGGGGATGGTGGGGGTAGTATGTGTAGGAGAGGAGTGAAGAGGGGATGATGGGGGTAGTATGTATAGTAGAGGAGTGTGGAGGGGATGGTGGGGGTAGTATGTGTAGGAGAGGATGTATGAAGTGGTCTGGGGAGGGGGGGTGATGCACCTGGGGGGAGTTGGGGGCTGAAAAATAGTGATGTACAGTATATAAAAACAAAAGCTATTGTACTCATCCACTAATATTTACAACAGTACAACAATGAAAACTGCCAGCCCCCAGCACTCTGTATGTACAGATGATGTGAAGGTAATGGATGACCATTCATATATCCCTGTGTTATCCAGGCTCTGTACAATCAGAAGTTTACACTCTCCACACACACAGGGTTAATGAATGGTTATAAATTACTTCACATTATCTGGACTGAGGATGGGGGATGTTTGTATAGACAGAGGTGTGAGGCTTGGAGGAAGATATCGTCAGACACACTCCGGATCCTCCTGTCCCCTTAACCTTTCACAGCAACTCCTGCAGAACAAATCTTGTCAGATTTCCACCCTAGGAGACTCCTCAGACAAAAACTCTCAGCTCACCTCTTCCCTGCATGTAGTGTGAGCATCTCCAGCCCGACATTATCTACTCCTCCCGACATGATCTCCTCCTCAGCACACCGCACTAGTGATGGGGGGGGGGGGGTTAGTCACTGATAAGAAAGACCCTGCAAGGGGGTGGGAGAGACAGGATGGAATGAGCTTTAGATTCTAACAATTACCCCAGCACAGTGTATTTATGGAGAAGCAGAGACATTGCTGCTGTCTCTACAGAGACAAATATGCTAATAGAGCTCCCCCTGCCTGATGGTCTGTCCGGGTTTCAGAGAGTCTGAATATCGGGCAGATGATTCAGAACCCGGACTGTCCGGGTGAATCCCGTACAGGTGGCAACCCTAGTGCCGTTGTCTAGAATACAATGTCCTGAAAGGGATTCACTTTACCAGCTTTACCTTACTGTGTAATATAAAAAAGGCCTCAAACTATGCAAATTGGTACATGTTTAGTACCTGACATGCAATTAACATCAATGTATTCACAGCTACAGTCAGTTTTCACCGCTTTTAAGGAATTTTATTTAATGCTATAAAAGAAAGCAGCAAACAGCAATAGTAAACAGAATGTGAATACATTGTTGGAATCTGAAGACATATTAAACCAAGTAAAGGTTATTTCATGGTTTAAGGTAAGGTGAAAAGGGAATAGGCTCAGTGGAGCTTGCTGTTCAATCAGTAAACTTCTTGAGAAAATAAATGAAACTGCAGGATTGCTCTGTACTAAAAAATGTGTTTTTTAAGAAAGAAAAACAGGTTTTCTAAAGCAATGCTGCCATCTGTTCGTTGTTTATAGATATCAGGTTAAGAATAATGACAGAAGACTACTGGCAGATTAAAATGGATGATGTGATTGACTAGGTACAAAGGTCTCAGAATGCATGTCAAGATGCACAGCTAATTTATTTTTACTTGCATCTCCAGCAAATGTGTGTATCTTGCGTTAGAGAATTATTATGTCAAAAAAAAAAAAAAAATTTAAGGCACAAATGTGCATTTATTTTCTTCTCTTTTTTTCTACACACACCCCCACCACCTATATATACTGTGTGGTGTGTGTGCTCTCTCTCTCTCCATATACTGTGTGGTGTATGTGTGTATATGTAGTTCTTTGGTATGTATTTATAACATAGTTATTGTAAGTTATAAATGGCCAACTTTTAATACATGTACTCTAACTATTTTCAGTGGATGGGTAAACCAAATGGCCTGTTTGCCAGCCAAATTCATGGGGTCCCCCTTATAATACATACCAGATCCTCACCTAGGATTAGAATTTATTATGAATAGGGATGAGCTTTATGTTCGTGTCGAACATGAGTTCGACTCAAACATTGGCTGTTCGCCCGTTTGTCGAAAAACGAACATTATGGGGGGTTTGCGTCAAATTCGAGCGCCGTGTAACGCCCCATAATGCACTGCGAGATTGCAGTGCATTGCTGTATGATGATTGGCCAAAGCATGCACCATGACCTGCATGCTTTGGTCAATCCCAGCGCCCTCATCTAAGAGAGCCATAATTGACCAAAGGCAGGGTGCCTTTGGCCAATCATGGCTCAGGGGGACTAAGTCCACGCCCCACACTATATAAGGCTGCCTGCACGTCGGCCCTGTGTAGTGTGTTGTTGGCGTGGACGGAGAGAGAGTGTGATTTAGATTGAGCAGGCAGGCAGGTTATTCAGTTAGCTGCAGTGTATTTAATACATATATACAGTCAGTCTCGTATATATATATATATATATATATATATATATATATATATATATATATATATAGATACGCTGCATCCAGTGTAGCTAGATCTGACTGCAGGCCATTCCTTGTGTACTTTTTCTAATGTACTTCAGGCCGGCAGGTTATTCAGTTAGCTGCAGTGTGTTTAATACATATATACAGTCAGTCTCGTATATATATATATATATATATATATATATATATATATATAAACTGCATCCAGTGTAGCCTAGCCTATATCTGACTCCAGGCCATTCCTGGTGTACTTTTCCTAATATACTTCAGGCAGGCAGGTTGTTCAGTTAGCTGCAGTGTATTTAATATATATATATATATATATATACAGTCAGTCTCGTGTATATATATATATATATATATATATATATATTGTGAGGGGGTTAGCTCGGCAGCGGGTGTGTGTGACCCCCGAGATGGGCTCCCCACACAAAAACAGGCCCCGCAAACGGAGGTTGTGGTTTTCAAAATCAAAAAGGTGCGGTTTATTTTCTATTTACAGTGACAAAACACAGCAAAGCAAAAGAAACATAAACAAAATAAATCCTGGTCAACTTGACCTCTGACTAAACATACAGGTTTCCTAACTAACAACTGGGATCAGCCTAGTGCTGTCCTAGTCCCTAAGTCCCTGGTTT
Source organism: Rana muscosa (assembly GCA_029206835.1). Taxonomy (NCBI): domain Eukaryota; kingdom Metazoa; phylum Chordata; class Amphibia; order Anura; family Ranidae; genus Rana; species Rana muscosa. The sequence goes on from CM055122.1 coordinate 1,247,162,342, forward strand.
TAAATGTCCAAGCAAATAGCCACACAGGCTTTGTCTCACCGCACAAGGGTTCACTCTCTCCAGGAAGTCCACACAGGTCTGCTTCCAGGCATGAGCTAACATCTAATGAAGCTGGGAGTTCTTATAGAGGCCTAAATGAGCTGACAAGCTTCAGCTGGTCTCATCAACTCCCTGTCTGCACGACGCCCCACACTCTCCCTAGAGGTATGAGTCATCCATGAGCCCACTAGCCTTATACAACTCTCCACCTAGTTGTATAAGTCGGCGTAAAGCCTGAATCTGGGCGAAATATATCTACCCCCCTGGATGCAACCAGGTGACTTTACCTTCCTGCTGTCACATACCCCCCCCCTCTTGTTTTAACCTCGGGGTTGGAACACCAGCAATCAGGCATTCATGTACTCGAGACAAAGCATCCACATTCCCCATTTGAACACCAGGGCGATGCTTTACTGTGAAGTTGAATTCCTGGAGGGCCAGGAACCACCTATTCACTCTTCTATTTGTTTCCTTGTTTTGAGCCATCCACTTTAACGGAGCGTGATCCGTAACCATGTCAAAGTGCCTACCTAGCAGGTAGTACCGAAGGGAATCTAGAGCCCACTTCACCGCTAAACACTCCTTTTCAACGGTGGCGTAATTTACCTCATGGGACTTCAACTTCCTGCTGAGGTAAATGACTGGGTGCTCTTCCCCGTTCCAGACCTGGGACAATACTGCTCCTAACCCCACATCTGACGCATCACTTTGTACGACAAAGTCTTTAGAGAAGTCGGGTGAGTACAACACTGGCTGGCTACATAAGGCTTGTTTCAAGAATTGGAATGCTGCCTCAGCCTCGGGGGTCCATTTAATCATGACCGACCCTTTCCCCTTCGTCAGGTTGGTTAGGGGCACAGCCTTAGAAGCAAAGTGGGGAATGAATCGCCGATAATACCCCGCGATTCCCAGAAAGGCTCGTACCTGCTTCTTGCTGTTGGGACGTGGCCAACTCTGGATGGCCTCGACTTTGTTGAGTTTGGGTTTTATTACTCCCCTCCCAATGGTGTACCCAAGATATTTGGCCTCCTCCTGCCCAATGGTACACTTCTTGGGGTTAGCCGTAAACCCCGCTTCCCGAACAGAGTCCAGGACTGCTTGCACTTTTGGCAGATGTGAGGCCCAATCTGTGCTATGGACAATTATGTCATCCAGGTAAGCCGCAGCATACTTCCGATGGGGCCTCAGCATCTGGTCCATTTTCCGCTGGAATGTGGCCGGCGCATTCTGTAACCCGAACGGCATTCTTTTATATTGGAACGCCCCGTCTGGGGTTACAAATGCGGTTTTCTCTTTGGCCGACTTGGCCAGGGGGATTTGCCAATACCCTTTTGTGAGGTCAAGAGTCGTCATGTATCGGGCTGTTCCCAGCCGGTCGATCAACTCATCTATACGTGGCATGGGGTAGGTGTCAAATTTTGTAACTTTGTTCAACTGACGAAAATCGTTACAAAATCGCCAGCTCCCATCCGGTTTAGGCACCAACACAATGGGACTAGACCAATCACTTTGGGACTCCTCTATCACCCCTAAGTTCAGCATTTTCTGTACTTCCTCCCGTATTGCCTCCCGTCGGGCCTCTGGGATCCGATAGGGTTTTAACTTCACCCTTTCACCGGGCGGGGTAATGATGTCATGCTCTACCCCAGATGTTTGTCCCGGCAGCTCAGAGAATACCTCCTTGTTGCGAAGCACAAACTCCTTAACCTCCTGTTGTTGGGGTTGTGACAAGGTGGCTGCTATTCCAACCTCAGGAATCACGCAACCAGTTTGAGCTGGTGACCAAGTGTCTGCGACTAGGGACTCTCTATCCCTCCAGGCTTTCAACAGATTAACGTGATAGATCTGTTCGGGCTTTCGCCTTCCTGGTTGTCTGACCTTGTAATTCACTTCGCTCACTTTTTCCATTATCTCGTAGGGGCCTTGCCATTTGGCAAGGAATTTACTTTCAACCGTAGGGACAAGTACCAGTATCCTATCCCCCGGGGAAAAGGTACGGGTCTTGGCTCCACGGTTGTACACTCTCTGCTGTGCTAACTGCGCTTGGGCCAAATGTTCCTTCACGATGGGCATTACCTGTGCAATTCGGTCTTGCATCAGGGCGACATGCTCAATCACACTCCTGTGGGGAGAACTCTCACTTTCCCAAGTTTCCTTGGCAATATCCAACAGCCCTCTTGGGTGTCTCCCATACAGTAACTCAAAGGGGGAGAATCCCGTAGAGGATTGGGGCACCTCCCTAATAGCAAACATCAGATAAGGAAGTAGACAGTCCCAATCCTTTCCATCTCTATCCACCACTTTCTTCAACATTTGTTTTAGGGTTTTGTTGAACCTTTCAACCAGCCCATCGGTTTGGGGGTGATACACAGATGTACGTAATTGCGTCACTTTGAACAATTTACACAGCTCCTTCATAACCCGGGACATAAAGGGTGTACCTTGGTCCGTAAGCAGTTCTTTACAAATACCCACCCGGCTAAACACAAGAGATAGCTCTTTGGCTATGGTTTTGGCCGAGGTATTTCGGAGAGGGATCGCTTCTGGATAACGGGTGGCATAGTCCATTATAACTAATATGTACTGGTGCCCCCTAGCGGACTTGATTATAGGACCTACCAAATCCATGGCGATCCTCTCAAACGGGACCTCAATGATGGGTAGAGGGACCAGCGGGCTACGGAAATGGGGCATCGGGGCCGACCTCTGACACACAGGGCAGGAGGAACAATAATTTTCTATGTCCTTCATCACCCCCGGCCAATAGAATCTCTGTAATACCCTCTCTCGGGTTTTCTCTGTCCCCAGATGACCTCCAAGAATGTGCCCATGGGCCAACTCCAACACCAACTTCCTGTAAGGTTTGGGCACCACAAGCTGCTCAACGGTTTCTTCTGCCCTTTTTGCCACCCGATACAGTAGGTCCTTCTCTACGCTGAAGTATGGGTAAGTGCAGGTATTATCTGGGTTCACTAACTCGCCATCTATTTTCACTACGTTTTCCCGTGCCTTTATTAGGGCGGGGTCTTTCAACTGTTCTGTGGCAAAGTTTTCCCTGTGAACCTCAAGATCAGAAAACTCCACAGACGGTAGGTTTTCGTCTGAAGAGGTGGGCTCCTCTCCAGTTTCTTGAGTCTCCCCTGCCAATACTGATAAGGGAAATTCCGGAGAGTCCTCACCACTCTCAGGGGAGTTCTGGCTATCACATTCCTGGTACATAGGGGCACCAGTGGGGGGCTCAGGATCATCCCACAGTTCCCAGAACTTCGGAAAATCCCTTCCCACAATGGCGTCATGCGGTAACTGAGATACTAAGCCCACTGGATGAGAGAGGGTACCTTTGGGGGTCTCGAAACACACTGTAGTCACTGGATACTCTCGGGTGTCCCCATGCACACAAATAACAGCTACCTTGCTATTCCCAGAGACCTCTGTTTTAACTAACTCAGCCTTTATCAGGGTCACAAGGCTACCTGAATCCAGCAATACCACAACATTTCTACCATTAACACACATTTTGCATAAATGTTTCTCAGTTCCTCGAATGGCAGTGCATGCGACTGTCGCACACAGCGACTGACGTCTGCCCGTCAGAAAGTCACACTGCATGGGTTCCTCCACAACCGGGCAATTGGCTGCAATATGTCCCGCTTGCCGGCAGCGGTAGCAAACGATCCTTCTTGCGGCCTCTTGAGCCGCTGATTTCCCAGGCTGTTCTCGCCAAACTTGGGGTAGAGCTCCCACCCTCTCACTCTCTCCACCCTCACCCCTTGGAATCCTCTTATCCGCCCCTGGGGATGGTCTGGTCTTAGGGTGGAAAGTCCGAGTGTCTCTGGAAGAGGCCGTCAGGTTCTCTGTAGCCAAGTATTTCTCCACACGATCCACAAGACCATCGGCCGTCTCTGGGTCTCCATGGCTTACCCACTTTTGGATGGCAGTAGGAAGAGCTCTCAAAAACCGATCCATTACAACACGTTCCACAATCTTTGGTGCGGACAAAGTCTCTGGCTGTAGCCACTTTCTGCTCAGGTGAATGAGATCATACATTTGAGACCTGGGGGGTTTTCCAAGCTGGAAAGTCCAGTTATGCACACGCTGAGCCCGGACAGCCTGGGTGACACCCAGCCTTGCCAATATTTCAGCTTTTAGCATCACATAGTCTTTTGCTTGGTTAGGCTCTAGGTCATAGTAAGCTTTCTGCGATTCACCAGTTAACAGAGGAGCCACCAGTCCAGCCCACTGCTCCTCAGGCCACTTTTCTCTTTCAGCGGTCCTTTCAAATGTGGTCAAAAATACCTCTGGATCATCCTCTCCAGTCATTTTTGTCAATAAACGACTCACCCCAAAGGACGCGGTATTAGTGGGACGGCTTTCCTCACTGGTCTGCGGACGTTGCTGCATTACTGCTTCCATCTGTTGTTGTAGTCTCTGCTCTTGCTTCTGCAACAGGTCTATGAAGCGGGCCTCAGATTGCTGCTGGGCTTGTTGCTGAGCCTCCAGACTCTGTTGCAAAGTTGCGTTTGTCTGCTGCTGGGCTGCAAGGCTCTGTTGATGAGCTTGCTGCTGGGCTGCGAAGTTCTTTTGCAAACCTGCATTTGTCTGCTGTTGATTGGCATTTGCTAGAGCCAGCTGCTTCAGTATCTCCTCCATGCTGGCTTAAAAAAAAAACTGCCCGCATTCTCCACCAACTGTGAGGGGGTTAGCTCGGCAGCGGGTGTGTGTGACCCCCGAGATGGGCTCCCCACACAAAAACAGGCCCAGCAAACGGAGGTTGTGGTTTTCAAAATCAAAAAGGTGCGGTTTATTTTCTATTTACAGTGACAAAACACAGCAAAGCAAAAGAAACATAAACAAAATAAATCCTGGTCAACTTGACCTCTGACTAAACATACAGGTTTCCTAACTAACAACTGGGATCAGCCTAGTGCTGTCCTAGTCCCTAAGTCCCTGGTTTTAAATGTCCAAGCAAATAGCCACACAGGCTTTGTCTCACCGCACAAGGGTTCACTCTCTCCAGGAAGTCCACACAGGTCTGCTTCCAGGCATGAGCTAACATCTAATGAAGCTGGGAGTTCTTATAGAGGCCTAAATGAGCTGACAAGCTTCAGCTGGTCTCATCAACTCCCTGTCTGCACGACGCCCCACACTCTCCCTAGAGGTATGAGTCATCCATGAGCCCACTAGCCTTATACAACTCTCCACCTAGTTGTATAAGTCGGCGTAAAGCCTGAATCTGGGCGAAATATATCTACCCCCCTGGATGCAACCAGGTGACTTTACCTTCCTGCTGTCACAATATATATATATATATATATATATATCTCCACTGCATTCAGTGTAGCCAAGCCTATATCTGACTGCAGGCCATTCCTGGTGTACTTTTTCTAATATACTTCAGGCGGTGTACACAGTACACAGTGCCGTGCACCCATAGTGCAGTTGTTACTACTTTTCTGGTGGTGTACACAGTACACAATACAGTGCACCCATAGTTGTTGAGAGGGAACAGTGGGCCCCAGTTCTGGGTACAGTGATTTAATCTGGAAGGAGGGTAAAGTCTGTTGAATACTGCTGTGCCCAGTGCAGAATATTCCATTGGACATATCACAGTAGGCAGTCAGCTACTTTGGTCCTGCCTGTAGGGTAGATTGTAGCACTACACTCACCCCCTGCCTGCACCGTGCTATTCTCTCAGTAACAGTGCAGAGTGAAGCAGGCAGAGCATGTCAGGTTGGCATAATAGGAAGGCATGGATTAGTAATGCTTTCCTAGATACACACACCATTCCTACTCCTCTGCTTTCCTAGACAGTGGTTTCTGCTGCCCCCTCCATTCATTTGTTTCACTCCTACATTTACACTGTCCCTGATGTCTGTGAGACATCACCAGTTCTGTCCCCTGCCCTGAAAGATATGTCACTTGAGCCCACTCTTTCTCTCTATAGTGACTCCTCTCTCTATGCCCTTTCCCTCAGATCTCCTCTCTAAAGACCCACTGGAATATTTTTTATCTGCAATGAGTGGTGCTGTCTCCTCTCTCACTTTGCAGCTGATACCGGCACTAAACTAGTGCTATCACTGCTATAGCTTTGGAAACAACTATTGTTTCAGGTTCCATTGTTAATAAAGACCTAATGCACAAAGAAGCCTAGATGGGCTTCCCAGTTCCCCAGGCATGAGAAAGTGACTGGGATTTAAAGTCTCAGCAGGTGGCCATAGATGGATTGAAATGTGGCTGCTTCACATTTCATTGATTAGATCAATTTCTCTTGAACCAGCTTGTTGGAAGATTTTCCTTTGATATGCAGTGCTGATGACTGTATTCTGACAGCAGGGAGTCTCACTTTCAGAATATAATAACACAGCTGGGAGGATTCCTCTACCCACCTCGAATGTGTGGATGGGGGAATCCATTCAGTTTTTTTTTTTTATCAGTCTGATGTATGGCCTAGTGTCCATGTGCATAAAGCCCAAACAGTCACCATTGTTTTCCCTGTTATCTTTAATCCCATCTATGCAAATTTGTTTGCCCAGGAGCTTTGATTTTGAGTCCATTAAACACCATGACACATTGTCTCAAGTTGGGTATGCACTATTCATTTTTTTTTTTTATTCAACAAGTGAGGTGGATGGAGTAGCACTTCCCACTGTGTTATTGTATTCTGACAGTGGAACTTCACCACTGTTAGCATACACTGATCATTGGCTACAAACCACTGATTGAAGGAGGTTTTCCAGCAGGACCATTTGACAGTAGCCAATCTAATGGCCAGGTCTGTTAAACAGGGAAGGCCACACGCAGGTTGAAATTTAGCTGGTTCCTGCTGAACCAGCCACATTTCAAATTGTTTGTACCTGACTTAGAAAGCTTTTCTTAACTAGGGTGTCATCTGGGTTCATATTGTAAAAAAAATGGTGGGCAGGTGAACATCTAGTTCTAGAGCACCATTTATAATCAGTACTAAAGAAATCACCCTTGGTCAGCCAATGCGTCTAATAATCTCTGTGAACCAAGCCATCATGGAAGCAATCCAAGTGGCTGTGTGCTTTGTGATTGTTGTGATGACCAAAAGCAGCAATCACAAATGTAAACAGTAATACTGTTGCACACTGCAACTATTACATACTTTGGTGTGTTGCACATGCTAGCTTGACCCCCCCTCCTCCTGCTCTGCTCAGAGGGCATAGTTTGGTATCTTCGCCCTGATCACTGAATGACCTTGTCCTGGCACTGAGTATATCCACTTTATCCTCCAGGCCTTTTTCCGAGACTTTTGTTTACATGTAAAAATCCGTATTTTTGGTTAGAAAATTATTTAGAACCCCAAAAAAATGTTTTAAAGCAGAGGCCCTAGAGAATAAAATGGCAAGTTCTGCATTTTTTTTTGTCACACAGTATTTGCGCAGCAGTTTTTCAATTGCAATTTTTTGGAAAACATACACTTTTTTTATTTATTTTTTGTTTAATCGTTTTTATTGAAGTTTTGCACAAATACAAAAGGGAACATTCAACAGTGACGTTCTGTGCACTGCATTGTCACCCTTCGCACCCCGTGTGGGGTCAATCTGTGCTGGGGGTAGCTGTACAGTTCAGCTCATTATTTCTGTTTAGTTCAGTGTATTTCTTAAAAAATCAACCAATGTAACAATGTAACGGATATGGAACTGACACTGGAATGAGTTTTAAGAATGTCATTTGAACAATAGTCACTGTAGAGTGAGGTGAGAACGAACAATTCATTCTAAACCACATCATAGCAATGCTTTACAGAAAGAGTCCATGCATATGGTAGTAAGAAGAAGAAAGTGAACGAATGCCATAGTATTCCCTTCAGGTCTGCAGCAATATCCATAGACTAAAGATACTAAACATTAATACCGTTTGTGTCTGGGTAGGAGTACCGTAAACAGAAATTCCCCTTTGGGGAGCCCTCATGCACACGCACCTAGATGTCTCAAAGTTGTGTGCTGAGGTAGGATTGTTTCTGCTAGCAGATTAATGGTCACCTCAGATATAAAGGTATGGTGTTGCAGAAAACATTTTCATAGTAATTGATTAGGATGTGTTACTGAAGACCTGTATGATTGGTTGTGCTTTTTCAACATATCATGTTAATGGAAATTGGACTTGGTAGCCCTATCCCTAGGGTATATAACAGCAGGACCGTTAGAATGGGTCCTTCCAGCCCAAGGGGGAAATTACCCTTGGACCGGTGCCTGGAACAATAGCTGATAAGTCAAATCTTCAACCTGAAAAGGCTGATGGGTGCTAAGTGCCAGAAGAAAAAGAAGATGTTAAGTAGAAAAAGAAAATGGAATTTAGGAAAGGGTGGAGAGATATAGAAGAGGTATAGGGGGAGGGGGTAACCTACACGGAGAGCTAATAGTGTAATGGCATAACGTAAGCTGGACCTATAATGTAGAGGTATGTCCTTAGGACTATAAGGTTACTCCAATATGTCGGGCCCAGGGTTCCCAGATCGAATTTCTCAGAGGTGTCTAGGATAAAATTGGAGATCTTTTCCTGGTTAGGTGATAGGAAACTGAAGGGGATTTCCAAGCACGGGCAATTGTCAATTTGGCCCCTAGAAATATATATTGAATTAGGGTCTGGGTATATTTTGGGATCCTGAGAATATGTTGGTTAAGGAGGGCTTTAGAAGGGTGTTGGTTAACAGCGATCCCAGTGGTTTTGTGGATTAAATTGAAAATGGCTCAATTTAAGGAACCCATTAGAGTTGAAATAGTGCCCAATTCAGTATAGACCTTTGTCTAGCCACCATTGAAAGGCCTTAATATCCATCCGTGGGGGGAATTGGGGGTTGTGGAAGATGGGGGTGAGCGGTTGCCAAGCAGATGTTATGGTATTAAATTTATAGAGTAAGTCACATAGAGCTACCGAGTGGGACAATGTTGGGGATAGAATAGGGGGGCGAGCTTTGGGGGGACTCCAAAGCAAGTAGTCTATTGTATAGTTTGGAGTTGCCTGTCATTCCATCCCTATCCAATCAGGTTTTGGGCCCCTGGAGTAGATGGTAGAAATTTGGCTTAGTTGTGCCGCCTGGTAATACCACTAGAGGTTAGGCATTCCTAAACCCCCATGTTCTTCTAATCTAACGTGTAGGGCTCTTTTAGTCCGCCCGATGTACTGTTTGGAACAGGGACACTGGATAAGATATACCACACATTCACTGGAGCATGTGATGAAGGAATCAATGTCATATCTTAAATCTGTTTGTGTGGACTGAAAGGACTCACATTTGCGTCCTTGAAAGGAATTTATTTCGCAAATCTTACACTTCCGGCATGGATAAAATCCCTTCATTGTTTGAAAGAAAGAGATCACATTAGGAGGGTCTATAACATTGGGTGCTATCTTATGGCGTAAAGAGGGAGCTCCTCTAAAGATAACAACTGGGCGTTCGGGTAAAACTGGACCCAGTATTCTATCGTTTTTTAGAATGTTCCAATGTTTATTAAAAATTCTTCTGACTGAGAAGTGTTGATTTGAATAGCCCGTGATCATGGCACATCCAAATTTGTTATCACCCGTTTGATTCATCCTCTCTGATCTAATGAGCATCTTCCCCCTATCCATATCTGTAATTGTCTCTATGGTCTTATCAATATTCATTTCCGTATAACCTTTTTCCAAAAACCTTAATTTAAGAATCTGTGCTTGCTGCAAATAATCTGACAAAGTGGTGCAGTTACGTCTAATACGTTGAAACTGACTCTTTGGTACAGCATTAAGCCAGTTAGAATGATGACAACTGGTCAATGGAATAAAGGCATTTCTGTCTGTATTTTTAAAGAACGTAGTGGTAGTCAATATCCCTTCACTTACTGAAATGTTAAGATCCAGAAAATGAATATTTGATTGACTAGCTTCATATTTCAGACAGATGCCCTTATTGTTAGTGTTGAGTCTGAAAAATAAATTTTCCAACGAAGGGAGATCACCCTCCCATAGGAGCAAGATATCATCTATGTACCTTTTCCATAGACGCAACTCTTTCGGGGGGTTAGCATCAATCACTTCTCTTTCCCAATATGCCATAAAAAGATTGGCTAGGCTGGGGGCAAATTTAGCCCCCATAGCCACACCGCACTTCTGCAAATAAAATGAACCTCCGAACCAAAAATAATTATGACTAGTGGCAAAAATCAATAAATTAATAATGAAATCCTTCTGGATTAATGACAACGTGTTGTCCTGTTCGAGATAGAAACAAACTGCCTCTAAGCCATGCTCATGTGAAATGATCGTGTAGAGGGAGGTGACATCTGCTGTCGCTAAAATATATCCCTCTCTCCAATCACAGTTGGCCAAAAGGTTAATCACCTGAGTTGTATCACGTAAATAAGAGGGAGTGGATATAACCAAGGGTTGTAAAAACTCATCAATGTATTTACCTATACGTGCTGTTACTGAGTCAATTCCACTTATAATAGGGCGCCCTGGTGGATTAGACATACATTTATGGATTTTAGGTAGGTAATATATAACTGGTACCCTGGGTGCAGAGGGCACCAGATGGATTTTCTCTTTTTTATTTAGAACACCCAGGGAATAGCCTTCATTAATTAAAGACAAAAGCTCCCTCTTAAATTTAACAGTGGGATTACATACTAATTGGCTATAGGTAGCAGTATCTGACAGAAGCCTAACCATCTCTGTTAGATAATCCTTTTTATTTAGAATGACCACGCCCCCGCCTTTGTCGGCAGGGCGTATTACAATGTCATTCCTTGCACATATCATTTTAAGATTCCTCTGAAGTTCAAAATTGTTCCTAAAACGTGGAGTTTTTAAAGACACTATATCCTTTAGAACCATCTCTTTAAATGTTTGAATAGAGGGAGCAACAAAACTTGGAGGATTGAATAAAGAAGCATTTGAAAAGTTCGTATGTCGAATTGGAACCACACTCCCAATGTTAATTGGGGTAGTGGGATCTGATTGCAGATCTAATTCAGCTGATTGTACACCTATAGTAGTGGCAATTTGACTGCCACTCGCTGTAGGGTTAAGAATAAAATGTCTTTTAATATTCATTTTACGAACAAACTTGTGAGCATCAATGAATGTCTCAAATTTATTCAATGTACGAGGGGGTGCGAATTTCAGGCCCTGGCTAAGGATTTTCTGTTCTCCTTGTGATAATTGAACAGAACTCAAATTAAAGACACCATCGATCTTTAATGTTTCCTTTTTTTTGGACCTGATCCTTCTCCCCCCTCTGCTCCCTCTCTTTCGCCGTGACCCCTTTTGGGTCTGATATTGGCCAATGGAAAAAAAACGAGGTTGATCCATTCTCATGGAATTCGAAGGGGATTGTTGATGTTCCTGACTATATCTCATTGAATGGTCTACATATTGACTAGGATGCCTTGAGATTACTGGTTCCTCTACAAATCTCTCTTCATATTGTTGTGTCAGAGGTGCAAATCTATTATGTGTGGGAATATTACTACCCCTAGGAGTCAATCTAGAGAACTGATTCCTATAATGATCTCTCGGGTCTTCCCTCAGATTATGTTGATTGGCATACGAAGAATAATAATGATCATTCTGCTGTTCACCATATCTTTGGTCACCTCCATAATCACTGACACGTGCCTTATTCCTCAAAGGTCGATCCCTTCTGTGAGGATAGGGGTTCCCATCCTGAGTATATTGTACATCAAAATATTGATGGGTGCTATCTTTCCTAATTTTATTTTTATTTTTATTCTTAGGTTTCACAGTGGTATACCCTTGTTGATTTGAATTATTGGGTCTCTCAGAATCGCCCTCAACTCTTAAGGGAAGAGTTGAAAAAAATTATTATTGGGGGGAGGGAGGGTCGAAATCGGGGCAAGTGGTGGGGTAGAGGATTAGTTACCCCCTCCATTCCCTCATCTACTCTAATTTGCCATTTAAAGACAATTTTATTAGAGTAGTCTGCAAAGTCGCAGTTATACTTCTTCTTTTTCTTAAGTTTTTGGTTGTGATCCTCTTTTTCCAGAAAAAGTTTAAGCTGATCGGACTTAGTTTTATAACATTCTTGACCCTTAAAAGGGATTAGTTTGTCTTTCAACAAACCAATCTCTTCATTAAGCTTTCTGAGTTTAGCATGTTTCTTATCTATCAAAAATTGCAAGAATTTGACACCTGTGTCATTAAAATAGACGAACCACCCCTCTAGGTCATTTTCACCCTTCTGTGGGCTAACCTCCCACCTGAGGCTCCGGGGCACCATTTTCTGTGCCACATATTGTTCGAGATAAGCAATATCCCAGCTTGTATGTAGCTCAGAAACCAATAAGTTTTTAAGCCTAAGGAAGATGCCTCCTACCTCATCTAGTTGTTCAATATTGCCATCGAATACCCCCTCTATGTTGATATTATATTGGGAACGGTATTCAAAAATATCCATGAGGACCTATCAGCTGCAATGTTATAGTATCGAAAAAACAGTATTTAAAAAGGCCCAAAGAAAAAGGGGAACACTGCGCTAGATAGAAACGTGAATTGGTTGATGAAAATTACACAGTGATAGTGTAAAAAGCTGCCGGTACTGAAAAAATGGATACCAAATTTACATAAAATATATAGAAAAAAAGTACAGCGCTAATTCGATAATGAAAAAGTATCCAAAAAATACTAGTGAAAAATATGAAGTGTATACAAAAGAAATTTACATTTTATACAAAATATATAATATATTCAAAAACCATTGGTAATATACCTTTAAAGTGAATAAAGTGAATATACCTCTAAGTGAATTATCAATTAAAATAACAGTGAAAAACAATCCATAAATAAAGTGAAAAGAGCTGAGGAATAACTGAAATCCCGCAGCATAAAAAATCTTTAAAAAGTGTTCAAACAGAAAAGTGCCACAAAATGAAAGTGATCAATCCTGAAATGAATGTGAAAGGAAAGAGTATTCTTCATCCACCAGAATGGAGAGACACCAGAAGAATAGTAATATATTCTCCTTACCGCATCAGTATGATCACTCATGCAGTGATCTCTTCAAGCGCAGGGGTTTAGGGTCTCCCTCTAGACCAAAGAAAATAAATGTATCTCCGAAGTAGTATCTGTTCAACTCCCAAAGAAAAAAGGAACCATAGCGTAATACTGCAAGCAAACGTTTATTATCCACACAGTATTGCACTTACAGTTAAGATGAACTTTTCAAGCGTGTCTTATCGTAGGGGACGCAGCGTCTCCTCGAGGCTTCTCCTGCTGATCTTGCTCCGTATCTCAGTAAGTTAGAGCGTGATGACGTAGGACTGCAAGCCACACCTACGCGTTTCGTCATAAAAAGACGTCGTCTGGGATTGGCTGCAAAGTCCCCGTCATCACGTACGCCCTTAAGTAATCCCGCAGCGCCATTTTGAAAAAGGGCGGAAGGATTACAGGGGAATCTGAAAGACGCAGCGGCGTCATATGATAGCCAACGCTGCTTAGAAGCTGAGAAGAAGCCTGTTATTAAAGAAATATTATATACTGCCATCTTGTGGCCAAAAAAGAGATTGTGGTAAACCAAAATCAAGCAGAAAGAGAGCAAGGAAGAGGCGCCAGGAACCCCAAAACATCCTACAATAATGATAGCAGCAATATGTGTGCAAAACAAGGATATATAAAAATACATAACAATACTTATTAGATAAAAATATTACTATAAAAAAGTACATTATGTATATAATTCATAAAAATATAAAATCAATTACATTAAAAGTATTTATAAAACTATGCATTATTTAAAAAACAATTTATGTCCCAGTCAACATTTAACCCATGAGGCACATAGGATCGCATATCAAAAATCCATTTGGTTTCGAGTTTTGATATGGAACGAACTTTATTCGTGCCTCGCCAATGTGGAAGAAGTTTTTCAATGGGAATAAATAACGTCCCCTTAGTTTGTCGGTTATGGTATTTGGCATAATGTTTCGAAAGATTATGTTTGGGAAAACCACGCCGTATATTACCCACATGTTCTTCTAATCTAACGTGTAGGGCTCTTTTAGTCCGCCCGATGTACTGTTTGGAACAGGGACACTGGATAAGATATACCACACATTCACTGGAGCATGTGATGAAGGAATCAATGTCATATCTTATATCTGTTTGTGTGGACTGAAAGGACTCACATTTGCGTCCTTGAAAGGAATTTATTTCGCAAATCTTACACTTCCGGCATGGATAAAATCCCTTCATTGTTTGAAAGAAAGAGATCACATTAGGAGGGTCTATAACATTGGGTGCTATCTTATGGCATAAAGAGGGAGCTCCTCTAAAGATAACAACTGGGCGTTCGGGTAAAACTGGACCCAGTATTCTATCGTTTTTTAGAATGTTCCAATGTTTATTAAAAATTGTTCTGACTGAGAAGTGTTGATTTGAATAGCCCGTGATCATGGCACATCCAAATTTGTTATCACCCGTTTGATTCATCCTCTCTGATCTAATGAGCATCTTCCCCCTATCCATATCTTTAATTGTCTCTATGGTCTTATCAATATTCATTTCCGTATAACCTTTTTCCAAAAACCTTAATTTAAGAATCTGTGCTTGCTGCAAATAATCTGACAAAGTGGTGCAGTTACGTCTAATACGTTGAAACTGACTCTTTGGTACAGCATTAAGCCAGTTAGAATGATGACAACTGGTCAATGGAATAAAGACATTTCTGTCTGTATTTTTAAAGAACGTAGTGGTAGTCAATATCCCTTCACTTACTGAAATGTTAAGATCCAGAAAATGAATATTTGATTGACTAACTTCATATTTCAGACAGATGCCCTTATTGTTAGTGTTGAGTCTGAAAAAGAAATTTTCCAACGAAGGGAGATCACCCTCCCATATGAGCAAGATATCATCTATGTACCTTTTCCATAGACGCAACTCTTTTGGGGGGTTAGCATCAATCACTTCTCTTTCCCAATATGCCATAAAAAGATTGGCTAGGCTGGGGGCAAATTTAGCCCCCATAGCCACACCGCACTTCTGCAAATAAAATGAACCTCCGAACCAAAAATAATTATGACTAGTGGCAAAAATCAATAAATTAATAATGAAATCCTTCTGGATTAATGACAACGTGTTGTCCTGTTCGAGATAGAAACGAACTGCCTCTAAGCCATGCTCATGTGAAATGATCGTGTAATAGATTTGCACCTCTGACACAACAATATGAAGAGAGATTTGTAGAGGAACCAGTAATCTCAAGGCATCCTAGTCAATATGTAGACCATTCAATGAGATATAGACAGGAACATCAACAATCCCCTTCGAATTCCATGAGAATGGATCAACCTCGTTTTTTTCCATTGGCCAATATCAGACCCAAAAGGGGTCACGGCGAAAGAGAGGGAGCAGAGGGGGGAGAAGGATCAGGTCCAAAAAAAAGGAAACATTAAAGATCGATGGTGTCTTTAATTTGAGTTCTGTTCAATTATCACAAGGAGAACAGAAAATCCTTAGCCAGGGCCTGAAATTCGCACCCCCTCGTACATTGAACAAATTTGAGACATTCATTGATGCTCACAAGTTTGTTCGTAAAATGAATATTAAAAGACATTTTATTCTTAACCCTACAGCGAGTGGCAGTCAAATTGCCACTACTATAGGTGTACAATCAGCTGAATTAGATCTGCAATCAGATCCCACTACCCCAATTAACATTGGGAGTGTGGTTCCAATTCAACATACGAACTTTTCAAATGCTTCTTTATTCAATCCTCCAAGTTTTGTTGCTCCCTCTATTCAAACATTTAAAGAGATGGTTCTAAAGGATATAGTGTCTTTAAAAACTCCACGTTTTAGGAACAATTTTGAACTTCAGAGGAATCTTAAAATGATATGTGCAAGGAATGACATTGTAATACGCCCTGCCGACAAAGGCGGGGGCGTGGTCATTCTAAATAAAAAGGATTATCTAACAGAGATGGTTAGGCTTCTGTCAGATACTGCTACCTATAGCCAATTAGTATGTAATCCCACTGTTAAATTTAAGAGGGAGCTTTTGTCTTTAATTAATGAAGGCTATTCCCTGGGTGTTCTAAATAAAAAAGAGAAAATCCATCTGGTGCCCTCTGCACCCAGGGTACCAGTTATATATTACCTACCTAAAGTCCATAAATGTATGTCTAATCCACCAGGGTGCCCTATTATAAGTGGAATTGACTCAGTAACAGCACGTATAGGTAAATACATTGATGAGTTTTTACAACCCTTGGTTATATCCACTCCCTCTTATTTACGTGATACAACTCAGGTGATTAACCTTTTGGCCAACTGTGATTGGAGAGAGGGATATATTTTAGCGACAGCAGATGTCACCTCCCTCTACACGATCATTTCACATGAGCATGGCTTAGAGGCAGTTCGTTTCTATCTCGAACAGGACAACACGTTGTCATTAATCCAGAAGGATTTCATTATTAATTTATTGATTTTTGCCACTAGTCATAATTATTTTTGGTTCGGAGGTTCATTTTATTTGCAGAAGTGCGGTGTGGCTATGGGGGCTAAATTTGCCCCCAGCCTAGCCAATCTTTTTATGGCATATTGGGAAAGAGAAGTGATTGATGCTAACCCCCCGAAAGAGTTGCGTCTATGGAAAAGGTACATAGATGATATCTTGCTCATATGGGAGGGTGATCTCCCTTCGTTGGAAAATTTCTTTTTCAGACTCAACACTAACAATAAGGGCATCTGTCTGAAATATGAAGCTAGTCAATCAAATATTCATTTTCTGGATCTTAACATTTCAGTAAGTGAAGGGATATTGACTACCACTACGTTCTTTAAAAATACAGACAGAAATGCCTTTATTCCATTGACCAGTTGTCATCATTCTAACTGGCTTAATGCTGTACCAAAGAGTCAGTTTCAACGTATTAGACGTAACTGCACCACTTTGTCAGATTATTTGCAGCAAGCACAGATTCTTAAATTAAGGTTTTTGGAAAAAGGTTATACGGAAATGAATATTGAGAAGACCATAGAGACAATTAAAGATATGGATAGGGGGAAGATGCTCATTAGATCAGAGAGGATGAATCAAACGGGTGATAACAAATTTGGATGTGCCATGATCACGGGCTATTCAAATCAACACTTCTCAGTCAGAACAATTTTTAATAAACATTGGAACATTCTAAAAAACGATAGAATACTGGGTCCAGTTTTACCCGAACGCCCAGTTGTTATCTTTAGAGGAGCTCCCTCTTTACGCCATAAGATGGCACCCAATGTTATAGACCCTCCTAATGTGATCTCTTTCTTTCAAACAATGAAGGGATTTTATCCATGCCGGAAGTGTAAGATTTGCGAAATAAATTCCTTTCAAGGACGCAAATGTGAGTCCTTTCAGTCCACACAAACAGATATAAGATATGACATTGATTCCTTCATCACATGCTCCAGTGAATGTGTGGTATATCTTATCCAGTGTCCCTGTTCCAAACAGTACATCGGGCGGACTAAAAGAGCCCTACACGTTAGATTAGAAGAACATGTGGGTAATATACGGCGTGGTTTTCCCAAACATAATCTTTCGAAACATTATGCCAAATACCATAACCGACAAACTAAGGGGACGTTATTTATTCCCATTGAAAAACTTCTTCCACATTGGCGAGGCACGAATAAAGTTCGTTCCATATCAAAACTCGAAACCAAATGGATTTTTGATATGCGATCCTATGTGCCTCATGGGTTAAATGTTGACTGGGACATAAATTGTTTTTTAAATAATGCATAGTTTTATAAATACTTTTAATGTAATTGATTTTATATTTTTATGAATTATATACATAATGTACTTTTTTATAGTAATATTTTTATCTAATAAGTATTGTTATGTATTTTTATATATCCTTGTTTTGCACACATATTGCTGCTATCATTATTGTAGGATGTTTTGGGGTTCCTGGCGCCTCTTCCTTGCTCTCTTTCTGCTTGATTTTGGTTTACCACAATCTCTTTTTTGGCCACAAGATGGCAGTATATAATATTTCTTTAATAACAGGCTTCTTCTCAGCTTCTAAGCAGCGTTGTCTATCATATGACGCCGCTGCGTCTTTCAGATTCCCCTGTAATCCTTCCGCCCTTTTTCAAAATGGCGCTGCGGGATTACTTAAGGGTGTACGTGATGACGGGGACTTTGCAGCCAATCCCAGACGACGTCTTTTTATGACGAAACGTGTAGGTGTGGCTTGCAGTCCTACGTCATCACGCTCTAACTTACTGAGATACGGAGCAAGATCAGCAGGAGAAGCCTCGAGGAGACGCTGCGTCCCCTACGATAAGACACGCTTGAAAAGTTCATCTTAACTGTAAGTGCAATACTGTGTGGATAATAAACGTTTGCTTGCAGTATTACGCTATGGTTCCTTTTTTCTTTGGGAGTTGAACAGATACTACTTCGGAGATACATTTATTTTCTTTGGTCTAGAGGGAGACCCTAAACCCCTGCGCTTGAAGAGATCACTGCATGAGTGATCATACTGATGCGGTAAGGAGAATATATTACTATTCTTCTGGTGTCTCTCCATTCTGGTGGATGAAGAATACTCTTTCCTTTCACATTCATTTCAGGATTGATCACTTTCATTTTGTGGCACTTTTCTGTTTGAACACTTTTTAAAGATTTTTTATGCTGCGGGATTTCAGTTATTCCTCAGCTCTTTTCACTTTATTTATGGATTGTTTTTCACTGGTATTTTAATTGATAATTCACTTAGAGGTATATTCACTTTATTCACTTTAAAGGTATATTACCGATGGTTTTTGAATATATTATATATTTTGTATAAAATGTAAATTTCTTTTGTATACACTTCATATTTTTCACTAGTATTTTTTGGATACTTTTTCATTATCGAATTAACGCTGTATTTTTTTTCTATATATTTTATGTAAATTTGGTATCCATTTTTTCAGTACCGGCAGCTTTTTACACTATCACTGTGTAATTTTCATCAACCAATTCACGTTTCTATCTAGCGCAGTGTTCCCCTTTTTCTTTGGGCCTTTTTAAATTCCTAACCCCCCTTTCAGTCTAGGTCTAAATAGGACATTTTTGAAAAGGCGTCGCCCTGTTTTACCCCAGATAAAGCGAATTATAGCTGATTGTAGTTTGTTTATATGTAGTTTGGTGACTGGGATAGGGAGAGAGCGGAATAGGTAAAGAATTTGCGGTAAAAGGGTCATCTTGATCGCATTTACTCTACCTATCCATGAGATCCAGTACAGCAACCATTGAGCAAGGTCTGCCGCTAGTTTTTTGAACATGGGTGGATAATTATGCTTGTACAGAAGATTAATAGGGCCCGTAAGCTGAATACCCAAGTACGGTATGGAGGAATAACTCCAAGAGAAGGGGAAGTGACTTTTAAGTCTGTCTACTAGGGTCAGGGTGGTCGACACATTGAGGGCCATAGATTTTGACATATTGATGTGAAGGCCAGAAACTCACTCTAATGTGTGTAGCAGCTGGAGAATATTAGGGGTCGAAATAAGAGGAGATGTCACAAATAGCAGGACATCATCTGCAAATAGTGCACATTTATGGGTCGACTGACCACATCGAACTCCGTGGATGTCCGGGCGCAGTCTAATCGCTATGGCCAGGGTTTCAATGGCAATTGCAAAAAGGAGAGGGGAGAGGGGACATCCCTGTCTTATTCCTTTTGCTGTAGGGAAGGGGTCTGAGTAGTGCCCTTTAAGTCTAACTTGTGCCTTGGGGTGAGCGTAGAGGGCCTCCAAGATTTTGAGGAAGATTTTGAGGAAGTTAAGACCAAAGCCCCATCTTTCCAATGTAGTGAATAGGTAAGGCCAGGCGACAGTGTTGATTGCCCTTTGAAGGTCTATGGATAAAAGGAAGCTCTCCTGTGTAGGCCCACCATCCCAGCCTGACTTCATGAGGGAGATAACATCCACCGCTCTCCTTATCTGGTCCGGACCCTGCCCCCTGGTATGAATCCCACCTCGTCTTTATGAACATAAGACCCTATAAGATCCTATAAAGGAAGCTAATTAATTTTATAACATTTTTGTCATTATTTTCAAGTCATTATTGATTAAGGAGCTTGGTCTGTAGTTACCCACTTCGCTCGGGTCCTTACTAGGTTTGGGGATTGCAGAGATATATGCCAAATATGATGCTGAGTCCTTAGGGAGTATACCCTTGCTGAGGGAATTAAAGAATCGGACCAGATAAATAGAGAGGATGTCAACAAACGTCTTGTAGTGATGCGTCCAAAAGCCATCTAGGCCTGGGGCCAAGCCATTTCTGGGGTCTTTAATGACATTTCAAACTTCATTTTCTAAGATGGGGGATTCTAAAATAGTTGATATTGGTTGATTACATTGGCCCTGGGGTAGTAATCAATCCCCCTAGATAACTAAAGTGCCACATCCTGATTGAATGTATATAGCTGAATGGAAAAAATGGACTTTGAAGGCACTATTATATAAAAAATATAACAATTTTTATTATTGCACAATAGTACAGAGATTGCAATTAGAAAGATAAGTTCTAAAATAAGAAATCATGGACATAGACCATAATAGGACACTCAAAGATACAATTTTTGGAAAAGGAAATTACCCCTAGGGACTTTGAATTGCAGCGATAAATAGCAATAGTCACAAAGTGTAATTAGTAAAAAAGTGTACATTTTATTGAAATGTTACACAACATATATAGGAAATAGAAACAGCCATCTGATAGGAATCAGGACATGAGCTCATTAGGACATAAATGAAGGCAAAAACATATGCATAAAATCAACCGATAGAAGTAGTACAACATTGTGGATAATTACTAGGGACGCAAAACCCCAACGCGTTTCGACCTTAAAAGTAGCGGTCTTCTTCAGGGGGATAAAAGGTTTACCCCAGAAATTGTTTTTCGAAGAGCCACCTCCATTGGTAGTAGATTAACAAGCAGTGAGTACAAACCAAACTGTGATCAAGTGAATACAGG
Source organism: Rana muscosa (assembly GCA_029206835.1). Lineage (NCBI taxonomy): Eukaryota > Metazoa > Chordata > Amphibia > Anura > Ranidae > Rana > Rana muscosa. The sequence goes on from CM055122.1 coordinate 1,247,183,373, forward strand.
TTGAGGCCTTTTCACCTGCGGACAATGCACCTACTGCCCCTGGGTATTACCAGGAAAAAAAATTAAACTCCCAAATGGCGAAAGCTTTTGCCCTCGATTTCATGCCACACGTAACACAGAAGGGGTAGTGTACCTCATGATTTGTAAATGCGGTGCATTCTACGTAGGAAAAACCATCAGGCAGTTTAAGCAACGCATATATGATCACATCTACTACTCACAGTTTGCAAAAATGATTACACCAGTAAGAGCCATCTGGGATTATATCACAGATTTGATACTTCCATGGTCAAGTTCATTATATTAGAAGTAATTCCACAGGATACCCGAGGCGGCAACTGGGATAAACGCATACTCCAAAAAGAAACTCTCTGGATAGAACGCCTTGAAGCAACCAAACTACCAGGTATCAATGAGGTACTGTCCTATCGGCCCTTTTTATAAGGGCCATATCACAGAAACCCCATTGACTTTGGATATAGTGGCGTATAATTACCATCCCCCAACTGTACAGAATGTTTCCTTTAGTTGTGGCCCAGGTGGCGGATTGCCAAGCAAGCACACTCAGCATACTTACTTGATGCCGGGGTGCCTTGCTGGCTTTTGGGCCAATTCATCACTCCTTTGGCATTCATTTTGTTGTGTAACCTTTTGACTCATCTCTTGTTTCTGTTTTTGTTTTTCCCTTCGATTGCAGCTGTTCCTCTAATAGTTTATTTATTACTGTATTGTTACCAGCATCAAATATGTTGACAATTTTTTAGTCAACTATTTTCAAAGTTAATAGTTTATCAGCATGTGTTCAACATGCAGTCTATATTGCCTGATGCATTTATCCACCTCTAGGTGTCTCCTCTCCAGATTCCCTGTCTGGTCTCGGGGAAGTGAGGGGGCGATGAGGGGAATATGTGGCCACCCAAGCCATCGGATACCGATCCACGCCCCCTTGGCCTGACGGTATCCGACGGCAACTCAACGCTTCCATCTCGCGTCCCCAGTAGCACTTCCGCCCTTATCTGCACAGGGGGTTTGCCAACAGTTCCCCCTGACGCAGATGTCATACGGCATAGACGTGAAGCGCACCACTCTGGCCGGCTCACGTGACGTCAGGCGCTATGACGGTCACGTGATCGGGAGGCACATTTAAGCGAGGCGCCCGCCCCAGTGATTCAGATGTCACTGGGGAGAGCAGTCGCTCGCAACGAACACAGCGCGCAACGGCGGTCACTCAGATGGGGAATCGAGCAAGGTAAGGTAACATCACAAAAGCTCTGCTTTTGTTTTTTATATACAATTTTGGCAATAAGGCTTCTTTTTGGTGTTTACCTTTGATGTATGTTTCATACAGTCAAGAGACCCGATATATGACCCTATTACTATGAGCAGTCCATCTTGAAGAGCCTGATAGTGCTCCTCACACTACGTACCTCAACTAGGTAATTATTACACGTTACTTTTCTTGAGTGTTTATACCTGGGAATTAAATTTTCCTCACCCTATATGCTTTATAGTTACAGGTACCCATCACTTTACTTGTGGATTTTAATCCATCCAAATCCCCAGTATATTGCTACATTTATGGGAAACTGCTCCACTCTCTGGGTTAAAATCACCACAAGGTACATGCCCTTATTCATGAACATTTTGTTAATTGTATAATTTTTACAGTTCATGCATTTTTTCGTTCCAATGGGCATGCTGAGAGATTAATGTTAATCTTTTTCAGCCCGCTTATGCTATCTTCAATTAATTGCCTTATGTGACCCCACTTTTGATGACCACAAAACCGTGCTGTAAATCCATTTACAAACTATAATTCCTCCATACCACAAGTAAGTTACTAGCTAATTCTATCAGGATGGCCTGTAGGCACCTGTATATCTTTTATAGTTAATGCTGGTTTGCTTCACAGTTACTCGGTGCATCCCCATATTCCCGTCACTCATCGTCCTCTTCCTCCATCTTTCCAGCTTGATGGGAGGCCCCCATTGGGCATGGGTTTGGGTTGAGACAGCTGGGAGGGGGTGAAGCGACTGCATCGGGCAATCCCAATAGATACTTCGGGTAAGAATCAGATGCCGGCTTCAGTGTCTGACGTTCTCGTGAAGTAAAGTGCAAATGTGTGTTACATATTTATGATGCATTTTCAAACTCTATTTTCTACTTTGAAATTTAGAAGCTCCTGAAGAAGCGATTCGTCGATAATCGCGAAACATGTCGAGCTACTTTTAAATTTCCAAGAAACACATGGACTCCCATCTTGGGGACATCTCTCTGTTTGTCACAATCCAAAGTGGGAAGATTCGTCATGTACACCCACGGAATGAGTATTTTGTATCTTTGAGTGTCCTATTATGGTCTATGTCCATGATTTCTTATTTTAGAACTTAGCTTTCTAATTGCAATCTCTGTACTATTGTGCAATAATACAAATTGTTATATTTTTTATATAATAGTGCCTCCAAAGTCCATTTTTTCCATTCAGCTATATGGATTCTAAAATAGAGCGATGTGAAGCTGTAAGTTTAGAGAGGGAAATATCTTCTAAAAAGGTATCTAGTGTATGAGGTGTGCTAGGGCTGCCCTAGCATGTTTAGGGGATAGTTTGGCTGTGAGTTGTGGTCCAATTTTTTTAGTATGAAGGTGGAACCGGCCACTCACCCATCTTAAGTGTTTTTCTGCACTAGAGGTTAGAGCCAAGTTTAAAGCTATTCTATAGGCTCCCAGTTTAGCTAAAGAATCGGATGTGGAATTGAGGTTGTGTACTTTGCTAAGTGATTTAAAATCCTTCTCTAGGTTTGCTACATCAACCTGCCGTTCACGCTTAAACTGTGAGGATAATTGGATAATTTTCCCCATCATCACTGCTTTATGTGTCCCCCATAGAGAGCTTGGGGAAATGTCATCTATATCATTAAAGCGGAGCTCCGCCGAAAAAAATTATATTAAAAGCCAGCAGCTACAAATATTGCAGCTGCTGACTTTTAATATTAGGACACTTACCTGTCCTGGAGTCCAGCGACGTCCGCAGCAGAGGATGAGCAATCGGTCGTCACTCTGCTGCCCCCACTGCCATCCTCGGTGAGGGAACCAGGAAGTGAAGCCTTGCGGCTTCACTGCCCGATTTCCTATGGCGCATGCGCGAGTCGCGCTGCGCCGTTCTGACTGGTCCTCCTGTGTTCTGGGAGCCGAGTGTCTCCCAGAACACTACGGGTATTCTGCGGGAAGTGACGTGCTTCCCGCAGATTTCCTGCGGAGAGGAATACCGGAAGTGGGTGCAAATACCTATCTTAGACAGGTATCTGCACCCCCCTCCCCCCTGAAAGGTGTCAATTGTGACACCGGAGGGGGGGGAGGGTTCCGATGAGCAGAAGTTCCACTTTAGGGTGGAGCTCCGCTTTAAGTTCCTTTTCTAGCATAATACAGTGTACTGGGTTGTTTAGGAGGGTTTCATTAACCGGTTCCCGAATGGCTCACGCAGATATACTGTGGCAAAATGGCTCTCCTGGGTGAAATACCATGCACGATCGGCAGCACGGGGGTTTGTGTGTGTAAACACACAAATCCCAGTGCTATCAGAGTAGAGAAGACAGACTGTGTGTTTATACAAAGTAGAAACCATGATCTGTCATCTCCTATAGTGTGTCCCCTTCCCCCCACACTTAGAACACACAATAGGGAACACAGTTAACCCCTTGATCGCCCCCTAGTGTTAACACCTTCCCTGCCAGTGACATTTACATAGTAATCAGTGCATATTTATAGCACTGATTGCTCTGTAAATGTGAATGGTCCCAAAAATGTGTCAAAAGTGTTCGACCTGTCCGCCGCACCGTCGCAATACCGCAAAAATTGCAGATTACCGCCATTACTAGTAAAAAATAAATAAATAATAAAAACGCCATTTAAATGCCATAAATCTTTCCCATAGTTGTAGATGCTATAACTTTTGCCCAAACCAATCAATATAAGCTTTTTGCAATTTTATTGACCAAAAATATGTAGAAGAATGCATATTGGCCTAGGCTGAGGAAAAAAAAAGGGATATTTACTATAGCAACAAGTAAAAGATATTGTGCTTTTTTCAAAATTGTCGCTCTTTTTTGTTTATAGCGCAAAAAATAAAAAATCGCAGAGGTGTTCAAATACCACCAAAAGAAAGCTCTATTTAAGGAAAAAAAAGGACGTCAATTTTGTTTGGGTACAAGATCGCACGACCGCATGTCAGTTAAAGCGACACAGTGCCGTATCGCAAAAAATGGCCCAGTCATTGGGCAGCCAAATCTTCTGGGGCTGAAGTGGTTAAGGCGCCATGGATGGGGGCCCGTGGAGGATGTGGACCCTGCAATCTTGGGAAGCACCATAGAGTGGTCTGACCAGGGTACCGCACAAATAGAGGCATGAGATGCTATATGAATCTCTAATGTGGGGATGAATATGTAATCTATTCTAGCATACAACCTATATGGGGCTGAGAAGTGTGTGTAATCTTTTGCTGATGAGTTCAATTCTCTCCAAGTGTCGATCAGACCTAGAGAGTCTAAGAGCCGGGCTATACAGAGGCTTTGTTTGGAGGGCCTTTTTAGATGGGGAATGCCCTGTTCCGATTTGTCTAAAAGGTGGTCAAAGGTAATGTTGGAGTCTCCTCCCATTATCACCCTACCTTCAAAATGGGGGGGAGGGTGGTGAGCATATTCTGAGTAGTACTCACGGAGTTCCCGGAGTTCCCGGAGTTCACTATGGTCATACGCATCGAGGCCCACGGGTAAGACTGGTTTATAAGCATTGTTTAATAATAATAATAATAATAATCATAGTAGAAAAAAAGGTGCTTGGCCTTGGTTCGGTGCATAATAGGATATAAAGGTGTATAAAGCACCATTGATATAGCCCTTGACCAGGATGTATCAACCATCCCAATTCCTAATGGTTTGACAGAGAGTAAAGGAGATCTTTTTAGAAATGAGGATGGCTACCCCTCTTCCTAACATCTGCGTTGGTAAGGTAAAAGGTGGGATAATTGTGATGCAGAAAGGAAGGATTATAGCTATCTGGGAAGTGGGTTTCTTGGAGTAGAAGTTTATCGATACCCCTGGAGTGGTAGCTACGGAAAGCCTTGCGTCTCTCGATCAGAGAGTTCAGGCCCGGTGTTTTGTGGGAACCCTGAGAGTCACCTTTATGGAGGTGGAATCAGCCATGGACATGAGGGGGGGGGGTGCGAGCACATGTGTAGGTTACATACATTACAAAGTGCGTCCAACATTACCAGAATGCTTGATCTCACCCACTTGTTTATAGGGCATAAACCGGTGAGGGGGAATAACTCGTGGAAGTGGTTTACCCCAAGTGAGTCCGTTATGAGTTTGGGGGTGAGATTGGAGTGGGAAAAATAGCCCGATGGGCTGGACAGAGAACAGAGGAGGTGTAGGAGAGTCTACTACACAGTCAGAGGATTTGACCGTCCAATTAAATATTCACAACGATCCCTGATGGGTCAATCGGCTGCAGGTCTCATCTCGGTGGGATGGGGTCTTCGTTTGCTGTTTGTTCCACAGCAGTGTTAGAGGGCTGCTTGGAGGGGGCCTCTTGGAGGAGTTTGGACGATTCGGAGTTTGGACGATTCGGAGTTTGAGAGGTTTGAGGGATTTCCGCTTCTGGATCGTGGGGATAGATCTGCAAAAATTTGGATTTTATTTCCTTGGATAGTGAGGTTGTCCAAGTTACAATATTTTCTCATTATTTCCTCTTTCACGACATATAAGTGGAGTTTAGCCACAATGTCCCTTGGTAGCCCATCCTGGCGAGGGGGTTGCAGCACTTTGTGGGCTCTGTCCAGTTCAAGCCTGTGATTAGGGATGTCAGGTATGATATCTTTTATGAACGATTTGACAGTTCCCTGGATATTCAGAACCAATTTGGGTCTACTTCTAATGCGAAAGTTGTATCGCCTGCTTCTATTCTCGAAAATGGACCATTTTAGAAAGTGCGGCGTCAAGTTGGTTTTGCAGTATTTGAATGCATGTTCTGATTAGCTTGTGCGGCCGTATGGTCCACTTCTTGTTCAATGGCATCCATACGAGCCCCAAGGCTGTGCAGGTCTGCCTTAATAGAAGATGGGATCTGTGCAGCATTTTGCGCTAGTCATGCAGCCAGCATTTCAAAAAATCTGTTTAATAACTGGGCCATGTCAGGGAGGTGGCCTTGGGGCAAAGGGGAGGCATGCTGTGAGCCTGCTAGGCTGAGGGGGGTGTTCATCATGCGAGTATGGAGAAGGTCCTCCATTGTCTTTGTCTAGGAGCGATTCGATGGAGGCTGGGGAGATGATGTGGCTGTTTTTGTTACTCACAGGAGTTGCCAGTGTAGTACATGCTGGCTGGAGAGCTGGAGGTGGGTCTGTAATCTAGTCCTGGTCTCCTGTGTCTCTGCATGGAGGAGCAGGCACCGCCATCTTGGAAGGCTTTGGGGTGGATAGGCCAAAGCTGAGCTGGCGACTGACCTCCTTCTTAGGGTGATCTCCCGGAATGCGGGCAGATGCACTGTAATGTCCAGTGATCGGGCAGGCCAGTCTCAGGCATCCAGCTCGTGTTCACTGGCGTGGGGGCTTTTGTGAGGCCAGAGCCGGTCGGAGCTCCCGGTTATTGCGTCTTCCCGGAAAGGGCCGCTCATGCACACTCTGCACTTTTTAGAATTTCAATGCACCGTTGGGGTAAATTATAGAAGATGATGTTGCACCGAGTAAATAGATACCAAACCTGTCATGCTTTAAAATTGTACACGCCCTTGCAATAGCGACAAACAACGTAATACATTTACTATCCATAGTTGATGCTTTAAAAGCCTTTACATGCTACCACTTTAGATGTACACAGGTGTTCTGGTAATAGAATTACATGATTTGACATTTGCAGTGATACCTCACATGTGTGGGACGATTGCTGTTTGCATCGCGTAAGACCAATGCGTGCATTGGTCTTTCTGATCACTTTTATTGCTGTCATAAGTAATGTAAACATCCTTTGTGTCAGCAATAGGCATGTGACAGGTACTTTTTATGGAGAGATCTGGGGTCTATAAGACCCCAAAAACCTTTCTCTGCCCTTAAAAAACATTTTATCACACCAAGATCGGTGTGTTCGAATGCTTTTGATTTTTAAAAATGGCTCCACTGACATTCAGGTAAACCAGAAGTGATGTCAGCTCATCGCTTCCAGGTTACCATAGCTGAGAGGAAGCACCGGCTGGCCGATTGGGACTCCCGGTGGGATGGGAGATCCCAGTAAACCCAAAGAAGGTAGTGGGGGGGGGGGGCATCCCCTCCGGATGCTTGTAAAAGCAATCTAGCAGCTAGTTAACCATTAGGATTGCATTTACAAGGGAGCTCCAAAAAAACGGTACTGGGATGATGATGCCTGCAGCTGCATTCAGGTATTTCCACTTGATGTGTAGCGACAAGGTGTTCCTGCTGCGTTGGATCACGTACTAGGTACACGATCCACGCTCCCAGGTAGGCCCGTGGGTGCTGTGATTTGGTAAAGCACCAATCAATCATCAGGACCAGGCCAATGATTTTTGGCCTGGACCTGGTGATCGTCTGTACCCAATCAGAGATCAGTTTGTGCCTATGTTTACAAAACAGGCATAGGAAGTGACAAGCTCTACTCGCGTGGAGCACTTTTCGGTTTCAGCGAGAGAAGAGGTCAGAACAACAAAACACTATACTGACACAAAAACACATAGTTAGGCACATTTTAACCCCCTGATCACCCCCAGTTAACCCTTTGACTGCCCTGTCACCAGTGTCATTAGTACAGTGTACAGATTTTTCCACTGGTCACTGTATTAGTGTCACAGGTGATGTCAAATAGCATTAACGTCAATTAGCATCAGTTAGCTGCCCTCCCAGATAGCGTCAGATTGCCTGCCACATGTTCACCATCACATTTAACCCTTTGATTGCCAGCAACACTATCACAGACACACTATAAAGTATAGTGTCTGAATGGATCAGTATCTTTGATCAGATCAGAACTATTCAACCCCAAAACCTGTAAGCACTTGCGTTTAGCCCCTCTGTCCCCCCTCAAGAAGTGCAGGCCTGATCTCTGCTAGCAGGTGCATTTTTTTTGTAGCGGTTAAAGCAGTCCCTGACAGCCAGGTGCTCTTTTTCCTGTGAGTCGCACTAGGTACCTATACATTTAGTGGCCAAAATGTCCAAAGAAAGGTACTCTAGTGAAGAGGCTTACAGGATTCTGAGTGTGACAGCTGAAAGCAAAGGGGAGTCCTCACTGACAGAATCAGGCTCAGAATATGAACCTGTAGAGAGCAGCGGCACCCTGACAGGCATCTTAGACAATGGAGAAGAGTTCACTGCTAAGTTTTGGCATGCACAATACACTCTGTATTGGGGTCATCCTGAATATGATCAGCGCCACAAAATTCGCCCCCTCGGTAATCACCTTAACCAGAAATTTGCAGATATGTATACGCCCCAACATAACATCTGCGTCCCTCATTAATTTTTTCCCAGAACTGGGGTCAAAATGTATAAGCTCTGTGAGAGGGCAACAGGCTATACATGTCCTTTTCGGATTTACAAGGGAAAAAATAGTCTTGTGGAGCTCCCTTGATGCCCAGACTACATGGGGAGCAGTGGCAAGATAGCATGGGACTTAGTGTCACCCTTGTTTCAAAAGGGGTACCACTTGTACGTGGATAACTACTATGCAAGGGTACCACTTTTTAGACACTTATATAATCTTGGAATTGGCTCCTGTGGTACCATACAACAATGGCTTGTAAACACCTGACTTTAAAAGGGTGGAAAAAGACTGCTTGAGGAATAATTAATTGCTCACAGTGAAGTGGAAGGACAAACGGGATGTTTTCATCCTGTCTTCCATTCGCGCTGTATCTGGTGTTGTTGAGAAGCCCCTATGTGTCCACAATGATAACCACAACATGGGATTAGGGATGGGCTATCTGTTTGAGTCGAACATGAATTCGACTCGAACATTGGCTGTTCACCCGTTCGCCGAATAGCGAACAATTTGAGGTGTTCGCAGCAAATTAGAAAAGCCGCGGAACACCCATTAACAGTCTATGGGAGAAATCTAAAGTGCTAATTTTAAAGGTTAATATACAAGTTATTGTCATAAAAAGTGTTTGGGGACCTGGGTCCTGCCCCAGGGGACATATATTAATGCAAAAAAAAGTTTTAAAAACTAACGTTTTTTCGGGAGCAGTGATTTTAATGATGCTTAAAGTGAAACAATAAAAGTGAAATTTTCCTTTAAATTTCGTACCTGGGGGGTGTCTAAAGTATGCCTGTAAATGTTTCCTGTGTTTAGAACTGTCCCTGCACAAAATGTAATTTCTGAAGGAAAAAAAGTCATTTAAAACTACTCGCGGCTGTAATGAATTGTCAGGTCCCAGCATTACAGAGAAAAGTCATTGAAAGTCATTGAAAAAAAAATGCGGGCGGACCCCCAAAATTCCATTAACAGGCCCTTCAGCTCTTGTATGGATATTAAGGGGAACTCCGCGCCCAAAAAAAAAATGGCGTGAGGTTCCCCCCAAAAATCCACTTTAAAAAATCCACTCCAATTTAAAAAGTACTCGCGGCTGTAATGAATTGTCGGCTCCCGGCAATACAGAGAAAAGTCATTGAAAGTCATTGATAAAAATTTTTTTAAAAATGCGTGGGGGTCCCCCCAAATTCAATTACCAGGCCCTTCAGGTCTGGTATGGATATTAAGGGGAACCCTGCATCAAATTTAAAAAAAAATTACGTGGGGTTCCCCCCAAATATCCCTACCAGACCCTTTATCCGAGCACGCAACCTGTCAGGCCGCAGGAAAAGAGGGGGGGACGAGAGAGCGCCCCCCCCCTCCTGAACCGTACCAGGCCACAAGCCCTCAACATGGGGAGGATGCTTTGGCCTCATCCCCACAACCCTTGCCCGGTGGTTGTGGGGGTCTGCGGGCGGGGGGCTTATCGGAATCTGGAAGCCCCCTTTAACAAAGGAGACCCCCAGATTTTTCCCCCCCATGTGAATTGATAACGGGGTACATTGTACCCCTACCATTTCACAAAACAATTTGTCAAAAATTTTAAAAACCACACAGACACAGTTGGGATAAGTCCTTTATTAAAAATATAAAAATAAAAAATAAAAAAAAGATTCCAGCGGCAGCGATGTAATCCACTCGATCTCCAGCGTTGTAATGACACGCCACCAGCCTGGGGTTACCCAATGACGTGACGGGTGACCCCGCCCCCTCTGATGCAACGGGAATTCCGGGATTTCCCATTGCATCAGAGGGGGTGGGGTCACCTGTCACGTCATTGGGTAACCCCGGGTTTCCCATTGCATCAGAGGGGGGCGGGGTTTCCCTCTGATGCGCGGGTTTCCCGTTGCATTAGAGGGGGGCGGGGTCACCCGTCACATCATTGGGTAACCCCAGGCTGGCGGCGTGTCATTCGTGGGGTTCCTCCGGTGGAGCCAGGATCGTGTGTGTGTATCATTGCTGGACACATCATCGCTGGAGAGTGGAGATCATCGCTGGATACCGAGAATGGATTACAACGCTGGAGATGGAGTGAATTACATTGCTGCCGCTGGAATCTTTTTTATTTTTTTATTTTTTTTAAAAAGGACTTATCCCAACTCTGTCTGTGTGGTTTTTAAAATTTTTGACAATTTTTTTGTGAAATGGTAGGGGTAAAATGTACCCCGTTACCAATTCACACAGGGGGGGGGGCGGAATCTGGGGGAATCTTTGTTAAAGGGGGCTTCCAGATTCTGATAAGCCCCCCGCCCGCAGACCCCCACAACCATAGGGCAAGGGTTGTGGAGATGAGGCCCGTGTCCCCATCAACATGGGGACAAGGTGCTTTGGGGGTCTCAGACCCCCAAAGCATTCTCCCCATGTTGAGGGCATGTGGCCTGGTATGGTTCAGGAGGGGGGGGGCGCTCTCTCATCCCCCTTCTTTTCCTGCGGCCTGCCAGGTTGCGTGCTCGGATAAGGGTCTGGTATGGATTTTTGGGGGGAACCCCACGCCATTTTTTTTATTTTGGCCCGGAGTTCCCCTTAATATACATACTAGACCTGAAGGGCCTGTTAATGGAATTTTGGAGGACCCCCACGCTTTTTATTTTTCAATGACTTTCAATGACTTTTCTCTGTATTGCCGGGACCCGATAATTCATTACAGCCGCAAGAAGTTTTAAATGACTTTTTTTCCTTCAGAAATGACATTTTGTGCAGAGACCGCTCTAAACACGGAAAACATGCGCTACTTTACAGGCATACTTTAGACACCCCCCAGGTACGAAATTTAAAGGAATATTTCACTTTTATTCTATCACTTTAAGGATTATTAAAATCACTGCTCCCGAAAAAACTGCAGTTTTAAAAAAATATTTTTGCATTGATACATGTCCCCTGAGGCAGGACCCGGGTCCCCAAACACTTTTTATGATAATAACTTGCATATTAACCTTTAAAATTAGCACTTTTGATTTTTCATGTTCGTGTCCCATAGACTTTAACGGTGTTCGCGTGTTCAAACAAATTTTTTGCCTGTTCGCATGTTCTGGATGCGAACCGAACCGGGGGGTGTTCGGTTCATCCCTACATGGGATGGGTGGACTTCAATGATCAGCAGTGGTGGCCCGTCCATAGGGGGGCATGGGCGCAGCCCCCCCCAAGCTTTTCACAAAAAAAACTAAAAAAACGTAATTTAAGACTTTCCAGGTGACGGACACATGGCGGTCTATGGGAAGCTTCTCAGCTTGCAATCAGCTGATTGCAAGCTGGGAAGCTGATTTGCCAGTGTTTAGGGCATGTTCGGGGTGCAAGCGATGCGACCGCAAACACCCCCACTCTACACTGATTTGCCTCTGGCTCCTGTGCTTTTTTTTTATTGGCCGGGACCTGGAGGATGACTGAGCGGTGCTTTTTTGTGTTGCGGTGAGTTACTGACTGGGACATGGAACCCTGTAATGTGATGTGAGGCGAGGCGGGGAGCGGATCACTGATGCGGTGGATGGGCACGAAGCTGGCAGTGCTGAGTCTGAGCTCAGTGTATTTAAGTGTATTTTTATTTGAGTGCGGGGATCGGAGGGGACAGTAATGTGCATTGCTGAGTGTGTGTGTGTGCCTCTCTCTCCCCCCTGGGCTCCTCTGATAGGCTGCTTTCACGGCTGGCTCAGAATCCTCTTTGCTCCACTTTCCTTCTACTGAGCTGCTCCGTATCCTCCAGCTCCTGTCCTGCTCACAGTGACTATGGGAAAGTTTGAGAGCTGTGAGTAGGAGAGTCTGGAATAGAGAGACAGAGGATGGCAGTCTGTGCTGGAGGAACAAGAGAACGTAAGGTAAAAAGGTTCGGGTTCGGCCTCTAGTGACTGCCCGGCGGCCATCTTCCTGTGGTTTCGGCACCATTTTTTTGTAGTTCCACACCCTCTGGCCTCTATCGACTGATCGGCGGCCATGTTTGTTATGATCCACGCTGTATGTATATATTGCCGTTCGGCGGCCATCTTTTTGTGGTCTACGGCTGCTTTGGCCTCTATCGTTGGCTCGGCGGCCATTTTCTTAGAGCCCACATTATCTTCCATACAGACGTTTTGGCGGCCAATTTGCGAGAGTCTCCGGCCTCTAGGGTGCATTACACTGGCGCGAAAAATTCACACAGGAGGCGCTGATAAAAGAAGCAGGCTGACACAGCAGCAGTGGGACAGCATCCCAGGTGCAGCACACGGCAGCATAGCAGTACCGGTCCAGGGTGGTGAGTCCTCTGGGTGATCCAGCATCTCTGCAGCACAGGAGGGTGGCCTATTGATATCTTGCCTGGAGCCCTGTGGGTGTCAGCGTGTGGTCAGCATGGCATCTGAGCCAAATGTCTTCTCCCCTGAAACACCAGATTTAGCAGCTGGTGCCCCTGAGGTGTCTATGGACGCTATGTCGGCAATCCTAGAGGCGTTTACTGCCAGGGTGGAAGCAGCACACGGGAATACAGGGGGTAGTAAACGCCCCCGTCCCCTGCAGTCTTCTGGGGATATTTCTGAGACAGAACCAGGTCCAGCTACGGCTCATGGCCCAGATTCTGACGCATCAGAGACTGCAGACCGTGACCGTTCGGACAGTGAGGATGACTCCAAGTCCAGGTCAGTACGCGAGACGGCTTTGGTATCTGACCTTATTACTGCAGTGCGGGATACGCTAAAGTTGGAAAATACTGCAGAAGCAGCAGAGACTCCGGTCCCCTTTTGGGTTTCGTAAACCTGCCCGCACTGCTAAGGTGTTCCCTTGTGTGTCTTATTTTGATAAACTCTTATACAAGGAATGGGAGAACCCACTGAGGGTCTTTACAGCCGCAAAGAGGTTTGCGGTACGGTACCCCTTTGAGGAGAGTTTTCTGAAGAAATGGACCTCTCCCCCTATGGTGGACCCTCCGGTGTCCAGACTTAATAGAGCTACCACTATTCCAGTAGAAGGGGCTCCTGTTTTCAAGGACCCTGTGGATATGAAGGCTGAAGCACTCGCTCGCTACTTATACTCAGTGGTAGGCTCAGCAGTACGTCCGGCATTGGCGGGGGCCCTATTGTCTCAGACACTTACTGAGTGGGCAAAATTGCTACTCCAGGGGTTAAAGGAGCGAGATGCTCCTCCTAATGAGATAACTTTGGCCGACCATTTGGTCCAGGGCCTTAAGTTTGTCTGCGAGTCAGACATGGATACTATTCCCCTGCTGTCAAAAGCTTCGGTTTATGCAGTAGCAATACGCCGCCTGATCTGGCTAAAGGGCTGGTCTGCAGACCAGACTTCCAAGAAAGCCCTGTTGGATCTGCCTTTTAAGGGCGACAGACTTTTTGGGGCATCTCTGGATGACATCATCAAGGATGCCACAGGAGGTAAAAGCACTTTGCTTCCCCAAACTAGCAAGGGTAAGGGGCCACGCCAAGGGCAAGGGCCCTCCTTTACTGCACGCAAGCGGTTTTTTTCGTCCCCTTAGAGCGACGGGGAAAAGACCCCAGGCCGACAAGGCGCCTGCCCAAGGACAAAAGCGTCCTTGGTCCCGCAGACCCAACAAGCCTGCGGACAAATCTGCGTCCGCATGAAGGTCTGCCCCCACCCAGCTCTCGGGTGGGGGGACATCTTCGCAAATTTGCGACTCAGTGGACAGCTCTAGTCTCCGACAGGTGGGTTTGCAAAGTAATCTCCTCAGGCTACAAGATAGAATTTCTCTCTTGTCCACCGGACAGATTCGTCACCTCCAATCTCCAGCTACTACCGACCCGTCAGGAGGCCCTGTATGGGGCGGTCCAGGGTCTACTGGAACGCGGGGTAGTTATTCCAGTTCCAGAACGGGGTCAGGGTTTTTACTCAAATCTGTTCATTGTGCCAAAGAAGGAGGGGGGGTTCGTCCAATCTTGGATCTCAGAGCCCTCAATTGCTTTGTGAAGGTACAAAGATTTCGGATGGAGTCGGTTCGATCTGTAGTCACGGCTCTCCATCCGGGGGACTTTCTGGCCTCCTTGGACATCAAGGACGCATACCTGCATGTCCCCATATACTCCAGACACCAGGGATTTCTGCAATTTGCTATCGGGAAGAACCACTACCAGTTTGTGGCCCTCCCGTTCGGCCTTGCCTCAGCACCCAGGACGTTCACCAAGGTGCTCGCTCCGATTCTGGCATTTCTAAGACAGCGGGGTATCGCTATCATGGGCTACTTGGACGACCTTCTACTGAAGGCCCCTTCAAGCTCAGAATTAGAGGTAAGTGTGTCTATTACCTGTCAGACTCTTCGAGACTGTGGTTGGATACTAAACACGCAAAAGTCAGTATTGGTGCCCACTCAACGCCTAGTGTACCTGGGGTTGATTCTGGATTCCTCAGAGGCAAAGGTATTCCTCCCTGTGGAGAAGTTGCAGACCCTCCGGGCTGGAGTACGGCAGCTGACTTCCAGGAATTGGTCGTCACTCCGTTTTTGCATGCGAGTGTTGGGCCTCATGGTAGCCTCCTTCGAGGCGGTCCCATATGCTCAATACCACACTCGAGTGTTACAGAAGGAAGTTCTGTCCAGATGGAACAGATGCCCATCATCTCTGGATTATCAAATCCGAGTGAGTCACCTAGTCAGGAGATCCCTGGTATGGTGGCTGACAGCACTGGCTCTAATGGCCGGGAAGTCATTTCTTCCGGTTTACTGGATAGTGATCACGACGGACGCCAGCCTTACAGGTTGGGGGGGAGTCTGGGGTGTTCAGTCGGCGCATGGTCGCTGGACCCCAGAGGAAGCCCTCCTGCCGATCAATGTCCTGGAAATCCGGGCGATCAGACTGTGCCTCTTCAAATGGTCTCAGAGGCTGCAAGGGCGTCCAGTCAGGATCCAGTCAGACAACGCCACAGCAGTGGCATATGTCAATCATCAAGGAGGAACAAGAAGCTCAGCTGCAGCATCGGAGGTCGCTCGCATCCT
The DNA here is from genome assembly GCA_029206835.1 of Rana muscosa. Taxonomy (NCBI): domain Eukaryota; kingdom Metazoa; phylum Chordata; class Amphibia; order Anura; family Ranidae; genus Rana; species Rana muscosa. The sequence continues at coordinate 1,247,198,859 of CM055122.1, forward strand.
GAAGTGGGCAGAGAGGAGCGTACCGGCACTGTTGGCCGTGTACATTCCGGGTGTGGAAAACTGGCAGGCGGACTACTTGAGCCGCCAGATGCTGGACCAGGGAGAATGGTCTTTACACCCGGAGGTGTTCCAACTCCTCTGCCAAAGATGGGGCACACCAGACGTAGATCTTCTGGCTTCCCGACTCAATCGGAAGGTATTGAGGTTTGTGGCCCGGTCAAGAGACCCATGGGCAGACGCAACGGACGCGTTGGTGGCATCGTGGGGTCAGTATCAGCTAATCTATGCCTTCCCTCCCTTAAGGCTTCTTCCTCTTCTGCTCCGCAGAGTGGAGGCAGAGGGAATTCCAATGATCCTAATCGCTCCAGATTGGCCTCAGCGTCCTTGGTACGCCGATCTAGTATGTCTGGTAGCAGACGTCCCCTGGTGCCTACCACTACGGAAGGACCTTCTATCGCAAGGTCCCATACTCCATCCTGCTTTACGGTCACTGGCTTTAACGGCGTGGCTAATGAGAGCCAGGTACTGAGAGACCGGGGCCTATCAGATTCAGTAATCTCTACTATGAGAAGTGCTCGGAAACCGTCCTCTAGGAAGGTTTATCACCGCACTTGGAAGGCCTAGATCTCCATGTGTGAGGACATGAAATGGCATGCGTGTACTTATTTGGTTTCCAGAATCCTGCTGTTTTTACAGCGTGGGGTGGACCAAAGGCTTTCCTTAAGTACGATTAAGGGACAGATATCTGCCCTGGCTGTCTTTTTTCAGCGACCCCTGGTGACTCACTCTCTCGTGAGTACATTTGTGCAGGGGGTTCGACATGTGGCCCCTCCGGTCCGTCCCCTGCTACCTCCGTGGGACTTGAACCTGGCCCTCTCGGTGCTTCAGAAGGCACCGTTTGAGAATATTAGAGATATTCCCCTGTTGACACTTTCTCAGAAGGTGGTCTTTTTGGTGGCTGTTACGTCAGTTAGACGAGTCTCTGAGCTGGCAGCCTTGTCCTGCAAGGCTCCCTATTTGATTTTCCACAAGGATAAGGTGGTGCTGCAGCCGCAGCCTTCCTTTCTTCCGAAAGTCGTTTCGGCTTTTCATCTCAACGAAGACATTGTACTTCCATCCTTGTGTCCTCATCCGTCGAATCCTAAGGAGTCGGCGTTGCATTCCTTGGGCATTGTCCGAGCTTTGAGAGTATACCTATCTGCTACTTCCCTGTTCCGGAAGTCAGACTCACTGTTTGTTTCGGTGGCTGGTCCCAAGAAGGGCCAAGCAGTCTTGTCGGCCACCATCTCTAGGTGGATCCAACAGATAGTAATCCAGGTTTATGCCTTAACGGGTCAAGTGCCCCCCTTTCCGGTCATGGCGCATTCGACCAGGGCAATAGGTGCCTCTTGGGCTTTCCGACATCAAGCGTCTGTTTCCCAATTATGTAAAGCGGCGACTTGGTCGTCTGCTCACACTTTCACCAAATTCTACAAAGTTGATATAGGTGCATCTTCGGATGCCTCTTTCGGCCGCAAAGTTTTGCAGGCGGCTGTTTAGAGTTGCAACTCCTCCGTTGGAGGAGTGCTGTTTTGTGTTTGGGGTGAAGTTTATTTTTATGCTGTTACCACCCCTCTCTGACACTGCTTTGGGATGTCCCACTTTGTCAATAGAGAGGCTGTGTCGGTCCATGGATGAAAGAGTAAATAGGATTTTTTACTCACCGTAAAATCCCTTTCTCTGAGTCCATGGACCGACACAGCACCCACCCCTCCTTTTAAGTTTGTACTGCTTTTTGACGAACTGATCTGCGAGATGCAGACTGAGGGGGTATACCCAGAGGGTCCGCCCCCTGGGTGGTACTGTGGAAGGTGTGATGCAACACTTTTTACAAGTTTTCTGCCTAGTCACTCCTAATTAACGGATAATACCCACTTTGTCAATAGAGAGGCTGTGTCGGTCCATGGACTCAGAGAAAAGGATTTTACGGTGAGTAAAAAATCCTATTTTTCCCATTAGTGGAAATATTAATCTATTAGTGGAAATGTCTTATTACACTGATTATCATAGTGGTCTCATGCATACTTGTTCTGCAGAAAAAGAGGGGGCTTTTGTGGTCAAGTCAGAGGGGTTTACTGAACTGGACAGTGTGATGATGTTTAGACCCTGCTGAATTGATCAAAGGATAAGTTCACCTTTGGAAACATGTTATATGTTCCACCCATTTTTTGTGTGGAACATGTAACATGTTCCAACTGTAAGACCGCTGCCTGCTCTACTGCATAGAGTGACATGATATTCTCCACCCACTTGCTTTCACTATTATTTTTAAAATTTAGCCATGCGGGGCTCTGCCTGCCTGGCCAAGTCATTCATTCACAGGATTCTGTGAATGTAAACTACAAGTCCCGACAGCCATTGCGACTGTCAGCTTGCAGTTCTCAATGAACTACCACGATGCTGTTGAGCGCTTGGTAGTTCATTCTCTTTTCCTGTCAGTGTGTATCTGCTTGCCCATATGAGGTACAAGCACACAGATACACTGACAGGTCTGCAAGAGCCCTGCATTGCACCCGCGATTTGATGATCGCAAGATGCACAGTTTTTTTAGGCTAGTAAAGCTTTTTTAAGATTTTAGGCTAGTAAAAAAAAATTATAAATGCAAATTTTTTTATCTGCAAAAAGATGTAAATGTATTTTATTTTTTTAAAAGGTGAACTTATCCTTCAAGTAGAAGTGAAGCTGCAAGAATAAATATTATTAGTGCAATGCCTATCTGCCTTTCTAATATATCCATGGCAAAATTCAAGAAGTAAAAAAAAATTTCAATAAAATGTTTGTCCATTAAAATGTAGAATGAATTTTGTTTAGAAAATATAATGTTTATCCATTAAAATGTAGAATGAATTTGGTTCAGAAAATAAAATGTTTGTTCATTAAAATGTAAATTATATGGTACAACTATATTGAGTTTCATACAATTTTCAATGCTAAATGGAATATTGATTTTTTATTTATTTTTGCATTTAAATGTAATTACATACAAAATGTCAGCTTTATCAAGATATCATCCTTTCCAATGACCTTATCTTAGCAGCTGTCATTTGTATATTTTACTTTTGGTTACCTTAACAGTTCCATGGTGGCAAAACCTTCTTTTTTTTTTCTTTTTTTTATATAAAGCAGTAAATGAGCCAAATTGCAAATAGTGTTCAATGTCAGCAGCTGAGGCCAGTAAATGATCTTTTAAATGAACATAAACACTATGAAGCCAGCACTCATAAAACAGGACCAGCCATCTGGTGATAATGTTGATAGTGATTATTAGGGACATTAGATTGCTTTTTGTCACCAGTCCAATGCAAAAGAAAATGGTGCTATAAAATTAGGATCTGAATGCTTTAAAATTTCTGTGTTGTTTGTCATTTGTTTTCTTAGTAACTAATGTTTATTTATGAATCGCAAAAGATGATTTTATTGGAAGCAAGTTCTTCTAATCCCATTCCATTTCCAGCTGGCCTTTTTAAAAGCAATGGCCCACTACTGGCTATTTTTTTGCTGACAGTCTTCTTAAAATGTGCATTTTGGGAAGAAGCGCACAGTATGTGCTTGATCATGTAATCAAGGTAAAATCGGTAATTATCCAACTCAAGTCCATCGTACATTTAGAGAAAAACATTGTGTGTTTTTTTTCTAAAATAATCCATTCTTCCAAATATATTTGGAATTCAGAGGAGCTCAATCTCTTACTTTATGTATTTGTTATCACAGTCATTTTTGATTTTAAAGTATCTATTCCCTGCACCCACCGTCACAATTAGAAAGTATGCAGCCCCCCACACAGTCAAGTCATTTATTCACAGAGATCTGTGAATAAATTAATTACAAGTATCTGCAGAATTTGCGGCTGATGGCTTGTAGCTCTGTCATTGTGTAACTGTCTGCTCATACGAGGTACAAGCAGACAGATACACTGATGTCTCGTACACACGACCGTGTTTCCCGGCGGTAAAAATTCCACCGGGAAACCCGAGGGGAAAACCGAGAACCTGCTTGGTAACTTTTTCCCCCTACACACGACCGGGTTTCCCGACAGGAAAACTGCCATGAGAGCTTTGGTCGGGAATCCCGGCCGTGTGTATGCTCCATCGCAGTGTTTCCTATAGGAAAACTGGCGGGTTAAAAACCACCGGGAATCCCGGCAGGAAAAAAGAAAGCATGTTCTCATTTTTTTTTCCCGCAGTTTTCCTGTAGTTTTCCCGGCCAAAAGCTCTCATGGCAGTTTTCCAGATGGGAAGACCGGTTGTGTGTACGAGGCATTACAGTCGATCAGCAGATTTGCAGGCTCCTAAATAAAAAAATAATACATGCACATTTATTTACTTGCAAAAAAATGTGCATGTATTTTTTTTTTTTTTTTAGAAAAGTGAACTTTAAATAAAACAAATGGAAACCAGTCTATAAATATCAATCTGTGTAATAACGTATAATAACAGTAAATGCTGCCCAGTAGAAGATTCAATATCAACAGTGGAAAACAAAACAAGGTAAATGACAGTGTTGGTAACATTTAACCACTTGCGGACCGCCTCACGACGATATACGTTGGCAGAATGGCACGGGCAGGCAGAGTAATGTGTATATATACGATGCAAACGCACCCCCCCACTGATTCATGGCCACCCCCTCACGATCGCTCCTGACGAATGAGAGGCTTCCTCTGCTTCTGAAACTGTAAACAGAAGCAGAGGAAGTGATGTCACTCTCCTCGTGTCAGTCTTTTCGTCCGGAGCCCAAGGAGAGAAGACATCACATAGTAAGTGCACCAACAGACCACTGACACCAGTACACGTAGGCACACCAATCACCCCCTGCACCTCAAGTCACAGTGTCACCGATTGCAGTGTTCATTTTTTTACTTATCACTGCATTTGGTGTCATTTGTGACTGTAAAAAGTATTAGGGCAGTTACTGGTAGGCCCCTTAAGGTCTAGGGTACCCCCTAATAAAGGTTTAACCCCTTGATCGCCCCCCAGTTAACCCTTTCACCCCCTGTTGCCAGTGTCACTAAGCAATCTTTTTTCTGTTCGCTGTATTGGTGTCGCGGGTGACGCTAGTTAGCCTGTTAGTTATTTAGGTTCACCGTCAGGTTTTTATAGAGTCAGGTACCCACATATACTACCTAATAAAGGTTTTAACCTCCTGATTGCCCCTAGTTAACCCTTTCACCCCCTGTCACCAGTAATCACCGTATAAGTGTTACGGGTGATGCTGGTTAGTTAGTTTGTTTTTTATAGCATCAGGGCACCTGCCGTTTATTACCCAAAAAAGTTTTAACCCCCTGATCGGCCGGCAGATTGTGATATCAGTTAGGTTTTAGGGTCAGTTAGGGTCTGCGTCGACCCAGGCAGTGTCAGATTAGTGCCAGTAGCGCTAACACCCACGCATGCATCATACACCTCCCTTAGTGGTATAGTGTCTGAACGGATCAATATCTGATCTGATCAGATCTATACTAGCGTCCCCAGCAGTTTAGGGTTCCCAAAAACGCAGTGTTAGCGGGATCAGCCCAGATACCTGCTATCACCTGCGTTTTGTCCCTCCACCCAGTCCAGCCCAGACCACCCAAGTGCAGTATCGATCGATCACTGTCACTTACAAAACACTAAACACATAACTGCAGCGTTTTGCAGAGTCAGGCCTGATCCCTGCGATCGCTGACAGTTTTTTTGGTAGCGTTTGATACAGTTACTGACAGTCTAGGAGCTTTTTTTCCTGTGAATCTCACTACTGTACCAGTAAATTTAGAGCCCAAAATGGCAAATCGAAGGTACAGTAGTGAAGAGGCCTACACGTTTCTGAGCATGACAGATAGTGAAGAGGAAGTCACTCATCTGTCAGATTCAGGCTCAGAATAGAATTCTGTAGACGACAATGGCTCCATGACATAGCTCTGATGACGGAGTTGTAATCCCTGCCAAGGTTAGGCGTACCCGACCCCGTTCTTCTGCTGTTGTTGAGGTGCAAGAACCACAGGGCTCTCGTATGGAGCAGAGAAGTACTATTGCCGCTCATCCTTCTGGTGAACTGGCAAGCACCAGCGGCCTAGTACACCCTGGTCGTACATCCAGCACTGCAGTATCACGTGGCGAGTCCCATAAGTGCAGTTCAAGCTGGCAAGCACAAGTAGTGTCCCGCTGCCACCAAGAAGACAAAGACAGGCCCGTCGTGCCCATAGTGTCCTTCCTGCAGAATTTGCCAATCCTAATTGGGAGCCCACCACTTCTGCAGCACCCGTACTTGACCCATTCACTGGCCAACCCGTAATTCAGGTGGAAACAGTTGATTTTACGCCACTTGATTTTTATTCGCTGTTATTCATGAAAGATCTCTATAGATCTATTGTGGACCAAAGTAATTTGTATGCTGGTCAATTCATCGCTGCTAATCCCCAGTTGTCCTCCCTAGGCAGAGATTGGAAACCAATTATTGTTTCCGAATTTAAGACCTTTCTGGGCCTATCCCTCGACATGGGCATAGTAAAAATGAGTACGTTGCAGTCATATTGGTCCATTGACCCAATTTACCATATGCCCCTGTTATCTGCCTCCACGGCCAGGGCACGATACAAGCAGATCTTGCAGTTCATGCACTTCAACGACAATGAACTCTGTCGTCCTCGTGGAGGCCCTGGATACGATCGTCTCTACAAAATTCGGCCACTTGTAAACCACTTCAATGAACGTTTTGCAGCCTTGTTTACTCCCGATCAAGTTGTCTGCGTTGATGATTTCCTGATTACATTTTCTGGCCGCTTGTCAAACAGTATCTTTCCAGCAAGCGTACCAGATATGGGGTCAAGTTTTATAAGCTCTGTGACAGGGCAATAGGCTATACATATAGTTTTATGGTTTACGAGGGAAGAGATAGTCACGTAGAGCCGGAAAACTGCCCAGATTACATAGGGAGCGCTGGCAAGATTGTGTGGGACTTGGTGTTACCCTTATTCGGAAAGGGGTACCACTTGTATGTGGACAATTATTACACGAGCGTGCCACTTTTTAGTCACTTGTTTGATCATCAGATTGACGCATGTGGCACCGTGCGACCTAATCGCCAGGGCTTACCCCAGAGGCTTGTAGATTCCCGTCTTAGGCTGGGGGAGAGAGCCTGCTTCAAGTGTAATCATTTTCTCTCTGTGAAGTGGAGGGATAATAAGAATGTTTTCGTTCTGTCCTCCCTTCACGCAGACACGACAGTCAAAATTCATATGGCAACTGGTGTTGTGGAGAAACCCCTCTGTGTCCACGAATATAACCAAAATATAGGAGGGGTGAACCTCAACGACCAGTTGTTGGCGCCATACCTAGTTGCCCGTATGGCCAGACGCTGGTACAAAAAAGTGTCTGTATACTTATTTCAATTGGCTTTGCTGAACGCTCATGTGCTACTGCTATACAGAGCTTCAGGACTGACTGGATCCTTTCTTAAGTTCCAGGAAGAGATCGTCAGAGCCCTTCTGTTTCCAGACGGTGCTTTACCTCCCCATCCCAATCCAAATGCAGTAAGCCGGCTGCATGAGAGGCATTTTCTGTATGTCCTCCCTGGTACCCCTTCCCAACGAGCCCCCCAAAGAAGATGTCGTGTCTGCAGCAAGCGCGGATATAGGTGTGACACCCGCTATTATTGTGCCTCCTGTCCTGACAATCCTGGTCTTTGCATTGGTGAATGTTTTGAACGCTACCATACACTAGTGGAACTAGTGGCACTGCACAGAATAGGACACACTTTCACAGGGTCTTCCAAGATGCCATTGCATTTTGAGAGACCCGAACTGTTACAGTTACAAATAAATGTGCAAAAAAACAAAAACACCAAAAAATATATATATAAAAAAAATTGTTGTCGTTTGATTTTTCTCTCTCTCTCTCTATTCTCTATCTGTTGTTCTGCTCTTTGTTACTGTATTCTATTCTGCAATGTTTTATTGTTGTTATGTTTTATCATGTTTGCTTTTCAGGTATGTAATTTTTTTATACTTTACCATTTACGTCATTCAGCTGCAGCGCGGATTTATTTATCTTGACAGCAACAGCGTTTGCTCCCATGATACATAAAGCCGTGACTCCAACGCTGTAGGAGGTGATTTCACCACCACAGTTAAAAAAAAAGAGCATATATGCCGAAGCATGGGGGCAGCAGGGGTGGAGGAGCGATTTTGCTCCTAATGCCGCATACATACTGTCGAAATTCTGACGGAGGCTTGCCCGTGGAAAAGTCCGACCGTGTGTATGCTGCATAACTTTTTTGTGGGAGGATGCCCGCTTGCTTCGGCATATATATATTTTAGGCACAGGTTACGTTAAAAAAATGTTTTATTTTTTACTAGGTTTTGTTTTGGTATTTGCTTTGCAGGTATGGTATGGTAAGGTCTTACTGTTATACTGTAATGTTACTTTGTTTTATTGCTAACCATCATTTGCTTAGCAGGTACGCCATTCAGTTGCAGCGCGGATTTATTTATCTTGACAGCAACAGTGTTTGCTCCCATGATACGTAAATCAGCGACTCCAGCGCTGTAGGAGGTGATTTCACCACCACAGTTAAAAACAAAATGGTGCATGTATGTCCATCATTAGAAGTGGGTGGATGAAGGGAGGTATTCTAATGGTGCCCACCGATCAATCTCTTTTTTTGCCCACAGGCTGCATGAAAAAAAAGATTACAATATATGCCCAACAAGGACCAGCAACGTACTGGTATGTTGCTGGACTTTGAGTGGTTATACCATAGCCTCCGTTCCCAGTTGATACCTTCTATGGGGAAACACATCGGGTGGAGCACTAGACCTTGACGTCATTACGTTTTTTCCATTCAGCTAGATCAGTGATGGCGATCCATGGCACCCCAGATGTTTTGGAACTACATTTCCCATGATGCTCAACTACACTGCAGAGTGCATGAGCATCATGGGAAATGTAGTTCCAAAACATCTGGGGTGCCAAGGTTCGCCATCACTGAGCTAGATGGTTTGATCCTCAGGTGTGTCCAATTTGTTTCTTGCTGTTCCGTTCCTTTTAAAAAAAAAAATCTAAACTTTTGGCTGTAATGCTTGCTGTGGCGTTTTATGAATAAACCCTTTTTTTATGTTTTCAATGATTTTTATTCAAGTTTTAACAGAACAGAGAACAATGATCTTGGCATTACACTGAACATCATACAGGAGTAATACAGACAATACGCACAAGGAATCCTCCTCATATACCAGGCATGACCTATTGCCTTATCCTGATGTAAACCATCCCTTATGCAATCTGGTGTACTGGCGCACATACCACTCTCTACCAAATAACCCACACCATATACTGTACTTCCTTTTTATGGCCTTGTGCATACTCCATGTCTTAGGCCAGAGAATACCCCCCACCCACCGGGAAGCGCCAGCCCCCCATCCCTCTGACGGGGGAGTCCGGCCCTCCTCGCTACGGGGGGCACCATCCAGACCACCGGAGAACAATGTCTCGCCAAGGATATAAAATTAACAAAATATAAAAAATGTAATGAAATAAAAAAAAGGGGGGGGGTAGAACAGGAAAAACATAAGAAGCAAGGGGAAGAGATAAGAAGGTAAGACAGGGGGAGGGGGGGTTGTGGCTCTACGCTCATTAACTTATCCTTCAGGAAGGATTCTGGTTTGTGATCGTCCTGGGATCATATGTCAGGTATTTGATCCATGGATCCCATACTTTGTTAAACAACTTAATCTTATCCTGTGCAATTTCTGATAATCTTTCATTTAACATGAGCCATGACATTTTGTGTTTAAGTTGGTCAAATGGTAGGGCTGCAGACTTCCAGTTTCTTGCTATAGTAATTTTGGCTGAAATTAAAATGAATGTGAGCAGCCTTCTTTGGTTTTTTGAGGCTTCAGCTACCCTGGCACCCAGGAGTGCATGTTTTGTGGACTTAACCAGGTTAATCTGGGTGAGGGTATATATAAAGTTGTAGATCCTGATCCAAAATCTCCTGACCTTGGGGCATGTCCACCATATGTGATATGTTGTTCCCACCTGGCAGCATCCCCGAAAGCACCCCGAGGTGGCTCCGGGCACAAATGTGGCTAGTCTGGCCGGTACCATATACCATCTTAATAAAACCTTGTGGTTAGCCTCTATAATGGAGGTATTAGTAAGCGATAGAGACGCCATCTCTGATATCGAGTGCCATTCCTCGAGATCTTGTTCCCATTGGACCATATAGTTCAGTTTTGTCGACGAACCATACGTCAAGATTGTATACATAGCAGAGATGTGGCCCCTGAGTTTATCGTATTGTCTACATAGGTGTTCCATGGGAGTCATTGTCGCTAAATCGCCCTTATGTGCTAAATAGTGATGAGCCGAACACCCCCGGGATCGGTTCGCACCAGAACCCGCGAACGGACCGAAAGTTCGCACGAACTTTAGAACCCTATTAAATACAATGGATGCGAACGTTTGAAATCTAAAGTGCTAATTATAACGACTATTATGCATGTTATTGTCCTAAAAAGGGTTTGGGAACCCGGGTTCTGCACCAGGGGACATGTATCAATGCAAAAATAAGTTTTAAAAACGGCCGTTTTTCTGGAGCAGTCATTTTAATGATGCATAAAGTGAAAAAAAAAAAGTCAAATATTCCTTTAAATATCGTACCTGGGGGGTGTCTAAAGTATGCCTGTGAAGTGCCACGTTTTTCCCGTGTTTAGAACTGTCCCTGCACAAAATTACATTTCTAAAGAAAAAAAAGCCATTTAAAACTGCTTGCGGCTTTAATGTAATGTCTGGTCCTGGTAATATGGATGAAAATCTTTAAGAAAAATGACATAGCTACCCCATCACACCCCCCCTTACCCCAGCCCATTACCAGCCCCTTTGGGTCTTGTATGGATATTAAGGGGAACCCTGCACACAAAATAAAAAAGGCCCTATATACTCTGAACAGCCGTATACAGGCGTATACAGGCGGTGCATACAAGACAGGGACTGTAGGTTTGTTCTTATGTAGAATCTGTTTGTAATTTTGAACAGGTACATTGTTTAAGTGTAGCTCCAGCCAAAAAATATATTTTTAAGCTTTTTGGAAAACATAGGGAAGGGTTATCACCCCTGTAACATTTGTTTTGCTGTCTGTGCAGTGTGCACCTGTTCAGAACAGTTCACCTCACTTTCCGTCCTAATGACAAATGTGTTTTGAAAATTTGGGGTTTTTATTGAAACAAGAATTGGTGATAAAGCATCAGTGGAGATGTTGCCTTATGAGGAATTTTTATGAATAATTTCCTTGTAAATTGGGAATATCTGTAACATATATGTATATATATAATTTAGAGTAGGAAATATGTGGGTCTGCAAAGGGTTAAACTGGGCTGACAAGCTGGGCTTGAGGACAATCTAATTACCTGTCCTCTTATTTGAATATGCATGAATGCAGGGTAACAAGAGCTGCGGAGTCTTAGGGTCTGACGAGATAACTTAGTATTCAAACAAACTAGAAAGAGATCGCAGATGAAAGAGACAGTCTATGCGGCACCGTTTTTATCCTCTAGATAAAGGCGTGTGTATTCTCCCATATTAACACCCATATCCATTTAAGGGGTAATTCTTCCTGGCTAGTTCCATGCATAGCTAAGCGCCCCTTCAAGGGAAGTTAACGACCTCCGGTTTAATTAATCTATCTTCAAATCCGATTATCACTAAAGAGTGGGCTAGGGTGGGAAATTAATATAACGGCAGGAAGGAGGAGAGAAATAACCACAACCAATCGTAGCCGCCCTGGGTTAGTCAATGGGAGAGGGCTCCATAAAAGGACCCCCCATCCAGTAGAGGGAGAGAGATGAGAGAACCTGGGCCCAGGATTCATTATAGGTAATTATTAAGACCATCTCCCAGCACTTACCCCTTATGCTTGCATTTTCCTATGTTTGTCTGTCTATTTGTAATGTAAGGTATATACGTTGTATTTGAAACTAATATTTACTCCCTTGCCAAAGACTGTAAATATTTGCGGTGTATTAGATAGACTAATAACCTTAATTCTTTAATAAATGCTTGTTATATTGAAGTTATCAAATCCTGTCAAAAAGAACTCTTATTTAAACCATATCAATAATCATAATAATATTAATTGAATATTAAATATTAAATATTAATATTTAAAAAGCAACAGAGAGGAGACACTTTTTTTCCCATATTAACTCTTACAGGAGAGAATTTGCCTTCCTAGGGGTATATTTCCTCTCACTTCCTGTTGTATCCTTCCGTTTGCAAGGAGGAGTCGTTTGTAAGTTGGATGTTTGAAAGTAGGGGCCTGCCGTATATACTCAGCTGAAATTTGCCCCTTACATGTTGGTGTTGCCACAACACTGTGAGCCCTCACAGTTACTCTTGGTGGGCGCATGAATGGGCCCTGCTGTGAATTATTAGATCAAGAATTGTAATTGCATGCCCCTGTTGAACAGGGGCTGAAAAATTGGGCTTTTGGTGGTGGTGGTGGTGGTGGTGTTGACACAACACTGTAAGGCCTCACAGTTAGTCTTGGTGGGCGCAGGAATGGGCCCTGCTGTGAATTATTAGATCAAGAATTGTAATTACATGCCCCTGTTAAACAGGGGCAGAAAAATTGAGCCTTAGGCACTGGTGCCACAACACTGCAACCCCTCACAGATACTGTACTTGGAGCACAGCAATGAGCCCTGTTGCAAAGTATTGCATCAAAAATTGTAATTACACGCCCCTGTTAAACAGGGGCTGAAAAATTTGTGCCTTAGCCACTGGTGCTGGTGCCACGACACTGCAACCACTCCCAGATACTCTAGTTGGAGTGCAGGAATGAGCCCTGCTGCAAAGCATTGCATAAAAAATTGTAATAACACACCCCTGTTAAACAGGGGCTGAAAAATTGGGCCTTAGCCACTGGTGGCGGCACCCAGAAACAAAAATGTTCTTCCAAGCTATCATCGTCAATCGGATCATTGAGGAGGAGGAGGATAGTCAGTCAACATAACAGGACAAACTCTCAGCATCAGCATCAGTCTTGAAGGGATGTGACATTTGAAAATAAATTAGTCTGTTATATCAGCTTCAGGTGTTTGGTAGCTGGTGGTGATCCAAGACTGGTTCATCTTTATGAAGGTCAGTCGATCAACAGAGTCGGTGGACAGGCGCACCCTGTGATCCGTGACAAATCCTCCAGCAGCACTGAATGTGCGTTCTGAAAGAACGCTGGATGCAGGACAGGCCAGTAGCTCAATTGCATACTGTGCAAGCTCTGGCCAGTGATCCATCCTCAAGACCCAGTAAGCCAGAGGATTTTCGGTGGGGAAGGTGTCCAAGTCTGACCTTGCCCCTAGGTATTCCTGCACCATGTATATCAGACGCTGGCGATGGTTGCTGGAACCGATCATACCTTGGGGCTGCGGACTAAAGAATTGTCTGAACGCTTCTGTCAGATGGCCACCTTCCCCACCGCTCCTTCTTTGACTGACCGAAGCCTCAGCAACTCGTTGTCCAAGACCAGGAGTTTGTAACCTCCCAGTCTCTGGGAACGCGTTGCACAGACCTTTCTGCAAGGCCTCCCGGAGTTGTCTCATCCTCTGCTCCCTCTGCGACGGTAAGATAAGGCCCGCAACCTTACCCTTGTACCGTGGATCAAGGAGAGTGGCAAGCCAGTAATGGTTCCTCTCCTTGATCCGAAGAATACGAGGATCCTTCCGAAGACTTTGCAGGATCAGGGAGGCCATGCAGCGTAGGTTACCTGAGGCATTCAGTCCGGAGTCCTCTGGGTCACTAAGGACGACATGATCCGCAGCCACCTCCTCCCAGCCACGTACAAGTCCACTGGTTTCTTGGGACTGTAAATCATCCCTAAAAGACTGCTGCTGATGATGCTGGGTGCCAGGCTCCACCTCCATGCTGACACAATCCTCCTCCTCCTCCTCTTCTTCCTGTGCAATGGGTGGGACAGAAGGAACACTGTCTGGGTAAAGGGGGCCTTGAGAGGCAAGGAAGTCCTCCTCTTCCTGCCTCTGTTCTGCCTCAAGTGCCCTGTCCATTATTCCACGCAGCGTATGTTCCAACTGGTGGACAAGAGGTACAGTGTCACTGATGCATGCACTGTCACTGCTCACCATCCTCGTGGCCTCCTCAAATGGTGCCAGGACAGTGCATGCATCCCTGATCATGCCCCACTGGCGTGGTGAAAAAAACCCGAGGTCCCCTGACCCTGTCCTGGTGCCGTAGTCGCACAGGTACTCATTGATGGCCCTCTGCTGCATGTGCAGCCGCTGCAGCATGGCCAACGTTGAGTTACACCTGGTGGGCATGTCACATATAAGGCGGTTCTTGGGCAGGTTCAACTCCTTTTGCAGCTCAGCCAGGCGAGCACTGGCATTATAAGATCTGCGGAAATGCACACAGACTTTCCTGGCCTGCCTCAGGACATCCTGTAAGCCCGGGTACCTGCCCAAGAACCGCTGCACCACCAGGTTAAGGACGTGAGCCACACAGGGCACATGGGTCAGTTGTCCCTGTCGGAGAGCGGAGAGGAGGTTGGTGCCATTGTCGCAAACTACCATTCCTGGCTTAAGCTGGCGTGGCGTCAACCACCTCTCGGCCTGCCCCTGCAGAGCAGACAGAACCTCTGCCCCAAAGTGGCTCCTGTCCCCCAAACACACCAGCGCAAGCACGGCATGGCATCTTTTTGCCTGCGTACTTGCGTAGCCCCTTGAACGCCTACGGAGCACCGCTGGTTCCGAGGACAAAGCACAGGAAGAGGCCACGGAGGAAGAAGAAGAGGAGGGGGTGGAGGACAGAGGTGTGTCACAACCAGTAGTAGCATTTTGGAGGCGTGGCGGTGGAACAACCTCCAACACTACTGCACCTTGTCCTGCATCCTTCCCAGCTGCCAAAAGAGTGACCCAATGGGCCGTGAAAGAAAGGTAACGTCCCTGTCCATGCCTGCTGGACCATGAGTCAGCGGTAATATGCACCTTACCGCTGACCGCCCTGTCCAGCGAGGCCAAGACATTGCCTTCCACATGCCGGTAGAGAGCTGGAATCGCCTTCCGTGAGAAAAAGTGGCATTTGGGAACCTGCCACTGAGGAACCGCACATTGCACAAACTCACGGAAGGGGGCCGAGTCTACCAACTGAAAAGGCAGCAGTTGAAGTGCTAGCAATTTAGCCAAGCTAGCATTCAACCGCTGGGCATGTGGATGGCTGGGAGTGAACTTCTTTCGACGGTCCAGCAGCTGGGGCAGGGAAATTTGCCTGCTAGAATCGGACGTCGGTGTACTGTTAGCAGAGTGGCCGCAAGTACTTGGCTGTGACACACCTAATTCTACACCTTCATTCCTCTCAGTGCAGGTTTCAGAGAGGACTAAAGGTATAGTGGGGTTGGAGATCCCAGCTGATGCGGTGCAAGGAGAGGTACGCTTTGTTCTTTGGTGTGGGTCTTTAAGGTAGGCTTGCCAACGAGCTGCATGGCAGGTCAACATATGTCTGGTCAAGCATGTGGTGCCCAAGCGGCTGATGTTTTGGCCACGCGATATACGCTTGAGACATATGTTGCAAACAGCAGCTGTGCGATCTGATGCACTCGCCTCAAAAAAGGCCCACACCGAAGAACTTTTTGAATAATGGGCATAGGCAGCGCCCTGCACAGGCGGAGCTCTGCGTCGGTGTGCTGCCCTTACGCTGGCCACCCAAGGGCATCCTGCCTCGTTGGAGATGTGCCTCCTCCTCATCCTCCTCCTCCTCCTCTCTCCTATTAGGCACCCACGTGGAGTCAGTGACCTCATCATCCCCTCCCTCCTCATCACTGGAGCCAATCTGGCAGTATGCTGCAGCTGCTGGAACATGACTGCCAGATTGGTGTCCTTCTTGAGCATCCCCTCTCTCTGCTCTCACGCTACTGCCTTCCTCTAGCTGGGTATCATCATCAGACCCTTCAAAACGCTGGGCATCCTCCTGGAGCATGTACCCAACACTGTGCTCAAACAGTTCGGGGGACTCCTCAGGAGGAGGACATGGTGGGTCTAGGGAAGGAGTGACTGATGATGACATTGACACCAGGGAAGAGGACGCTTTGGCAGCTGCTTTGCCAGTACCCTGAGCCTGGGTGAGAGATGATGAGGAGGATGAGCAGGGCTTGGTCATCCACTCTACCAAGTCTTCGGCATGATGTGACTCAACATGTCCAGCTGCCGAAAAGAAGGACAAGCGTGTCCCATGGCCATGTGCTGATGACAATGCACCGCGTCCACGACCAGCACTGTTGCCCCCAGACACAGAGCCTGCTTGCCCTCTTTTATTGGCTCCTGACTGTCTGCCTCTCCTTGTTTGCCTTCCAGACATTCTAATGGCCTGCAGGGAGATGGGAAAACCAGCAATAAGGGGTAGCTTCAGGTGTATACTGTGCAGGAGGCTTAGCAACAATGACACTGACACTGTCCCCTGCCTATCCTTCTCTCTCCCTGCACACAAGGTTTAGCAAAGAATAGGACACTGACACTGTCGACTGCCTATCCTTGTCTGTTCCTACACACAAGGTTTAGCAATATGGTTCAGCACACAAGGTTTAGCAAAGAATATGACACTGACACTCTCCCTGCCTATCCTTGTCTGTCCCTACAAACAAGGTTTAGCAAAGAATATGACACTGACACTCTGCCTACCTATCCTTGTCTGTCCCTACACACAAGGTTTAGCAATATGGTTCAGCACACAAGGTTTAGCAAAGAATATGACACTGACACTCTCCCTGCCGATCCTTGTCTGTCCCTACACACAAGGTTTAGCAATATGGTTCAGCACACAAGGTTTAGCAAAGAATATGACACTGACACTCTCCCTGCCGATCCTTGTCTGTCCCTACAAACAAGGTTTAGCAAAGAATATGACACTGACACTCTGCCTACCTATCCTTGTCTGTCCCTACACACAAGGTTTAGCAATATGGTTCAGCACACAAGGTTTAGCAAAGAATATGACACTGACACTCTCCCTGCCGATCCTGGTCTGTCCCTACAAACAAGGTTTAGCAAAGAATATGACACTGACACTCTGCCTACTGTGACAGCAGGAAGGTAAAGTCACCTGGTTGCATCCAGGGGGGTAGATATATTTCGCCCAGATTCAGGCTTTACGCCGACTTATACAACTAGGTGGAGAGTTGTATAAGCCCAGCTGAGACTAGTGGGCTCATGGATGACTCATACCTCTAGGGAGAGTGTGGGGCGTCGTGCAGACAGGGAGTTGATGAGACCAGCTGAAGCTTGTCAGCTCGTTTAAGGCCTCTATAAAAACTCCCAGATTCATTAGGTGTTTGCTCATGCCTGGACCCAGACCTGTGTGGACTGTCTAGGGAGAGTGAACCCCTGTGCGGTGAGACAAAGCCTGTGTGGCTATTTGCTTGGACATTTAAAACCAGGGACTTAGGGACTAGGACAGCACTAGGCTGATCCCAGTTGTTAGTTAGGAAACCTGTATGTTTAGTCAGAGGTCAAGTTGACCAGGATTTATTTTGTTTATGTTTCTTTTGGCTTTGCTGTGTTTTGTCACTGTAAATAGAAAATAAACCGCACCTTTTTTTGATTTTGAAAACCACAACCTCCGTTTGCTGGTCCTGTTTTTGTGTGGGGAGCCCCTCCCGGGGGTCACACACACCCGCTGCCGAGCTAACCCCCTCACAGTTGGTGGAGAATGCGGGCAGTTTTTTTTTAAGCCAGCATGGAGGAGATACTGAAGCAGCTGGCTCTAGCAAATGCCAATCAACAGCAGACAAATGCAGGTTTGCAAAAGAGCCTTGCAGCCCAGCAGCAAGCTCACCAACAGAGTCTGGAAGCTCAGCAACAAGCCCAGCAGCAATCTGAGGCCCGCTTCATAGACCTGTTACAGAAGCAAGAGCAGAGACTACAACAAATGGAAGCAGTAATGCAGCAACGTCCGCAGACCAGTGAGGAAAGCCGTCCCACTAATACCGCGTCCTTTGGGGTGAGTCGTTTATTGACAAAAATGACTGGAGAGGATGATCCAGAGGTATTTTTGACCACATTTGAAAGGACTGCTGAAAGAGAAAAGTGGCCTGAGGAGCAGTGGGCTGGACTGGTGGCTCCTCTGTTAACTGGTGAATCGCAGAAGGCTTACTATGACCTAGAGCCTGACCAAGCAAAAGACTATGTGATGCTAAAAGCTGAAATATTGGCAAGGCTGGGTGTCACCCAGGCTGTCCGGGCTCAGCGTGTGCATAACTGGACTTTCCAGCTTGGAAAACCCCCCAGGTCTCAAATGTATGATCTCATTCACCTGAGCAGAAAGTGGCTACAGCCAGAGACTTTGTCCGCACCAAAGATTGTGGAACGTGTTGTAATGGATCGGTTTTTGAGAGCTCTTCCTACTGCAATCCAAAAGTGGGTAAGCCATGGAGACCCAGAGACGGCCGATGGTCTTGTGGATCGTGTGGAGAAATACTTGGCTACAGAGAACCTGACGGCCTCTTCCAGAGACACTCGGACTTTCCACCCTAAGACCAGACCATCCCCAGGGGCGGATAAGAGGATTCCAAGGGGTGAGGGTGGAGAGAGTGAGAGGGTGGGAGCTCTACCCCAAGTTTGGCAAGAACAGCCTGGGAAATCAGCGGCTCAAGAGGCGGCAAGAAGGATCGTTTGCTACCGCTGCCGGCAAGCGGGACATATTGCAGCCAATTGCCCGGTTGTGGAGGAACCCATGCAGTGTGACTTTCTGACGGGCAGACGTCAGTCGCTGTGTGCGACAGTCGCATGCACTGCCATTCGAGGAACTGAGAAACATTTATGCAAAATGTGTGTTAATGGTAGAAATGTTGTGGTATTGCTGGATTCAGGTAGCCTTGTGACCCTGATAAAGGCTGAGTTAGTTAAAACAGAGGTCTCTGGGAATAGCAAGGTAGCTGTTATTTGTGTGCATGGGGACACCCGAGAGTATCCAGTGACTACAGTGTGTTTCAAGACCCCCAAAGGTACCCTCTCTCATCCAGTGGGCTTAGTATCTCAGTTACCGCATGACGCCATTGTGGGAAGGGATTTTCCGAAGTTCTGGGAACTGTGGGATGATCCTGAGCCCCCCACTGGTGCCCCTATGTACCAGGAATGTGATAGCCAGAACTCCCCTGAGAGTGGTGAGGACTCTCCGGAATGTCCCTTATCAGTATTGGCAGGGGAGACTCAAGAAACTGGAGAGGAGCCCACCTCCTTAGACGAAAACCTACCGTCTGTGGAGTTTTCTGATCTTGAGGTTCACAGGGAAAACTTTGCCACAGAACAGTTGAAAGACCCCGCCCTAATAAAGGCACGGGAAAACGTAGTGAAAATAGATGGCGAGTTAGTGAACCCAGATAATACCTGCACTTACCCATACTTCAGCGTAGAGAAGGACCTACTGTATCGGGTGGCAAAAAGGGCAGAAGAAACCGTTGAGCAGCTTGTGGTGCCCAAACCTTACAGGAAGTTGGTGTTGGAGTTGGCCCATGGGCACATTCTTGGAGGTCATCTGGGGACAGAGAAAACCCGAGAGAGGGTATTACAGAGATTCTATTGGCCGGGGGTGATGAAGGACATAGAAAATTATTGTTCCTCCTGCCCTGTGTGTCAGAGGTCGGCCCCGATGCCACATTTCCGTAGCCCGCTGGTCCCTCTACCCATCATTGAGGTCCCGTTTGAGAGGATCGCCATGGATTTGGTAGGTCCTATAATCAAGTCCGCTAGGGGGCACCAGTACATATTAGTTATAATGGACTATGCCACCCGTTATCCAGAAGCGATCCCTCTCCGAAATACCTCGGCCAAAACCATAGCCAAAGAGCTATCTCTTGTGTTTAGCCGGGTGGGTATTTGTAAAGAACTGCTTACGGACCAAGGTACACCCTTTATGTCCCGGGTTATGAAGGAGCTGTGTAAATTGTTCAAAGTGACGCAATTACGTACATCTGTGTATCACCCCCAAACCGATGGGCTGGTTGAAAGATTCAACAAAACCCTAAAACAAATGTTGAAGAAAGTGGTGGATAGAGATGGAAAGGATTGGGACTGTCTACTTCCTTATCTGATGTTTGCTATTAGGGAGGTGCCCCAATCCTCTACGGGATTCTCCCCCTTTGAGTTACTGTATGGGAGACACCCAAGAGGGCTGTTGGATATTGCCAAGGAAACTTGGGAAAGTGAGAGTTCTCCCCACAGGAGTGTGATTGAGCATGTCGCCCTGATGCAAGACCGAATTGCACAGGTAATGCCCATCGTGAAGGAACATTTGGCCCAAGCGCAGTTAGCACAGCAGAGAGTGTACAACCGTGGAGCCAAGACCCGTACCTTTTCCCCGGGGGATAGGATACTGGTACTTGTCCCTACGGTTGAAAGTAAATTCCTTGCCAAATGGCAAGGCCCCTACGAGATAATGGAAAAAGTGAGCGAAGTGAATTACAAGGTCAGACAACCAGGAAGGCGAAAGCCCGAACAGATCTATCACGTTAATCTGTTGAAAGCCTGGAGGGATAGAGAGTCCCTAGTCGCAGACACTTGGTCACCAGCTCAAACTGGTTGCGTGATTCCTGAGGTTGGAATAGCAGCCACCTTGTCACAACCCCAACAACAGGAGGTTAAGGAGTTTGTGCTTCGCAACAAGGAGGTATTCTCTGAGCTGCCGGGACAAACAACTGGGGTAGAGCATGACATCATTACCCCGCCCGGTGAAAGGGTGAAGTTAAAACCCTATCGGATCCCAGAGGCCCGACGGGAGGCAATACGGGAGGAAGTACAGAAAATGCTGAACTTAGGGGTGATAGAGGAGTCCCAAAGTGATTGGTCTAGTCCCATTGTGTTGGTGCCTAAACCGGATGGGAGCTGGCGATTTTGTAACGATTTTCGTCAGTTGAACAAAGTTACAAAATTTGACACCTACCCCATGCCACGTATAGATGAGTTGATCGACCGGCTGGGAACAGCCCGATACATGACGACTCTTGACCTCACAAAAGGGTATTGGCAAATCCCCCTGGCCAAATTGGCCAAAGAGAAAACCGCATTTGTAACCCCAGACGGGGCGTTCCAATATAAAAGAATGCCGTTCGGGTTACAGAATGCGCCGGCCACATTCCAGCGGAAAATGGACCAGATGCTGAGGCCCCATCGGAAGTATGCTGCGGCTTACCTGGATGACGTAATTGTCCATAGCACAGATTGGGCCTCACATCTGCCAAAAGTGCAAGCAGTCCTGGACTCTGTTCGGGAAGCGGGGTTTACGGCTAACCCCAAGAAGTGTACCATTGGGCAGGAGGAGGCCAAATATCTTGGGTACACCATTGGGAGGGGAGTAATAAAACCCCAACTCAACAAAGTCGAGGCCATCCAGAGTTGGCCACGTCCCAACAGCAAGAAGCAGGTACGAGCCTTTCTGGGAATCGCTGGGTATTATCGGCGATTCATTCCCCACTTTGCTTCTAAGGCTGTGCCCCTAACCAACCTAACGAAGGGGAAAGGGTCGGTCATGATTAAATGGACCCCCGAGGCTGAGGCAGCATTCCAATTCTTGAAACAAGCCTTATGTAGCCAGCCAGTGTTGTACTCACCCGACTTCTCTAAAGACTTTGTCGTACAAAGTGATGCGTCAGATGTGGGGTTAGGAGCAGTATTGTCCCAGGTCTGGAACGGGGAAGAGCACCCAGTCATTTACCTCAGCAGGAAGTTGAAGTCCCATGAGGTAAATTACGCCACCGTTGAAAAGGAGTGTTTAGCGGTGAAGTGGGCTCTAGATTCCCTTCGGTACTACCTGCTAGGTAGGCACTTTGACATGGTTACGGATCACGCTCCGTTAAAGTGGATGGCTCAAAACAAGGAAACAAATAGAAGAGTGAATAGGTGGTTCCTGGCCCTCCAGGAATTCAACTTCACAGTAAAGCATCGCCCTGGCGTTCAAATGGGGAATGTGGATGCTTTGTCTCGAGTACATGAATGCCTGATTGCTGGTGTTCCAACCCCGAGGTTAAAACAAGAGGGGGGGGTATGTGACAGCAGGAAGGTAAAGTCACCTGGTTGCATCCAGGGGGGTAGATATATTTCGCCCAGATTCAGGCTTTACGCCGACTTATACAACTAGGTGGAGAGTTGTATAAGCCCAGCTGAGACTAGTGGGCTCATGGATGACTCATACCTCTAGGGAGAGTGTGGGGCGTCGTGCAGACAGGGAGTTGATGAGACCAGCTGAAGCTTGTCAGCTCGTTTAAGGCCTCTATAAAAACTCCCAGATTCATTAGGTGTTTGCTCATGCCTGGACCCAGACCTGTGTGGACTGTCTAGGGAGAGTGAACCCCTGTGCGGTGAGACAAAGCCTGTGTGGCTATTTGCTTGGACATTTAAAACCAGGGACTTAGGGACTAGGACAGCACTAGGCTGATCCCAGTTGTTAGTTAGGAAACCTGTATGTTTAGTCAGAGGTCAAGTTGACCAGGATTTATTTTGTTTATGTTTCTTTTGGCTTTGCTGTGTTTTGTCACTGTAAATAGAAAATAAACCGCACCTTTTTTTGATTTTGAAAACCACAACCTCCGTTTGCTGGTCCTGTTTTTGTGTGGGGAGCCCCTCCCGGGGGTCACACACACCCGCTGCCGAGCTAACCCCCTCACACTACCTATCCTTGTCTGTCCCTACACACAAGGTTTAGCAATATGGTTCAGCACACAAGGTTTAGCAAAGAATATGACACTGACACTCTCCCTGCCGATCCTTGTCTGTCCCTACAAACAAGGTTTAGCAAAGAATATGACACTGACACTCTGCCTACCTATCCTTGTCTGTCCCTACACACAAGGTTTAGCAATATGGTTCAGCACACAAGGTTTAGCAAAGAATATGACACTGACACTCTCCCTGCCGATCCTTGTCTGTCCCTACAAACAAGGTTTAGCAAAGAATATGACACTGACACTCTGCCTACCTATCCTTGTCTGTCCCTACACACAAGGTTTAGCAATATGGTTCAGCACACAAGGTTTAGCAAAGAATATGACACTGACACTCTCCCTGACGATCCTTGTCTTTCCCAGCACACAAGGTTTAGCAAAGAATATGACACTGACACTATCCCTGCCGATCCTTGTCTGTCCCTACACACAAGGTTTAGCAAAGAATATGACACTGACACTCTCCCTACCTATCCTTCTCTGTCCCTACACACAAGTTTGAGGTACAAATAGCACTGACACTGTCCCTGCCTATGTAACTCTTTCCCTGCGCCGGAACACACTACACGAGGCCGCCGCGCTGGCGGCCTTCTATAGTGTGGGGCGTGTACTAAACCCCCTCAGCAATAATTGGCCACAGGCATCCTGCCTGTGGCCAATCATTGCTCTCCTCGCTGCCGGCGCTGTGATTGGCCAAGCATGCAGGGTCACAGTGCATGCTTGGCCAATCACAGCGCCGGGATTACACTGCGATGGCGCAGTGTATTGTGGGCCGTTCGCGTCACTCGAATTTGGCGCGAATGGCCCAAATCGTTCGTTGTTCGCCGAACGCGCGAACAGCCGATGTTCGAGACGAACCTATGTTCGACTCGAACACCGAGCTCATCCCTAGTGCTAAAGCTTGTACATAATGGTGTATTTGGGTGAATCTATAGTGTTCAGACGTTGGCAATTGATATTTGTCTACCAGAGATCTTTCGGTTAGCATGCCTATGTGATCACAAAGATCTGCTATCCGTATTAGCCCCTTGTTGGTCCACCATTCAAATGCGGGGTGAGAGAGGCCCGGGGTGAACTCCTGATTTCTCAATAGAGGTGCTAGGGGGTTGTGGGGTGACTTGAATTTATGTGTCCTTGAAAGTCTATCCCAAATGTCTAGCGAGAAGGAGAGAGTAGGACATAAGATAATCAGTCTCTCTTTCATTGGGAGCCACATTATATGAGAAACTGGGTTAGGGCGACAGGAATAAGATTCCATAGTCATCCATATTGTTTGGGGTTGTTGGGAGTGAAACTTGGAGACCTGGGCCACGTAAAAGTACTTCAGGAGATCGGGCAGCCCAAGGCCCACTTTCTGTTTTGGAGTGTACATTGTTCCCCTGTTCACCCTAGGCCTCTTGTCACCCCAAATAAACTGGAGAATTTTATTTTGAAATGCTTGGAGGTCAGAGCGTACTAGTGACACAGGTACAGTGCGAAACAAATATAGGACCATCGGTAATATATTCATTTTTATTGAGTGTAATCTGCTGAACCATGATAGGGGGTGAATCTGCCATCTGGCTAGGTCCTCTGTCAGTCTTTTGAACAGAGCAGGGTAATTTTGTTTATACAGCGTTCGAATAGATGAGGTCAGACGTATCCCAAGATACGAGAGAGCTTCCGGTTCCCATAAAAAGTGGTAGGACTGTTCGAGCGTTTTCTGGGTGGAGTTCAGAAAAGAAAGATTCAGAGCCCTGGACTTACTGTGGTTGATTTTGAGGCCTGAGATGTCAGAGAACGGTTGTAGGATGGTATATAAATTGGGGAGGGAAGTGATAGGTGATGACAGGGCAAGCAAAAGGTCATCAGCGAAGAGCAAGAGGGGGTGAATGGCAAATATATGCTGTGCCACATCCAGTATTTGTGATACAGAAAAAGGAAAAGGTTCCCCTGGGTGGACTTTTTAGGCACTAATTGTATTGGTTTCAAATATACAAGATATTGAAGTAGAAAAGTTTTTATTCATAATTAAACATAATTGACAAAAAGTGAAATATTAAATTTAAAATATACAATTCCAATGAATATCACCATGCAAGAAAATACATGAAGAAACTTCATAACATCCGACGCGTTTCGAAATAAGCTTCTTCAGGGGTGTGTGGAAGAAGGAAGATAATTCATCCAAGCATAAAAATACATATAAACAATTACATGCATTTAAACAGTTATCAGAACATATACAAAAACAAAATAATATAGTACATATACATACAATATGTTGCAATTATTCACTTACGTATTGTAAATGTAGCAGGAAGATTGTCAATATTTCATTGGGTATGATTTAAAAGAATTCGAAAATAGACAGTACGCTGGATTTTGTCAATGGGGCTGCCAATCAGACAAGCAGGAGCATCAAAGTAGACAGTCATTACGGGTATAAGTAGAATATTTATATGGAATATTTGTTCATCCCTTGAGGAGAAAATATTCCAAAAACCCAGAGAGCAGGTGGATCGACGAAAGGGATATGCTGGGACTAAAGGTGGAGGTCCCTATGAATACATAAAAATTATAAAATACAGATGTATATTATACCATATTATAACTCACTAGTGTATGTTAAATAAGGAATTTGTCCAATGTGCAACTTTATATTGGGAAGAATAATAAAATAAAAAATACCTGAATATATTAGATCCGTAGGAGACCCAGTAATGTGCACTGTTAGACGGTACACTGCAGTAACTACAAAGGTAGAAAAAAGCGGATCACCACTATAGGAATTAATTTCGTTTTTAATTTTTGATTTATGTAAATAGTTAAATTATTTTATATGAGTGAAAACTAACATTTCGTCGATCCGCCTGCTCTCAGGGTTTTTGGAATAATTTCTCCTCAAAGGATGAACAAATATTCCATATAAATATTCTACTTAGACCCGTAATGACTGTCTACTTTGATGCTCCTGCTTGTCTGATTGGCAGCCCCATTGCCAAAATCCAGCTTACTGTCTATTTTCGAATTCTTTTAAATCATGCCCAATGAAATATTGACAATCTTCCTGCTACATTTACAATACGTAAGTGAATAATTGCAACATATTGTATGCATATGTACTATATTATTTTTTTTGTATTTGTTCTGTTAACTGTTTAAATGCATGTAATTGATTATATGTATTTTTATGCTTAGATGAATTATCTTCCTTCTTCCACACACCCCTGAGAAGCTTATTTCGAAATGTGTCAGTGTTATGAAGTTTCTTCATGTATTTTCTTGCATGGTGATATTCATTGGAATTGTATATTTTAAATTTAATATTTCACTTTTTGTTAATTATGTTTAATTATGAATAAAAACTTTTCTACTTCAATATCTTGTATATTTGAAACCAATACAATTAGTGCCTAAAAAGTCCACCCAGGGGAACCTTTTCCCTTTTCTGTATCAGCGAAGAGCGAGCACTTATGTTCTCCGTCCCCACAGGTGATGCCCTTAATATCCGGACATGTGCGGATCCTTACAGCTAGGGGCTCAGTCGCTAGAGCGAATAACAGCGGGGACAATGGGAATCCCTGTCTAGTTCCCCTCCTAATATCAAGGGGTTGGGAAGAGTATCCCCTGAGCATCAGAGATGCTGTCCGGCCTCATACAGCATCTGAAGGAGGGCCAGAAAGCGCTCGCCAAACCCAAAGCGACGTAACATGTCAAATAAGTATTCCCATGATAGGGAATCGAACGTCTCTGGTTGTCTAATAAAAGCAGCCTTCCCCGTCTTGGTCCCTTACAGTCCCAATCAGACTGTATGGCCAATATTAGATTTATAATTCTACGGGTCTGATCCGACGCCTGGCGGTTTGGGACAAAGCCTGCCTGGTCTGGGTGAATATAATGTGGGAGGAAAGAATTTAGTCTAAGGGCCAGCACTCTTGTTAATATTTTTAGATCCGTGTTAATCAAGGCGATCGGGCGATAATTAGCGCAATCTCCGTGATCCTTTCCCGGCTTTGGTATGACGTGTAAGTAAGCTGCATTCTCATGACTGGGGATTTTATTACCCCCCCTCAGGTCATTAAAGTAGGAGCATAAATGGGGAGCAAGGATCTCCTGGTATTTCCTGTAGTAATGACCTGAAAATCCATCTGGTCCTGGGGCTTTAGAGGGATGAATAGTTTTTTATTGCCACCTTAATCTCTAGCTCATTGAATTCTTTGTCCATCAGTTCTGTGTGGGCTTGTGTTAGTTGGGGCAATAGGACGTCCCGAAAGAAGGTATCCGCTTTACTTTGCACATATTTATTTGGTGGGCCATACAGTCTGACATAGAATTTGTGGAATTCCTGAAGAATCAGTTCGGGATTTAGAGTGGGGTGCCCGGTGGGTAGTCGCAATTTGGGTAAAGTCAGCGTATAAGGTCGGGGTACTAACTTCCTGGCCAACATTGTGGTAAGTTTATCTCCCATTGTGTAGTATTTATGCTTAGACCAGCTAATATGTTTCTCCGCTTGAGTGGTCAGACTGAGGTTCAGTGCTAATCTCGCTTCGTCAATTTTTTGCCTAATGTCAACCTGGGGGTTCTTATGTTGTTCCTGCATTAAGTTGTCTAAAGTCGTTTCTAATTGTTTGATGGTTTGTTCTCCGGACCGTTTTGCTCTGGCCGCCATTTGAATTAATTTACCCTGTATAGTAGCTTTGTGGTCCACCCAGGTAATCGTGAGGGACGTGTCCGACGACTTATTGATCCGAAAGTATTCCCGTATTTATTTTTCGATTTCGGTGTAAAGTATGGGATCGTTCGGTAAGCTGGCGTTGAGTCACCATGGTGTGGGGCGAGGTTTAGTCCAGAGTCCCGTTGTGGAGAGTTTAATTGGGGAGTGATCAGACCAGGGAGTGGACAATATTTTAACCAATGTCATTTACGAGAGTAGGGGGGTACGCACTAAAACGTGATCAATCCGGGAATAGGTATGGCGTACCTGCGAAAAATGCGTGTAGTCCCTGACTGTGGGGTTACTTTCCCTCCAAGCATCAATCAGGTCATAGGTGTCAGGAAAGGTTCCATCCGCTGGTGATATTTATTATTTGGCTTGCAGTACTGTGGTCCACCAGCAGGTGTCTCCTGGCAGTGTGGAACTGTCAGGAGAGTTTCTCTCTGCTGGTATTGTATTATTCTTTGGACGCAGTACTGGTCTCCCCCAGTGGATGGATCCTGGCAGTGTGGAGCGAACAGCACCTTCTGCGCTCAGGTGTGACTTGAAGCCAATTACAGGCATTCCTATTTATACCCAGCAAGTACAAACACACCTTGCCCTGGTATCTCTCTCCCTGATCTAGAACCTGTGATCCTGACGTTGAGCCTGCATCCTACCTGACCCGATCCGACCTGATCCCTATCCTGAGCCCATCCTGCACCTGTCCCTTCTGTCTCCTGTTAACCATGGTCACCTGTTCTCCTGTTACCTGAGTACTTGGATCCCTGCTCAGCAGCCTAGCCTTCCATCCCCTCCCTGTTCCTGTTTGTCTCCCGTCCTTACCCATCTGCTGACATCCCCTTGTGTATGACCTCGGCCTGGCTTTACTACGATTCTGGTATCTCCCATTATTGTACATATTGTCTATAGTCACTGTTTATTTGTTGATTTATAGCACGGTGTTCTGTTGGAGGTGGTTGTGTGTTGATCTTAATAAATTATCATATTTTCACCTACATCCGTTTGGTCTCCTCTGTGCAGTCACACAGTCTGGTCTACTAGCTTCTCTGACAATAGGAGTGAAGTAGGCGTGCAACTTTACTGCTACCCGTAGGTGGTCGCTTAAGTATAGGTTTAGTGGGGTCAGATTTGTCCATAATCCTGTCTAACGGCATGTTGCTGTCCCCCCCCCCCCCATGATCACCTGTCCCAGCACCCTGGGCATCAGTATCCTAAGCATATTACTAAAGAACTCTGTCTGTCCAGAGTTAGGGGCATAGTATGATAAAGGAGACCAGCTGGTCATGGAGGCGTCCAATTGTCATAATGTATCGGCCGCCCTTATCCTTCACCACAGTGATGGGCGTGAAGGGGGTCCACTTTAAAAAGCAGACTGCCACCCTGCCCTTTTTATCAGGACCTGAGGCCAAATAATATTGTGGGTACCTAACATTCAGGTAACGGGGGGCTTTCGGGGTAAGTGTGGTCCGCTTCCATATCTAAACCCTTTTTTACGTTTTACTGCACCATGAAGCCTTCCTCTTTTCTCCCCTATTGAGAGACAGTATCCAGGACTATTTTGGATGTAAGACATTTCCTGTCTGTGGATTTCTCTCCTTTCCTAAAAATCAAGAGTCCAGCTGGAAGTGCTTTATTGCAACTTCCTGAATCATACTACGGTTGATCGTATCCCTGCCGGCAGGCGGATGTATAAGGCTCTTATGATCTCTATAATTTGAGCTCCTACATTTCTGGTAAGCGGCTTGGTTTTTTCATGTCTGGCTTTAGAACATCAAAGGATTCCAAGTACTGGAAGTTCTTAGAGGTCCCATTGACCTTTCACTTTATATGGACTTTTGTTTGCATACAGCACTTATTTATATGGACTTTGGTTTATAATCAGCACAGTATATATAAGTGCACCTGAGAATATATGTGTATGGATTTTCGTTTATATACATAGGTTTATACACGTACACAATTTTCATTTTTTTTCAATATATACTATTTCAAGAATAAGTGGGAGTTCTATCTCCTGACACATAGTAGCTAATTAGTGGATGTGCGCTTGTTTCTTTGTATCATACCAGAACGATGCCTGCGGGTTTAGGCATCATCTTGGTATCATTCTTTTCAGCCAGCGGTCGGCTTTCATGTAACAGCAATCCTAGCAGCTAATTAGCCTCTAGACTGCCTTTACAAGCAGTGGTAGGGAACGCCCCCTCTCCTGTCCCAACAGGGAACCTGAGAATGCAGCCGGTGGTTCCGCCAGCTAACCATAGAGCTGATCAGAGACCAGAATGGCTCCATCCATCTCTATGGCCTAAGAAACCGGAAGTAATTTCATGACTTAGATTTCGCCGGATATAAACAGCGCCATTGGGAAATTGGGAAAGCATTTTATCACACCGATCTTGGTGTGGTCAGATGCTTTGAGGGCAGAGGAGAGATCTAGGGTCTAATAGACCCCATTTTTTCCAAAAAAGAGTACCTGTCACTACCTATTGCTCTCATAGGGGATATTTAGATTCCCTGAGATAACAATAAAAAAAATGAAATGAACAGTTAAAATAAAATAAAATAAAAATAATAAAAAAAAAGCACCCCTGTCCCCCCCTGCTCTCGCGCAAAAGCAAACACAAGTTTCGGTCTGGCATCATATGTAAACAGCAATTGCACCATGCATGTGAGGTATCACCGCGAAGGTCAGATCGAGGGCAGTAATTTTAGCAGTAGACCTCCTCTGTAAATCTAAAGTGGTAATCTGTAAAGGCTTTTAAAATGTATGTAGTTTGTCACCGCTGCACGTTTGTGTGCAATTTTAAAGCATGTCGTGTTTGGTATCCATGTACTCGGCCTAAGATCATCTTTTTTATTTCATCAAACATTTGGGCAATATAGTGTGTTTTGGTGCATTAAAATAAAAAAAAAGTGTGTTTGTTTTTTTTTGTTTTTTTAAATGTGTGAAAAAAATACACCCATCATTTTAATCTGTAGGGTGTTGCTTTAAAAAAATCTATAATGTTTGGGGGGTTCAAAGTATTTTTCATAAACATAAAGCGTCAGAAAGGGCTTTGTCTGCAAGTGGTTAGAAGAGTGGGTGATGTGTGACATAAGCTTCTAAATGTTGTGCATAAAATGTCAGGACAGTTCAAAACCCCCCCAAATGACCCCATTTTGGAAAGTGGACACCCCAAGCTATTTGCTGAGAGGCATGTCGAGTCCATGGAATATTTTATATTTTGACACAAGTTGCGGGAAATTTTTTATTTTTTTTGCACAAAGTTGTCACTAAATAATATATTGCTCAAACATGCCATGGGCATATGTGAAATTACACCCCAAAATACATTCAGTTGCTTCTCCTGAGTACGGGGATACCACATGTGAGACTTTTTGGGAGCCTAGCCACGTACAGGACCCCGAAAACCAAGCACCACCTTCAGGCTTTCTAAGGGTGTAAATTTTGGATTTCATTCCTCACTGCCTATCACAGTTTTGGAGGCCATGGAATGCCCAGATGGCACAAACCCCCCCAAATGACCCAATTTTGGAAAGTAGACACCCCAAGCTATTTGCTGAGAGGTATGGTGAGTATTTTGCAGATCTCGCTTTTTGTCACAAAGTTTTGAAGATTGAAAAAAGAAAAAAAAAATGTTTCTTCCCTTTCATCATTTTCAAAAACAAATGAGAGCTGCAAAATACTCACCATGCCTCTCAGCAAATAGCTTGGGGTGTCTACTTTTCAAAATGGGGTAATTTGGGGGGGGATTTGTTCTATCTTGGCATTTTATGGCCTTCGAAACTGTGATAGGTAGTGAGGAGTGAAATCAAAAATTTACGCCCTTAGAAATCCTGAAGGCGGTGATTGGTTTTCGGGGCCCCGTACGTGGCTAGGCTCCTAAAAAGTCCCACATATGTGGTATCCCCGTACTCAGGAGAAGCAACAAAATGTATTTTGGGCTGTAATTCTACATATGCCCATGGCATGTTTGAGCAATATATCATTTAGTGACAACTTTGTGCAAAAAAAAAAAAAAGTTTGTAATGTAGTTTCTTTAGTTTGTAAAAACGTTTGAAATTTTCCTGCAACTTGTGGCAAAATATAAAATATTCCATGGACAAAACATGCCTCTCAGCAAATAGCTTGGGGTGTCTACTTTCCAAAATGGGGTCAGTTGGGGGGGTTTTGTGCTATCTTGGCATTTTATGGCCTTCGAAACTGTGATAGGTTGTGAGGAGTAAAATCAAAAATTTACGCCCTTAGAAATCAATCCTGAAGGCGGTGCTTGGTTTTCGGGGCCCCGTACGCGGCTAGGCTCCCAAAAATTCCCACACATGTGGTATCCTTGTACTCAGGAGAAGCAACAGAATGTAGTTTGGGGTGTAGATCCACATATGCCCATGACATGTTTGAGCAATATATAATTTTTCCCGCAACTTGTGGCAAAATATAAAATATTCCATGGTCTCAACATGCCTCTCAGCAAATAGCTTGGGGTGTCTACTTTCCAAAATGAGGTAATTTAGGGGGGGTTGTGCTATCTGGGCATTTTATGGCCTTCAAGACTGTGATAGGTAGTGATAGGTAGTGAGGAGTGAAATCAAAAATTTACGCCCTTTGAAATCCTGAAGGCGGTGCTTGGTTTTCGGGGTCCCGTGCGCGGCTATGCTCCCAAAAAGTCTCACACATGTGGTATCCCCGTACCCAGGAGAAGCTGCAGAATCAATTTCGGGGTGTAATTCCACATATAACCATGGCATGTGTGAGCAATAGTGACAACTTTTTGTAATCACTTGGGACAGAAAAATGTAATATTTAATGGGCTCAACATGCCTCTCGGCAATTTCCTTGGGGTGTCTACTTTCCAAAACGGGGTCATTTGGGGACGGTTTGTACTGCCCTGCCATTTTAGCACCTCAAGAAATTAGATAGGCAGTCATAAACTAAAAGCTGCGTAAATTCCAGAAAATGTACCCTAGTTTGTAGACGCTATAACTTTTGCGCAAACCAATAAATATACCCTTATTGCCTTTTTTTTACCAAAGACATGTGGCTGAATAAATTTTGGCCTAAATGTATGACTAAAATTGAGTTTATTGAATTTTTCTTATACCAAAAAGTAGAAAATATAATTTTTTTTCAAAATTTACGTTTTTTTCTGTTTATATCGCAAAAATAAAAATCGCAGAGGCAATCAAATACCATAAAAAGAAAGCTCTAATTGTGGGGAAAAAAAAGGATGCAAGTTTTGTTTGGGTACAACATTGCATGATGGTGCAATTACCAATAAAAGCAGCGCAGTGCCAAATTGTAATAAGTCCTCTGGTCTTTAGGCAGCCAAATGGTCCAGGACTTAAGTGGTTAGAGAAAAGTAATGGGAATCATCAGCCAGGCCCTGTGGTATGGGCAAGGTCCCAATTAATAGTATTTGTACATTAGATATTAAGAGAAACAAATGACTGACTTAACATAGTTCAAAGAAAAAGATAAAGGACCAGGTTTCACAATTCTAATGTCCTCAGATACGGCAATAAATACAGTATATGATCAGTTGCTGAACCATTAATGGAAAACAAACATGGTGTGGTTGGATGGAAACCGAATGTCTAAATAGCGTTATTGACAATGTGGAAATTATAGTTTATAATGATGACACTTTGAAATACAAGGCCAATTGTTTTAGTGAGATATTAGATTCTGGAATCATTGGAGTTGATTTAATAAAGGAGTAGGGCATGGCCACTATGCAGAGAATGTCTAAATTATGGCAAAAAAACAAAAACGATATTTTGCTATTTTGCATGCACATGATTGAATAATAGAAGATAGTAAAACTTCACCTCATTCACTATGCTAAGGGAAAATTCCCTTGTAAAGTAAAAATTCACTTGGCTAAATGAACAGTGTATACTCCTTTAGTAAAGCAACTACAATGTATATGTAGCGCAATTCTCATTATACAGGGTTTCCAGATTACATGGAATGTCTCAGTATGTTTTTGATTGTAAATCATTATATTAGGCTTAAAAGAGCAAAGCTGTAGTTTATAATGTCCATCTGCTGTTTCAATTTAAATATTACATTTTTTAATCTACAGTTGAGTAAAGAAAATCAAAAGTGTATTGCAAATTGCCCCTTAAAAATAATAGTTTTAAGTGTGTCAATTACACCCCTTACATTTTTGTAGATATTTTATCATATCTTTTCATGTGACAACACTGAAGAAATTACACTTTGCTACAATGTAAGTAGTGAGTGTACAGCTTGTATAACAGTGTAAATTTGATGTCCCCTCAAAATAACTCAACACACAGCCATTAACCACTTAAGGACCGGCTCACGAGGATACACGTCGGCAGAATGGCACGGACAGGCAAATCTATGTATATTTATGTTACTTTGAATTTGACGCCATGACCGTGACCACGGAACCCGCGGACTCGATGTCCGCCAGGTGCCGGCGATTGTGTCACGGAGCTGAAGAACGGGGAGATGCCAGTGTAAACACAGCATCTCCCCGTTCTGCCTAGTGACATCGGGAGCAGCGATCAGTGACGTGTCACTCGTAGCCACGCCCCCTAACAGTTATAATCACTCCCTAGGACACACTTAACCCCTTCCTAGACCCCTACTGGTTAACCCCTTCACTGCCAGTCACACTTACACAGTAACCAGTGCATTTTTATAGCACTGATCGCTGTATAAATGTGAATGGTCCCAAAATATCACCAAAAGTTTCCGATGTGTCTGCCATAATGTCGCAGTCATGATTAAAATCGCTGATCGCCGCCATTACTAGTAAAAAAAAATGATTAATAAAAATGCCATAAAACTCTCCCCTATTTTGTAGACGCTATAACTTTTGCGCAAACCAATCAATAAATGCTTATTGCAATTTTTTTTACCAAAAATATGTAGAAGAATACGTATCAGCCTAAACTGAGGAAAAAAAACGTTTTTTATAGATTTTTGGGGATATTTATGATAGCAAAAAGTAAAAAATATTGCTTTTTTTTCAAAATTGTCGCTATATTTTTGTTTATAGCGCAAAAAATAAAAACCGCAGAGGTGATCAAATACCACCAAAAGAAAGCTCTATTTGTGGGAAAAAAAGGATGTCAATTTTGTTTGGGAGCCATGTCGCACGGCCGCACAATTTTTAGTTAAAGCGATGCAGTGCCAAATCGTAAAAAGTGGCCTGGTCATTTGACAGCCAAATGGTCCGGGGTTGAAGTGGTTAATGTCTAAACTGCTGGCAACAAAAGTGAGTACACCCCTAAGTGCAAATGTCCAAATTGGGCCCAAAGTGTAAATATTTTGTGTGGTCACCATTATTTTCCAGCGCTGCTTTAACCCTCTTGGGCATGGAGTTCACCAGAGCTTCACAGGTTGCCACTGGAGTCCTCTTCCACTCCTCCATGACAACATCACGGAGCTGATGGATGTTAGAGACTTTGCGCTCCTTCACCTTCCGTTGGAGGATGCCCCACAGATGCTCAATAGGGTTTAGGTCTGGAGACATGCTTGGCCAGTCCATCACCTTTATCCTCAGCTTCTTTAGCAAGGCAGGGGTCATCTTGGAGGTGTGTTTGGTGTCGTTATCATATTGGAATACTGCTCTGCGGCACATTCTACAAAAGAAGGGGATCATTCTCTGCTTCAGTATGTCACAGTATATGTTGGCATTCATGTTCCCTCAATGAACTGTAGCTTCCCAGTGCCAGCAGCACTCATGCAGCCCTGGACCATGACACTCTCACTGCTATGCTTGGCTTTAGGCAAGACACACTTGTCTTTGTACTCCTCACCTGGTTACCACCACATGCTTTACACCATCTGAACCAAATACGTTTATCTTGGTCTCATCAGACCACAGGACATGGTTCCAGTAATCCATGTCCTTAGTCTGCTTGTCTTCAGCAAACTGTTTGTGGGCTTTCTTGTGCATCATCTTTAGAAGAGGCTTTCTTCTGGGATGACAGCCGTGCAGACCAATTTTATGAAGTGTGCTGCGTATGGTCTGAGCACTGACAGGCTGACCCCCACCCCTTCAACCTCTGCAGCAATGCTGGCAGCACTCATACATTTATTTTCCAAATACAACCTTTGGATAAGACGCTGAGCACGTGCACTCAACTTCTTTGGACGACCATGGCAAGGCCTGTTCTGTGTGGAACCTGTCCTGTTAAACTACTGTATGTTCTTGACCACTGTACTGCAGCTCAGTTTCAGGGTCTTGGCAATCTTATAGCCAAGGCCATCTTTATGTAGAGCAACAATTCATTTTTTTCAGATCCTCAGAGAGTTCTTTGCAATGAGGTGCCATGTTGAACTTCCAGTGACCAGTATGAGAGAGTGAGAGCGATAACACCAAATTGAACACACCTGCTCCCCATTCACACCTAAGACCTTGTAACTCTAACGGGTCACATGACACCGGGGAGGGAAAATGGATAATTGGGCTCAATTTGGACATTTTTACTTAGGGGTGTACTCACTTTTGTTGCCAGCGGGTTTAGACATTAATGCCTGTGTGTTGAGTTATTTTGAGGGGACAGCAAATTTACACTGTAATACAAGCTGTACACTCATTACTTTTACATTGTAGCAAAGTGTAATTTCTTCAGTGTTGTCACATGAAAAGATACAGTATAATAAATTATTTACAAAAATGTGAGTGGTGTACTCACTTTTGTGAGATACTGTATATTCTCTCCCCCCAATTACATCCAAATAAGTTAACAAACTATCAATAGAACCAACATCATAAAAATTGTTAAGTGAAAAGATTTAGGTTTGTTAGGATTGTGAGTTATTAGTTAGGAGAGTCATTACCGAATACCAAATTGATTTAGCAAATGTGGCAAGAATAACAAGTTTATTCTGTCATATTACATCATAAAAAAACTCTAGAAACTGCAAAGGTTAGCGGAAACCATGTTTCTCCAAGATGCTGACACTGATCACTTTGATTGATGTTTATTATTTTTAAATCCCCTGAAACTGGTCGTGGCTTACATAGTAGTTGCTGCTTTCTGTCAATAAATGTAGTGTTGAACATCTCATATAATTTAAGTTTTGCACTTGAAGGCTCGACACTGTATGATTTAAATGTCTCAAATGTTTTTTTTTTTATTATTCCTTTAACCACTTAACGACCGCCCCATGTACATATACGGCGGCAACAGGCACAATCACGTACCTGTACGTGACTGCCTTCGTATGGGTGGGGGGTCCGATCGGTCCAGAAGCGATCCTTGATGAGGGGGCGGCCATTGGTTTCTGGCCACCCCCTCGCGATCGCTCCCGGCGAATGAAAAGCTTCCCCTGCCTGTGTATGTATACACAGGCAGGAGGAAGTGATGTCATCTCTCCATGCGGCACTCTATTCGTCCAGAGCGCCGGGGTGAGAAGACATCAGGTTAGTGCACCTGGACACATAGGTACACTTTCCACCCCCCCAGTAACCCCCAGATCGCCCCCCAGATCACCCCCAGCCCCCATTCACAGTGTCACTGTCATTTATTTACTGATCACTGCAATCAGTGACATTTGTGATAGTAAAAGTGTCAGGGCAGTTAGTGTTAGGTCCCTTTAGGTCCAGGGTAGCCCCCTAACCCCCCCTAATAAAGGTTTAACCCCTTGATTGCCCCCCAGGTAACCCTTTCACCCCCTATCACCAGTGTCACTAAGCAATCGTTTTTCTGATCGCTGTATTAGTGTCGGAGGTGCCGCTAGATAGCCAGTTATTTTTTTAAGTTCGCCGCCAGGTTTTTATAGTGCCAGGTACCTCCATATATTATCTAATAAAGGTTTAACCCCTTGATCACCCCCCCCAGGTAACCCTTTCACCCCCTATCGCCCACGTCACAAAGCAATCGTTTTTCTGATCGCTGTATTATTGTCGCTGGTGCTGCTAGGTAGCCAGTTATTTTTTTAGGTTCGCCGCCAGGTTTTTATAGCGTCCGGTACCCCCATATATTACCTAATAAAGGTTTAACCCCTTGATCGCCCCCCAGGTAACCCTTTCACCCCCTATCACCAGTGTCACTAAGCGATCGTTTTTCTGATCGCTGTATTAGTGTCGCTGGTGCTGCTAGGTAGCCAGTTTATTTTTTTAGGTTCGCCGCCAGGTTTTATGGCGTCAGGCACCCCCATATATTACCTAATAAAGGTTTAACCCCCTGATTGCCCCTAGTTAACCCTTTCACCCGTGATCACCGTATAAGTGTTACGGGTGACGCTGGTTAGTTAGTTTGCTTTTTATAGTGTCAGGGCACCCGCTGTATATAACCCAATAAAGGTTTAACCCCCTGATCGCCCGGTGGGTGATATCAATTAGGTTTTAGCATCAGAGAGGGTCTGCGTCGCCCCAGGCAGTGTCAGGTTAGTGCCAGTAATGCTAACACCCACGCGCAAAGCATACACCTCCCTTAGTGGTATAGTATCTGAACAGATCAATATATGATCAGATCTATACTAGCGTCCCCAGCAGTTTAGGGTTCCCAAAAACACAGTGTTAGCGGAATCAGCCCAGATACCTGCTAGCACCTGCGTTTTGCCCCTCCGTCCAGCCCAGCCCACCCAAGTGCAGTATTGATCGATCACTGTCACTTACAAAACACAACACACATAACTGCAGCGTTTGCAGAGACAGGCCTGATCCCTGCGACTCCAGTGCTGTAGGAGGTGATTTCACCGCCACAGTTAAAAAAAAGAGCATATATGCTAGACTTGTGCACAACGGAAAAATTGGTTTAGTTTCGGTTCGTTTCTTGTGCACAACGGAAAAATTTATTTAGTTTTGGTTCGTTTCTTTTCGGTTTTGTTGATTCGTAATCGTTCGTAATTTTGCTAGATGGTATTTTTTGTGTTCGGACTAATTCGTATTTTCGCAAGCAACATTTTTCGTTGAATCGGAATGATTCGTATTAATGTAAGCCTTATTTTTAGTTGATTTATAATTCGTACTTTCGGTAGAGTACATGGTTTTTCGTTGATTCTGGACACAACTCCTACTTTCGTAACTTTTTTTGAGTTCGTTGATTCGTAATTTTCCGTGTCTCTCTCACAACGACGCTGCCTATTATGCCTAATGTGCTTCGAATGGATTTGTACTTTTCTAAATACATAGCGGTTATTTGTAACGATTCGAAATCTCGTATTTTACTTTCGTTTTTTACATGCGGCTATAGCCTCCGCCCCTGTACACCATTTTGAGAGGGAGTTCAGCACGGTGAGGGAGAAGCAGAGAGCAGAGCAGAGTGTTATTGTGCTTCGAATGGATTCAAAATCTCGTATTTTACTTTAGTTTTTTACATGCGGCTATAGCCTCCGCCCCTGTACACCATTTTGAGAGGGAGTTCAGCACGGTGAGGGAGAAGCAGAGAGCAGAGCAGAGTGTTATTGTGCTTCGAATGGATTCGTACATTCGTAACTTTTTTCATAACGAATTATGCCGAAGACATTCGGGCATTCGCTATTTGCGATTTAATTTATTTCGGATTGGGTTTTATTCGTAATTGCTTTGTTCGGAAATTCAAATGCTTCTGAATGTCCGAAAGTTGCTAAATTCGGACGAATTTCGATTCGTTACGAAACGAATTGCACAAGCCTAATATATGCCGAAGCATGGGGGCAGC
The DNA here is from genome assembly GCA_029206835.1 of Rana muscosa. Classification (NCBI taxonomy): domain Eukaryota; kingdom Metazoa; phylum Chordata; class Amphibia; order Anura; family Ranidae; genus Rana; species Rana muscosa. Next base: position 1,247,237,908 of record CM055122.1, read on the forward strand.
AGGGGCGGAGGAGCAATTTCGGCAAAATTCCGACGGAGGCTTGCCCGTTGAAAAGTCAGACCGTGTGTACGCGGCATAATTTTGCGGGAGGATGCCTCCATGCTTCGGCATATATAAATGGTGCATGTATGCCCATCATTAGAAGTGGGTGGATGAAGGGAGGTATTCTAATGGTGGGCATACCCACCGATCAATCTATTTTTTTTCGTTCAGCCAACAGGCTGCATGAAAACAAAGATTACAATACATGTCCAACAAGGACCAGCAACGTACTGGTATGTTGCTGGACTTTAAATGGTTATACCAGAATGATGCCTGCGGGTTTAGGTATCATATTGGTATCATTCTTTTCAGCCTGTGGCCGGCTTTCATATAAAAGCAATCCTAGTGGCTAATTAGCCTCTGGGCTGCTTTTACAAGCAGTTGGAGGGAATGTTCCCCCCCCCCAGATATAAAAAGCGCCATTGGGAAATTGGGAAAGCATTTTATCACACCGATCTTGGTGTGGTCAGATGCTTTCAGGGCAGAGACCCCAGTTTTTTTTTTAAAAACAGTACCTGTCACTACCTATTACTATCATAGGGGATATTTACATTCCCTGAGATAACAATAAAAATGATAATTAAAATGGAAGGAAAAGTTTAAAAATAAAATAAAAAAGCAAAATAAATAATAATAAAAAAAAAGCACCCCTGTCCCGCCCTGCTCTTGTGCTAAGGCGAACGCAAGCGTCGGTCTGGCGTCACATGTAAACAGCAATTGCACCATGCATGTGAGGTATCACCGCAAAGGTCAGATCGAGGGCAGTAATTTTAGCAGTAGACCTCCTCTGTAAATCTAATGTGGTAACCTGTAAAGGCTTTTAAAGTTTTTTAAAAATGTATGTAGTTTGTTGCCATTGCACGTTTGTGCGAAATTTTAAAGCATGTCGTGTTTGGTATCCATGTACTCGGCCTAAGATCATCTTTTTTATTTCATCAAACATTTGGGCAATATAGTGTGTTTTAGTGCATTAAAATTTAAAAAAGTGTATTTTTTCCAAAAAAAATGCGTTTGAAAAATCGCTGCGCAAATACTGTGTGGGGAAAAAAATGCAACACCCACCATTTTAATCTGTAGGGCCTTTGCTTTAAAAAAATATATAATGTTTGGGGGTTCAACGTAATTTTCTTGCAAAAAAATAAATGTTTTCATGTAAACAAAAAGTGTCAGAGAGGGCTTTGTTTTCAAGTGGTTAGAAGAGTGGGTGATGTGTGCATAAAATGCCAGGACAGTTCAAACCCCCACTAAATGACCCCATTTTGGAAAGTAGACACCCCAATCTATTTGCTGAGAGGCATGTCAAGTCCATGGAATATTTTATACGTTGACACAAGTTGCAGGAAAAAGACAATTTTTTTTTTTTTGCACAAAGTTGTCACTTAATGATATATTGCTCAAACATGCCATGGGCATATGTGGAATTACACCCCAAAATACATTCAGTTGCTTCTCCTGAGTACGGGGATACCACATGTGTGAGACTTTTTGGGAGCCTAGCCGCGTACGGGACCCCAAAATCCAAGCACCGCCTTCAGGATTTCTAAGGGTGTAAATTTTTGATTTCACTCCTCACTGCCTATCACAGTTTCGGAGGCCATGGAATGCCCAGATGGCACAAAACACCCCCAAATGACCCCATTTTGGAAAATAGACAGCTATTTGCTGAGAGGTATGGTGAGTATTTTGCAGATCTCGCTTTTTATCACAAAGTTTTGAAAATTGAAAAAAAAAAAAAAAATTTCTTTCTTAATTTTCAAAACAAATGAGAGCTGTAAAATACTCACCATGCCTCTCAGCAAATAGCTTGGGGTGTCTACTTTCCAAAATGGGGTCATTTTGGGGAGTTTTGTGCTATTTTGGCATTTTATGTTGGCTATGCTCCCAAAAAGTCCAACACATGTGGTATCCCCGTACTCAGGAGAAGCAGCTAAATGTATTTTGGGGTGCAATTCCACATATAACCATGGCATGTGTGAGCAATATATCATTTAGTGACAACTTTTTGTAATTTTTTTTTTTTTTTTTGGTATTCAATCACTTGGGACAAAAAAAAATATTCAATGGGCTCGACATGCCCCTCAGCAATTTCCTTGGGGTGTCTACTTTCCAAAATTGGGTCATTTGGGGGGTTTTGTACTGCCCTGCCATTTTAGCACCTCAAGAAATGAGATAGGCAGTCATAAAATAAAAGCTGTGTAAATTCCAGAAAATGTACCCTAGTTTGTAGACGCTATAACTTTTGCGCAGACCAATAAATATACGCTTATTGACATTTTTTTTACTAAAGACGTGGCTAAATACATTTTGGCCTAAATGTATGACTAAAATTGAGTTTATTCGATTTTTCTTATAACAAAAACTTGAAAATATCATTTTTTTTCAAAATTTTCGTTCTTTTTCCGTTTATATACAAAAAACAAATCGCAGAGGCAATCAAATACCATTAAATTAAAGCTCTATTTGTGGGAAGAAAAGGATGCAAATTTCGTTTGGGTACAACATTGCATGTCCGCGCAATTTCCAGTTAAAGCAGCGCAGTGCCAAATTGTAAAAACACCTCTGGTCTTCATGCTGCGTATTGGTTCGGGGCTTAAGTGTTTAATAACCCATTTGTGACCTCAATATGAGTTTTTAAGTCCAAATGTAAAATGACACTTGCTGTGACCTTGCAGCAGAGAACTGTGTGTATTGCTGGTTCTCAGGCTTGATCTTGATATACATTTTGTTTCATACAGATGCTGCTAAACTTGGTCTGGCCATTTAGGTTAAAAAAATGCTAATCACAAAAGTGATAACTTTATTAAAAACTAAAAAACAAAAATCAGGGAATTTTTTCAGAGAGTAACATTGAATACACCCATGGATAGACAGTACTCATATCAGGAGAAAATACAAATTCAATTCAGAACCCAACCTCAATGTATTTAAAGCAACGCAACTGGTGTGCCATGAAGAGTCCCCAGGTGTGCCGCGTCAAAATGACCCCCAATATAGGCAGCTATGGCAGCTATCTGATGTTTTAATTACTGCTGGCCACTTGGTTAATATTTTTTATTACAGCTGTGCCAGTTCGCTGTATAAATCTCACTTCCCCCTGCCACAGGCACTCGGGAAGCTGTGCTGGCTGTGCGGGCCTCCCGATCGCGTCTTGCCAACCAATTACGTCATCGGTTGCTATGGGAGTGTCGGGCGCACGCACTGCTATCTGTGACGTGTGAACCACGGGTGCCAGAGTAGATGCTGCCTGGTGCGTGTTTCCCTGAGGGGAGGAGAAGAAGAACAACACGAGTAGAGGTGAAAGAACAGTGAGGAAACAAAACAGTGAGGGGACACAGGTACAGTACTTGTACCTGTCATTTTCAATGTAGGATAGTTTTACTGCAGGCATGGTGTCTATAAAAATAAAACCAAACTACATAACACTTGTTGGCACTTTCATTGCCTCACTTTTCATTGCAGGCATGGTGAATTTTTTTTTAAATGTAATATAATATACATGGGCTATGTGGGTTATTATTGATAATGATAACTGTATACTTCAATACTGCAGTTTGGCCGCAACGCAGGTGTAGCTCAGTGTACTTGCGGTTTTCATGTGGTTTCACATAGACTTCTATTATGTCCCTCATTTTTGGTGTGCTTTCAGAAAATATACCAAAAATGTACTACATAATAGAAGTTTATGAGAAACCACACAAAAAACGCAGGTACACTGCGCTACACCTGCGGTGCGGCCAAACTGCAGTATTGAAGTATACAGTTATCATTATCAATAATAACCCACATAGCCCATGTATATTATATAAAAAAAAAATTAATCACTGTGCCTGCAATGGAATGAGTCAATGTGAAAGTGCCCTAATTGTAACAAGTGTTATGTAGTTTTTTTTTTCCCACAAGACCACAATTCGTAGTTACAGATTTGGAATGGTTTGCCGGGATTATGGCTAAAGATATCAGCCATAACCTTGGTATTGTTTTTTACAGCCAGTGACTGGCTTTGTCATGAAAGTGTTCCGAACGGCTCTTGAGCCACTGGAACGCTTTCAAAAGCGGCGGGAGGGGATGTCCCCCCCTTCCACTGTCTCGCCTGAGAAACAATCCAATGGAGTGGCTGGCTAGTCCCATAGGCGATGAAAGAGTAGATCCCCTTTGATTGCCTTGAAGGACCGGAGCGACGCCATGACTTCCAGTCCAGGCTGGAAGTAAACTATTTTTATTTTTATTTTTTAAGCAAAAGATCACTTTTTTTTTTTAATCTTTTGCTTTTAAAGGTAAAAGAGACATATGAGGTATTTTTGACCCAAGATCTCTCCATAAAGAGGACCTGTCATCCTTATATCTATTACAAGGGATGTTTACATCCCTTGTAACAGAAATAAAAGTGATATAAAAACAAATAAAAAAATGTAAAAGGGACAGTGAAAAGAAGAAAAAGTTTAATAAATAAGACAACATTTTTTTCTAACACCCCCCCCATCCCTACGCAAGTGGATACGCAAGTCGCACACGCATATGTAAACAGTATTCGAACCACTCATGTGAGGTATCACCACACATGTTAGAGCGAGTGCAATAATTCTAGTGCTAGACCTTATCTTTAGCTCTAAACATGTAACCTGTAAAGGTGTTTAAAGCATTGCTTATGGAAATTTTTAAGTACCAAAGTTTTTCATCATTCCACGAGTATGCGCAATTTTAAAGTATGACATGTTAGGTATCTATTTACCCGCCATAACATCATCTTTCACACTATACCCAAAAATTGGGGTATATATTGTGTTTTGTTTTGAATTTTTTACAAAAATAAATGTGTTTGCAAAACAAAGGTACAAATACCATGTGGCATAAAAAAAATGTCCCCATTTTTGGTTTGGTGTGCCTTGAGATTCGGACAGATTTTAAAGGGTGCCTTGGTTGAAAAAAGGTTGAAAAACACTGATTTAAAGAGTGGGAGATGGTAGCAGATGTAGCGCTGCTTTAATATAAAAAAAAACTATAACATAGTGCAAAACTTTTTCTCCTAGTGCTAAAGGCGAACAAATATAGTTCTCTTCATGGGGGTGTTCCTAATGTATCAATCAAGTGGTCAAGTGGTCATGGGCTGAAAGTGCAGATGTAATTAATATATATGTGTAGTAGTACCTCCAAAAACCAATACCTGATCTCTATATAGGTGCCCACTATATATTTGTGTATGTAAATGCAATTCCACCACTACAATAAAGTGCTTAATAAACATAAAAGTGACAAGTGCTATGACTTTCAATTGATACAGTGGGGATTGAAAGTTTGGGCACCCCAGGTAAAAATGTGTATTAATGTGCATAACAAAGCCATGGAAAGATGGAAAAATTTTATTTCCATCATTTACACTTTCAAAATTACAGAAAACAAAAAAATGGCGTCTGCAAAAGTTTGGGAACCCTGCAGAATTTATAGCATGCACTGCCCCCTTTGCAAAGCTGAGACCTGCCAGTGTCATGGATTGTTCTCAATCATCGTCTGGGAAGACCAGGTGATGTCAATCTCAAAGGTTTTAAATGGCCAGACTCATCTGACCTTGCCCCAACAATCAGCACCATGGGTTCTTCTAAGCAGTTGTCTAGAAAACTGAATCTGAAAATAGTTGACGCTCACAAAGCTGGAGAAGGCTATAAGAAGATAGCAAAGCATTTTCAGATGTCAATATCCTCTGTTCGGAATGTAATTAAGAAATGGCAGTCATCAGGAACAGTGGAAGTTAAAGCAAGATCTGGAAGACCAAGAAAAATATCAGACAGAACAGCTCGCAGGATTGTGAGAAAAGCAATTCAAAACCCACGTTTGACTGCACGATCCCTCCAGAAAGATCTGGCAGACACTGGAGTTGTGGTACACTATTCCACTATAAAGAGATACTTGTACAAATATGGTCTTCATGGAAGAGTCATCAGAAGAAAACCTCTTCTACGTCCTCACCACAAAAATCAGCGTTTGAACTTTGCAAATGAACATATAGACAAGCCTGAGGCATTTTGGAAACAAGTTCTGTGGACCGATGAGGTTAAAATAGAACTTTTTGGCAGGAATGAGCAAAGGTACGTTTGGAGAAGAAATGGCACAGAATTTAATGAAAAGAACCTCTGTCCAACTGTTAAGCATGGGGGGTGGATCAATCATGCTTTGGGGTTGTATTGCAGCCAGTGGCACAGGGAACATTTCACGAGTAGAAGGAAAAATGGATTCAATAAAATTTCAGCAAATTTTGGATGGTAACTTGATGCCATCTGTGAAAAAGATGAAGTTAAAGAGAGGATGGCTTCTACAAATGGATAATGATCCTAAACACACCTCAAAATCCATGGGGGATTACATCAAGAGGCGTAAACTGAAGGTTTTGCCATGGCCTTCACAATCTCCTGACCTCAACATTATTGAAAACCTATGGATAGACCTTAAAAGAGCAGTGCGTGACAGACAGCCCAGAAATCTCAAAGAACTGGAAGACTTTTGTAAGGAAGAATGGGCAAAGATACCTCAAACAAGAATTGAAAGACTCTTGGCTGGCTACAAAAAGCGTTTACAAGCTGTGATACTTGCCAAAGGGGGCAGTACAAGATATTAACTGTGCAGTGTGCCCAAACTTTTGCAGATGCCATTTTTTGTTTTCTGTAATTTTGAAAGTGTAAATGATGGAAATAAAATCTAACTTTTTTGACATATTATAAGAATGTCTAATCTGTAATTTGATGCCATTTGGAGATTTTTCCATCTTTCCTTGGCTTCGTTATGCACATTAATACACATTTTTACCTGGGGTGCCCAAACTTTCGATCCCCACTGTAATGGTGCCAAAAATAGTTAAAATTCTACAATTTATATATATACTGTACAGTGATGTTTTCCTAAGCATAGAGCAGTAGTTCAAACATTCCATTTTATGCTGTTGATATAAACGTAATTCCAGCTATGTAATAAATTCATAAAAAGGTGCTTTTGAACGTAAAAGTGACAGGTGCTAATAAATTCACAGTCTATAAGTCCATACTAAAGTGCTTTTTGGGTGCTTCAAAATCATTGTGTGTTTTCACAAGAACATGCTGTGTGCCAGTGTCTCCACTCGTGCTCCCTGTCCTATACCGCACTCACCAGAAACCTCTCCCCACCAAGCGGATGGACAGCATCCACAATAGCATGCAATTATCTCCCAGGTACAGGAATCATTCTGTATGGCAGTTTATTATAGAAGTGTTTAAAAGATGCACTTACATGTATCAAACAATAACAAGCAAAAAGTCCAGGTCATGATTCTCTCCACAGACTGGAACCGGAAATGACGCAATGATGCTGTAAGCTTAACCTTACATGTTTTGTCAGAGTGACGTCATCAGGAGCAGTGACATCTTGCTAAACTTCCTGATTTATATATCATGTGGTTACTTAGCAACCTGGGGACAACTAATTGGGGGTCATCTTTATCACTGCTCTGATAACCTGGGCAGCCTATCTAATTATGCTTCCCCTGATATAGTGAGCCTGTGTATTCTTGGATCTTATTAACCCTTTGTTTATACTATGGACTAACAATGCTTGGTATTCCAAATAGGCACATATTTCCATAGTGTCTCGAGGGTATCAAAAAACTACCAAATATTACATATGTCATTCAGAAATTGTTTATAAATACGGTGAATATTCCAATATTATAAAAGGTTTACAGTATGCCTATAATCATAAAAATGTAATACAATGGAAAAAACATAAAAATAATATAAGAATTAATAAAATATAAGAAATAAAAAAAGAAATAAAAATAAACGGTGAATATATGTATAAAAGGAGGATTGGATCTGGTATTAATTTGACACGCTAAAGGAGAACTCTGATAAAATAATAAATGTGTGTATAAAAGGAACACTGGGCCTGGTAGTATTAAACACTCTATAGGAGAACCTGGGAGATACCCGAAAAATATACCAAAATAAAATCTGGGAAGAGAAATTAAATTAAATTGGAGATAAAGCATTTAAAGCAGAGTTCCACCCAAAAATGGAACTTCCGCTTTAACCACTCCTCGCTCCCTTACATGCCACATTTGGCATGTAATTTATTTGGGGGGGGGGGAGTGGGGGCTTCGGTAGGAGTGGGACTTCCTGTCCCACTTCCTCCTTCCGCACAGGGACCGCTTAGGCGACTCGTCATATCGCCTAAGGCGGCCTCTCCCTGTAGGCGATCACCTGGGACATGTGACAGGTCCCAGGCGATCACCTGTCCACTCCTAGGGCGCAGCGCAACTAGCGCATGCGCAGTGAGTGCCCGGCCGTGAAGCTTAAAGCTGTCACGGCCAGGTGCCCACAGTTTGAATGGAGGCACCGGCGGAGAGGAGCGATGCTCCGGGCGGCCGCGTCGCTGGACAGTGGAGCAGGTAAGTGTCTGTTTATTAAAAGCCAGCAGCTACACTTTTTTTAGCTGCTGACTTTTAATAAACATAAAAAAGGCTGGAACTCCCCTTTAAGGTCTATATCTATTTTAAGGCCCCACAGATGAAGGGTGTCCAGCAAGTATATCCATCTTGTTTCATTTTGTGATATTTTGACTTTCATGTTGTCCCCCTTCCAGGGGCCATTGATTTTGTCTATGCCATAGAAAATTAAAACTGAAGGATCCCATTGGTGGACTTCTCTGAAGTGTCTAGATAAACTGTGCTTGGTATATTCTTTTTTGATATTGTTGATGCGTTCTCGAATTCTTACATGAAGTGGTCTAGTTGTTCTACCCATGTATTGAAGCCGACAGGAACATTCAATGATATATTTTACATGTGTACTGGTGCAGGTGATAATCTCGTTGATCTTATATTCCTTGCCTGTTACATTAGATCTTAAGGAGTCTTTTTTTTACATGTTGTTTTTGTCTGACTCTACATGGTAGACATTCCTGACATCTATAAAAAAAAACTTTTAAGTTAGAAAAAAAGGGTGACTTCTTCTTTAGGGGGGTCTATTAAATTATGGAGAAGCCAGTTTCTGAGCGTGGATGCTCTTTTGTACACAAACCTAGGTCATTGAAGAAGTATTTTCCCTAAGGTTTTTATCTGACTTCAGGATAGGCCAGTATTTTCTCACAATTACCTCCAATGCTTTGCACCAGTCAGGATGGCCATATCCATATTGTTATCTACCTTCTTCTTCTTCTTCTTCTTGTCGTTTTTGAGGAGTGTTTCCCTATCCATATTCTTTACCTTCCTCTTCAGATTTTCTAGTTTATTGGAGAATATTTAAAATATTACTCTAGTAGAAGGTAAAAAAATGTACATGCATATGTTCACAACTGTATGATATATGTGCTATGCAATTGGAAACCTGTTGGATTACATTAGAGAAAACCTTTTCACTCCCTAGTTTTTGTTTAACCTTGTAATATGATCGCTTTATTTAAAATTATGAAAGCAGCTCAAAGGTAACGATGTTGGCTTGTTTCCTGATGAGTCACTAAATGTAAATGTAATTACTAGTCTGCATCAATTTTTCATCTGTTACAGGCAAAAATGAATTAATTGCAACAATTACAGTAGCTTTTTCAGAGTATGCAATTAAATATTTAAGAACCTTATCTACTTGTGTTATCTGGCACAAGCTTTTATAAAATAAATAATAAATAGGATAATTTTAGCAAGGAAATTAGTATATGCTTGGCATATAGAGCATTTTGTTGATAAACCTTATTTAGATAAAATGAAATTAGTTAACTATAGGAAGGAATTCTACTACAAAGGTAACCAATCCTTCTATGTGTATACCATTATATAGGGGAATACACATTTACAAGACAACTTTTTTTTTAATATGCATACTAATTAGTAAAAGTAAAAAAAAAAAAAAGAATCAATGGTAACATACAGTATATTGTTAATGCAAAAATTATACTGCTCAATGAACCTACTGTATCTTTTAATCTTAATTGCTTTAATTTTAAAATCTAAGTTATTGCAGTCTCCCTGGCTTTTCCTAATACAGCAGAATATATCAATTAGACAGATACAGTACTGCTCAAAGGTTTTAGGCAATTGTGAAATAAGACCACTTTTACGCACTTTGTGCATTAAGGTGAAAAACCTTCTGTATATTGAACTGATGGATGATTTGACTGCAACGATTCGGGATAAATCTTAATAACATAAGACCAGGTGGTTTTATTGGAATCTTTTTCGCTTCTCAGAATACCTCCGCTATACATAGCCTGACCTTATTGATTGTCAGAAGCTTTAACTTTCAACCTCACTTTCACACTGTTTGATGTGCAGTGGGCGCCCCTCACCCCCTAGGTGGGACTTACCCCCCCTGTTTCCCCAGAACTTCCCCCCTTTCTTCCCCCATAACCCCCCTTTTCCCCATTCTCTCTCTCTCTTTCACTTTTCCTTTATCTACCCTCCTCTTCGCCAAGTAATCCAAAAATTGGTATGTTTCGACCCCAGGGGTACACCCCGCATTACTCTTCCCCCACGTGATGACAACTGTTTTTTTTTTTGTTTTTTTCTTCTTAAGGATAACGGAATTTACCTCTATTGAAATGAGAGTGATTATACAACCAGTTTACGCAGATCCTTAGTCTTACACTTTCTAGGTACCTGGGTACCCTGCCAACTCTGTATCTTGGCCTAGGCCAACAAGGCCCAGGCCTAGGGCAGCACTTTGCAGAGGGGCAGCATGAAAAGGGTCCCCGCCGGCTTGCGCTACACTTTTAGTGCAGCGCCAGTCTTATGAGGTGGACTGGGCCGCAAGACAAATCAGTCTGTCGGTATGATAGGGATGGTGCAGACACAAGGGGCACTGACATGGTCACCTATACCTGGCAGGTAGGTAGTAGGACTCTCCTGCAATCCTTTGCTTGTGTCAGTTGTACAAATTAAGGAATCTTAATTTTATTTCTGTGGATTGCTGATGAGAAAAATAAACAGATGAATTTATTTGTTCCTGCCCCCAATCCTTCCTTTGCTCACTTTCTGGACCACATACCTCCATCACTGTGCTATATGTTTTCTGCTGCACCACTGGCATGGTTATATCCTCTTAGTCCTCCATAAATTTAGCAGAAATTTGTGCTTAACCCCTTCCTTACCAGGCCATAGTCATATGACGCCGGCAGAAACCCTCCCTCCCTCCCAGGTGGACGTCATATGACGTCTTTTCTTTGCGGCCGTCTAGGGAGCGCGCGGCACCGCTCGTGATCCGGTGCCCGGCGGCCGCGATGTCCGCCGAGCACCCGCGATTGCCCCGGATCACGGCAGGAGTGTGGATCTGTGTGTGTATCGATGTGTGTTCCCAGTACAGAGGAACACACATCGGTCTCCTCCCCTTGTGAGTGCCCTCCCCTTACAGTTAGAATCACTCAATAGGGAACATATTAACCCCTTCAGCGCCCCCTAGTGTTAACCCCTTCCCTGCCAGTCACATTTACACAGTAATCAGTGCAGTTTTATAGCACTAATCGCTGTATAAATGTGAATGGTCCTAAAAACGTGTCAAAAGTGTCCGATATGTCCGCCGCAATGTCACGGTCTTAATAAAAATCGCAGATCGCCATCATTACTAGTAAAAAAAAAAAAATGCCATAAATCTATCCCCTATTTTGTAGACGCTATAACTTTTGCGCAAACCAATCAATATATGCTCATTGCAATTTTTTTTTTTTTTACCAAAAATATGTAGAAGAATACATATCTGTCTAAACTGAGGAAAAAAATTATAATTTTTTTTTTTAAATTGTGATATTTATTAAATCAAAAAGTAAAAAATAGTGTTTTTTTTCAAAATGGTCGCTCTTCTTTTGTTTATAGCGCAAAAAATAATAACCGCAGAGATGATCAAATACCACCAAACGAAAGCTTTATTTGTGGGGGGGGGGGACATAGATTTCATTTGGGTACAGTGTTGCATGACCACGCAATTGTCATTTAAAGTGCAACGGTGCTGAAAATGAAAAATTGGTCTGGGCAGGAAGGGGGTGAAAATGCCCTGTATGGAAGTGGTAAAAGTAGAACTATAGGCAACACTTTTTTTTCCATTTTGGATATAGTAATGCCCTGTACACACGATTGGATTTCTGATGGGGTAAAATCCGATGGAATTTTCCGTCGGAATTCCGTTTAAGCTGTCTTGCATACACACTGTCAGACCAAATTCCGACCGTCCAAAACGCGGTGACGTAAAACACTACGACAAGCCGAGAAAAATGAAGTTCAATGCTTCCGAGCATGCGTCGACTTGATTCTGAGCATGCGTGTTTTTTTCTCTAAGTTCCACACAGACGATCGGAATTTCCGATCCATCGGAAAAAATAAAACATGTTCTATTTCTAAACTCCGACGGAAAAAAGTCAGATGGGGCCCACACACGGTCGGAATATCTGATGAAAAAATTCCGTCAGACTTTTTTCATCGGAGATTCCGATCGTGTGTACAAGGCATAAGGGATGGGTATAGTGCCTGTTAATTTTTTTTTGCCATCCGTTTATTTACCTTCATTTCCTGCCCCATAGCCAAACAGGAAGTGAGAGGAAATTTCTACAGATTAAGGGAATCCCCCCCAAGGCCCTCAGAACTAGTGTCCCCACTGGAAAATATCAGGGCAGGTCTTAAACAGGAAGGGGTGGATCATATTTAAATTAGGGGTTGCACAAGTTTAGTCAGGCCTAGGGCAGCACAAAACCTAAATACACCACTGTACCTTGCACACTTGCAGTTCTATTCCCTTGTAATTACCCTGGGAGTCACTATCTTTAGTAGGAGGCAATTAGATGCTGATCATTTGTATGCTATATTGTATGGACCACCTATTCTGTGAAGTTATCTTTTCATTGTATGTCACATAACACTAAATAAAAAATAAATAAAAAAACAGGACTCTGGAGCGCGCCCACACGAGTGCCCCCTTGGAAAGTCTCTGAGGGGGCACTCGATGTGGGAGAAGCCAGGAACAGCACTGGGGGACCCCAGAAGAGGGGGATCGGGGGCACTCTGTGCAAAACCCTTGCACAGAGGAGGTAAGTATACCATGTTTGTTATTTAAAAAACAAAAAACAAAAAAAAAACTTTATAACCCCTTAAATTGATAGATAGATGATAGAACAAAACTTTACATCTGATTATTTTTAAAAATATCCTCAATTTACAGCATTTTTTCACGAGCGCCTGCACAGTACTGTACAGTACATGATATCAAATAATATAAGAAAATTATACTGACATAACACGTGACCTGGCCAGCATTGATACAATTAGCTGAATTGGCACATTGCAATTTATTCAATTTAAATCACTATACAGTACTATATTTGTGTGCTGTTGAGTCCAATCTGTTGAAACATGAATTATAATAGCATAGATTCATAGATTGCATGACTCTCTGCAAAGCTTTAAGTAATACGCACACCTGCAAATCACAGAATCTCTTAGTTCAGGGATCTTTATCAACAGTGATTCATATTATATATGGTGATGTTTAACCACTTCAGCCCCGGAGGATTTGGCTGCCAAATGACCGGGCCACTTTTTGCGATTCGGCACTGCAACGTTTTAACTGACATGCGACGTGGTTCCCAAACAAAATTGACGTACTTTTTTTTCCCACAAATAGGGCTTTCTTTTGGTGGCATTTGATCACCTCTGTGGTTTTTATTTTTTGCGCTATTAACAAAAATAGAGCGACAATTTTGAAAAAAATTCAATATTTTTTACTTTTTGCTATAATAAATACCCCCAAACAATATATATAAAAACACATTTTTTCCTCAGTTTAGGCCGATACGTATTCTTCTATACGTATTGCAATAAGCGTTTATTGATTGGTTTGCGCAAAAGTTATAGCGTCTACAAAATAGGGGAGCGTTTTATGGCATTTTTATTAATATTGTTTTTTTTTACTAGTAATGGCAGCGATCAGCGATTTTTATTGTGACTGAGACAATATGGCGGACACATCGGACACTTTTGATGCTATTTTGAGACCATTCACATTTATACAGCTATAAAAATGCACTGATTACTGTATAAATGTGTGACTGGCAGGGAAGGGGTTAACCACTAGCGGTCTAGGAAGGGGTTAAGTGTGTCCTAGGGAGTGATTCTAACTGTGTGGGGGCTGAGCTTACTGTGACATGACACTGATCACTGCTCCCGATTACAGGGAGCAAACGATCAGTGTCCTGTCACTAGGCAGAACAGGGAGATGCCTTGTTTACACAGGCATCCCCCTGTTCTGCAGCTCCATGACATGATCACGGGACACCTGCGGACATCGAGTCATGGAGCTCGCAGCAGGGGCGCGCCCACATGGCGGCAAATTTAAAGGGACGTACCAGTATGCCCATTTGCCTGTCCGTGCCATTCTGCCGACGTAAAAGTGCATGCGCTGGTCGGCAAGTGGTTAAAGAGCAGGTTTATGAGATATTTCAGTGAGTGTAGTCCATTCTATTTGGCCTAAATCATTTTTAAATATTCCTATTTTTTGACAATGTTTCTGGCTGTGAAAGCCATGTGTAGACCTCATCACTGTGTAACATGACTTTGTAATGTCCAGAGAGTCCATAGATTAGTGATAAATGACTTGTTATCTGAATGCCCCTAAGTGATGAGTTGTGTACCATAGGGCTCTATCTTCGGGACAATACCTGTTCAATGCTAATGCCTGTTCAGTTTGTTTATTAATGATATAGAGGTTGACAGGGATGCCCTTTATCCTCTCTCCTTTTTGCCATGGCTTTAGAGTCACTTGCTGCTGTCATTCCACAATCCACAGATATCACTGGTTTTTGTGGGCCCACCAGGGAAGGTCAGATCACTCTTTATGCTGATGAGACTTTATTGTTCCTTGGAGATATGTCAAAATCTTTAGTGTCCATTATGTCTTTGATCTCTACTTATGCCCCGTACACACGATCCGTTTTTCTGATGAAAAAAGACTGATGGACTTTTTTCATCGGACAGACCGATCGTGTGTGGGCTCCATCGGTCTTTTTTCCATCGGTATAAAAAAATAGAACATGTTTTAAATTTTACAGATGAAAAGAAAAACGATAGTAAATTCCGATCGTCTGTGGGGAACTCCATCCAAGAAAAAACCCACGCATGCTCAGAATCAAGTCGACGCATGCTCAGAAGCATTGAACTTAATTTTTCTCGGCTCTTCGGAGTGTTTTACGTCACAGCATTTGGGACGGTCTGATTTTTGACTGATGGTGTGTGTATGCAAGACTGATGGAAGTCAGCTTCATCGGATTTCCGATGGAAAAATCCATCTGATTTTATTCCATCGGAAATCCGATCGTGTGTACAGGGCATTATGGATCCTTTTTTGGATTTAATATAAATTGGGACAAATCTGTCCTCCTCCCAGTAGACCAGTAGACCCTGTAATAGACACACTCCACCTCTGCTAGCCAGATAGCCTTGGTCTCGTCCTTTAAATATATAGGGATTCATGTTTCTTTCATATTGTTGGAGTATGTTACCCTGAATATAGATCCACTATTTATAGAATGGAAAAGGGATTGCCATTAATTGAACCCTTTGCTCAATCCATTCGTGCAGATCCCTCAATCAAAGGTATAGAATTAGCAGGTCATCGACATAAACTTTGCTTATTTGCTGTGATGACATCTTAATTTTTATGACTTCCCCACATATTATTGCCCCTAATCTTATCAACAAATTAGACCAATTTGCCCGAATATCAGGTTTAAAAATAAATTCACAAAAATCTACGGCTCTAAATATTTCTTTATCTCCTGATACATTACAGCAAGCAAAAATGTCCCTCCCTTTTACTTGGTCATCTGCACACCACACTTATCTAGGTATTACTCTCACTCCTGATCTCACCGACATATTCTCTGCTAACTATCCCCCACTATTACGGAAAATCACTAATTATCTAAAACAATGGTCTACTCTCCCAATATCATGGATAGGCAAAATAAATGTCATAAAAATTACTATACAGTGGGGCAAAAAAGTATTTAGTCAGCCACCAATTGTGCAAGTTCTCCCACTTAAAAAGATGAGAGAGGCCTGTAATTTGCATCATAGGTATACCTCAACTATGTGAGACAAAATGTGGAAACAAATCCAGACAATCACATTGTCAGATTTGGAAAAAAATTATTTGCAAATTATGGTGGAAAATAAGTATTTGGTCATCTACAAACAAGCAAGATTTCTGGCTCTCACAGACCTGTATCTTATTCTTTAAGAGGCTCCTCTGTCCTCCACTCATTACCTGTATTAATGGCACCTGTTTGAACTTGTTATCAGTATAAAAGACACCTGTCCACAACCTCAAACAGTCACACTCCAAACTCCACTATGGTGAAGACCAAAGAGCTGTCGAAGGACACCAGAAACAAAATTGTAGACCAGCACCAGGTTGGGAAGACTGAATCTGCAATAGGCAAGCAGCTTGGTGTGAAGAAATCAACTGTGGGAGCAATAATTAGAAAATGGAAGACATACAAGACCACTGATAATCTCCCTTGATCTGGGGCTCCACGCAAGATCTCACCCTGTGGGGTCAAAATGATCACAACTAGGGATGAGCTTTGAGTTTGAGTCAAACTCATGTTCGACTCGAACATTGCCTGTTCGCCCGTTTGCCGAACAGCGAACAATTTGGGGTGTTCGCGGCAAATTCGAAAAGTCTATGGGAGAAATCTAAAGTGCTAATTTTAAAGGCTTATATGCAAGTTATTGTCATAAAAAGTGTTTGGGGACCCGGGTCCTGCCCCAGGGGACATGTATCAATGCAAAAAAAGTTTTAAAAACTGCCTTTTTTTCAGGAGCAGTGATTTTAATAATGCTTAAAGTGAAACAATTGTAGCGGGGTCTCTTCTAAGGCCCCAGGACTACGTTACCCAGAACCCCATTCGGCCCCAGGGCGGAGGTTCCACCGCAGAGACTCATGGGAGGGGTTACTTAAGTGAGAGGCGTGGCGGAGCTCGCTCTCTTGGGACACGGCGCGTCAAGCAGCAAGTGATCCTGTGCGGATCGGCTGTGAAGCAAAGCCTGAAGCCTGAGGCCTTGCTTGAAGTCCGAAGGGCCTTCCACCATACTGCGGAGCCTGGGTGGATCCTGACCCGTCGTGATAGGACGTGAGTTGGATCGAGGACTCGATCGGGGCAGACGCTGTGTGCGACACACAGGTGGTGGAAGTCCCAGGCTGGGATCGCGCCTGGAGTGGTGAGCGGGCACCTGCCCATATCAATAGACTGAGTTGTGTTCAGGCCTGTAGACTGCCTAGGCCCACTGTTCGCTCACCAGTGTTTCTTGGGGAGTCCGGTAGCCGGGACAGAGTTGAAGTACCTACCCCCCCCCCCGTTTTGCCCTGTTATTTCAAGTAACACCCAATGTGGATTACAAATGGTTATTTCTTTAAGTGCACCAACGAAAGCTGGCCGGTGAAGAAACCTTCCTTCCTTAGGGAAAAGAGACTCAGTTCCATCATATGTCAGGCCTGACTTAGGCGGGGAGTTTAGAAAGTTTGTGTTACTACGCCATAGGCGAGCGCACGCCATAATAGCTCCGCGTGGTGGACACTGCGCGGCGCCATATTATTGTGCTGCACCTAGTACATTGATTGATGCAGGGCTCTGCAGACCCATGTATATGTTGCATGTTATACCTTGAATCCTTCATTACCAGTAAAGCTGATATATATATTTTATATTCTTACCTCAGCGTGTTGTCTGACTGTTTAGAGATTATTACGTATAATACACCTGAGAGTGATAGGAGTTTAACCCTAGACTGACTGTGCCAGAGTGGGTCGAGTAAGATTGCCGGGGGTTGGCGGTACTGCATGCAGGGCCCGAAATCAAATCAGCGGCTCTCTTAACTGGGGGTAGCGCTACACAATAAAAGTGAAATATTCCTTTAAATTTCATACCTAGGGTGTGTGTATAGTATGCATATAAAGTCGCGCTTGTTTCCCGTGCTTAAAACTGTCCCTGCACAAAATGTAATTTCTGAAGGAAAAAGAGTCATTTAAAACTCACTCGCGGCTATAATGAATTGTCAGCTCCCGGCAATACATAGAAAAGTCATTGATAAAAAAAAAAGTGTGGGGGTCCCGCCAAATTCAATTACCAGGCCCTTCAGGTCTGGTATGGATATTAAGGGGAACCCTGCCACAAATGTAAAAAAAAAATGCGTAGAGTTCCCCCAAATATCCATACCAGGCCGTTCAGGTCTGGTATGGATTTTAAAGGTAACTCCACCCCAAATTAAAAAAAAAATGGCGTGGAGTTCCCCCAAAAATCCATACCAGACCCTTTATCCGAGCACGCAACCTGGCAGGCCGCAGGAAAAGAGGGGGGGACGAGAGAGCGCCCCCCCTCCTGAACCGTACCAGGCCACATGCCCTCAACATGGGGAGGATGTCCCCATGTTGATGGGGACAAGGGCCTCATCCCCACAACCCTTGCCCGGTGGTTGTGGGGGTCTGCGGGCAGGGGGCTTATCAGAATCTTGAAGACCCCTTTAACAAAGGGGACCCCCAGATCCCGGCCCCCCATGTGAATTGGTAAGGGGTATTGTACCCCTACCATTTCACGTAGAAAGTGTAATTTTTTTTTAAGAAAACACAAAATTCCAGCGATGAAATCCAGTGTCCCGCGCGATCCAATGTCCAGCGCTGTCCACACGAAACGTCATTGGCTGAGACTGAGCGGACCTGATGGGGAACTTCCTCCGCAGTGTATTAAATGAATAGACTCGCCCCTTATAAAGTTCCCCATCAGGTCCACTCAGCCAATGATGTAGGTGTAAGGCTAAGCGGACCAGATGCGGAACGTGAGACGGGGCGGGTCTATTCATTTATTACACTGCGGAGGCAGTTCCCCATCAGGTCCGCTCAGCCAATGACGTAGGCGGGGTCTGACATACGAAACAAACACAAATATTCCTGTGCTGCTACTATAAAGAGAAAAAGCAGCTACAAAGCCTGTGGACAAAAAGGTGCATGTAACAAAAAAACTAATAATTGTAGCGCTAAAGGGTGTAGGTCAACAAATAAATAAATAAATGACCCTTATGAACAAAAGGAATAAATCCCCTTGTGAAAAACAATGTTGAGTTCAAAACAACCAAAATGTCTCTGGTGAATGATGTCAAAGTACATTCGTATTGGTGTGAAATAAAAAGTCCAATAGTGTTCCACAATGGTCCAAAATGTATTCGTGATAATTAAACCACACCAAACAATCCTGAATCACTTGTGTGAAAGAAAAAACCACCACCAATATAAAGGAGGCTTTACGGACTCAGTGGACCCTACTAAACATATGTCTAGAGGGTCAACAAAGCTTAGGATCAGCAGCTCGTGGTTCATCCAAGGAGCGTCTCTCGTAGCAACTCACAATGGAAGGGTGAATACCAACTTGAAGGATGGTGGCTCAATGATGTTACACCAAAATGACAGCCAAATTCAGATGGTCATAAAAAGCGCTTCATAAAATATCAGTGGTAACAGTGGAGAGTCCCGACGCATTTCGCAAGAAATTGCATCGTCTGGGGGGGTCTGACATACGAGGGGTCTGGACCTGATGGGGAACTTCCTCCACAGTGTAATAAATGAATAGACCCGCCCCTTCTCACTTTCCGCATCTGGTCCGCTTAGCCTTACACCTACGTCATTGGCTGAGCGGACCTGATGGGAAACTTTAGAAGGGGCGGGTCTATTCATTTAATACACTGCGGAGGAAGTTCCCCATCAGGTCCGCTCAGGCTCAGCCAATGACATCTCGTGTGGACATTGGATCGCCGCGGGACACTGGATTTCATCGCTGGAATGTTTTTTTTTTTTTTAATAAAGGACTTTTCCAAGGTGTCTGTGTTTTATTTTTTTTATTTTTTTTACACTTTCTTCGTGAAATGGTAGGGGTACAATGTACCCCTTACCAATTCACATGGGGGGGCGGGATCTGGGGGTCCCCTTTGTTAAAGGGGTCTTGCAGATTCCGATAAGCCCCCTGCCCGCAGACCCCCACAACCACCGGGCAAGGGTTGTTGGGATGAGGCCCTTGTCCCCATCAACATGGGGACATCCTCCCCATGTTGAGGGCATGCGGCCTGGTACGGTTCAGGAGGGGGCGCTCTCTCGTCCCCCCCCCTTTTTTCCTGCGGTCTGCCAGGTTGCGTGCTCGGATAAAGGGTCTGGTATGGATTTTTGGGGGAACGCCGCGCCATTTTTTTTTTATTTGGGGTGGAGTTCCCCTTAAAATCCATACCAGACCTGAAGGGCCTGGTATGGAAATTTGGGGGAACTCCACGCATTTTTTTTTTAAATTTGCGGCAGGGTTCCCCTTAATATCCATACCAGACCTGAAGGGCCTGGTAATTGAATTTGGGGGGACCCCCACGCTTTTTTTTTTTTATCAATGACTTTTCTATGTATTGCCGGGAGCCGACAATTCATTATAGCCGCGAGTGAATTACTTTTTTTCCTTCAGAAATGACACTTTGTGCAGGGACAGTTCTAAGCACGGGAAACAAGTGCGACTTTACATGCATACTATACACACACCCTAGGTACGAAATTTTAAGGAAAATTTCACTTTTATTGTTTCATTTTAAGCATTATTAAAATCACTGCTCCCGAAAAAACGGCCGTTTTTAAAACTTTTTTTTGCATTGATACATGTCCCCTGGGGCAGGACCCGGGTCCCCAAACACTTTTTAAGACAATAACTTGCATATTAGCCTTTATAATTAGCACTTTTGATTTAGAACGTTCGAGTCCATTGTATTTAATAGGGTTCTAAAGTTCACGCGAACATTCTGGCTGTTCGCAGGTTCTGGTGCTCATCCCTAATCACAAGAACGGTGAGCAAAAATCCCAGAACCACACGGGGGGACCTAGTGAATTAATTGCAGAGAGCTGGGACCAACGTAACAAAGGCTACCATCAGTAACACACTACGCCGCCAGGGACTCAGATCCTGCAGTGCCAGACATGTCCCCCTGCTTAAGCCAGTACATGTCCGGGCCCATCTGAGGTTTGCTAGAGAGCATTTGGATGATCCAGAAGAGGATTGGGAGAATGTCATATGGTCAGATGAAACCAAAGTAGAACTGTTTGGTAGAAACACAACTCGTCGTGTTTGGAGGAGAGAGAATGCTGAGTTGCAACCAAAGAACACCATACCTACTGTGAAGCATGGGGGTGGCAACATCATGCTTTGGGGCTGTTTCTCTGCAAAGGGAACAGGATCCGTGTACATGAAAGAATGAATGGGGCCATGTATCGTGAGATTTTGAGTGCAAACCTCCTCCCATCAGCAAGGGCATTGAAGATGAAACGTGGCTGGGTCTTTCAGCATGACAATGATCCTAAACACACCGCCCGGGCAATGAAGGAGTGGCTTCATAAGAAGCATTTCAAGGTCCTGGAGTGGCTTAGCCAGTCTCCAGATCTCAACCCCATAGAAAACCTTTGGAGGGAGTTGAAAGTCTGTGTTGCTGCCCAGCGACAGCCCCAAAACATTACTGCTCTAGAGGAGATCTGCATGGAGGAATGGGCCAACATACCAGCAACAGTGTGTGACAACCTTGTGAAGACTTACAGAAAACGTTTGACTTCTGTCATTGCCAACAAAGGATATATTACAAAGTATTGAGATGAACTTTTGATATTGACCAAATACTTATTTTCCACCATAATTTGCAAATAAATTCTTTCCAAATCAGACAATGTGATTGTCTGGATTTGTTTCCACATTTTGTCTCTCATAGTTGAGGTATACCTATGATGACATTTACAGGCCTCTCTCATCTTTTTAAGTGGGAGAACTTGCACAATTGGTGGCTGACTAAATACTTTTTTGCCCCACTACTTCCAAAAATATTATACCTTTTTCGTGTTTTACCCATTCCAATACCCTCATACTTCTTGAGAAATCTTCAACGCAAAACACAAGCATTTATATGGAACTCTCTAAAATCCCGCTTACCCTCACACACAGGCTTTCCCAATTTTACCACCTATTTCCATGCCGCACAAATAGCGAATATCCCCAAATATCATACAAAACATGAAATACCTCTTTGGGTAGCAATTGAAACAATTGATAGCAACCCAACATCCTTACCTAATCTAATATGGTCTACCTCTTCTGACCATAAAATAATTGAAAATAAAATAACCAAACATACAATTACCATTTAGGATAAATGTAAAATAATCAAAGGTTTGCAATCTCCACATACACCTTTAATATCATTTATCAGAAACCCCAAATTTTACCCAGCCCACATATACCCTAATACTTTCAAAAAATGGACTTCTTTCGCTACTTACAAATCAAAAAAAAATTGAACCTTATTTACATGATACTAACAATTAAGTAATATGTCGCAATTCAAACGTATATGTAAACAAGACCCTCATACAGCGCTGTATCCTGGCCTAGGCCAACAAGGCCCAGGCCTAGGGCAGCACTTTGCAGGGGGGCAGCACGGGAAGAGTCCCCGCCGGCTTGCTCTACACTGTTAGTGTAACACAAGCTGCTTCTAATTTTGACTGTCCTATCAGCCTGGACCACAAACCTTCCTCACTGTGCTATATGTTTTCTGCTGCAACATTGGCATGGTTATATCTTCTAATGCCGCATACACACGACCGTTTTTCATGACAATAAAAATGCAATTTTTTAAATTGGGCATTAAAAACGATCGTGTGTAGACTCCAGAGCATTTTTAACGACGTGAAAAATGGCCTAAAAAAAAAATAGAACCTGCTCTATTTTTTCACGTCGTTTTTCACGTCGTTGTTTTTAACGTCGTGAAAAACGGTAGTGTGTATGCTTTTACGAGGGGAAAAAAAAACGCGTATGCTCAGAATCAAGTATGAGACGGGAGCGCTCGTTCTGGTAAAACTAGCCTTTGTAATGGAGATAGCACATTCGTTACGCTGTAAATTATTGCATCGTTTAATGCAAGCATTCATTTCTTCTTTATATAATGCTACAATAATGAACTTCTTTTGCTAATGATATTCAGACAGAGTTATGACAAACTTGTCTATTTCTAATTTTTTGTGATCTCATGAATATTTGTATTTTTTGGAAAGCCAGATCTTCATAATAAATTATAAATTAATTTAAAATATCTTAATTAAAAGATCTGCCTTTTTTTATTTATTTTTTAAATATTTCCGATTTTTTTCGTTTTTTCTTTTTTGTGTCAAGTTACCACAACAACATTATAAATTTGTATTATTTCCCCTCAAGGAGGTTGGTGTCCCTTGTTAATTATAAAATGTATTTTTTAAATGTCCCTGCCTACTCACTAGCAAACTCTCTTTTTGATTTAAAAACACATGGTCAAGTATTTACTGTAAATCAAAAAAACATTTATTCTGGCACATAACAAATTAAAGGGGAAGGCAGCACTGGAGACCCTGCTTGAATTTGTGCATCCTTCGGACCCCACAGCAAACATCAAAGAATAGAACAGCAAAATATGGATTTAAAAAATAAAAAAAAAGATTAGGAGCACAATCTTGTTCTGGCCAAACTCAGTCTGAGCAAATACTCCACCATCAGACATCCGTCCATTTTTCCCCACATCCACATATAGAAACTCGTAGTTGACCGACACCACTGCCATCATGATGATACTGTGGAACCCCTTGTAATTATAAGAATAGGATCCCGAATGGGGTGGTGGCACGACCTGGACGTGTTGCCGTCGATGGCCCCTCCACAGTTTGGAAAGTTCCATCGCTGGGCAAACTGAGATGCCACATTTTGCCATTCCTGTGGCGTAGAAGGGAACTGTGGAGTTAACAAAAAAATAAAAAATAATACTGTCATACATAAACATTGCAAGCAGATTTGACAAAATCATTCTTGGCCAACATCAGGATAAACTTTGTTTTTTAGATGATTTGAATCCAAAAAAAATCTTTTCATTTATCAGATTATCACTGTCACTTATCAGATTCATCACCCCCTCTGATGGGCCATTTAATTAATTTTATGGGGGGGGTTGAAGATGAGTTGGGGAGCTCACAAATTAAGGCTGTAGCACTCTGTCTGAATTTAAAGAAAAAATAACAATCTTCAGAAATTTTTAGGGGGCGTTTAGGTTAAAGCACTACAATGGAGCAGACATTGGGAAGTGACTAGGCTAGGTGTGTATGGGCCCAGGATAGCATGCTGGAGAGGTTAGTTAGAGGAAATATGCATGTAGGCCAAAAAAGGAGCATTAAAAACTTTTACAGCATGCATGGGGACAAAGGGGACATTCACAGCATATTACAATCATGGTAATTAGGGACTGATGAAAGAAATATAATACATTATTAAGCATTAAATACATAGAATGTAATGTTAAAGTAGAAAAATGTTACCTTTAATATAGTCCTCCTGCAAAACTTGAAGGATGGCAGAACAAGTCTCTGGTATAATGATCCCCAGAGCCTGGGGGGAGATGCCTGTTGAGAACTTGAGGTCCTGCAGGCTTCTCCCAGTCGCCAGGTATCGCAACATGGCGATGAGCCTCTGCTCAGCAGTGATGGGTTCCCGCATAATGGTGTCCTGCCTGGTGATATAGGGGGACAGCAAAGCCAACAGATGCTGAAAAACGGGGTCCAACATCCAGAGAAAATTCCTGTAGTCCTCAGGATTATTCTCCCGGATCTCCCGCAACAAAGGCATGTGACAGAATTGGTGCCGCTGGAGCAACCAATTCTTGGTCCATGAACTCCTCCTCACCCTGTTCATGGACTGGAGTTGGGATAAAGCAAGAACCCCAGCTCCAACCTCAGCACGAACTCTACGACGAGTACGTAGCCGCAACACGGCTAGAAAACGTTTGGCTGGTCAGAACAAACTAAAAGAACGCACGGAAGAACAGCAAGGCCTATGAAGAACGACCTGAAAAACAGTAACGAGCGGACAAGAGCGCACTGAATAAACAGATACGAACTGACTACAAGCACTGAAAGACAGATACAAACCCACAAGCACAAACTGAACTCCACAAAACGATCTTAAAAGCACGAAGACTGAAAAGCGCGAATCGTCTCTCACCAAACTTTTACTAACACGCGGTAACACGAAATTAGCAAAAGCTGCCCAAAGGGTGGCGCCATTCGAACGGAACTTCCCCTTTATAGTGCCATCGTACATGTTGTCATACGTGTTGTACGTCACTGCGTTTTGCTTGAGCGTTTTTTTTTCATGAACGTGTGTATGCAAGACAGGCTTGAAAGGAAACAGGAAAAATCACGTCGAGAAAAACTTTGTTTTTTTAAATGACATTAAAAACGTCCGTGTGTACGCGGCTTTAGTCCTCTCCATAAAATTATTAGAAATTTGTGCTTAAAGTAGAACTATAGGCAACACTTTTTTTTTCATTTTGGATAGAGTAAGGGAGGGTTATAGCCCCTGTCAGTTTATTTTTTACCATCCCTGTCCCATTGCAGAGATTTTTCTTCACTTCCTGCCCCATAGCCAAACAGGAAGTGAGAGGAAATCTATGCAAATTAAGGGACTCCAATGCCCCTCAGGCCCTAAGAATTTGTGTCCTTACTCGAAAATTTCAGGGCAGGTCCTAAACAGAAAGGAGTGTGGCCTTGAGAGGAAGGGCTGGGTCATATTTAAATTAAGGGGTGCATGGGTTTAGTCAGGCCTAAGGCAGCACAAAACCTAAATACTCTACTGCCCTCATACCAAAGGTTTTATTTCAATGTTATATAATCATCTGATCACTACTTTTGACTCAAAGCTACCTTCATATGTGGAAAAATGGGGGAAAGAACTTGGAACTAAAATCGACTGAAGCTAAAAACAGAATAAACCAAGCAATGATCCTTTCTAAATCAGAAGCCATAACCAATGATACTACACAAAATTTTGAGAAAATATGGAATCCTTGGATGACGTACTTTCTTCCTAAGATCCCTGACAATTCTCTATTAAGACCTTGATATACTATAATATTATTCAACAATATGAGTGGAAACAAGTACTAAACATGAACATGCATCTTCTGTACTAACTTAATAATATTCTTACAATATAGATGCTCCGGAGAACTTTCTTACCCTCGACTCTTTTCTTTCTTTCTTACCTTCATTCTTTCCCTTTTACTATTACTCTGTCCTTTTTTTCTATTTCCCTATTTTTTTGTATTACCATATTTAAATGGTAATGTATTATACATAAATACTATATTTAGTTATTACTTACAATAATTATAAATTTTTTAAGTTTTTATTGAATTTGTTCATTTCCAATTAGCTTTCTTTCCATAGTGACTATATATTAATTGAATATGCCTGGAACTAAGTGTATTAGCACATATTTACATATTACATTTTTCAATTGTTTATTTTAACTTAACATTTCATTTTCAAGTTGATTACCTGTTTATGTAAAATATCTAATCTTCAGATATGTAAAATTCCATCCAATTTATTATTATATACTTAACTAATATTACCATTTGTTGTAACTATTTATTACTAATTGTAACTGTCTTTATTATTTAATATTCAATAAACAAAATTGACAAGGAAAAGCCACAATTATTATATGCTCCCATATGGATAACCCAATTTTTGTTTTAGGAAAATTGACTTTGTTCAGAGACCTCATATGGAAAGATAGATGGCCCAGAATTAAGCTGGAGGCCTTACAACTCCCAATCGATGGTAGAGGATTGGAGGTTCCCAACCCTAAACTGTATTTTCTCTCCTCCCAAATTCAACACCTTACTGCCTGGGGAAAGCTGGCATTGCAAGACCCTGTACAAAGGGTATAGTTGTCCCAATTGCCGCAAGATCCACTGGTCTCTTCATTAGAGGACAGACATTTTTATACCTTACAACAATTTCCTTACTTTTCTGGATACATTTGGAGAACTACCCAAACAGTAGTGGGTCACTCTGGTTACTCTCAATATATGCCTATATGGGACAATCCTGGTTAACAAGAATTGGCGACATAGAAGGTTTTTGCTGCTGGAAGTGGGCAGGTAGAAATGATCAGTCACTTATTTGACAATAATACACTACTTCCTTATCAATCACTGCTTTTACATAAGTCTTTCTATCAATACTTACCACTCCGCAATGCCATACAAGTGCAGTCTCGCCAATCACCACTTGTATAATGCTTTCACCATCCTTGGCATGGTACCGTATTTGCCGGTGTATAAGGCGGCTGGGCATATAAGATGACCCCCTAATTTTCAGTTTAAAATGTTGGTTTTGTGCTATAGTCAACATATAAGATGACCCCCTTGTGCGGTAATACCGTATGTTCAGAAACGAAGAGGCCGCCAGATGGATATCAGCCTGCCGGGTGCTCTGTAAAGCTGTATGTATTCAGTATATGTGCGCTCAGCCAATCCCGACGGGCGATGCACTCTGTTGGTGACTACAGAGCCTGCTAAGCCTGCTCGGATTGGAGTAACAACCTCTGCCAATCCGAGCAGGCTACATATGTATTTAGACCCTGTGAGGGGTCTCCTGGGGAGGTGAGCGCATAGTATGACTGGTGGGCACGTGCTATTTTTTGTGAACAAAACTGAATCCACGGATGTGTGTAATTTCAGTTGCCATCACGGAGTGTTTCTGGCATGCTCACCTTGTGACTGGACTTGTTGCATTCTAAGCACACTTGTAGCTGGAAAGTGGTCATGTTCACTATAATATATGTGGATTTTGAGTTATGTTGTATTGCCGAAATTAGTCGCATTAATATCACTGACACTGTATGGATTGAATTCACAGGAGGTTCTCACCACCACTGTTTTAATATATAAGTCATTAGATATACAGTGTGCATACTAATGGTTGCCAATTGGCAGCACCACGCTCACAGTTTAGGATTACATTTGGTATTGTGATTTCTTTTGTTTTAAGGAGGTTGCGCTTCACCCTTACAATTTTATGTATGATTATAATTGGTTCATGGACAGGGTTGGATTTAAACGATTGGATGCTACAGCCCTATTTATCAATAAGAAAGTCCCTCTACTGGTTAAAAAAAGTGTCAATTTACCTTTTCCATTTTCCCATTTATAATGCATATGTCAATATGTCACTTATCACAAGTTCACCCAAAGGCCCACTACCTTTCTCAAATTTATAGAAGATGTTTTTACTGGCCTAATCTACCAGCATGGATCTTCACCAGAAAACATTTGCTCTGATTCTGTGACCATACCCATGGAATTAAAAACCTGCAATATATTATGCCATGGAGCTCCCTATTGACCTATGACTCGCTTAAAACATTTATCAGCTGCCTAACTGATACTTGCACATAAGACACGCAACGGGGAAGCGTCTTCCAACCAGGATAGCGTTGCCCACTAACCCCCTTGAAACTAAACTTATTGCTGAAACGATGCACAAACCTAATTTTGCCCTCTACTCCATGTTAAATTTCACTAATGTTGCTCCTATGGCTCAATTACAGACATTATGCCAGTGGCAGGTTAAAATTCCGTGGATGATTGGGATTAATGCTTACAAAGATTTTTACCTGTTATGATCTCAGCCAGAGATAGATTTATCCAATTGAAACTTTTACTTTGAGCTTAATACATCCTTCATCGATTATCCACCATCTATCCTCATATGTTAGACATATGCCACCGATGTGGTGCAGAACTTGACACATTCATTCATATTGTATACACAGTACATATTGGGGCTGATTTACTAAGAACAATGCGCTGCGCCGGTTCATACCTTAATTGGTGCGCCGGATAAATCATTGATTGGGGGTGCAAACCGGCGCACGCAGACGCGCAACGCAATAATAAATATGTAAACGGCAACTGTTGCCAGGGTAACTGCTGTTTTCTCATTGATAATAGCGCACGCCCATCTCATTGGATGTCTTGTTAGGCAATTAGTAGGTGTTCTCACTTAATTAACCCTTGTGATGCTAATCTCATTCCTATTACTTCTAATATATCTTTGAAATTTTTTTTTTTCTATTTTCACACAAATCTTTCAATACATTACAAAGAACAGAAAAGTGTTTCTAAACCCAATAAATTAATATTTTCAGATTTTGATCTTTAAAGGTGACCATACACTGCAATCTTAAAAAAAATTGAAAATTTTAAAAAATTTGATTAGGCAAGAGCCTGTTTGATTTCCAAAATTTTTAATTAATTGTTCAAGTGCGTATTCCTAATACCTATATTTCCGGAAGCTCGAGTTGTACAGAGATTGGCCAATCAGATTGCATAGTGCATGACCATCTTAAGTGCCAAATTTGGAATGTAGATGTGCCGTGAGTGGTTAGCACTTTGACCTAGCAGCAAAAAGGGTCGCTGGTTCGAATCCCGGCCGTGACACCATCTGCCTGGAGTTTGCATGTTCTCCCTGTGCCTGCGTGGGTTTCCTCCAGGTACTCCGGTTTCCTCCCACAATCTAAAAACATGCTGTAAATCGGATCCTGTCTAAACTGGCCCTAATATGTATGAATGTGTGTTAGGGACCCACACAAACACCACCCCATGTTAAAAAAAAAAAAAAATCTTAATTTGCAAATAAGTATCATCTCTGCCTCAGAGAACTTAGCAGCAGTACAAGCAACTTCCTGTAGGGGCGTGATGTCATTCCTGTGTGCTGGCCACCACTTTCCGAGAGCCACATATGCGCATACCTGTGCGCACACACCAGTTGCGCATCTTATATACACACAGCT
The DNA here is from genome assembly GCA_029206835.1 of Rana muscosa. Taxonomy (NCBI): domain Eukaryota; kingdom Metazoa; phylum Chordata; class Amphibia; order Anura; family Ranidae; genus Rana; species Rana muscosa. Next base: position 1,247,267,659 of record CM055122.1, read on the forward strand.
GTCGCGCATCTACATACATTTGGCGCATCTAGCTACAGGAACTCACTTTTTATGGAAATGAATAGTAAAGCAGATGCAGATTTCAAGGACTGGACTAACCAATGTTTCTAGTGAAAGGCAACTGTTATTTTCTATTAAACAAGGTCTAAATGGGCCATTGACATGCATCACAGTTGTTCTTAGGAATGTGTCTTTGCAAAGTTAAACTAAATGAAATCCTTTCTTCTTTTTTCTTGGGGATAGAGTGCAGAGGAATTAGAAGTCTGGTCAGTTTTTGGGGATGTCTGCACCCCTGATAGGGTGAAGACAGCTCCCAAATTTTGCCACTTTGTCCTTCAAATGTATTCACTTCCTGTCACATAGCCAAACAATCTAAATAGTTTCCCCATTATGTAAATTGCACTCCAGCATTTTGCTGGCTACACCCCAAATTATCAGGTATCTTGGACTTTGGGGTTTATTTAATAAAGGCAAATCCACTTTGCACTACAAGTGCACTTGCTGCATATCCGAGGGGGACATGCAAGGGAAAAAAAACACCATCTTTGCTTCTAGATGATTTGATGTTAAAATCACCAGTGCTTCCCCTCAGATTTTCAGCAACTACACTTGTACTGCAGAGTGGATTTGCCTTTACTAAACCCCAAACTACCTAATGATTTGGGGTGTACACAACAAAGTGCTAGAGTGCAATTTGCCTAATGGGGACTAGGGATGAGCTTCGAGTTGGAGTCAAACTCATGTTCGACTCGAACATTGCCTGTTCGCCCGTTCGCCGAACAGCGAACAATTTGGGGTGTTCGCGGCAAATTCGAAAAGTCTATGGGAGAAATCTAAAGTGCTAATTATAAAGGCTTATATGCAACTTATTGTCATAAAAAGTGTTTGGGGACCCGGGTCCTGCCCCAGGGGACATGTATCAATGCAAAAAAAGTTTTAAAAACTGACGTTTTTTTGGGAGCAGTGATTTTAATAATGCTTAAAGTGAAACAATAAAAGTGAAATATTCCTTTAAATTTCGTACCTGGGGGGTGTGTATAGTATGCATGTAAAGTCGCGCTTGTTTCCCGTGCTTAGAACTGTCCCTGCACAAAATGTAATTTCTGAAGGTAAAAAAGTCATTTAAAACTCACTCGCGGCTATTAATGAATTGTCGGCTCCCGGCAATACATAGAAAAGTCATCGATAAAAAAAAAAAAAAAAAGCGTGGGGGTCCCCCCAAATTCTATTACCAGGCCCTTCAGGTCTGGTATAGATATTAACCACTTAAGCCTCGGACCATTTGGTAGCTAAAGGACCAGAGGTGAATTCAGAATTTTGCACTGCGCTGCTTTAACTGTAAATTGTGCGGACATGCAATGTTGTACCCAAACGAAATTTGCGTCCTTTTCTTCCCACAAATAGAGCTTTCTTTTAATGATATTTGATTGCCTCTGCGATTTTTATTTTTTGCGATATAAATGGAAAAAGACCGAAAATTTTGAAAAAAAATGATATTTTCTACTTTTTGTTATAAGAAAAATTGAATAAACTCAATTTTAGTCATACATTTAGGCCAAAATGTATTCAGCCATATGTCTTTAGTAAAAAAAAATGTCAATAAGTGTATATTTATTGGTTTGCGCAAAAGTTATAGCGTTTACAAACTAGGGTACATTTTCTGGAATTTACACAGCTTTAAATTTATTACTGCCTATCTCATTTCTTGAGGTGCTAAAATGGCAGGGCAGTACAAAACCCCCCCAAATGACCCCATTTTAGAAAGTAGACACCCCAAGGAAATTGCTGAGAGGCATGTTGAGCCCATTGAATATTTATTTATTTTTGTCCCAAGTGATTGAATAATGACAAAAAAAAAAAAAAAATTACAAAAAGTTGTCACTAAATGATATACTGCTCACACATGCCATGGTTATATGTGGAATTGCACCCCAAAATACATTCTGCTGCTTCTCCTGAGTACGGGGATACCACATGTGTGGGACTTTTTAGGAGCCTAGCCACGTACGGGACCCAGGAAACCAAGCACCGCCTTCAGGATTTCTAAGGGCGCAAATTTTTGATTTCACTCCTCACTACCTATCACAGTTTCGAAGGCCATAAAATGCCAAAATAGCACAAAACCCCCCCAAATGACCCCATTTTAGAAAGTAGACACCCCAAGGAAATTGCTGAGAAGCCTGTTGAGCCCATTGAATATTTTTTTTTTGTCCCAAGTGATTGAATAATGACAAAAAAAAAAAAAATTACACAAAGTTGTCACTAAATGATATATTGCTCACACATGCCATGGTTATATGTGGAATTGCACCCCAAAATACATTCTGCTGCTTCTCCTGAGTACGGGGATACCACATGTGTGGGACTTTTTAGGAGCCTAGCCGCGTACGGGACCCTGAAAACCAATCACCGCCTTCAGGATTTCTAGGCACAAATTTTTTATTTGACTCCTCACTACCTATCACAGTTTCGAAGGCCATAAAATGCCAAAATAGCACAAAACCCCCCCAAATGACCCCATTTTGGAAAGTAGACAACCCCAAGAGGTTTGCTGAGAGGCATGGTGAGTATTTTACAGCTCTCATTTGTTTTTGAAAATGAAGAAAGAACATTTTTTTTTTTTTCTTTTCAATTTTCAAAACTTTGTGACAAAAAGCGAGATTTGCAAAATACTCACAATACCTCTCAGCAAATAGCTTGGGGTGTCTACTTTCCAAAATGGGGTAATTTGGGGGGGTTTTGTGCCATCTGGGCATTCCATGGCCTCCGAAACTGTGATAGGCAGTGAGAAGTGAAATCAAAAATTTACACCCTTAGAAAGCCTGAAGGCGGTGATTGGATTTTGGGGTCCCGTACGCGGCTAGGCTCCCAAAAAGTCTCACACATGTGGTATCCCCGTACTCAGGAGAAGCAACAGAATGTATTTTGGGGTGTAATTCCACATATGCCCATGGCATGTTTGAGTAATATATCATTTAGTGACAACTTTGTGCAAAAAAAAAATGCCTCTCAGTATATAGCTTGGGGTGTCTACTTTCCAAAATGGGGTCATTTGGGGGGGTTTTGAACTGTTCTGGCATTTTATACACAACATTAGGAAGCTTACATCCACTCTTCTAACCACTTGAAGACAAAGCCCTTTTTGAAATTTTTTTGTTTACATGAAAACATATTTTTTTTTGCAAGAAAATTATGTTGAACCCCCAAACATTATATATATTTTTAAAGCAAAGGCCCTACAGAATAAAATGGTGGGTGTTGCATTTTTTTTCTACACAGTATTTGCGCAGCGATTTTTCAAACGCATTTTTTGGGGAAAAAATACACTTTTTTAAATTTTAATGCACTAAAACACACTATATTGCCCAAATGTTTGATGAAATAAAAAAGATGATCTTAGGCCGAGTACATAGATACCAAACACGACATGCTTTAAAATTTCGCACAAACGCGCATTGGCGACAAACTACATACATTTTTAAAAGCCTTTACAGGTTACCCCGTTAGATTTACAGAGGAGGTCTACTGCTAAAATTACTGCCCTCGATCTGACCTTCGCGGTGATATCTCACATGCATGGTGCAATTGCTGTTTACATATGACGCCAGACCGACGCTTGCGTTCGCCATTGGGCAAGAGCAGGGCAGGACAGGGGTGCTTTTTTTTTATTTCTTTTTTTTTATTATTAATTTTGCTTTTTTATTTTATTTTTAAATTGTTCCTTCCATATTTTTTATTTTTTATCATTTTTATTGTTATCTCAGGGAATGTAAATATCCCCTATGATAGCAATAGGTAGTGACAGGTACTCTTTTTTTGAAAAAACTGGGGTCTAGACCCTAGATCTTTCCTCTGCCCTCAAAGCATCTGACCACACCAAGATCGGTGTGGTAAAATGCTTTCCCAATTTCCCAATGGCGCTTTTTATATCCGGGGGGGACATTCCCTCTCACTGCTTGTAAAAGCAGTCCAGAGGCTAATTAGCCACAAGGATTGCTTTTACATGAAAGCCGGCCGCTGGCTGAAAAGAATGATACCAAGATGATACCTAAACGCGCAGGCATCAATCTGGTATAACCATTCAAAGTCCAGCAACATACCAGTACGTTGCTGGTCCTTGTTGGACATGTATTGTAATCTTTTTTTTTCATGCAGCCAGGTGGCTGAACGAAAAAAGAGATTGATCGGTGGGTATGCCCACCATTAGAATACCGCCCTTCATCCACCCACTTCTAATGATGGGCATACATGCACCATTTATATATGCCGAAGCATGGGGGCATCCTCCCGCAAAAAAGTTATGCCGCACACACATGGTCGGACTTTTCCACGGGCAAGCCTCCGTCGGAATTTCGACCGTATGTACGCGGCATTGGGAGCAAAATCACTCCTCCGCCCCTGCTGCCCCAATGCTTCGGCATATTTGCTTTTTTTTTTTTAACTGTGGTGGTGAAATCACCTCCTACAGCACTGGAGTCGCAGGGATCAGGCCTGTCTCTGCGAACGCTGCAGTTATGTGTGTTGTGTTTTGTAAGTGACAGTGATCGATCGATACTGCACTTGGGTGGCCTGGGCTGGACAGAGGGGCAAAACGCAGGTGCTAGCAGGTATCTGGGCTGATCCCGCTAACACTGCGTTTTTGGGAACCCTAAACTGCTGGGGACGCTAGTATAGATCTGATCAGATCAGATATTGATCTGTTCAGATACTATACCACTAAGGGAGGTGTATGCTTCACGCGTGGGTGTTAGCGTTACTGGCACTAACCTGACGCTGCCTGGGGTGTGACGCAGACCCTCTCTGACGCTAAAACCTAATTGATATCACCCGCCGGGCGATCAGGGGGTTAAACCTTTATTGGGTTATATACGGCGGGTGCCCTGACACTATAAAAAGCAAACTAACTAACCAGCGTCACCCGTAACACTTATATGATGATCACTGGTGAAAGGGTTAACTAGGGGCAATTAGGGGGTTAAAACCTTTATTAGATAATATATGGGGGTACCTGACGCTATAAAAACCTGCGGCGAACCTAAAAAAAATTACTGGCTACCGATCTGCATCACCGACACTAGGACAGCGATCAGAAAAATGATCGCTTAGCGACAGTGGTGATAGGGGGTGAAAGGGTTACCTGGGGGGCGATCAAGGGGGTTAAACCTTTATTAGATACTTTATGGGGGTACCTGACGCTATAAAAACCTGCGGCGAACCTAAAAAAAATTACTGGCTACCGATCTGCATCACCGACGCTAAGACAGCGATCAGAAAAATGATCGCTTAGCGACAGTGGTGATAGGGGTGAAAGGGTTACCTGGGGGGCGATCAAGGGGGTTAAACCTTTATTAGATAATTTATGGGGGTACCTGACGCTATAAAAACCTGCGGCGAACCTAAAAAAAAAATACTGGCTACTGATCTGCATCACCGACGCTAAGACAGCGATCAGAAAAATGATCACTTAGCGACAGTGGTGATAGGGGGTGAAAGGGTTACCTGGGGGGCGATCAAGGCGGTTAAACCTTTAGATAATTTATGGGGGTACCTGACGCTATAAAAACCTGCGGCGAACCTAAAAAGAATTACTGGCTACCGATCTGCATCACCGACGCTAAGATAGTGATCAGAAAAATGATCGCTTAGCGACGGCGGTGCTAGGGGGTGAAAGGGTTATCTGGGGGGTGATCAAGGGGTTAAACCTTTATTAGGGGGGGTTAGGGGGCTACACTGGACCTAAAACTAAATGTAGTGACACTTTTACAGTCACAAATGTCACTGATTGCAGTGATCAGTAAATAAATGGTCACTGCAATCAGTGACACTGTGACTGGGGGCTGGGGGGTGATCTGGGGGGGCCTGGGGGGCGATTTATGTGCCTATGTGTGCTGGTGTTAGTGTAGTGTTTGTGCACAAACCTTGATGTCTTCTCTTGTACGGCGCTCGGTATATGTGAGCGCCGCACAAGAGATGACATCACTTCCTCCTGCTTCCTCTGCCTGTGTGTACATTTGACAGACAGAGAGGGCATTTCCATTTGCCGGGAGCGGGGGGTGGCCGGAATCGAACGGCCGTCCCCTCATGTCGGATCGCTCCCCAACGAATTCCGACTGCTCACTGTACAGAAGGGGGGTCCGATTGGACCCTCCAACTGTACAAAGGCAATCACGTACACTCTACGTGATTGTGCCTGTCGGTGCCATTGTGCCGACGTATATATACAGTGAGCGGTCGTTAAGTGGTTAAGGGGAACCCCGCCGCAAATTTAAAAAAAAATGCGTGCGATTCCCCCCAAATATCCATACCAGGCCCTTCAGGTCTGGCATGGATTTTAAGGGGAACTCCACCCCAAATTAAAAAAAAAAATGGCGTGGAGTCCCCCCAAAAATCCATACCAGACCCTTATCCGAGCACGCAACCTGGCAGGCCGCAGGAAAAGAGGGGGGACGAGAGAGCGCCCCCCCTCCTGAACCGTACCAGGCCACATGCCCTCAACATGGGGAGGGGGCCTCATCCCCACAACCCTTGCCCGGTGGTTGTGGGGGTCTGCGGGCAGGGGGCTTATCGTAATCTGGAAGACCCCTTTAACAAAGGGGACCCCCAGATCCCGGCCCCCCTATGTGAATTGGTAAGGGGTACATTGTACCCCTACCATTTCACGAAGAAAGTGTAAAAAAGAAAAAAGAAAACAACACACAAACACCTTGGAAAAGTCCTTTATTAAAAAAAAACAAAAAAACATTCCAGCGATGAAATCCAGTGTCCCGCGGCGATCCGATGTCCAGCGCTGTCTGTCATTGGCTGAGCCTGAGCGGACCTGATCAGGATCTTCCTCCGCAGTCTATTAAATGTATAGACCCGCCCCTTCTAAAGTTCCCCATCAGGTCCGCTCAGCCAATGACTAGGTGTAAGGCTAAGCGGACCAGATGCAGAACGTGAGAAGGGGCGGGTCTATTCATGTAATACACAGTGAAGGAAGTTCCCCATCAGGTCCGCTCAGGCCAATGATGTAAGCAGGGTCTGACATACGAGGGGGCGGACCTGATGGGGAACTTCCTTCACTGTGTAATACATGAATAGACCCGCCCCTTCTCATGTTCCGCATCTGGTCCGCTTAGCCTTACACCTAGTCATTGGCTGAGCGGACCTGATGGGGAACTTTAGAAGGGGCGGGTCTATACATTTAATAGACTGCGGAGGAAGTTCCCCATCAGGTCCGCTCAGGCTCAGCCAATGACGGACAGAGTTGGACATCGGATCGCCGCGGGACACTGGATTTCATTGCTGGAATGTTTTTGGTTTTTTTTAATAAAGGACTTTCCCAAGGTGTTTTTTTTTTTTTACACTTTCTTCGTGAAATGGTAGGGGTACAATGTACCCCTTACCAATTCACATACGGGGGGGCCGGGATCTGGGGGTCCCCTTTGTTAAAGGGGTCTACCAGATTCCGATAAGCCCCCTGCCCACAGACCCCCACAACCACCGGGCAAGGGATGTGGGGATGAGGCCCTTGTCCCCATCAACATGGGGAAATCCTCCCCATGTTGAGGGCATGTGGCCTGGTATGGTTCAGGAGGGGGGCGCTCTCTCGTCCCCCCCCTCTTTTCCTGCGGCCTGCCAGGTTGCATGCTCGGATAAGGGTCTGGTATGAATTTTTGGGGGGACTCCATGCCATTTTTTTTTATTTGGGGCGGAGTTCCCCTTAAAATCCATGCCAGACCTGAAGGGCCTGGTATGGATATTTGGGGGGAACCGCACGCATTTTTTTTGTGTTTTTTTTATCAATGACTTTTCTATGTATTGCCGGGAGCCGACAATTCATTAATAGCCGCGAGTGAGTTTTAAATGACTTTTTTTCCTTCAGAAATTACATTTTGTGCAGGGACAGTTCTAAGCAAGGGAAAGACTTTACAGGCATATTATACACACCCCCCAGGTACGAAATTTAAAGGAAAATTTCACTTTTATTTTTTCATTTTAAACATTATTAAAATCACTGCTCCCAAAAAAACGGCCGTTTTTAAAACGTTTTTTTTGCATTGATACATGTCCCCTGGGGCAGGACCCGGGTCCCCAAACACTTTTTAGGACAATAACTTGCATATTAGCCTTTATAATTAGCACTTTAGATTTCGAACGTTCGAGTCCATTGTATTTAATAGGGTTCTAAAGTTCACGCAAACATTCTGTCTGTTCGCAGGTTCTGGTGCGAACCGAACAGGGGGGGTGTTCGGCTCATCCCTAATGGGGACACTAGTTAGATTGATCTGTGTCCCCCCAAGAAAGACATTGGTAGGATTTTACCCTCACTTCCTGTTTGGCTGTGTGACAGGAAGTGAAGCCAATTTTAAGAAAAGGAACACAAAGCCCAACATAAAAAATACAAGCAGGGGTTCTAACACTCACTTGGTTTCCCTCAAATGCCCACAATTAGAATAAAATTGCCTTGAGCTCGATTTTAGCGCAGTCAGTGCCTCTCAAGTACCCCCAACAGGCCATGTTTGCAGGTTTTCCTTCATCTTGCACATGTGCTTCAAATCACAGTCAATGGCTTGGTATTTTGGACAGCAATTCTAGATAAGATAACTTCACAAAACATGTCCTGTCGGGGGTACTTGAGGACTGAGGCTGAGAACCACTACAGTAAAAAGGAAAATTGAATACTTACCGCTCTGTATTTTTCCTTTCCTGGTGACTATCCATGGCAGCACACAATCAATGCATATGCTACCATGAAGGCACCAGGAAATTAGCTTTTAGACAAATCACACCTGTTTTGTTTGGACATGCCAATCAGCCTAGTTAAGCTGAAGCTGTGAAATTTGCTGCATGAAAAATAACAAAAAACACACACAAACATCCAAATTTGCAACAAATTTTATTAGTCAACAAAACAGGACTGGGAAAAGAGCAAAGAAAGAAAAAAACATGTATGTTAATTTGAAACATTAGTCACAACATCTTGAGAAACATTTTGCAAAATAATACAGCACAGACAATTAAATCAAAGTGAACAAACGACACACATTAACAACATCAAAAAAAATTCTGAGGAAAATATCCCCCACCCTAAAAAAAATACCAAAGTAAAAAAAAAAACATCTGTTTTTCAAAGACATAACAAACAAAATACAAAGCAAAAATACATGTGTTACAAACTCGAAAAGGAGACCAAAATGTACTCTCTTGCCGGCCGGCCCCACACACACACACAATCTTGCCTCTTTTCAGGGCAAGGTAGAGAATGCTATCTGCAAGCTTTATATAACATGGGTTTGTGTGCTAATGAGGCAATTGAAAACACAAGCACAGTCCATGAAACACACAAAACGCAAATTCACCCAATGTAGAGACTGAACTTTAAAGTGGGTACACCTGTTAAGTATGTCCTTAAATTACTAACCCAAAAAACACGCTCTATGAGCATGAACAGAAACATCCTAGTGCTGTTCACACACAAAAAGCAACAAAAAAAGCAAAGTCCCTGAGCATGCTCAGACCAACCCAAATGCATTTCACACACCAAAAGGCACATGAAAAAAGCAAAGTCCCTGAGCATGCCCAGACCAACACAAATGCAGCTAGCACAAAATAAGCCACCCCCTGTCCAAAATTAAGCATCCAGCATGCTACTACTACTACTACTACTACTACTATATTAGAGATGGGACAAACACCCCCCAGTCCAGGGGGGGCAAACAAAGAGCCTAACCTGGGCAAAAGTTAGACAACAAATACCATTGCAGTCTATGGGAACTGACTTGTTAATTTTGCTAGTCCCCACTTGGCTGGCTTATCTTCTAGTTATTGGCCTTAAAATGGGTATGGGGGTCCAGGTCCTACCCTAAGGGACATACACCAATGTCAAAAATTTGGAGAACCCAAAAAACAAAACAAGGAGAAGTGCCTTTAAATATGCCAAATTGCGTAAGGGCCAGTTCACACCACATGCAGTCTAGTGCGTTTTTTTATGCCTCAAAAACGCATGGAAAGTAGGTTATATGTTTTTCAATGGCATTGTTCACACCATTGCTTGCAGTTCCAGTGCGTTCCAGTTCTAGAAAATAAAGTAGAACATGCTGCATTTTTCATGCACTTGACTGTACTGGAAGGCTGTAAAACGCAAAAAAACGCATCATAAACGCACATGAACATATCCAAAATGCACATGCAGAAAAGCATCTGGACTGTGTTTCTATAGAGTGAACTTGCCCTAAAGCTATTAACTTGGGGGGGGGGGTTACTCTGCCTGTAAAGTGGTGCATCTGTAGCATGTATCCAAAATGCTGCTTCAAAGATGTACGGCTTTAGAGCAAACTTACAAATCGACATTGCAGCTGCAAGATTTTAACTCAGAAAAAATAAAAAAAGCCTGCCCCCCAATACATACAAGGCCATTTGGGTCTGGAAAGGCATAAAATGAGAACCCCCACATAAAAAAACTCCCCCTCCCACTCACTAACAAACACCTAGCCAAACACAGCAAGCCAGCTAATAAAAGGGGGTGGATACTTGGGGGCAGGAGGGGCTCAGGCACCCCAAAAGTGGTTTGGATTGGATTGGTAAAGGCAGCTCACAGCCTTTGGAGAATGGAGTGGAGTCTAGAGTTCCCCTTTAAAAGCAAAAACTAGCCCAAAGAAAACATGCATTAGAAGGGGGAGACAAGAGCATAGGAGAATGGAGTGTAGAGTTCCCCTTTAAAAGCAAAAACTAGCTCAAAGATACAGTAACATATGCATTAGAGGGGGAAGGTTAAGGCCTGGTTCACACTGGGGCGACAAACGCTCCGACATTGGGAGCTCATGTCGCATGACGTGTGAAAATCAATGTTTCCCTATGGGAGCCGTCTTAACTGGTCCGACACATGTCGGTCCGACTTTGAGAATGCTCCCTGTACTACTTTGGTCCGACTTTGATCCAACTTCAGCCCATTGACTATCATTGAAGTCGGATCAAAGTCGGACCGCAGTCTTGCATGGTCCGACTTTGGCATGCGACTTGTGCTGTACTGCTCTTGAGGGGGAACTCCAGGCCAAATTTTAAATAAAAAACCGGCTTGGGTCCCCCCTCCGGGAGCATACCAGGCCCTTGGGTCTGGTCTGGATTTGAACGGGCACCCCTACACTGAAAAAACGGTGTGGGGGTCCCCCCAAAATCCAAACCAGACCCTTATCCGAGCACACAACCTGGCAGGCCGCAGGGGAAGAGAGGGGGACGAGAGAGCGGCCCCCCCTCCCTCCTGAACCAAACCAGGCCGCATGCCCTCAACATGGGGGGTTTGGTGCTCTGGGGCAGGGGGGCGACCTGCGGCCCCCCCACCCCAGAGCACCCTGCCCCCATGTTGATGAGGACAGGGCCTCTTCCCGACAACCCTGGCCGTTGGTTGTCGGGGTCTGCGGGCGGGGGGCTTATCGGAATCCGGGAGCCCCCTTCAATAAGGGGCCCCCGGATCCCCCACCCTATGTGAATGAGTATGGGGTACATCGTACCCCTACCCATTCACCTGGTGGAAAAAAATTGCAATAAAAAAACACTACACAGGTTTTTAAAGTAATTTATTACACAGCTCCGGGGGTCTTCTTCCAACTCCGGCGCTCTTCTTCCGACTTCCGGGGGTCTTTTCCGACTTCGGGGGTCTCCGGTGTCGTCTCCGCGCTCTCCGGTTCTTTCTTCCACCGGGCCTCCGCTAACTTCTTTTTAGCTCTCTTGCTAACGGAGGCCCGGTCTTCCCGTTGTCTCGTCCGGCTCTCCGTTGTCCTTCTGCCGGCCCCTCCACTAACTTCTTGGTAGCTCTTTCGCTAGTGGAGGGGTCGGTCTTCCCGTCGTTGCCGTCGGCTTCTTCTTCCCTCTTCTCCTTCTCGATGTTGACGCGTCGCTTCTTCCCGCTGTAATACTGGCTCTCCGCTCCGCTCCGCATTAATATAGGCTTCTCATGACTTCACAGTCACATGTTCCCATGACGTCACAGTCACATGCTCCGGGGCCATGTGCCCCGGAACATGTGACTGTGACGTCATGAGAAGCCTATATTAATGCGGAGCGGAGCGGAGAGCCAGTATTACAGCGGGAGGAAGCGACGCATCAACATCGAGAAGGAGAAGAGGGAAGAAGAAGCCGACGGCGACGACGGGAAGACCGACCCCTCCACTAGCAAAAGAGCTACCAAGAAGTTAGTGGAGGGGCCGGCAGAAGGACAACGGAGAGCCGGATGAGACAACGGGAAGACCGGGCCTCCGTTAGCAAAAGAGCTAAAAAGAAGTTAGCGGAGGCCCGGCCGAAGAAAGAACCGGAGAGCGCGGAGATGACCCCGGAGACCCCCGAAGTCGGAAAAGACCCCCGGAAGTCGGAAGAAGAGCGCCGGAGTCGGAAGAAGACCCCCGGAGCTGTGTAATAAATTACTTTAAAAACCTGTGTAGTGTTTTTTTATTGCAATTTTTTTCCACCAGGTGAATGGGTAGGGGTACGATGTACCCCATACTCATTCACATAGGGGGGGGCCGGGATCCCGGGGGCTCCCTTATTGAAGGGGGCTCACGGATTCCGATAAGCCCCCCGCCCGCAGACCCCGACAACCAACGGCCAGGGTTGTCGGGAAGAGGCCCTGTCCTCATCAACATGGGGGCAGGGTGCTCTGGGGTGGGGGGGCCGCAGGCTGCCCCCCTGCCCCAGAGCACCAAACCCCCCATGTTGAGGGCATGCAGCCTGGTACGGTTCTGGAGGGAGGGGGGGCCGCTCTCTCGTCCCCCCTCTTCCCCTGCGGCCTGCCAGGTTGTGTGCTCGGATAAGGGTCTGGTTTGGATTTTGGGGGGACCCCCACGCCGTTTTTTCGGCGTAGGGGCGCCCGTTCAAATCCAGACCAGACCCAATGGCCTGGTATGCCTCTGGAGGGGAACCCACGCCGTTTTTTTTTTATTTAAAATTTGGCCTGGAGTTCCCCCTCAAGATTCATACCAAACACAGTGCCTGATATTGGCGGGGATCCAAGTCGGATCCCCGTTCATTGAAAGTCGGACATATGTCGGCTTCATGTCGCAGGGCAAAGTCGGATCCAAAGTAGGACGGATGTCGTGTCGCACTAGTGTGAACCCAGCCTTAATGCCCTTTTATGAGGAGCTAGAGTAGCGAGTCTTTTTACATAATTTTAACAAGGTACATGTAACATGTTAACAACGTAGTTAACATGACCTGTGTGCAAATATCCTTAAACAAATACATAAAAGTGAACCAGCGTACAAAAAAAAGTCAAGTTTAGAGGTGCGCCTGTTCAGCCCACGCAAATGCATTTACGTTACTTGACATTTACTAAGATTTTGCCAGCGCAGTGAACCAACGCATTTGAATGTGTGCAAATGTCACTTGCGCATGCGCAGTGCACAAATAGACCTCATGCACTTTTAAACGTACTTGCAGGCGCAGCAGGCTTGTTCTGAAAAAGTTACTTTGTCATTCTATTTTGGCCATATTTGTTACTTGGGCAGTTGTTACTATACTTCCTCACATCACCCCACATCACCCCATAATATTGGCACTTCCAGCTTCTTTTAATTTTGATTTGAAGATGCCGTGCCCCAGGTCCATAGTGGCGCACTGAGTGCCTCCTCCTGTGCGCCGAGAACACTTTAGTAAATGGGGAATAGCGCTGCGTTACCGGCGCAAACGTTTCGTAAATACCAAAACGGTTGTTGCGCCTCGGCGTGCGCCGCAACTCAAGGCGCAAGCGGTTCGTAAATCAGCCTCATTGTATTGTGGACGTGTCCCCGCTTACCAACTGACTGGAGGGAGGTGTCGTCCATCATCAATGCATATTTAATGATTTTAATTGTAATCCTTTTATTATTTACCCTAGGTGTTGTTGATAATATAGAGGCTACCCGCTGTAAAAACCCTTCCTTTTATGCCAGAAAAGAAATTTCACTGAGATGGATGCCACAAACCCTATCAACTCTAGATGACTGGAGGGTGTCAATTAGTAGAGCCCTTCCATTACGTATAACCTTATGTACCTTAGTAGAAATTGCCCCAAAAAGTTTGACAACATTTGGACTAGATCACACATGTCCAAAGTCCGGCCCGCGGGCCAATCGCGGCCCGCGTTCCGGTTTTGAACGGCCCGTCTGGTTACTTGGACATATATATCTTTTGTGGCCCCCGACGATCTCCCAGCACCGGGGCCACAAAAGATGTATATGCCTTGGAACGGGACAGGGAGGAGGCGGGATGAGCGCCGTACACACACAGGAGAATTTCCTGTTCACGGGCGGCCTCTGTAATAGAAAGTGCCGCGCTGCCATTGGAGGACTGTTCTGTCCATCAAAGGAGGCGGGACTTTCTATTAAAGAGGCCGCTGTGTAAACAGGAGATTCTCCTGTAATTACTCTTTGGCGCTCGTGAGTGCATTCCTGGCAATGGTGCTGCATTCCTGGCAATGGTGCTACATTCCTGGCAATGGTGAGTGCATTCCTGCCAATGGTGAGTGCATTCCTGGCAATAGTGGGTGCATTCCTGGCAATGGTGAGGCTACATTCATGGCAATGGTGGGGCTGCAGATGGGCACTGACCCTTATTTTGCTTCACAGTTCTTTATTTAAATGTATTTATTTTTTCCTGAAACTACCCTCTTAAAGTGAAGGTGCATGTTATATGCCAATAAATATGGTATATCCAAATAATATCTCATCTCTTTACTCACACACAGCCACAAAGGCAAGCGAATTCTTGTTGGGCAGTGTATTAGTGCTCAGACGAACACACTTAGACCGAATTTTAATGGTTCAAAGAATGTCAGGCAAAATGGTCGGCCCTCACGCATGTTCACTTCATCGAATCTGGCCCACTTTGAAAAAAGTTTGGACACCCCTGGACTAGATGAATCAATGCACAAGGCCTAGCTGTTTAAACAAGCCAGTGCCTCTCGTTGTTTCCTTGCCTGGTTCCCTTCTGTATAGCCTCCTACACTACTACATATGCAAGACATGACTAGAATGTGATTATAATCTATGCCCTTTTATATTTGTTGGTATTGTGTAACTGGCCTCATTTATATTTGAGCCATTTTACCCTCTTCAACCCCCCT
This sequence comes from Rana muscosa, assembly GCA_029206835.1. Taxonomy (NCBI): domain Eukaryota; kingdom Metazoa; phylum Chordata; class Amphibia; order Anura; family Ranidae; genus Rana; species Rana muscosa. Next base: position 1,247,282,732 of record CM055122.1, read on the forward strand.
CCTCATCCTTTTCTCTCCTCTCCCCTTTATCATTGTCTCTTCTCTTTCTCTTGAAGTATAATTCATGTCTGTGATACTATATATTACACAAACTACTGTATTATGACACATAGGGGGTGATTTACTAACAACAGTGCGCTGCGCCGGTTCATACCTTAATTGGGCGCATGAACCGGCGGCGCACTGCTATAGTAAATAAAAATGTCAGCGGCACTTGTATCTCTATTCAAAATGAATGGTTCCCTATGGGAGCCCATTGATTTGAATAGAGGTCGCCCGGGAAGTCGGATCAAGACAATCCGACTTGCGGGGCGACTCGTGTGCCGGTTGACACAGGGGCAGCGCAACTTTGCGAGGCAACTTGGACACGACTTGAGCGTGAAGCAGACGCTCAAGTCGTGTCCTGGAGGCGACTTGAAGTACCTGCCCAAGAATGTTCTCGGCGACAAGGTACTGCAAGCCCCGCGCTCACTGTCCCCTGTGTTTGGTATGAATCATGAAGGGGAACTCCAGGCCAAATTTTTAATAAAAAACCAGCATGGGTTCCCCTCCAGGAGCATACCAGGCCCTTAGGTCTGGTATGGATTTTAAGGGGAAACCCCCCCTACGCCGAAAAAACGGCTTGGGGGTCCCCCCGAAATCCATACCAGACCCTTATCCGAGCACGCAGCCCGGCAGGTCAGAAAAGGGGGGGCGAGTGAGCGCCCCCCCCCTGAACCATACCAGGCCGCATGCCCTCAACATGGGGGGGTTGGGTGCTTTGGCAAAAAAGTGGAGTTTGTGGGGCTTTAAATGAAGCATGGGAAAATGCTTCCATCCCGGGTGCTGAGAGCAGAAAAAGGGGGGGGGGGCGATGGGACTTTAAATGAAGCAATTGACAGAAGGGGGTGGGGGTGAAAAACATAATATTCATTGCAATATTACAATACTGGTGCATGACATGTGTGACAGGTGACTTGTGCTTATGCAACAATAGAACCTACATACAGATGCATGCATAACAGTGACCATATTAGATCAAACAAGGACTGTAAATCATCATAAATACATATATGAAAAAGAGCAGCACAAGATAACATGATGTTGAGTATATATCATAAAAACATATCAGAATGTGGTCCTATTGCAGCAATTGGCTGCATCCTTGATGCCCGACGCGTTTGTGTTTCAATGTAAACACTTCTTCAGGGGCGGATGCTAGGGACATCTGAAATATTAAAGTATGATGACATGAGGTTATGAACGTATATGCACCAGAAAGGACAAAATGTCAGTTCAGGTACTTACGGTGTATGTCAAGCCAAGGTGTTGTGTGAAAGGTGGACCAGGGGAAAGTGTCTCTCCCAGGAGCTGGGGTGGCGAGAGATGCAGCACACAGCCAGCACACACAGGCATCGTCTCCGGAGCGCAAACCACCATCTCCACAGCACAGCCAATGATGAGTACATATAGTAATTGGGTATCTAAAATTGGATGAGTAGGTCACCCGGGGAATGATGGGACTGTGACGTCATACGGGGCGGGGTCACCGGGTGGCATCACCCGGTGACCACGCCCCATGCCAATATAAGTCATTGCCCCCCGTGCACACAGCATTGTAGCGGCAAACAGCGACGAGGCAACATCCGGCGGAGAGAAGAGGGAAGAAGACGACGATGAAGACCGGGACCCCGCTAGCAAAAGAGCTGGAAGAAGATAGCGGGGCGCCCGGCAGAAGGCAGAACGAACCGGAGATCGTGGAGAAAGCACCGGAGAGCGGAGAAGAACCAGAAAGCGTGGAGATGACACGGGAGAGCAGAAGAAGAGACCACCAAAGTTGGAAGAAGACCCCCGAAGTTGGAAGAAGACCCCCGAAGCTGCCTAATAAATTACTTTAAAAACCTGTGTTGTTTTATTGACTTTTTTTGCCACCAGGTGAATGGGTAGGGGGTACGATGTACCCCATACTCATTCACATAGGGTGGGGGGCCGGGATCTGGGGGTCCCCTTTGTTAAAGGGGGCTTCCAGATTCCGATAAGCCCCCTGCCCACAGACCCCCACAACCACCGGGCAAGGGTTGTGGGGATGAGGCCCTTGTCCCCATCAACATGGGGACATCCTCCCCATGTTGAGGGCATGTGGCCTGGTACGGTTCAGGAGGGGGGGCGCTCTCTCGTCCCCCCCTCTTTTCCTGCGGCCTGCCAGGTTGCGTGTAAAGGGTCTGGTGTAGATTTTTAGGGGGACTCCAGCCATTTTTTTTTAAGTTTGACCTGAAGGGCCTGGTACAGATTTTGAGGGGGACCCACACGTCATTTTTAAAAAAAAAATTGGCGCGGAGTTCCCCTTAATATCCATACCAGACCTGAAGGGCCACACGAATGTGAGAGGACGGCATGATGGAGTGAAAGTCTAGCGTGAGGACGTGTGGGCGGGTTCTGCACACATGCAATGCTTTCGGCTTGAGACACCGCCGCCAGCGATGCTCCTGAGATGAGACGCTAGCCCCATCACAGCTCTGCCACTGCTGCCGACGTAGAGGTGTCAATAGGCTGCGTACAGCCAGCCAAGCAGCCTGTTAGATAGCACCTATACTATCCTGCCGCGGCACACAATACCTCCGGAGATCGGGAGGAATAGCTGCAGAGAACGGGAGTTTAATCCCAGCGACTGAGCGATGAGCCGAAGACAGAGCGAGACACCCGCCTAGCTTTGGATCCGCAGACCCGCAGACAGCAGGTGGATGGATGGATGGATCCGAGGTGGACAGATCCAACAGCGCCTGACAGAGGTAAAACCAGCAGGTGCCAGAGCCCATTATAGACTGTGATTCCCCCCTCCCCATTTGGGCGATTCTTTTGGGCTGAACTATGCTTATTTTTATTATTATTATTTCCCTGCTTGTCTCTCTGAGTGTCTCACTTGGTGCCTTTCCCCCCTACCCAGTGAATAAATAGAATAAGCAGAGAGGCAATGGGAACAATGATGAGATAAAAGTAATACAAAGACATAAATGCTGAGAGCCCTATTAAACCAGTACTACTAAGTGGAGGGGAAAATAAAGACATACACATAGACTACCATCTTGAGCCTGAATAGCCCCCGGCAAAGTTAGGGGTAAAACGCAGGCGGTTAACCCATGCTCCTCCCCTTTAGCAAAAGTACTAAAGGGAAACGTGAAATCAGCAGAAAAATGCCTGCTAAAACCACCTAAAGCTACTGAGATACAGATAGAGACCCAAAGCACAATGGCAGCAGAACAACCTACCTTTGTTAAAGACATTATGGAGGCCATAAGAAAAAGCAGTGAGACTCTTACATCTAAAATAGATGCCCTGGCTGTAGACGTCAGCATAATGAGGCATGAGTTTGAGTAAGTACAGCAAAGAGCCACAGCAGTGGAAGCCCGGGTCTCAAAGATAGAAGAAAAAGAAAAAATGGAAAACAGAGAATGGCATATGATGATTATAACAAGAAAGAGCAATCGACACAGAAAGTCGATTAAGGAGGAACAATGTCCGGATTCTGGGGGTGCCAGAGCGAGCGGAGGGAGACAATCCAGTAGAGTTTTCGGAAAAACTATTGATAGATATCTTAGGCCTGGTAAAAAGAACTCCAACATTCATAGTAGAGAGAGCTCATAGAATCTCCTTCCGTACTCCCAAACCAGGGGAATTTCCTAGACCCTTCCTGCTACGCCTACTAAACTTTAGAGATCGAGATAAAATTTTGTCAGCAGCCAGGATGAAAGAGGACATACAATATGAAAATGTGAAATTGATGTTTTTCCCAGATTACCCCCCAGAAATACAGGAAAGGAGAAGAGCATACAATGAAGTTCAGAAGAAACTCAGAGAGAAGGGATTGAAATATAGCCTTTTATATCCTAGTAAATTAAGAGTGAACGATGGGATGCAAACACATTTTTTTGAAATGCCAGATGCAGTGGCAGAATGGTTAGATGCTAGATAGCCTTGTCTATGCGGCTTAATATTTTTTTTTTTTTTTTTTTACTCTCCATAGAAGGGTATACAGCAGCATGGGGGGAGTGCTATGAGACCCAGAGGATAGGTCTGAGGAGCCCTATCCCCAACATAAACTTAATTTGAAGATGTTGTATATTGACAGCAGTGGAGCAGTTGAAAACTGCTATTTTGCCTCGGCACTTTTCCTTTTTTTCCTTTCCTGCCAACCCCCGCCCCCTTTTTTTTTTTTTAAGAAAAAGGAGAGAAGAGGGGAGAGGGAAGGAAGAGAGGGAGAGAGTAGAAGAGGGAAGAGGGAGAAAGAAGAAGGGAAGGAGAGAGGGAGAATTATTTTTTTTTTTTATATTATTATTTTTTTTATTATTATTTATTTATTTATTTATTCATATTTTTTTGTTTGGGAGTGAAAAGAAAGGGAAAAATTATAGGGTTTTTTTTGGAGTGTAGGGAGAATTGGGAAGAAGGGATGATTAATTCAATATGTTAGAAGAATTAAACACGATAAGAAATATGGAATAAGAGAATATGCACAAATTTTGATAGGGAGGGAGGGAAGGGAGAAGGAATAGCGTCATTGAGTGCCAGAATCACTAACTTTTTTTTTTACACACATGAGGAGGATCTATTGTGCACTTATGCATTTATTATGCACTACTATATATTAAATATTGTTAAATAAGAGAGGTGTGGTGGCGGGGGGAGGCAGAAGAATTCCCCCTTTTTTTTTTCCCTCTCTTCTAGTTTATGTACCCTCTCTATTTATAGAAATATCTGGGAGAAAGGGGGTGGGAAGAGATTCGAAAGATAAAATTATAAAATGATGATTAATATATTTTTAAATTGAATATAAATGTTGAAGCGAAAGTAACTTATGATATTAGATTATATTAACAATGTGCCCCTCCCCGGCTATGCTCTTGGAGATGGGTGTTATATATTCTTTTGGAGGGGGGAGGGAGCAGGAGGGGGGTTCGAGGAGACTAAGGAGGGGCATATATGACAAATACAACTCAAACAGTAGTATGTAAGGGAGGGTGATATCCTTTTTTCTTCTGTATTTTTTTTTTTTTTTTGTGGTTGTGACAGGAGGGTCACTTTGGACACAGGGTGAGCCAGGAAATAATGGACATTAAGAAATATATCTTGGGCTACCTAAAATGGGTCTGTAACATTTATCCACCATATCCCCAAGGATATCTGTAAAGGACTATTTACTGTTTCTGAACTCAACAGGTTAATTGAGAGATACTGAGGTGTTCAGCCTCAATCACCTGTCTAGTGTAATGTTAATGAATTCCAGCTTCTAGAAGACCTGTTCATTGTTTGTGGTGATGTGGATTGGGGAAATTAAGTCTGTCCTTGTGTGTATTGTAAAGTATCAGACAGTCTGGTGAATACAAAGGTCATGCATAGTCATTCAAACATAAAGGGGATTATTAGAACCTGTTGTCTCCTAGCAGACGTCAAAATAATGTGTGGAGTCTTGTAAATGTGTGGGTGGAGCTGGGCCATTGTTCATGTTAAACTAAGGTGTATTGGATGTATATAAATGTTACAATGTTTCTCAATAAAAGTCATTCGATCTTAGGAAGATACAGAGCGTGTGTCTCGTTCTTCCAGAAGGATTAATTCTTATGGGAAGTGATCGCCTGGCTGTGGAAGATTGGTAGCGAGTGGATGTGTGTCCAGGAGAGGGGAACATCATATACGGCGTTAACCCCCTTTATATTTGGGGTGCCGTTACATTGGTTGGCAGCAGCGGGATTTTCCCTCCAGTTCCTGGGACACTCCAAACCACCACGCTGAAAGACCTACTTGAGAGCCGAGATGGACCAGAAGAAGGGTGATGCAGGACCCCGGTCAGTTGAAGATTTGTTTCAGCAACGAGTTCAACAGCGCTTGGCATTATATGGTGCTAACCCATCAGAAACCGCCATACAGGAAGCCATTAGAGGCATCCAGCTGCAGGATGCGTGACAAAAGAGAGAACTAGAGCGACAAGAGAGAGAACGAGAGCGACAAAAGAGAGAACTAGAGCGGCAACATGAGCGGAGAATGGCGGAAATACGGCAATCGGAGACAACGCCTAAAGAACCAGCCGCCATGGAAGAGGAATTCGGAAGGAGGTTGCGAGAGATGCAGATACAGCATAGAGAACCAGTATCAGAGGAGGTCCTGCTGGGATGGTCGGATTCGATCCGCTGCGAACTCTGGAAGAAAGTGCTAGCTCTCGAGCAGCAACACCAGGGAAAGATTCTCCCCTCCATCTATGTAAGGTACTGGTCGCAGTATGAAGTACGAATGCCGTTATTGGGGGTACAACCAAAGCAGGAGTGGACAGCTGAGTTAAGCAGGCTGATCCGGGCAGAGATGCGGTTGGATGAGAGCTACAGAGCCCTCCGGTGGTATGTAGCCCAAGAGTGCCCATGGTCAGCGAATGACAGCCCCACAGAAGGCTTTGAATATGATGGCCTGGGATTGTTGTATTGGGGGCTGTCCAGTGACCCTGACTTTGGGAGTGATCGGGAGTGGCGTTTGGAGGAAATAATGGAGCACAGAGAGCGAAAACTGAATGTCTCGGAAGGGCACTGGGCAGAGGAAGATTTGGAATTTCTGGCCGTTCAGGAATGGGAGCTGGAGATCGCCTACAGACAGCTGCTAGAATCTGGTCAGCAGCAGGGTGGTGCTACCTTTGCCTGGGACTATCAGGAAATACCAGTTGACAACTATGAAAGCCTGGCTGAAGAATCGGCAGTGGAAAATCTGGAGATTGCCATCCCTAAAGCCGTAGTGGAGTAGGTGGAGTTCCAGGGAGCTAGGGCAGTTGGCTCATCCCCCCAGCCACAGATTACAGAAGGTATGGATTTAATGGGCTGTTCAGAGGATGTTATGGATTATGCATCGCCCCCTCAAGTACTGGCAGCAGGACAGAGTACTGCAGACCCCTGCTCTACACCCATGGCAGTTTTGGAGGCCCGAGGTGAGAAGGTGATGATTCCTCTTTCCCAGGGGATTTCAGAGATGCAGGGAGGAGAAGCAGCCCTTTTCCCTCCCCAACAGTTAGCCAGAGCAGATGGTGTGAAGTCCCCAGCAGAAGTGCTGGCAACAGGGCAGAGTGATAGCAACCTCTGCCCAGCACCGGAAACAACTGTGGAGTTTCAGGGAGCCGGGGCAGTTGGCCCCTCTCTCCAGCAACAAGCTGAGGTGGTAAAGCTTTTACCCCCAGCTGAATCACTGGCAGCAGGGCAGAATGCTACTGGCCTCTGCACACAACTGCAACTTGAGCGGATATCGGTGGATGGGACTGCGGTCTCCACTCACAGCAACCCAGCACAAGAGCTGGCAACAGAGCAGAGTGCCGCGGGCCTCTGCTCTCAACTAACAGAAGAGGGAGTTCCGGTGGTACTGGATGGGACTTCGGTCCTCACTGACACAACCCCAGAAAATGGTGTGACACTGGGACAGGAGGATGTCAGCCTTGCTTTGCAAGCACTGGGGGATTTTCACCTGCCACAAGGGGATGGGACTTCAGCCTCCACTTGTATACCCCAGGGATGCCGGGCAGTCGACCCAGATCCCCAACAGCATGACGGCCTGAGCCCAGTCACCCTGTCTTCTCTCCAGCGGCTGAAAGGACTCCAGGGAGAAGGGCCAGTCCAGGCCTCTCCCCAGCGGCGGGTATGTTCTCTGAGAGAGGCAGAGGTTGGCTGGGTAAGTAATGCTCTGTTTGGAGCAATTTATTTGGGGTACTGTGTGGATACCGGCATTAGAGGAATGGACCTATGGACTAACTTCGGAGTCAACCCGTCTGGGGTCGCCTCCTCTGTTATTCTCCTGCCGAAAGGGGAGATGTGTGACAGGAGGGTCACTTTGGACACAGGGTGAGCCAGGAAATAATGGACATTAAGAAATATATCTTGGGCTACCTAAAATGGGTCTGTAACATTTATCCACCATATCCCCAAGGATATCTGTAAAAGGACTATTTACTGTTTCTGAACTCAACAGGTTAATTGAGAGATACTGAGGTGTTCAGCCTCAATCACCTGTCTAGTGTAATGTTAATGAATTCCAGCTTCTAGAAGACCTGTTCATTGTTTGTGGTGATGTGGATTGGGGAAATTAAGTCTGTCCTTGTGTGTATTGTAAAGTATCAGACAGTCTGGTGAATACAAAGGTCATGCATAGTCATTCAAACATAAAGGGGATTATTAGAACCTGTTGTCTCCTAGCAGACGTCAAAATAATGTGTGGAGTCTTGTAAATGTGTGGGTGGAGCTGGGCCATTGTTCATGTTAAACTAAGGTGTATTGGATGTATATAAAAGTTACAATGTTTCTCAATAAAAGTCATTCGATCTTAGGAAGATACAGAGCGTGTGTCTCGTTCTTCCAGAAGGATTAATTCTTATGGGAAGTGATCGCCTGGCTGTGGAAGATTGGTAGCGAGTGGATGTGTGTCCAGGAGAGGGGAACATCATATACGGCGTTAACCCCCTTTATATTTGGGGTGCCGTTACAGTGGTATTTTTGCATATATCCCCCTATGGAGAAAATGTGTGTAGGGGAATTATAGGAGCAATATTCTCCTTTTTGTTTGCCTTTATATCCATGTATTTATTTTTATATGAAGAAACACTTGTTTAGGCAACGATGATAGCACACTATTTTGAGTGTCGAACCCGCCACACGCTTGTATGAAAGGTAACTGTATTTGTTTTCTTTTTTTCCTGTATTTTTAAGTGTTGGGAGGGTTGAGTTTGGGAAATGTTGGGTATTGACTATGGAACAGATACCATGGTCGGTAAAAAAAGGGGTTAGTCGAAATGTCTCTCCACTCTTGTCCAGTTATGAATGGAATTTTGGATCCAAGGAGGAGGTGGAGAGGGATAGGGTGGGAAGGGAGGAGGGAGGGAAAGATAGAGTGAGAATGAAATGTATAAGTGTAGTCTAAAATCTCAGAAAAGGTTCCATCCCCAAAATCGAAGGTGTAGGAGGAAGCCCCCTGAGTTTCAAATATAATGCCAGACAAAAAAAGTAACAAAAATAATTATTCAGTAATATCATGGATTGAACTCTAGATTTAAGCGAGCTCTGATGTTCCAGTATATAAGAAAATACAATCCGCAATTAATCATACTACAGGAGACACGCCTAATGGGAAAATAAACAACAGCGTTAAAAAAAGCCTGGATACAAAAGGAATATCATGCCACCTATTCATCCTACGCTAGAGGGGTATCAATATTAGTCAATAAATCCTTTCCTGGAAAGGTAGAAAAAGCTTATATAGATCTACAAGGGAAATATGTAATCCTATTATATAAGATCAGGCAACAACGGTGCATTATGGTGGCAATATACATTCCTCCTCCATTTAGGGTTGAGACCCTAAATGAGATAATGTAAAAAATTATTCAATATCTTCCAGCAAAACTGATGCTTATTGGAGATTTTAATTCGGTGATGTCCGCTGAATTGGACAGGCCGAAACCCTCAAAGAGTTACTCAGCCGATTTATATAACTGGGCGCAAGCAACGGGGGTAACAGAGATATGGAGATGGAAGAATCCGGAAAAAAGAATGTATTCCTGCTATTCTACATCCTATAAAACAGCGTCCAGAATAGATATGGCATTTGCGGATTCCACAATGTTAACAGACATCATAGATGCCGAGTACTTACCCAGTGGCCTGTCAGACCATGCTCCCTTGCGGATATCAATACGTATCCCCACATTTAGGGACACAGCATTGTGGAGGTTGTCCCCACAATGGGTGACATACCCAGAGATATCAGAAAAAATGACAACCATAATAAATGAATATTGGGAAGACAATGAGGGATCGTCCTCAGTAGATATGGTTTGGGATGCGTTTAAGGCATATCTACGAGGTCAATATATCTCAAATATTACAGCAGTAAACAAAAAACAGAAGGCCAAGGTACAGGAGTTACAAATACAGGTAGAGAGCAGTAAGGAAAATTATAGTCAAGACCCAAGAAATTTTAATTTTGACTTAATGATGGCCACACAAAGAGAACTACAACTACATATGGAGGAGATAACAAGATTAGAATTATACAAAAAGAGGCAAAGTATCTTTGAACTAGGGGACAAAAATGGGAGGTTCTTGGCGAGACTGGCACAACAGGAATATCAACCTACAATCATAGCAGAAATAGAAACGTTAGAGGGAATAAAAGTAAAAGAACCAGATGAGATTTTGAAGGCCTTTGGTGAGTACTATGCAGGATTATATGCCTCATCTCTCCCCTCCCGTTTCCACCCGGGGGCCATGTCGGACTTATTGGACTGGGTGGCCCTCGGGTGGTTATCGGATAGGGAGAGGGAGGCATTGGTGGACCCAATTACAAGTGAAGAAATAATAAAGGTTATTAATACATTTCCAGGAGAAAAAACACCAGGCCCAGATGGAATTCCTGTTGAATTCTACAAAAAATATAAAGATGTATTAGCTCCAAAATTAGTAAAGGTATATTCAGAAGGATTACTGAAGGGAATATTGCCAGACTCAATGAGAAAGGCACATATAACCCTAATATATAAAGAGGGTAAAGATCCAAAATTATGCCCCTCATATAGGCCGATAATATTTTGAAATCTATATTCAGTAATGCTAACTAAAATATTAACATCTAGACTACAGCCCTTACTAAAATCTAATATAGATTCAGATCAGACGGGATTTATGTCACAGAGAACGACAGATGTAAACCTGCGTAGATTATTTACGAATATACATGCACATCATAATTGTGAAGGATCTAGGACGGTAGCTTCCCTGGATATAGAAAAAGCCTTTGACACTATAGAATGGCCTTTTCTCTGGGAAGTACTCAGAAGAATGGGGTTCCCTCTAAAATTCATTAAATGGGTACAAATAATATATAGAGAGCCTATGTCAGCGGTTAAACTTGGAGAAAGGCTGTCATCATTCTTTCAGTTATATAGAGGTACAAGACAGGGCTGCCCACTCTCTCCAGCACTCTTCGCAGTGGCAATAGAGCCAGTGGCAGAGGCTCTGAGGAGGTCACAAGAGATACAGGGACTTAGAATAAAGGGATTTTTATAACAGCTTACCTGTAAAATCCTTTTCTTGGAGTACATCACGGGACACAGAGCGACTTAGTCATTACTAATGGGTTATATAGATTACCTTCAGGTGTTGGCACTGGCCAATTCCAAACCGGAAGTACCCTCCCCTATATAAGCCCCTCCCATCCGGGAGCACCTCAGTTTTGTAGCCAAGCAATAAGTGTCCCAAAAAGAGGGGTGGGAGCTCTGTGTCCCGTGATGTACTCCAAGAAAAGGATTTTACAGGTAAGCTGTTATAAAAATCCCTTTTTCTTTTTCGTACATCACGGGACACAGAGCGACTTAGTCATTACTAATGGGACGTCCCAAAGCAATGCCAAATGAGGGGAGGGATACATAAGCTGGGCGCCATCAGGCATGAGGCTCTTTTGCGGCCTGCAACACACTGCGCCCAAAGGCGACATCCTCCTGACTTCTGACGTCTACCTGGTAGAACCTAGTAAACGTGTGTACTAAGGACCATGTTGTGGCCTTACAGACTTGAGCCAGGGAGGCCTGGTGATGCACTGCCCATGAAGTTCCAACTGCTCTTGTGGAGTGCGCCCTAACTTTGAACGGAGGCGGTCTCCTTTTCAAGCCATAGGCTTGTATTATGACCTGTCAAATCCACTTGGCTAAAGTAGATTTTTGATGCTGCCTGACCCTTTCTGGGGCCTTCCGGCAGAACAAACAAAGTATCCGTTCTGCGAATCTGAGCAGTGGCTTTTAGATAAGCTTTAACTGCTCTTACTACATCCAAAGAATGCAATAACTTTTCCTCTACCGAACTAGGTTTGGGGAAAAAGGAAGGAAGAACCACATCTTGGTTCAAATAGAACCTCGATACCACCTTAGGAAGAAAGGCTGGATGAGGACGTAATACTACTCTGTCCTTATGGATAACCAGATATGGCTCCTTACAGGACAAGGCGGTTAATTCCGATACTCTTTTAGCCGAACAAATGGCTACTAAGAAAATCAATTTCCTGGTGAAAAGAACCAAGGAAACGTGCCGCAATGGTTCAAATGGTTGTTTCTGTAGAACCGACAGAACCAGGTTTAAGTCCCATGGACATATGGGAATACTAACCGGAGGGCTAATACGCATCACTCCTGGTAAGAAAGCTTTGACTAATGAATGCAAAGCCAAGGGCCTTTGAAAAAAATATTGACAAGGCCGTCTGACCCTTGATAGTACTCAAGGCAAGCTTCCTATGTACAGCCCACTGTAGGATGTCCAGAATCCTACCTATAACGTACTTACGTGGATGCCATTTCCTGGCCTCACACCACGTGATGTACGCCTTCTAGATCCTATAATAGATCTGCCTGGATACCGGCTTCCTGGCATTGATCATGGTAGATACCACAGGATTAGAGAGCCCTCTCTTTTTTAGAATGTGGGCTTCAATAGCCAGGCCGTCAAACCTAGGGCTGGTAAGGAAGGGTAGTATATCGGTCCTTGCGAAAGCAGGTCCGGACGATGTGGGAGGGTCCGAGGACTTCCCACTGACATTTTTACAATCTCCGCGTACCATGCCCTTCGGGGCCACGCTGGAGCCACCAGAATCACTGGTTTCTTTTCTACCCTGATTCTGCGGATTAATCGCGGTGGGAATGCATATATCAGCTTGAACTGATCCCAAGGGAACACTAGGGCATCCGAACCGCAAGCTAGGGGATCCTTTGTGCGAGACACAAATCTGTCCACCTTTGCGTTGAATCTGGATGCTAGCAGATCTACATCCGGTGTTCCCCACCGCTGGCATATTGCCTGGAAAACCTCGGGGTGAAGAGACCATTCCCCGGGCATAATTGCTGGCGACTTAAAAAGTCCGCTCTCCAATTTTCCACTCCTGGGATGAAAACCGCGGATATGGCTGTGACATACCTTTCTGCCCATTCCAGGATGCAATTTGCTTCCCTCTGGGCTGCACGACTCCTGGTGCCACCCTGGTGATTGATATATGCCACTGCTGTGGCATTGTCTGATTGAATTCTGACAGGTGACCCTTGGAGTTTGGATGTCCATGCTACTAGGGCATACCGGGCTGCTCGTATCTCTAAGAGATTGGTGGGCAGGGCCTTCTCTGCTTCTGACCACTTGCCCTGGAGAGACCATTGCTCCAGTACTGCCCCCCCCAGCCTATGAGGCTGGCATCTGTAGTGACCACCTTCCAAGAAACCGGACTGAAGGGTTTCCCTTTTTCCAGATTCTGGTACCAACCACCAATGGAGGCTCTTGTGAATGGAAGGGGACAGGGACATTGGTAAGTCTAAAGCCTGAACTTTTTTGTTCCAGGCTGACAGTATGGCCCTCTGCAAGTTCCTTGAGTGGAATTGACCGTAGGGTACCGCTTCAAATGAAGCCACCATTTTTCCCAGCAGCCTTATACACAGGCGTATGGATGGTTTTTCTTTTTTGTACCCACTAAGTGGGTCAAATCTTTCAAAGACGACACCTTCTCTGGAGGTAAGAAAATCTTTCTCTGATTTGAATCCAGTCTTAGCCCCCAAGTATTCCAGGCTTTTGACTGGTTTTAGGGCTGACTTGTCTCGGTTGATAATGCAACCGTGAGATTCCAGATACTTGATTGTCTTGTGAACAACCACTTCTAGTTTTTTTCACTGAGTGGTCTATCAGCAACAAGTCGTCTAGATATGCCATTATCGTTACACCTTGTGTTCCTAGTTTGGCCAATCGTAGGGCCAAAATTTTTGTGAACACTCGTGGTGCCGTGGCCAGACCGAAAGGTAAGGCTCTGAACTGAAAATGGCGCCCTTCTACTGCAAGGCGTAGAAATTTCTGGTGGGCCGGACAGATGGGAATATGCAAATAAGCATCCCTTATGTCGATCGAGGCTAACCATTCCTGCCCTTGTAGGGCGGTGGCCACCGATCGGATCGACTCCATCCGAAAAAGTCCTGATATGTAGGAACTTGTTTAGCCCTTTTATATTTAATATGGGCCTCATGTCCCCATTTGGTTTGGGGACTGTGACAAGGTTCGAGTAAAACCCGAACCCGTTTTCTTCCAAGGGAACCTTCATGATTACCCTTGGGGCAATAGTTGCTCTAGTGCCAGAAGGAGGGATCCACTCTTCTGGGGATCGCTTGGCACGTTTGACCTTATAAAATGGGCAGGAGGAATGTCTTTTAACTCCAGCCTGTATCCCAGACTTACTGCGGAGATCACCCATCTCTGATGGTGTCCCGCCAGGTCTCTGTGAACAACTGAAGTCCTCCCCTCACCCGATTGAGTGGGGGCAACCCTTCATGACTTAGGGGGAGGTTTTGTACCTCTCTTGACCCAGGGTTTCTTGTTACCCTGTGATTGTCCCTGATTTCTGCCCCCTGGATTTGACCGCGGAGGCCGTCGGAACTGTTTCACAGCCGATGTGCCAGGGACTGGAGAAGTAGGCCTCCTAAAAGAAGGACTTCTACGCTTGTTCTTAACCGGTAAGAGTGAACTTTTACCGGCAGAAATTTTCTGGATATATTTGTCCAGATCTTCTCCAAATAAGCGTTCTCCATGAAATGGGAAGCTAACCAGCAGTTTTTTACAGGGAGCTTCAGCAGACCAGTTTTTGAGCCACAGAAGCCTACGCATATGTACTATAGACAGCGTAAAGCGGGAGGCCTGTTGGATTGTATCCTTTATGGCGTCCACCGCAAAACACAAGGCTCTAGGCAGGTCAGCTAGGGCAAGAGCTTGCTGATCTGGTAAGTCCCTTAAGACTTGTTTCAACTGATCTTTCACTGCTTGGCAGACTCCAATCGCTGCTACCGCAGGTTGTGTCACCATGCTTGCTGTAGAGAAAGCAGATTTTAGTAAAGACTCCAATTTTTTATCTATTGGGTCTTTGAACATTGGAACATTATCTACTGGACATGTCAGTGATTTGTTAACAGAAGAGATGGCTGCGTCCACTGTAGGGACCCTCCATTTTTTTTTTTCTGAACTTATCCTCCATGGGATAGATCACCGGAAATCTCTTGGGGGGAGCAAATATTTTATCAGGATGCTCCCAATCCTGGTAAATAAGCCCTTCTAATAAAGGGTGGATTGGGAAGGAACAGACAGCCTGGGGAGCTTTTAGCGACCCCAGCGAGGAAACCGTAGTGGATGGTGGTTCCGCCAGAGGCATTTTAAATGCTGATCGGACCATGTTAGTCAGAGACTGAACCCATAATCTTTCAGCCTGAGATGCTGAGAAAGGTTTTTCTACTGTTGATTCCTCCATAACTGAATCAACCTCATCCTGATCCCCTTCAGGTAGGTCGATCTCTGTGTGGGGCTGTTCCTCCACTAACAGGCACTCTGAAGGAGGAGACGGAGATCGGACGCGCTTTTCCTGTGACAGGGAAGCAGCGATCAATGCTGTTAATCTCTCTTCCAATCCTCCCAGAGTTGAGGATAAAACCTCCTCTGTTATATATACAGGAGCAGGTGGACTGGGGACAACCGCAGCACCAGGCACTCCTGCGGGGTTTCTACGGCTACTGACCTCTGAATTCTCAGGGGAGATTGGTGCAGTACAAGCATGCCCAATATCCTCAGAGCCCGATGGAGACCCCTTTGGCTTCCTGGAAGACCTATTTCCGGAGCGTCTGGACGACATATCCTTTAAGCACAAAGCTGAGGTATTCCCGTCGTCATACACCAATTTTTGCTGGTAATAGTCTAACACAGTTGCTGCTATATACCAGCTGGTGTCCACTAAAGTGCCTTTCTATGGGGATGCCTGCATCAACCGCCTCTGTGTGCCACTGTTTGTTGCTAGCTCTGTTTGCATCCAGCTGACACTTGTACTGTGTCTTTTATCCATGCTGGGACGCCTGCACATGCGCAGAAGCGCCGCGGCGCGCATCGAGCGTCATCCACCCGCCCCGCCCCTTTTTTTTCATAGGAGGCGCGTGCACGCGCCCGCGCCCGTGCGCCATTGGCGCCCTTTTCGAAATCAAACAGGGACTAGGAGCCAGGGCCCTTTTTGCCGGAGGGCCTGTGCGGTGGATGAGCGCAGCAACAGGGCAGAGGAAGTGGATTCCCACAGAGAAACTTACCAACTGCCTGGATCTTTTGACTTGAGAAAACCAAAGATCCCCATGACAAGAAAAATGGACTACAGCGGCCTCTAGTGGTTTAACACAGGTACCGCGGTCCCCTTTTTTTTTTTTTTTTCTTGACTACTATTAAAATTTTACATTTTCAGTAGTTACAGGCATACACAGATATTAGCGGGAATACCGTTAGGTAACAGACAGAAAGACAAATTAGGCTTGGGGGTCCCCCAATAGAACCAAGTTCCTGGGGGCCCCCACTTACCTGATCCCCGCCGCAGGACTTTGTTTGGTCCACAGAAGTCCAAACTTCACCTATCACGGCAGGCATTTTAATTAAACCTTCAGGGACCGGGTTCCCAAGGATTCCACTCCCCTGGACCTGTATAGCACCCTGCACAGACAACATCTTGGTCGTGGGTATGACCAGAGCTCTGGATCCCAGGGTCCAGCCCTCCTAAGAGAGGCATTACAGGCAAAACCTTGCTCTTCTGCTGCAAGGCCCGGGTACCGACCGTTTAGCTATGAAGCTTTTTTGGTGGGATCCGGAACAGCTTACTAAGGCCCAAAAGAACCTGTACGCAAGCCCAGTGAAAACACATGTTACTCTTTGGCCAACACCTTAGACACTGGCAAAAAACTGAGGTGCTCCCGGATGGGAGGGGCTTATATAGGGGAGGGTACTTCCGGTTTGGAATTGGCCAGTGCCAACACCTGAAGGTAATCTATATAACCCATTAGTAATAACTAAGTCGCTCTGTGTCCCGTGATGTACGAAAAAGAAAGGAGGGCTGGAGGAGAGGGTAGCTCTGTACACAGACGATATGCTGATGTTTTTGAGGGATGCGGGTCCGTCATTGAATGGGGCGTTGGAGATATTAAACACCTATACACTGTTCACTGGACTTAAAGTAAATTGGGGTAAATCATTGTTATTTGCTATAGATCAAGGAGCACAGGATACAGCAACCCCAAATCTGCCACTAAAATGGGTAACGGAATTTAAATATTTGGGCATAGTAATATCGCGACAAGCCGAAAAATGTAAAACTTTGAATTTAGATCCAGTGATACAGGAAAATAAGAAAAAAATAAAGATATGGGAAAAGCTTCCCCTGTCCCTACTAGGACGTATAAATTTGATAAAGATGAAGATTCTCCCCCAGCTATTATATCTGTTTAGAAATTCACCACAATGGCTACCAAAAAGTTTTTTTACACAGCTACATAGCATGCTATCGTCATTCATATGGCAAAATAAACTGGCTAGAATAAAATTAAATACACTTATGCGCCCAGTGTCACAGGGGGGATTGGCTTTTCCGGATTTATATAGGTATTATCTAGCAGCACAGTTGGTAACAGTGGGAAGATGGTTGAATCCTGACAGATACGATCCCGCTACAATAGTGGAGGCTGCAGTGGTCCAGTCCCTGGAGGCGCTGCAGGCACTACCATTCCGCGGGTTAAAAAATAGTCGAGATCTAACTCCATCAATAATAACAACAGTAAAAGCATGGAAAGTGGGCATGATAAGAGAGAGCAATCCAAAAACAGAGATCTCTCCAAATACTCCATTATGGAGGAATCCTGAGTTTGGGCATTTAGCGTCTATTCCGGATCCTAGGGTATGGACAAAATTCGAAGTTAAAAAAATATCACAAGTAATACACGAGGGAAAAATATCCTCATTTGCAGATATGAGAAAGAACTGGAAAATTCCTGAGAGCTATCTCTTTAGATACATACAGCTAGTCCATGCGCTGTCAGCTCAGTTTCCACAGGGTACCCCTCAGTTATTAGAAACTGGTTTAGAGAAAATGATGAGAAAGAAGAGAAAGGGGGACGATCTCAATTCTATATAACCATCTATTTAAGATAGAACAATCAGATATGAATAAATTGTTTGAATGTTGGCAAAGAGATATTCCAAGAATATCAGCAGAAAACTGGGGAAAGATATATAAATTTCCATTTCAGATCTTAATTTCACTTAGAGATAAATTAATACAATTTAAAATAACACATAGAAGTTACTTTACACCGTATAAATTATCTAAAATATCAATATCTAATTCTCAAAACTGCTGGAGATGTGCAGGTACACCTGGAAATTTTATCCATATCTTCTGGACTTGTCAGAAGATAAGGGTATTTTGGAAAAAGATTCTGAGAATAAATCGATAAAGTGACATCAGTGCAGCTGGACCTAGAGGCAGAGATTTGCCTACTAGGACTAGCTGAGGAAAATACGCTTTCCATAGAAAGAAGAACACAACTTGGCCTTCTCCTCTTTTATGCACGGAAGGCAATAGTGCTGAACTGGAAGAAGGAGACATACTCCAACAGAGGAAAGGAGGAGAAATATGAGAAAGTCTGGGCAAATTGGATAGAGATTGCTATGACATCTGCAGGGGAGGGGGATGTGGAATTGGGATAGAAATACACCAACATTTAAACCTATGGAACATATAAACCTATTTTGTGCGAATGAGAGAACTGATGGGATTTCTTTTTTTTTTTTTTGTGTTTTTTTTTTTTTGGAATGTATAATGTAAAATTATTTAGAAAAAGTAGGAGTGAGCAAATCAAGATGGACACCAAATCCCAATAGTTTGTTGATTTAAAAAGAAGGGCTTGAGGTCACATACCTCGGGATTTTTTGTGGTGTCAAAAGTAAGAATAAATATTGAAAAACTAAAAAGGATCCAATGACAATAGATTTATACAAAAATAGAACAATATTTATTTAATAAAAAAGGAAAATGACGTTTTCCTGAAAGTTCAACATATACAACATTTTAAACTAGGTACATATACAACAACCGTTGAACTCGAGTTCAACGGTTGTTGTATATGTACCTAGTTTAAAATGTTGTATATGTTGAACTTTCAGGAAAACTTCATTTTCCTTTTTTATTAAATAAATATTGTTCTATTTTTGTATAAATCTATTGTCATTGGATCCTTTTTGGTTTTTCAATATTTATTCTTACTTTTGACACCGCAAAAAATCCCGAGGTATGTGACCTCAAGCCCTTCTTTTTAAATCGTATAATGTAAAATGTATAAGATGTAAAATGTATGATGTAATGTGAGAAAGAAAAAGAAAATCTAATAAAGAGAATTGGAAAAAAAGACCTTAAGGGCCTGGTAATGGAATTTGGGTGGACCCCACGCATTTTTTTTTTTTCAAAGACTTTCAATGACTTTTCTCTATATTGACGGGAGCTGACAATTCATTTATAGCCGCGAGTGCTTTTAAATGCCTTTTTTTTCCTATAGAAATGTCATTTTGCTGTCGGACGGTTATATAATGGCAAGTTTAGGAGGTGCGCCTGTTCAACTTATGCAAATTGATTTACGTGACTTGACATTTACTAAGATTTTGCAGGCGCAGTGAACCGGCGCATTTGAACAAGTGAAATTGCCGCGCAGAGCACAAAAAGATCCCTCACAGTTATAAACGTACTTGCCAGCGCAGCGGGCTGATTTAGAAAAAGTTACTTTCTCATTCTATTTTGGGCATATTTGTTACTTGGGCAGTTGTCACTATACTTCCTCACATCACCGCACATCACCCCATTATATTGGCACTTCCAGCTTCTTTATATTTTAATTTGAAGATGCCGTGCGCCAGGTCCATAGTGGCGCACTGAGCGCCTCCTCCCGTGCGCCGAGAACACTATAGTAAATGGGGAATAGCGCTGCGTTACCGGCGCAAATGTTTCGTAAATACCAAAACTGCCGTTGCGCACGCAGATGCGCCGATACTCATGGCGCAAACGTTTCGTAAATCAGCCCCAAAGACTCCTTCTTGCCTGGTTTTGTATTGTGTGTACATCTGACTAAACATCTGTGCATGTTACTGCCATGCTCACCTATGCCGACCTATGTAGCATACCTTTTGTACCTGTCAGTTTTTTTGTTTTTGTGTATTATGCACGCCTTTCTGGCACAAAATTATTGCAATAAAAAGGACTTGTTAAATTTTTTTTAAATACATACACATAGGTTGAACTGGATGGGCTTGGGTCTTTTTTTAACTTTACAAGCTATGTAGCTATTTACCTATGTAACAAAGCTATGTTGGACCCTGTTTATTTACATTTTTTTGTGATATCTTCTATCAACTGCCGGCTGGGTAACAGGCTGGATATTATAGATCCTTGTAGTCTTCCCAGTTCCGACCATTGAGCGTGCCAGTCCTTAGCTACGTGCTGGTTCTGCCACGATGTGCCCCATGGCTCCAGTGGTGGCCGGTGAGCACATGCCCTGGGGTCCACATATGACTGGGCTGCTTGCTGCCTCACTCACAGTGGACCGGGCCGACAGCTACTCCGTACCATCGGTTGTGGGTCTGTCAAGGACGCGCCAGCATGTCCTCGCAAGGACGGGTAAGTACGGTTCCTCCGGTCTCGGCAGGATGGAACAGCTGGGCATTCCTGGGATTAAGGGGTTCTCCTGTCCTCCCTTTCCCTGCTCTCTGTCGCCCTTTCCCCTCCTGCCCTAGGGCCTGCTTCAACCGGAGTGTACCTGTGGGGGGGCTCCGGGTCCCTGTGGGGGGACCATGGGGCGCCGGGGTCCGCTTTCTGTGAGGGGGTCTGTCTCCTGGGAAGTCTCTGGACAGCCTTCTCGTCCACATCCCGGGGCTCGGGCGCCATTTTTTGCTGCGCTGACGCCATTTTAGTGTGCCTGTTTTCTCTATTTAAATCTCCACTGGAGGCCATTTTGTCATGGCCGCGCTGTGGCACAGGTAGGTATATCGGGCGGCCATTTTCTTGTGGTCCGCGCCCTTTTTATCTGAGGCGTCTGTCGGCCATTTTGGAGTGGGTTTTGGCCTCTAGCACTGGCTTTCTGAATGGCGAACAGCTCATTTTCCTCAGTTTTTTTTCCTCACAAACACGCTGTGTATACAAGGAAGGCGGGCAGCGGTACTGAGCGGTCTCCCTCTGGGTGGTGAGTCCCCTGGGTTACCCGCCCCCCCGGTTGGTGCATCAAGGAGGGTAGACTCCTTAAGTGTTTTTTCACTTGGTCCCTGAGGGCTGTCAGTGGGTGTAAATGGAGTCAGTATCTGGCCTTTCTTTCCCTAAATTGCCTGAGGCAGCTAATGGTGCCCCTGCACCTGCGGTTTCCATGGATACGCTGTCGACAGTCCTGGAATCATTTGTTGCCAGCGTAGAAACAGCGTGCGGGCGTAAGGGGGGTTAAAAGCGTCCCCTCCCCCTGCCATCTTCTGGGGAGTGCAAGACAGGGCACTTGTGAGTTCACTTCTTGATGCTGTGAGGGACACTCTCAAGCTGGTAGATGCAGCTGGGACTTCCGCAGAGGTGTCTGTCTCCTTTGGGTCACACAAATCTAACCGCTTTGTGAAAGTTTTTCCTTATGTTACTGTAACGGGAAGGCCCGGGGAACTCAGAATCGCTTAGAAAGTATGAGATACCCTTGCTTCAGCTCCCCCAATGCCTCTTATGTGTCAACCACCCTGTGTCTCTATTAGGGGCACAGGGTGAATGAAAACCCCAATATGGTCTATGATAGCCATATTCAATGCTGCACAAACATTGTATCTAGATTGGATGTGTACTGTGAGGGGGGGGGGGTTGTGTAATCATTGCTGTGAGGAGTTAAGGTGATTTGCATTCTATTGTCTATTATGAATTAAGTCTGCTACTGTGACAATGTGGATTGGAGCTTGGTAAACCGTCTGGCTCCATATTATGGGATGTGGAAGTGTCTTCTGTGAGGAGGGGGGGGGAATCAACCCTCCTGCCTAAGACTGTTTATCAAAGGAGAAGTTTGAACACACCTGACCTGTATCACCATTGTCATTGGACAGTTTAACCCGCCCTGTTCCCCAAAGGATGGGAGGGGGGGGGTTTTGAAGAGAAATGTGTTACCATGTGTTTTGAAAATAAAGTGATTCCCTGTTTTGGAACTTGAATACAGAGCGTTGTCTCGTATCTGGGGGGAGAATAATTCGTATGAGGTCTTATTCGGCTGGTTGGAGTGTCTGGTGGCTGTCGTGTGGTTGGAAAGGGAATGTCCTAACGGTGTTAACCCCTTTCATACTTGGGGTGCCGTTACAATTGGTGGCAGCAGTGGGATTGATCCCCACAGCCAGAAGGACAGCTACAAGAGGACACAGGACAATGGAAGCACAGTATGAACGGCTAAAGCTCCCCACCCTCAAGGACTTACTGGAGAACCGGGGAAGACCGGCCAACAACCGTAAGAAGAGGGACATTATCAGAGAACTAGTCGAAATGGATGGAACCGAAAGGCCCAGCGTAACAGACAGGACACCCGAAGAGGCAAGTTTTGATCGGGCTGTTAAACTAAGACTGGCACATTATGGTCCTAACCCTCCAGCAGAGATCATAGACCTAGTTATAGCGGCTGTGGACGCAAATTAGCTACATCAAAAAGGTGCTGCAGCAGCAGAAGTCACAGCAGCACCAACTGCAAGGAGAGGAGAGGTACATATACCAGCCTCCATGGAAGAGGAAGTCAGAAGGAGGTTACAAGAGATGCAGATACAGCATAGAGGACCAGTATCAGAGGAGGTCCTGCTGGGATGGTCTGATTCGATCCGCTGCGAACTCTGGAAGAAAGCGCTAGCTCTCGAGCAGCAACACCAGGGAAAGGTTCTACCCTCCATCTATGTAAGGTACTGGTCGCAGTATGATGTACGAATGCCGTTATTGGGGGAACAACCAAAGCAGGAGTGGACAACTGAGTTAAGCAGGCTGATCCGGGCAGAGATGCGGTTGGACGAGAGCTACAGAGCCCTCCGGTGGTATGTAGCCCAAGAGTGCCCATGGTCAGCGGATGACAGCCCCACGGAAGGCTTTGACTATGATGGCCTGGGATTGTTGTATTGGAGGCTGTCCAGTGACCCTGACTTTGGGAGTGATCGGGAGTGGCGTTTGGAGGAAATAATGGAACACAGAGAGCGAAAACTGAATGTCTCGGAAGGGCACTGGGCAGAGGAAGATTTGGAGTTCCTGGCCGTTCAGGAATTGGAGCTGGAGATCGCCTACAGACAGCTGCTAGAATCTGGTCAGCAGCAGGGTGGTGCTACCTGTGCCGGGGACTATCAGGAAATACCAGTTGACAACTATGAAATCCTGGCTGAAGAATCGGCAGTGGAAAATCTGGAGATTGCCATCCCCAAAGCAGAAGTGCTGACTGACCTTGAGGATCCTGTTCCTGCTTGGGATGATCTTGGATGGAGGAATGAACCTGTCCAGCAGCATGCCAGAGAATCGGCAGTGGAAAATCTGAAGATTGCCATCCCTAAAGCTGAAGTGGATGATATGGAGTTCCAGGGAGCTAGGGCAGTTCGCTCATCTTCCCAGCTACAGATTACAGAAGGTATGGACTTAAGGGACTGTCCAGAGGATGTTATGGATTATGCATCGCCTGCCCAAGTACTGGCAGCAGGACAGAGTACTGCAGACCCCTGCTCTACACCCGTGGCAGTTTTGGAGGCCCGAGATGAGAAGGTGATGGTTCCTCTTTCCCAGGGGATTTCAGAGATGCAGGGGGGAGAAGCAGCCATTTTCCCTCCCCAACAGTTAGCCAGAGCAGATGGGGTGGAGTCCCCAGCAGAAGTGCTGGCAACAGGGCAGAGTGCTAGCAACCTCTGCCCAGCACCGGATACAACTGTGGAGTTTCAGGGTTGCCGGGGCAGTTGGCCCATCTCTCGCGCAACAAGCTGAGTTGGTAAAGCTTTTACCCCCAGCTGAATCACTGGCAGCAGGGCAGAATGCTACTGGCCGCTGCACACAACTGCCACTTGAGCGGATATCGGTGGATGGGACTACGGTCTCCACTCACAGCAACCCAGCGGAAGAGCTGGCAACAGAGCAGAGTGCCGCGGGCCTCTGCTCTCAACTAACAGAAGAGGGAGTTCCTGTGGTACTGGATGGGACTTCGGTCCTCACTGATACAACCCCAGAAAGTGGTGTGACACTGGGACAGGAGGATGTCAGCCTTGCTTTGCAAGCACTGGGGGATTTTCACCTACCCCTAGTGGATGACTTCAGTCTCCACTTGTATAACCCAGGGATGCTGGGCAGTCGGCCCAGATCCCCAACAGCATGACGGACTGAGCCCAGTCACCCTGTCTTCTCCCCAGCGGCGGGTATGTTCTCTGAGAGAGGCAGAGGTTGGCTGGGTAAGTGATGCTCTGTTTGGAGCAATTTATTTGGGGTACGGTGTGGATGCCGGCATTAGAAGAAGGGACCTATGGACTAACTTCGGAGTCAACCCGTCTGGGGTCCCCTCCTCTGTTAGTCTCCTGCCGAAAGGGGAGAGATGTAACGGGAAGGCCCGGGAACGCAGAGTCGCTTAGAAAGTATGAGATACCCTTGCTTCAGCTCCCCCAATGCCTCTTATGTGTCAACCACCCTGTGTCTCTATTAGGGGCACAGGGTGAATGAAAACCCCAATATGGTCTATGATAGCCATATTCAATGCTGCACATACATTGTATCTAGATTGGATGTGTACTGTGAGAGGGGGGGGGGGGTTGTGTAATCATTGCTGTGAGGAGTTAAGGTGATTTGCATTCTATTGTCTATTATGAATTAAGTCTGCTACTGTGACGATGTGGATTGGAGCTTGGTAAACCATCTGGCTCCATATTATGGGATGTGGAATTGTCTTCTGTGAGGAGGGGGGGGATCAACCCTCCTGCCTAAGACTGTTTATCAAAGGAGAAGTTTGAACACACCTGACCTGTATCACCATTGTCATTGGACAGTTTAACCCGCCCTGTTCCCCAAAGGATGGGAGGGGGTGGGGGTTTTGAAGAGAAATGTGTTACCATGTGTTTTGAAAATAAAGTGATTCCCTGTTTTGGAACTTGAATACAGAGCGTTGTCTCGTATCTGGGGGGAGAATCATTCGTATGGGGTCTTATTCGGCTGGTTGGAGTGTCTGGTGGCTGTCGTGTGGTTGGAAAGGGAATGTCCTAACGGTGTTAACCCCTTTCATACTTGGGGTGCCGTTACAGTTACTTTCTTTGGTAAGTTCATAGATAAGGAATGGGAATGGCCGCAGAGGTCCTTTGTGGTCTCTCAGCACATGACGGTTCCGTTATCCTTTTTGGGAGAGCCTTTTTTTTTTTTTTTTGGGCCTCTCCTCCGGTCGGGACACCCTGCTCTCTCGGCTACATAAGGTAACCACTCTCCCGGTAGAGGGAACCCCTGCCTTTAAGGACCCTACTGATAGGAGGTTTGAAGTGGTGACCCGCTCCAGGTTCACCATGCTGGGGTCAGCGTTGCGACCTACAGTAGGTGCCGCCGATATTGTATTTCTATCGCGCTCCCATCGCCGAGATTCTCAGCGACAGGAGTGCCGAGATCTCGGCAGCAGGGTGGCGACACGTGTCGCACTCGCTGCAATAGCGAGGAGACGCGACACTGTATTGAGCGGGGATCCGACGCGGATTCCCGCCAATACCAGGCACTGCGTTTGGTATGAATCCTGAGCGGGAACTCCACGCTAATTTTTGAAGAAAAAAAACGGCGTGGGTTCCCCCTCCAGGAGCATACCAGGCCCTTGGGTCTGGTCTGGATTTAAAGGGGAACCCTATGCCGAAAAAACGGTGTGGGGGTCCCCCTCAAGATTCAAACCAGACCCTTATCCGAGCACGCAACCTGGCAGGCCGCAGGGGAAGAGGGGGGGACGAGAGCGCCCCCCCCCCTCCTGAACCGTACCAGGCCACATGCCCTCAACATGGGGGGTTTGGTGCTCTGGGGCAGGGGGGCGACCTGCGGCCCCCCCACCCCAAAGCACCCTGCCCCCATGTTGATGAGGACAGGGCCTCTTCCCGACAACCCTGGCCGTTGGTTGTCGGGGTCTGCGGGCGGGGGGCTTATCGGAATCCGGGAGCCCCCTTTAATAAGGGGGCCCCCAGATACCGGCCCCCCCACCCTATGTGAATGAGTATGGGGTACATCGTACCCCTACCCATTCACCTGGTGGAAAAAAATGGTAATAAAAACACAACACAGTTTTTAAAAGTATTTTATTGCACCGCTCCGGAGGTCTTCTTCCGACTTCGGGGGTCTCCGGTATCGTCGCCGCGCTCTCCGGTTCTTTCTTCTGCCGGGCCACCGCTATCTTCTTTTTAGCTCTTTTGCTAGCGGAGGCCCGGTCTTCTCCGTCGCCTTCTTCTTCTCCCGCTCTCCGGTTCTTCTCCCGCTCTCCGGTTCTTTCTTCCGCCGGGCCTCCGCTAACTTCTTTTTAGCTCTTTTGCTAGCGGAGGTCCGGTCTTCTCCGGCTCTCCGTTGTCCTTCTGCCGGCCCCTCCACTAACTTCTTGATAGCTCTTTTGCTAGTGGAGGAGCCGGTCTTCCCGTCGTCGGCGTCGGCGTCTTCTTCCCTCTTCTCCTCCTCGATGTTGACTCGCCGCTTCCTCTAGCAGTAATGATAAATCTTCGGTCCGCAGAGATTAATATAGGCTTCTCATGACGTCACAGTCACATGGTCCCATGACGTCACAGTCACATGCTCCGGGGCCGGACGAGACGACGGAGAAGACCGGACCTCCGCTAGCAAAAGAGCTAAAAAGAAGTTAGCGGAGGCCTGGCTGAAGAAAGAACCGGAGAGCGGGAGAAGAACCGGAGAGCGGGAGAAGAAGAAGGCTACGGAGAAGACCGGGCCTCCGCTAGCAAAAGAGCTAAAAAGAAGATAGCGGTGGCCCGGCAGAAGAAAGAACCGGAGAGCGCGGCGACGACACCGGAGACCCCCGAAGTCGGAAGAAGACCTCCGGAGCGGTGCAATAAAATACTTTTAAAAACTGTGTTGTGTTTTTATTACCATTTTTTTTCCACCAGGTGAATGGGTAGGGGTACGATGTACCCCATACTCATTCACATAGGGTGGGGGGCCGGTATCTGGGGGCCCCCTTATTAAAGGGGCTCCCGGATTCCGATAAGCCACCCGCCCGCAGACCCCGACAACCAACGGCCAGGGTTGTCGGGAAGAGGCCCTGTCCTCATCAACATGGGGGCAGGGTGCTCTGGGGTGGGGGGTCCGCAGGTCGCCCCCCTGCCCCAGAGCACCAAACCCCCCATGTTGAGGGCATGTGGCCTGGTACAGTTCAGGAGGGAGGGGGGCCGCTCTCGTCCCCCCTCTTCCCCTGCGGCCTGCCAGGTTGCGTGCTCGGATAAGGGTCTGGTTTGGATCTTGAGGGGGACCCCCACGCCGTTTTTTTGGCGTAGGGTTCCCCTTCAAATCCAGACCAGACCCAAGGGCCTGGTATGCTCCTGGAGGTGGAACCCATGCCGGTTTTTTCTTCAAAAATTGGCGTGGAGTTTCCGCTCATGATTCATACCAAACGCAGTGCCTGGTATTGGCGGGAATCCGCGTCGGATCCCCGCCTATCGGCAATGCGTGTTGCTCATCGTGAAAGGAACATTTTGTTCCTTTCCCGATGACGAGACAGCTCGGCGCTGGCTCTCGCGACGGAGCTCATAGGGTGTCAATATCGCCGCTAGAAGCGGCGAGATTGACACAATATCGGCGGCACCTACTGTATAATGGCTGCGACTTTGGTGTCCCAGACATTCACTGAATGGGACAGACAAGTAGAGGAGCATCAGCTTCCTCCAGAGTGCGTAAGCTGGCTGACCAATTGGTACAGGGCCTTGTGTATGACTGTGATGCCAAACTGGATGCGGCCCCTTGATTTCCAGAGCCTCTGTATCTGCGGTGGTACTGCGCCGCCTGATTTGGCTGAAATGCTGGTCTGCCTTTCAAAGGTTTTTTGGTACCTCGCTGGATGACATTGTTAAGGATGTCACTGGAGGTAAGAGCACACTTCTCCTCTAAGGGGAAGGAGCCGCGCCGTTGGCCGGGGCCCTCCTATTCCGCGCAGAAGCGGTATTTTCGTCAGTCAGGGTCAGCGGCAGATCCTCCCAGACTGACAGGGCTCCAGCTGGGGGACAGAAGCGTCCCTGGGTGCGTAAGCCGAACAAGCCGGCTAACAAGCCTGCTACCACATGAAATTTTGCCCCCGCCCGACTCAAGGGTGGGGGGATGGCTTAGCGAGTCTGCAGCTTGGTGGACCTCCCTGCTCTCTGACCAGTGGGTCTGCGAGGTGGTCACTTCGGGGTACAAGATGGAGTTTTTTTCTTGTCCACCAAACAGATATTTCCCTCAAATCTTCCTCTCCTTCCGGCTCGTCGGTCTGCTTTGATGGGAGCAGTACAAGACTTGCTCAGGTGCGAAGTAATTTTACCTGTGTCCCTGGACGAAAGGTTTCAGGGATTCTATTAGAATATTTTGGTAGTCCCAAAGAAGGATGGTGTCTGTCCAATCTTGGACCTCAGGGCCCTCAATACCTTTGTGAGGGTGCGAATGTTCAGGATGGAATCCATTCGTTCAGAGGTTGCTGCGCTCCATCCAGGGGATTTTCTGGCGTCCCTAGACATCAAGGACGCATACTTGCATGTCCCCATCTGCAACAGCCATCAGAGGTTTCTGCGCTTTGCGATTTGGCATAGCGTCAGCACCAAGAGTTTTTAACAAGGGGTTCGCCCCGATCTGGCTTTGCTGAGACAGCGAGGCATTGCTATCGTGGGCTACTTGGACAATCTTCTTCTGAGAGCTGCTTCTGGCTCAGAATTAGAGGAGGACATGTCTATAGCCAGTCAGACCCTCCGGGAAATTGGTTGGGTACTGAACATACAGAAGTTGGTGTTGGTACCGACTCAGCGTCTGGAGTACCTAGGCTTGATCCTGGACTCCTCGGAGACGAAGGTCTTCCTTCCTTTGGAGCAGTTGCAGACGCTCCAGTCAGCTGTGAAATTGTTAGCATCCCACAAATGGTTGTCCCTCCATTTTTGCATGCAAGTTCTGGGCCTCATGGTGGCCTCCTTCGAGGCAGTACCGTATGCCCAATTCCACACTTGAATATTGCAGAAGGAGATCCTGTCCAAATGGAACAGATCTACATTATCTCTGGATTCAGGTAAGTCACCTGGTCAAGGATTCCCTGAGAGGGTGGCTGAGATCCCCGGCTCTTCAGTTCGGGAGGTTGTTCCTTCCTTTCCATTGGACTGTGATCCCAACGAACGCCAGCCTCACAGGTTGGGGGGGAGTCTGGGGAGTCCAGTTGGCCCAGGGTTGCTGGACTCCGGTCGAAAAATCTCGCCTGCCGATCAATGTCCTCGAACTTCGAGCAATCAGACTGTGCCGCTCCAAGTGGTCGCAGAGACTTTAAGGGCGTCCGGTCAGGATCCAGTCGGACAACGCCACGGCGGTGGCTTCTGTCAACCATCAGGGAGGAACAAGGAGCTCGGCCGCAGCGTCAGAAGTCGCTCACATCCTAAGACGTTACACCCGGAGGTGTTTCAACTCCTTTGTCAGAAATGGGGCACACCAGTTGTGGATATCCTGGCCTCTCGACTCAATCGCAAGGCGTCGAGGCTTGTGGCCAGGTCCAGGGATCCCTGGGCAGACGCGTCGGACGCGTTGGTGGCTCCATGGGGTCAGTTTCGGCTAATTTATGCCTTTCCCCAATGAAATTGCTTCCTCGTCTGCTCCGCAGAGTGGAGGCTGAGGGGATTCTGGTGATTCTGATCGCCCCAGACTGGCCCCGGCGTCCCTGGTACGTCGACCTTGTGAGACTGGTAACAGACGCTCCCTGGCGGCTGCCAATGCGGGAGGACCTTTTGTCTTAAAGCGGAGGTTCACCCTAAGTTACAACATTAGTCTAAAACAATTGTTTCCCAACATACATAATGAATTGGCCAAACATAAAAAAAAAATAAAAAAAATTACATACCGTAATATTGCCATTTAATGTGACTTCCTGGTTTCCCCTCCCGCGGGAGTAGGCGTAGCTGATCCTTTCCCCGGCGCCGCAATGGCTTGTGGGACTGAATTGAAAGGTTTTCTAGGAGCACAGTGTCGTGCTACCCAAAAGTAAATGTTGAGCTCCGTGACGCGTGACGTCGGTCACGTGACGAGGGCGTCTCTAATGGCGCCATTTTATAAACTGGCATGCAGGTAAATATTGCCATTATGTGCCATTACACACGAGGCAATACAACAGATGCAACGGAGTGGAAGCAATCGGTCTAAAGTTTGATATAAAATCTGCAAAAGGCAAGTAAATTTTTAATTTAATGTACGATTTTAATCATTATTCGTTTCCTTATCCCCAAAACACTGAGCATGCGTGGGATCGAGCGGAGAATGCTGGGAAGACAGCATTCTCCGCAATCAGGAAGTAGGTGCTTGTGGGCTCCTATTGCCCACAAGCAAAATGGAAATGTCCCACGGAGGTTTTATAAGTAATCGTTTAGGTCGGATAACGGAATGCTGGCGATTTAAACATTCAGAACAGTTACATAGTTACATAGTTACATAGTTAGTCAGGTTGAAAAAAGACAAAGTCCATCCAGTTCAACCATAAAAAAATAACTAAAATAAAATTAAAAAAAATATCGTTCAATCCCATATACCCAATTCTATACCCACAGTTGATCCAGAGGAAGGCAAAAAACCCCAGCAGAGCATGATCCAATTTGCTACAGCAGGGGAAAAAATTCCTTCCTGATCCCCCGAGAGGCAATCGGATTTACCCTGGATCAACTTTACCTAGAACTGTTAGTACTCAGTTATATTATGTACATTTAGGAAAGTATCCAGGCCTTTCTTAAAGCAATCTACTGAGCTGGCCAGAACCACCTCTGCAGGGAGTCTGTTCCACATTTTCACAGCTCTTACTGTGAAGAAACCTTTCCGCATTTGGAGATGAAATCTTTTTTCTTCTAGACGTAAAGAGTGCCCCCTTGTTCTCTGTGTTGACCGTAAAGTGAATAACTCATCACCAAGTTCACTATATGGACCCCTTATATATTTGTACATGTTAATCATATCCCCCCTTATTCTCCTCTTCTCAAGAGTGAATAAATTCAGTTCCTCTAATCTTTCTTCATAGCTGAGCTCCTCCATGCCTCTTATCAGTTTGGTTGCCCTTCTCTGCACTTTCTCCAGTTCCCCGATATGCTTTTTGAGAACTGGTGCCCAAAACTGAACTGCGTATTCCAGATGAGGCCTTACTAATGATTTGTACAGGGGCAAAATGATGTCTCTCTCTCTGGAGTCCATACCTCTCTTAATACAAGAAAGGACTTTGCTCGCTTTGGAAACCACAGCTTGGCATTGCATGCCATTATTGAGCTTATGATCTACCAAAACCCCCAGATCCTTCTCCACTTCGGATCCCCCCAGTTGTATTCCCCCTAGTATGTATGATGCATTCATATTCTTAGCCCCCAAGTGCATAACTTTACATTTATCAACATTAAACCTCATCTGCCACATAGTCGCCCAATTAGACAGGGCATCGAGGTCGGCTTGTAAATTGGAGACATCTTGTAAGGACGTTATTCCACTGCATAGCTTGGTGTCATCTGCAAAGACAGAAATGTTACTTTTGATCTCAGACCCAATATCATTTATAAAGATATTAAAAAGTAAGGGTCCCAGCACTGAACCTTGGGGTACACCACTGATAACCTTAGACCATTCAGAGTAAGAATCATTAACTACTACTCTCTGAATTCTGTCTTTTAGCCAGTTTTCTATCCATTTACAAACTGATATTTCCAATCCTGTAGACTTTACCTTACACATGAGCCGTGTGTGGGGAACTGTATCAAACGCTTTTGCAAAATCCAAGTATACCACGTCCACAGCCACGCCTCTGTCCAAGGTTTTACTTACCTCTTCATAAAAAGAAATCAGGTTTGTCTGACAACTTCTGTCTTTCATGAATCCATGCTGTCTGTTGCTTAAATAGTTTTTTTCCAGCAAGAACTCATCTATGTGGTCTTTTATTAATCTCTCCAGTATCTTCCCAACTATGGAAGTTAAACTAACAGGTCTATAGTTACTTGGTAAAGACTTTGTTCCCTTTTTAAATATAGGCACCACATTGGCCCTGCGCCAATCCAGTGGTACTATTCCTGTCATTAATGAGTCCCTAAAAATTAGATACAATGGCTTTGAAATTACAGAGCTCAATTCTTTTAGGATCCGTGGGTGTATGCCATCTGGTCTAGGTGCTTTATCCACCTTTATTCTGTCTAAATATTTCTGGACCATATCACTTTTGAGCCATTGTGGATTTGAGGCTGTGTCACTACCACCCCCATTATGGACATGAACTCCCCCATGCTCCATTGTATACACAGAGATGAAGAAAGTATTTAATAAATTAGCCTTCTCTTTGTCCCCAGTCACCCACACTAGATTATTTTGTAAAGGGCCTACATGCTCAGTCTTGACCTTTTTACTATTAATATATTTGAAGAATTTTTTGGGGTTTGTCCTACTATCTTTTGCAATCTGTCGTTCGTTTTGAATTTTTGCATCCTTGATTTCCTTTTTACATATCCTGTTATATTCTTTGTAACATTTAAACGACACTAGTGTTCCTTCATTTTTATATTTTTTAAAAGCGCTTTTCTTATTGTTTATAGCTTTTTTAACTTTAACTGTGAGCCACATAGGATTTATTTTTAGCCTTTTAAACTTATTGCCCATGGGAATATACTTTGCAGTGAGTTCACAAACAGTCTTTTTGAAGAATTCCCATTTCTGTTCTGTGCCCATTGATGCCAATATTCTCTCCCAGTCTAAGTCCTGGAGAGCAGCCCTCATCCTTGGAAAATTTGCTTTATTGAAATTAAGTGTTTTTATCCTTCCTGCATGTATTTCTTGCTTACAGCTAACATCAAATGAAATCATGTTATGGTCACTGCTACCCAGGTGTTCCTTTATCTGAACATTAGTAATATGCTCTGCATGGTTTGAGATTACCAGGTCCAACAGAGCATCATTCCTAGTTGGGGCCTCAATAAACTGGACCATAAAATTGTCCTGCAATAGGCTTATAAATTTTTGCCCTTTAACTGTCCCAGCAGTGTCATTACTCCAGTAAATTTCTGGGTAGTTAAAATCCCCCATTATTACCACCGTCCCAGTCCTTGCAGCCCTTTCCATCTGTGCAAGGAGCTGAGTCTGAGCTGAGTGAGTAAGCTATTGAAAAGGTTACAATCATTCAATGGGACAAAAAAAAAAAAACGAAAACACAGTGGAACCTCCGCTTTAAGGTCCCATACTTTATACTGCTTTACAGTCGCTGGCTTTAACGACATGGCTATTGAAAGCCAGGTACTAAGGGACCGTGGTCTGTCAAATTCGGTAATCTCCACCATGTTGAGGGCCCAGAAATCTTCTTCCGGACGATCTACCATCGCACTTAGGAGGCCTACATCTCTGTGTGAAGAGATGGCTTGGCACCCATGGGCATATTCGGTTTCTCGGATCCTGCTGTTCTTACAGTGCGGAGTGGATCAGAAACTTGCCTTAAGCACTATTAAGGGCCAGATTTCAGCCTTGGCTGTCTTCTTCCAACGATCCCTGGCGGCTCACTCACTGGTAAGTATGTTTGTACAGGGGGTCCGACGCGTGGTTCCCCCGATTAGACCACTGCTTCCTCCGTGGGACTTGAATCTGGTGCTCTCGGTACTTCAGGAACCTCCCTTTTGAGAACTTCAGGGAGATTCCTCTCTTGACGCTTTCTCAGAAAGTTGCCTTTCTAGTTGCCATTACATCGGTCAGAAGGGTTTCTGAATTGGTGGCCTTGTCTTGCAAGTCACCTTACTTGGTCCTCCATAAAGATAGTGGTACTACGCCCGCAGCCTTCATTCCTTCCTAAGGTAGTGTAGCACACGCACCCTTCTCCTCCCATCTTTGGCTCACTCACAGGAGGAAAAGGCACACAATGCCACCGTGCCCGTACCCTCTGGTTTGCAGAGGTTAAGCACACTTGTAACTTACTTGTCTTGCAGCAAGGTTCTCCCTTAAAGTTGATTCTCGTCCCCTAGAATGTAAGGGACAAGTCTCTATACCCCAAGTAACTCCAAGGTCCACACCAGCAGCAACTCCAACGTAGAGTTTATTTTTCCTTATGCATGAATAACCACAAAGTTGAGAAGAGAGAAAGGTGTTAGCAAGGATAGATCAGATTCAGACACTCCTGGCTTCTTCGCCACTCGATCCCGAGTGGGTATGGCTCACCCGGATAGTCACCCAAGGGCACTAGCAGCCGGCATGTAGCTCAAACAGTCAATCAAATTCCCTTGATAGATGTGATCGGGAGATCCCCTGCCACAGAATCTATAGTGTCCCGAACCTCCTAATGGTTACGTTGTTTAGATCCCTTTTCGGATGGATGACATCCCTCCAGAGTTACTGGGCCACTTCCTTCACTGTGATCTCTCACCAGTCCTTCGGAATGGTCCTCCCCCAGCCTCCTCTTCCAGATGCGGATCCCCTCGCAAAGCGGCACCCTGAGATTCTTCCAAATGGCGTCTGTCCCTTTTGTACCCTCTCCCGGCATGCACAGCGTGTAGACCACGCCCACTGCATGGCTGCTGAGAGAGGACACCCAATCGCCACTCCATCACCTGTGGTTCAACCCTGAGTACAAGTGACAGCGCCACCCATACTTCTAAGGGGAACTGCACGCCAGGTGAAAACAGCAGCAAGGCAGAGTCCAATAAGAATTGGAAGATCCGAGCCAACTACCACTCGAATCACCCCCCTAAATTTGGACCCCTGCTACAGTAGTTTCGGCTTTTCACCTAAACGAGGACTTCGTACTTCCATCCTTGTGTCCTCGGCCGTCGCATCCCAAGGTGTCTGCGCTACGTACCTTGGACATGGTACGTGCCCTACGGGTGTACCTGTCTGCTACTGCTCCGTTCCGGAGTTCTGACTCACTGTTCGTAACGGTGTCTGGTCCACAGAAGGGCCTGGCCGTCTCGTCGGCCACCTTTCTAGGTGGATCAGACAGACTGTCATCCAGGCCTATGCCCTTAAGGGGCGGGCGCCTCCCTTTCCTGTCACGGCGCATTCAACCAGGGCAATTGGTGCCTCATGGGCTTTCCGACATCTAGCATCTGTCTCACAGGTGTGTAAGACGGCGACCTGGTCGTCTGTTCACACTTTCTCATAGTTTTACGAGGTTGATGTGAGTGCATCTTCGGATGCTTCCTTTGGCCGCAAGGTTTTGCAGGCGGCTGTTTGAGGTTGCAACTCCTCCGTTGAGGAGCTCTGTTTGTTTGGGGTGAAGTTAAGTCTTCCTTTGATTGCTGTTCCCACCCCTCGTTTTTTCTGACACTGCTTGGGGACGTCCCACATGTCAAGTTTTAAGGAGCTGTGTCCGTCCATGGACGAAAAGAGAAAATAGGATTTTTTGTACTCACCGTAAAATCCTTTTCTCTGTCGTCCATGGACGGACACAGCACCCACCCCTCCTTTTTTAGTTTGTACTGCTTTTCTACGAACTGAGGCTGCTGACTGCAGGGTGGAGGGTTATGTACAGAGGGACCGCCCCCTGGGCGGGGCTGTTCAACTCTGTTAAAGTTACATGTTTTAGGATAACTAACATGTTCTGCCTAGTCCTCTCCTATGAACAGGAACATAACCCACATGTCAAGATTTAAGGAGCTGTGTCCACCCATGGACGACAGAGGAAAGGATTTTACGGTGAGTACAAAAAATCCTATTTTTTGTTTTCAGAATGCTTTTACTGTTATATATTTGTATATTAAATTACATCTTGCTTGAGGTGATTGTAGCCGTATTAGTGCACTTGTGACAGAAACAATTGCGTACTATCCTGATATTGTTATTATTTACAATAACATACAATTTTTCAGGACAAGCTTTTGGGGTATGTCCCTTTCTTAAAGGTTTTTTTTTTTTAATTTCCATCAGAGATTGTCTTTTTTTAACATTCTGCTAAAACCTTTGTGAATTAGTACTGCTCAGACCTTGAAGAAGGGGACATACCCCGAAAGCTTTTTCTAAAAAATTGTATGTTAGTGGAAATAAAAAAAGGGTCACGACAGTACTCAATTATAAACAGAGCTTACAAAAAAGAAAAAAAAAATGTGAAACATCTATTACATTTCCATTTCTCTTGAGAATCTGTGTAGCAATTTCCCCCACCCTTCTGTGTCATAAAATTCATTCATCATACATTTAAAAAAGAAAAAAAAAATCTTAAAAGTGAAATTTTTCCCTGAAGGTTCAAATCCAATTATAGAAAGATTACATAGCTGAAAAAAAACGGAGTCAGTCCAAAATGGTACTTTTGTGGCTACTATGAATGGATATGAAATGAAATTTCTATGATTGATATTTTTACTTCAAAGCAAAGGTCATGTTTTACAATTCCTTGATGGTTTGCAGCATTTAGAATAAAAAAAGTCTCTGAAATATTTCTTACCATTTAAGTACAGGTTTCTGATGAAACTTGTTAAGATGTCTTCAACGTGAAAAGGTTAGCCAACACTCCTAAAGACATCCAAAAAGGTCAATGTGTATATAATTGTCTTTTGAAGGTAGATTAACACAGAAGACCATTTACTATATTTTCTGAATTTAACGTTTTCCTAAATGTCTTAGATTTATTATCCTCAACTCCTGAAGGATTGCATGCCATCAGGTGGTATGGACCTCAGCAGCAAGCACTGCTGTGGTGCCAGGCTCACTTAGGACCCTCCATTACTCTTGTGAAGAGATGAGGGACTGTCAAAGCTGAGATTCAGACACAGTTAATAAATCTTCTTTTAAAAAAGATGACAACACTTGTGAATTGTTCTGCCCTAACAACAAGCAATAAAGGAGGTTTACTTTCAGAATGCTGAGAAGAGTTATTTGCATACGTTACAGCCTGTTTTCTGTATGAGGATACCATAGGCATGCGCACAGGGTGTGCCAGGGTTGCCCAGGCACACCCTAATCACCCCATGCACATTAGTGTTATCGCTCTGTGTAGCAACAGGAAGATGGGAAAGATCTCCCTCTTACCGGTTCTGCCATAAGAGAAGTGTTTATGCTCTTCTCTTTCACTGTGCCAGCAGGGAGATCAATGTGTCGGGGTCATATATATGTAGATACATACACATGCATGTGTGTTTGAGCTTAAGGGTGCACACCCTAATGCATTAGGCTGCGCACACCTATGGATGATACCTTAGACACAGTCACACAGTATTAGAAGGCGGCCATGAGAAGGTACTCACTGCCATGGGATATCAATAAAACTGAAGTTTGGAGATTTCATGGAATTCATACAATAGAAAAAAAAATTAAGAAAACAAAAATAATAATAATAAAAAAAAAAAGAACATTGTCTTTATTTTGACTGATACCAAATATAGATTGTGATGATAGGAGCTGTGATACAAACAATCTTTTATGACAACTTGGATGGTAAACTAGTTGGGCAGTCAAAGAACCTCTTAATCGAGTTACCCAGATAAGGAGGGAACCACTTGTTTGCCCCCATGAGGAGTAAGTGGGTGACCCATAAGTTTCCCTGCTTGCCGGGATCCTAGTGGGTACCAGGAGTGCTGAAGAGCCCGATTCCTGTAAGCATTGGGGCATCGGTGCTTTAGAAAGATCTACGTTTTTTGGCGGAACCTTATTCAAAACACACCACAATGCTACCAGCCCACATGCCTGGAATGCTGGGCTGATTTGCTCTGGGAAAGGAAGGGGGGCCATGTTATTTTATGGCTTACATTAAAATGTGCAGGGAAGGTTAAATTCCCAAGTCAAATCATTGGGAAGTTGAATACCTAGATATATAAAATGAGAGGGAGCCCATTTAAATACAAATTATGCTTGGAGCTGCTGTTTAACATTTTGGGGGAGCGTTAGGTCATTCCCACGGATTTTTGGTAACTGATATGGAAATTGAACAGTTCTCCATATGTTTTGAGATTGGATTTGGGAAGGTTACTGAGGAAGAAAAGTAGGTCATCTGCGTAAGCTGAGGATTTATTGGTTTGTTTCCCAGTCGTTATACCTGTAACATCAGAGTTAATCCACACACAGCATAGAAAAGACTCTATAATTAAAATAAATATTAATGGAGAAAGTGGGCAGCCTTGACGAGTCCTGTTTCTGTTTCAGTCCGCCCTAGCCGAGGCCCCGCCCCATGCCCCGTCGGACCAGCGTGACGCTAGTGGCAACTTCCCTCACATATGGGACGCATATAAGGCGTCTCCTCAGACACTTGGATCGCTGCCATACACGTGCAAACACTACAGCCCTGAGAGACCTTGCTTTCAAGCACCCCAGCACTTAGTCTTTACTATATTATGTGCATTCCCATTACCATGGGCATTCTCTGATGGACCTACCCATCCATTACAGACACTTATACATAATCAAGACCTGATACTCGCTCTCTATGACCACAATGTCGGCTTGCTCTCTGGTGGTGATGCCTTGCGTCCTGTCGTTTGTTGGAATAATTGCCACCTCAGTTCCCGGGACGGACAGCCCCCACGGCCCAGTTCCCACATACACCACAGCTCGTTATATCTCGTAAGTATGCACCATTGACACATTGTCTCTCCTGATGGCACTGAGTCAATTACCTGACTTGACTATACCCTGTCTTTTCAGATACCATACAGCATCCGCCCCTGAGGAAGTGTGCATTCACACGAAACTCGTCGGGCAATAAAGGATTTAGCTATATGCGTCCACAGTGATGCGATTCAGATATGCAATTTTTAAGGACTTTTTCAATTTTACTATTGCGTTTTATTATGTTTTGTGCTGCTTGGTTCATATGTGGTCATATATACTGTATGCTGTCTTTTTACTATGTATATTTAAAGTACATGGAATATGTTATGTGCCCATGCACACACTACCTGTATATATGTGGATGAATATCACAATACACGTATACTATACAAATGTGTCAAATATATATTTTTCCGTTCAACCCCCACCAGTCCACTGTCACAGTCCCTACCGTGCCAAGCAGACGGCCAGGCGTGCTCACGCCCCAAGTGGTTCTAGTTGGTATTGAACCCAGGACTGTATGTTACTTCTTCTGTTCATTTACCTCTGAGCCACTCCTCATTTCAGTATTCTGCCTGCTTTCCAGCTGAGCCTAGTTCTGCATGGTGCTGAAAGCCTTTCTCTGGATCTCCTTGCAATCTGCACCTGTCTCTCCTGGTTCAGCTGAGGCAGGTTACCTAATCTACTAGGGTGTAAAACACTGCCTCACTCTGAGGGATTTGTCAGTTCATTGTTCTGTCTTTACCATTTCCTGAGTTCCTGTTACAGCTACAAGACTGACTCTGGCTTCTGACCCTGGCTTTGTTGATCGTTTATTCTGACTTCTGGAATCCCTGACTACGGCTTGCCTCGACTATTCTTTGGAAAAATCCTATCAAGCCCCCGTGCACAGACTCACAGCCCAGGTAGCTTCTTACCTTGTTACCGTGGGCTGTGTGTATTTGCAAGGGTGAGCATACAACTCTGCATTATGGACTCCAACCAAGGTAAGCCCTTACATAATGAACTGACCAACATGGAGTCCGCAGAGATGTACAAAATGCTTATCTCCCTGGCTCTGCAAGTCTCCAGCCTGGGCCAGACCATTTTGGAACTACAGCAAGAAGTTCAATTACTTAAAGGGACAGTACGCCCAGCCCCGGGAACCAGCATGTCCTGAACCATTTGTTGTGATGCCAGAGAGGTTTGACGGTAGCCATGAATCCTTCTCATGCTTTAAGATGGATTGCGAGCTGTTGTTTGCTCTTAAATCTCGGACCTATGGCAACGATTATATTAAGGTTCACGCTTCCATCAACCTGCTCACGGGACAAATCAAAACATGGGCTCATCAGATTTTGCAGGAAAAGAGTCCAGTCTTGGACAGCTGGGAGGCATTCATGTTTGCTCTGGACTCTCACATGCCTGTTTCTAAGAAAACCAGTGCTCCCAAGTCTGCTCTCTGTTCACGTGGCCCACGGGTATCCAGGGACAGAAATACTCTGTACAGACACAACACCAAGCCATCCCAATATGTGCCAAGCTATGAAGCTCTGTATGTGCCCAGCCATGAAGCTCTTACACCACAAAGCCTTGACGCTCCTGTGGATGTACACACACCTACCTTGGAAGATGTGGAACCCATGGAGATCGGGGCCATCCGGTCCAAGCGATCTAAAGTAGAAAGAGAGAGGAGGAGAGGCTATGGACTTTGTTTTTACTGTGGTGTAACAGGGCACTTTATATCTCTCTGCCCAACTCGGCCTCCTCGGCCAAAGGTTCTTCAGGTGGGTACTATTGGGATCCTTCCTGCTACCCCAGAATCTCTGCCTGCTATCCAGCTTGAAGTTCCTTTGCCCCAGTTTGACATTCCAGTGACTACTGTCCAGTCCGATGCACCTGTTCTTCAGCTTGCTGTGCCCGATTTCCAGTCTGATGTACCTACTTTACTGAAGTTTCGGTTCCAGTTTCCCCAATTGAAGTTTCGGTTCCTGTGTCCCCAATTGAAGTTTCGGTTCCTGTGTCCCCAATTAAAGTTCTACCACCTGATTGAACGTATGCCTCGAATGGCACCATTGTCCGTAAGCAGGATCTGGTAATGTTTGAAAATGCTTTGCAAGTGGCAAATGCACCCCCTACCAGAACTTCAAAGGCAACAAAGACCAAAAAGAAAAAGAAAAAAGTTTTCTAACGCTACTGTTGGTACATATGCCTATGAGGACCTACCTGTTCACGCCCTGAGGGCGTTTCTAGGGGGGGGGGAACTGTCACGATCCCTACCGTGCCAAGCAGACGGCCAGGCGTGCTCGCGCCCCAAGTGGTTCTAGGTGGTATTGAACCCAGGACTGTATGTTACTGCTTCTGTTCATTTACCTCTAAACACTCCTCAGTTCAGTATTCTGCCTGCTTTCCAGCTGAGCCTAGTTCTGCATGGTGCTGAAAGCCTTTCTCTGGATCTCCTTGCAATCTGCACCTGTCTCTCCTGGTTCAGCTGAGGCAGGTTACCTAATCTACTAGGGTATAAAACACTGCTTCACTCTGAGGGATTTGTCAGTTCATTGTTCTGTCTTTACCATTGCCTGAGTTCCTGTTACAGCTACAAGACTGACTCCGGCTTCTGACCCTGGCTTTGTTGATCGTTTATTCTGACTTCTGGAATCCCTGACTACGGCTTGCCTTGACTATTCTTTGGAAAAATCCTATCAAGCCCCCGTGCACAGACTCACAGCCCAGGTAGCTTCTTAACTTGTTACCGTGGGCTGTGTGTATTTGCAAGGGTGAGCATACAACTCTGCATTATGGACTCCAACCAAGGTAAGCCCTTCCATCCACCGCTTCATTTAAAGTCCCAAATTTCCTTTGCTTCAGTTTCTGATTGGGAAGGGCTCTAACACATGCCGACGAGGAGGAGTACAAATAATTTATCCAATGCTGCATATGAGGGCCCAATGCATTTGTTTTTAAGGTAAGATGGATGAAGCTCCAATCTACCCTATCTAACGCCTTTTATGCATCTTTGGAGAGTAGAAAGGTACGTTCGGACTGAGACAGGGCCTAGTGGATCACATTCAATGCAGGAGTCATGCTGTCTCTGGCTTCCCTGGTAGGCATTAAGCCTTCTTGGTCCCAGTGGATTACTTTTTGTAGCTGGGAAACTAGTCTGTTATCCAATATTTCGATGATATTAAAAAGGTGTCATAGCTGGGCTCTCAGCAGCTCTCTTCTCTTTGCTCAGGCTGATCAGCTGTCGGATAATTTTCAGCACAGGCCCTGGTGATCATTACCTGCTCGTCAGTCCCGCCTACAGCCAGCCCCTTCTGGCTATTTAAACTGCCTCGTTCATTGCTTTCATGCCTTTGCTTTGGTCAACATATCTGGAGATTCTCTGCTGTGTTCCTGTGAAAAACTTTGCCCAGCTGATGTCCCTTCTGTTTCCTGATCCTGTAATTCTGCCTCCGACTACACTGATCTCTGGGTTCCTGATTACTGGCTTGTCTGACTACCCGCATTGGCTTCTTATACTGGCTTATGTTTTGACTATGTAGCGAATGGTTGCTACTAGTTACTAACATCCACCAAATCACCCTGCTGCCAGACCTCTATATATCACTCTCAGAGACAATGAACAGTCATTTGCTTTGTTTTGTTTTTGTTTATTTGGAGGATATAACATGGTTGGGGGAAAGGGATATGGGATGCCCATAGAACAGATCACTTTGCCATCATATTTTAAGAATTGGTTAAATGAATTGAGCTTTTGAAGAACTGATAGACTTTAATATTCACAGTGACTTCCCCTGCATAAACTCCTGCAGACTGTTGCTTTTCCTCTGCATCAACTCCCGCAGACTGTTACTCCCAGGACTCCTCTCCTCCTGCACAAACTTCACTGTGATCTATTAGTCTTTCTGCCTCATCATCTTCACTTTACACCAAGGATTACTCTGAATAGTCCTAGATGCTTGCTGACTTGCTGAACAGTTAATAGGCCAGGAGCCTGCAGTACCCCTTCTTGGGGCCTAGTTGTTTAGCAGCTTGTATTAGTTGGTGGACTACTGATCCCAGCTAGCCCGACTTGCAAATCCTGTGCCTGCAGGCCACATCGATTTGACACAAAACCCCACAGTCTCTCCTCTAGCCTTGCACCCAGCTCCCCTGGCATGCCTCCTCCAGATATCCACTGTGCCTCACTCACCGACCTCCTCCTGAGTCCATGGTGAAGAACTTAACCGGACATGCGTTCCAATCGCTTCTCCAATCCCTCTGTTCCAGGACACCTCTTCCATGACCATGTGAGGACGAGGCTCCCTCCTAGCTCTCCCTGGCTCCTCCGCCGAAGCGCGCGCACCCCCCCCCCAGATGGGCCTCCTGCTGCGATCTAGCACTCCATTCTTCACGTCTCCCAGCCGACAACAACCCTCCAGTGGGCTGGACCTGAGCTTATGAAAGAGGCCTGCCCCCTGCCAGTTCCAGTTTGGCATTGGTCAGGGCTCCTCACATGAGCTCCCTGTCACTCCAGGTCCCAGCCCTGCCCCTCTTCCAGAACATTCTCCCTGGAAGCAGGGAAGGCATCCAAGAACTGAAGCACAGGTGGTCACACCCACTGTTACACTAACCACTCCCTGCCCCCAGATCAAAACAAACAGGCCTAGCCTGAAGCATAGGCCAGCCTAAATTTACCTGCCTGGCAGCTACCACACAAAAATCCTTACCTCTAGCACCTACCTATGGTAGAGGGTGCTACAACTATGTTTACTGATCTATACCATATTTACCATCACATTAAAAGGTGTAATTTCTGTCTCAGTCTGGTTCATGGTTCCTGACAGAAGGGATATTTGATGATAACTGTCTCAGTATTGCATGTCTTTCCCTTCTTTTGGGATTAACAAAATTTGTGCCATTAGGAAAGAGGGTGAAGGGACTGATTCTTGAGTTGGGAATTGAATGCATCCACATAACGTGGGGTCAATAAGTGTTGGAATGTTTTATAATAATTAAGTGAAAACCCATCTGGGCTGGGTGTTTTGCCAGTGTTAGTAGACTTAAGGGTGAGTAAAAATTCTGAGAAGTCTATTGGGTCCTCAGGAAGAGCCTGGGCACTGCTTTCATCCAGGGACAGTAGGCCTGATCTATTTCTTGATGTGGTCGATGTATGTGGTTGTTGGGGTGGGAGAACAGTTAGAGTCAGTGGCAGCTGGTGGTATATTTTTGTAAGGGGGGGGGAACAATGCACCCACAGCCACCGCCCCCTCGGTCACCAGCCCCGCACTTACCTCATCTATAGGACAGCGCTTCATCTGGGTGACAGGTGGCGGCTTCCCCTGTGTCTCCTCTGCATCATGGCGGCTTCCCCTCCTCCCTCCTCTTCATAGGCAGCCAATAGGATTGCTTCTTCTTTCAGCCAATCGGGTGACAGGTCTCAGGATCTGCTTCCTGATTGGCTGGGAGGAGAATCAGGAAGACAATAGTGAATATTCATTCGCTATTGTCACAAAATTGGGTGGGCTCAGGGCTCAGTGCCCCAAGCCCACCCTTTTTTGAAGCCTATTAAAGCCTCTGGCTCTAATCGCGTGCTTAAAAAAAAACAAAAAAACATTGGAATCCATGCTTTAAGTGCCCCGCATGTAGATTAGGTTGCAAGATGCATGGATAGGGGGGTGACGCCCCTGCACACTGCATTAGGGGCCGCCACTGGTCTGAGTGGAGAATGTATAAGTTTGTATAATAATCCCTGAAGGCTGCTGCGATCTCCCAAGTTAGGCAGACTAATGCCCTGTACACACGATAGGATTTTCCGTAAAAAAAAAGTTGGATGTGAGCTTTTGGTCGGATATTCCGACCGTGTGTATGCTCCATCCAACATTTTCTGTCAGAATTTCCACCAGCAAAAGATTGGAGAGCAGGTTCTCTATTTTTCCGCCGAAAAAAGTTCTTGTCGGAAATTCTGATCGTCTGCATGCAATTCCGATGCGCAAAAAAACACGCATGCTCAGAATCAAGCAGAAGAGCCGAACTGCCTATTGAACTTCATTGATCTCGGCTCGTCGTACGTGTTGTACGTCACCGCGTTTTTGACATTCGGAATTTCAGACAAGATTTGTGTGACCGTGTGTATGCAACACAAGTTTGAGCCAACATTCCGTCGGGAAAAAAAACAAGTTTTTCTTGTCAGAATTTCCAATCGTGTATACAGGGCATTAGATCCAGAGGAAGCAAGGATGGCAGGGTTAAATGTTCTTGCTCTTTGTTGTTGGAGTGTGTTGGCTAGGGCATGACTACATTGGTTTCCAAATTTGTAAGAAAACTGATGGCACTTGGTCAG
Source organism: Rana muscosa (assembly GCA_029206835.1). Taxonomy (NCBI): domain Eukaryota; kingdom Metazoa; phylum Chordata; class Amphibia; order Anura; family Ranidae; genus Rana; species Rana muscosa. Next base: position 1,247,327,586 of record CM055122.1, read on the forward strand.
TGTCACTTTTGCTTTGTCTAAGCAAAGGTTCAGAAGCTGGAGACAGCAGGTTACCAGTTCTGTAAAGACATGCACTGTTTGTTTTCATTTATGGAAGGATTTCAATTGGTTTATTCGGGTTAGTAAATCGGTAAAAAGTCATCCTTGTTGTTTATTATACGGGGACTCAAGCGTGATCAGTAGTCCCTGTATGCAATCTTTGCGTGTCTTTCCCTTCTTTTGGGAGCTGAGCTCCCCTGTGCCTCTTCTCAGTTTCTCCAGTCTTCCAATATCCTTTTGTGAACTGGTGCCCAAAACTGAACTGCATATTCCAGATGAGGTCTTACTAATGATTTGTACAGGAGTAAAATTATCTCTCTCTCTCTCTCTGGAGTCTATAGCACTCTTAATACAAGAAAGGACTTTGCTTGCTTTGGAAACCACAGCTTGACATTGCATGCCGTTATTAACCACTTCGCATCCGGGCCAATTCTGACACTTCGCTCCTACATGTAAAAAGCCTAATTTTTGTTGCTAGAAAATTACATATAACCCCCAAACACTATATATATTTTTTTAGCAAAGACCCTAGAGAATACAATGGCGGTCATTGAAACTTTTTATCTCGCACGGTATTTGCGCAATAATTTTTCAAACGCATTTTTTTTGGAATAAAAACGGTTTCATGAATTAAAAAATATTAAAACATTAAAGTTAGCCCAATTTTTTTGCATAATGTGAAATATGAAGTTACGCCGAGTAAATAGATACCCAACATGTCACCCTTCAAAATTGTACACGCTCGTGGAATGGCGCCAAACTTCGGTACTTAAAAATCCTCATGAGCGACGCTTTAAATTTTTTTACTGGTCACATGTTTTGAGTTACAGAGGAGGTCTAGGGCTAGAATTATTGCCCTCGCTCTAACGTTCGCTACGATACCTCACATGTGTGTTCTGAACACCGTTTTCATATGTGGGCGGGACTTATGTATGCGTTCACTTCTGCGTACGAGCTACCGGGGACAGGGGCGCTTTACATTTTTTTTTTTTTTTATTATTTATTGTTAATTTTACTTTTAACTTTTTACTTTGACAGAAAAAAAAAAAAAAAGATCACTTTTATTCCTATTACAAGGAATGTAAACATCCCTTGTAATAGGAATAAGCATGACAGGTCCTCTTTACAGTGAGATATGGGGTCAATAAGACCCCACATCTCACCTCTAGGCTGGGAAGCCTGAAATAAACAAATAAAAAAACGATCACCGCTTCCTAGTCGAAGCGGCGCCGTTTTTTTGAATGCAGAGGCCGGGCGTGACGTCATAACATCGCGCCCGGCCTCCGAACGATCATAGAGACTCCGGCGACCATCTGGTCCGCCGGAAATCTCTATGGTTAGAAGCCGGGGCCGGCGGATCCTGTCACCGACTCACCGATCGCTCAGGTGAGTCGGTAGAAGCACCGGAGGGCGGCGGGAGGGGGGGACATCCCCTCTCGCCGCCTGTAAGAACGATCAAGCGGTGGAACAGCCGCTATGCTCATTCTTACGGTACAGAGAATCGCCGGCTCTAAAAAACGATATCTGAATGATGCCTGTAGCTGCAGGCATCATTCAGATATCCCGGCTGAAAGTCAAGGACGTCCCACGGACGTCCTTAGATGCGAAGTGGTTAAGCTTATAATTAGGGTTGAGCGAACCTGAACTGTAAAGTTCGGGTTCGTACCGGACTTTTGGGTTTTTGGTATAGAAAAAAAGTACAGCGCTAATTCGATAATGAAAAAGTATCCAAAAAATACTAGTGAAAAATATGAAGTGTATACAAAAGAAATTTACATTTTATACAAAATATATAATATATTCAAAAACCATCGGTAATATACCTTTAAAGTGAATAAAGTGAATATACCTCTAAGTGAATTATCAATTAAAATAACAGTGAAAAACAATCCATAAATAAAGTGAAAAGAGCTGAGGAATAACTGAAATCCCGCAGCATAAAAAATCTTTAAAAAGTGTTCAAACAGAAAAGTGCCACAAAATGAAAGTGATCAATCCTGAAATGAATGTGAAAGGAAAGAGTATTCTTCATCCACCAGAATGGAGAGACACCAGAAGGATAGTAATATATTCTCCTTACCGCATCAGTATGATCACTCATGCAGTGATCTCTTCAAGCGCAGGGGTTTAGGGTCTCCCTCTAGACCAAAGAAAATAAATGTATCTCCGAAGTAGTATCTGTTCAACTCCCAAAGAAAAAAGGAACCATAGCGTAATACTGCAAGCAAACCTTTATTATCCACACAGTATTGCACTTACAGTTAAGATGAACTTTTCAAGCGTGTCTTATCGTAGGGGACGCAGCGTCTCCTCGAGGCTTCTCCTGCTGATCTTGCTCCGTATCTCAGTAAGTTAGAGCGTGATGACGTAGGACTGCAAGCCACACCTACGCGTTTCGTCATAAAAAGACGTCGTCTGGGATTGGCTGCAAAGTCCCCGTCATCACGTACGCCCTTAAGTAATCCCGCAGCGCCATTTTGAAAAAGGGCGGAAGGATTACAGGGGAATCTGAAAGACGCAGCGGCGTCATATGATAGACAACGCTGCTTAGAAGCTGAGAAGAAGCCTGTTATTAAAGAAATATTATATACTGCCATCTTGTGGCCAAAAAAGAGATTGTGGTAAACCAAAATCAAGCAGAAAGAGAGCAAGGAAGAGGCGCCAGGAACCCCAAAACATCCTACAATAATGATAGCAGCAATATGTGTGCAAAACAAGGATATATAAAAATACATAACAATACTTATTAGATAAAAATATTACTATAAAAAAGTACATTATGTATATAATTCATAAAAATATAAAATCAATTACATTAAAAGTATTTATAAAACTATGCATTATTTAAAAAACAATTTATGTCCCAGTCAACATTTAACCCATGAGGCACATAGGATCGCATATCAAAAATCCATTTGGTTTCGAGTTTTGATATGGAACGAACTTTATTCGTGCCTCGCCAATGTGGAAGAAGTTTTTCAATGGGAATAAATAACGTCCCCTTAGTTTGTCGGTTATGGTATTTGGCATAATGTTTCGAAAGATTATGTTTGGGAAAACCACGCCGTATATTACCCACATGTTCTTCTAATCTAACGTGTAGGGCTCTTTTAGTCCGCCCGATGTACTGTTTGGAACAGGGACACTGGATAAGATATACCACACATTCACTGGAGCATGTGATGAAGGAATCAATGTCATATCTTATATCTGTTTGTGTGGACTGAAAGGACTCACATTTGCGTCCTTGAAAGGAATTTATTTTGCAAATCTTACACTTCCGGCATGGATAAAATCCCTTCATTGTTTGAAAGAAAGAGATCACATTAGGAGGGTCTATAACATTGGGTGCTATCTTATGGCGTAAAGAGGGAGCTCCTCTAAAGATAACAACTGGGCGTTCGGGTAAAACTGGACCCAGTATTCTATCGTTTTTTAGAATGTTCCAATGTTTATTAAAAATTCTTCTGACTGAGAAGTGTTGATTTGAATAGCCCGTGATCATGGCACATCCAAATTTGTTATCACCCGTTTGATTCATCCTCTCTGATCTAATGAGCATCTTCCCCCTATCCATATCTTTAATTGTCTCTATGGTCTTATCAATATTCATTTCCGTATAACCTTTTTCCAAAAACCTTAATTTAAGAATCTGTGCTTGCTGCAAATAATCTGACAAAATGGTGCAGTTACGTCTAATACGTTGAAACTGACTCTTTGGTACAGCATTAAGCCAGTTAGAATGATGACAACTGGTCAATGGAATAAAGGCATTTCTGTCTGTATTTTTAAAGAACGTAGTGGTAGTCAATATCCCTTCACTTACTGAAATGTTAAGATCCAGAAAATGAATATTTGATTGACTAGCTTCATATTTCAGACAGATGCCCTTATTGTTAGTGTTGAGTCTGAAAAAGAAATTTTCCAACGAAGGGAGATCACCCTCCCATATGAGCAAGATATCATCTATGTACCTTTTCCATAGACGCAACTCTTTCGGGGGGTTAGCATCAATCACTTCTCTTTCCCAATATGCCATAAAAAGATTGGCTAGGCTGGGGGCAAATTTAGCCCCCATAGCCACACCGCACTTCTGCAAATAAAATAAACCTCCGAACCAAAAATAATTATGACTAGTGGCAAAAATCAATAAATTAATAATGAAATCCTTCTGGATTAATGACAACGTGTTGTCCTGTTTGAGATAGAAACGAACTGCCTCTAAGCCATGCTCATGTGAAATGATCGTGTAATAGATTTGCACTAGGGATGAGCTTCGAGTTCGAGTCGAACTCATGTTCGACTCGAACATTGCCTGTTCGCCCGTTCGCCGAACAGCGAACAAATTGGGGTGTTCGCGGCAAATTCGAAAAATCTATGGGAGAAATCTAAAGTGCTAATTATAAAGGCTGATATGCAAGTTATTGTCCTAAAAAGTGTTTGGGGACCCGGGTCCTGCCCCAGGGGACATGTATCAATGCAAAAAGAAGTTTTAAAAACGGCCGTTTTTTCGGGAGCAGTGATTTTAATAATGCTTAAAATGAAAAAATAAAAGTGAAATATTCCTTTAAATTTCGTACCTGGGGGGTGTGTATGATATGCATGTGAAGTGGCGCATGTTTCCCGTGCTTAGAACTGTCCCTGCAAAAAGTGTCATTTTTGAAAGAAAAAAATGCATTTAAAACTGACTCGCGGCTATTAATGAATTGTCGGCTCCCGGCAATACATACAAAAGTCATTGATAAAAAAAAAAAAAAAAAGCGTGGGGGTTCCCCAGAATTCAATTACCAGGCCCTTCAGGTCTGGAATGGATATTAAGGGGAACCCCGCCGCAAATAAAAAAAAAATTGACGTGGGGTTCCCCCAAATATCCATTCCAGGCCCTTCAGATCTGGCATGGATTTTAAGGGGAACTCCACCCCAAATTTAAAAAAAAATGGCGTGGAGTCCCCCTAAAAATCCATACCAGACCCCTTATCCGAGCATGCAACCTGGCCGGCCGCAGGGGAAAAGGGGGGGACGAGAGAGCGGCCCCCCCTCCCTCCTGAACCGTACCAAGCCACATGCCCTCAACATGGGGAGGATGTCCCCATGTTGATGGGGACAAGGGCCTCATCCCCACAACCCTTGCCCGGTGGTTGTGGGGGTCTGCGGGCGGGGGGCTTATCGGAATCTGGAAGACCCCTTTAACAAAGAGGACCCCCAGATCCCGGCCCCCCCCTATGTGAATTGGTAAGGGGTACATTGTACCCCTACCATTTCACGAAGAAAGCGTAAAAAAATGTTTAAAAAAACACACAAACACGTTGAAAAAGTCCTTTATTAAAAAAAAAAAAAAAAAAAAAAACCCATTCCAGCGGTGAAATCCAGTGTCCCGCGGCGATCCCGATGTCCAGCGCTGTCCATCATTGGTTGTGCCTGAGCGGACCTGATGGGGAACTCCCTCTCAGTATTTTAAATGTATAGACCCGCCCCTTCTAAAGTTCCCCATCAGGTCCGCTCAGCGGACCAGATGCGGAACATGAGAAGGGGCGGGTCTATACATGTATTACCAAAGTGAGAGCAGTTCCCCATCAGGTCCGCCTCCTCGGTATGTCGGACCCGCCTACGTCATTGGCTTGAGCGGGGAACTTCCTTCACTATGTAAATTTAAATTTACATAGTGAAGGAAGTTCCCCGCTCAAGCCAATGACGTAGGCGGGTCTGACATACCGAGGGGGCGGACCTGATGGGGAACTGCTCTCACTTTGGTAATACATGTATAGACCCGCCCCTTCTCATGTTCTGCATCTCGTCCGCTGAGCGGACCTGATGGGGAACATTAGAAGGGGCGGGTCTATACATTTAAAATACTGAGAGGGAGTTCCCCATCAGGTCCGCTCAGGCACAACCAATGAAGGACAGCGCTGGACATCGGGATCGCCGCGGGACACTGGATTTCACCGCTGGAATGTTTATTTATTTATTTTTTTAAATAAAGGACTTTTTCAAGGTGTTTGTGTGTTTTTTTAAACATTTTTTTTACACTTTCTTCGTGAAATGGTAGGGGTACAATGTACCCGTTACCAATTCACATAGGGGGGGGGGCGGGATCTGGGGGTCCCCTTTGTTAAAGGGGTCTTCCAGATTCCGATAAGCCCCCCGCCCGCAGACCCCCACAACCACCGGGCAAGGGTTGTGGGGATGAGGCCCTTGTCCCCATCAACATGGGGACATCCTCCCCATGTTGAGGGCATGTGGCTTGGTACGGTTCAGGAGGGAGGGGGGGGCGCTCTCTCGTCCCCCCCTTTTCCCCTGCGGCCGGCCAGGGGTCTGGTATGGATTTTTAGGGGGACTCCACGCCATTTTTTTTTTAAACTTGGGGTGGAGTTCCCCTTAAAATCCATGCCAGATCTGAAGGGCCTGGTAATTGAATTCTGGGGAACCCCCACGCTTTTTTTTTTTTTTTTCTCAATGACTTTTGTATGTATTGCCGGGAGCCGACAATTCATTAATAGCCGCGAGTCAGTTTTAAATGCATTTTTTTTCTTTCAAAAATGACATTTTTTGCAGGGACAGTTCTAAGCACGGGAAACATGCGCCACTTTACATGCATATCATACACACCCCCCAGGTACGAAATTTAAAGGAATATTTCACTTTTATTTTTTCATTTTAAGCATTATTAAAATCACTGCTCCCGAAAAAACGGCCGTTTTTAAAACTTCTTTTTGCATTGATACATGTCCCCTGGGGCAGGACCCAGGTCCCCAAACACTTTTTAGGACAATAACTTGCATATTAGCCTTTATAATTAACACTTTAGATTTCGAACGTTCGAGTCCATTGTATTTAATAGGGTTCTAAAGTTTACACGAACATTTTGTCTGTTCGCAGGTTCTGGTGCGAACCGAACAGGGGGGTGTTCGGCTCATCCCTGATTTGCACCTCTGACACAACAATATGAAGAGAGATTTGTAGAGGAACCAGTAATCTCAAGGCATCCTAGTCAATATGTAGACCATTCAATGAGATATAGACAGGAACATCAACAATCCCCTTCGAATTCCATGAGAATGGATCAACCTCGTTTTTTTCCATTGGCCAATATCAGACCCAAAAGGGGTCACGGCGAAAGAGAGGGAGCAGAGGGGGGAGAAGGATCAGGTCCAAAAAAAAGGAAACATTAAAGATCGATGGTGTCTTTAATTTGAGTTCTGTTCAATTATCACAAGGAGAACAGAAAATCCTTAGCCAGGGCCTGAAATTCGCACCCCCTCGTACATTGAACAAATTTGAGACATTCATTGATGCTCACAAGTTTGTTCGTAAAATGAATATTAAAAGACATTTTATTCTTAACCCTACAGCGAGTGGCAGTCAAATTGCCACTACTATAGGTGTACAATCAGCTGAATTAGATCTGCAATCAGATCCCACTACCCCAATTAACATTGGGAGTGTGGTTCCAATTCGACATACAAACTTTTCAAATGCTTCTTTATTCAATCCTCCAAGTTTTGTTGCTCCCTCTATTCAAACATTTAAAGAGATGGTTCTAAAGGATATAGTGTCTTTAAAAACTCCACGTTTTAGGAACAATTTTGAACTTCAGAGGAATCTTAAAATGATATGTGCAAGGAATGACATTGTAATACGCCCTGCCGACAAAGGCGGGGGCGTGGTCATTCTAAATAAAAAGGATTATCTAACAGAGATGGTTAGGCTTCTGTCAGATACTGCTACCTATAGCCAATTAGTATGTAATCCCACTGTTAAATTTAAGAGGGAGCTTTTGTCTTTAATTAATGAAGGCTATTCCCTGGGTGTTCTAAATAAAAAAGAGAAAATCCATCTGGTGCCCTCTGCACCCAGGGTACCAGTTATATATTACCTACCTAAAGTCCATAAATGTATGTCTAATCCACCAGGGCGCCCTATTATAAGTGGAATTGACTCAGTAACAGCACGTATAGGTAAATACATTGAAGAGTTTTTACAACCCTTGGTTATATCCACTCCCTCTTATTTACGTGATACAACTCAGGTGATTAACCTTTTGGCCAACTGTGATTGGAGAGAGGGATATATTTTAGCGACAGCAGATGTCACCTCCCTCTACACGATCATTTCACATGAGCATGGCTTAGAGGCAGTTTGTTTCTATCTCGAACAGGACAACACGTTGTCATTAATCCAGAAGGATTTCATTATTAATTTATTGATTTTTGCCACTAGTCATAATTATTTTTGGTTCGGAGGTTCATTTTATTTGCAGAAGTGCGGTGTGGCTATGGGGGCTAAATTTGCCCCCAGCCTAGCCAATCTTTTTATGGCATATTGGGAAAGAGAAGTGATTGATGCTAACCCTCCGAAAGAGTTGCGTCTATGGAAAAGGTACATAGATGATATCTTGCTCATATGGGAGGGTGATCTCCCTTCGTTGGAAAATTTCTTTTTCAGACTCAACACTAACAATAAGGGCATCTGTCTGAAATATGAAGCTAGTCAATCAAATATTCATATTCTGGATCTTAACATTTCAGTAAGTGAAGGGATATTGACTACCACTACGTTCTTTAAAAATACAGACAGAAATGCCTTTATTCCATTGACCAGTTGTCATCATTCTAACTGGCTTAATGCTGTACCAAAGAGTCAGTTTCAACGTATTAGACGTAACTGCACCACTTTGTCAGATTATTTGCAGCAAGCACAGATTCTTAAATTAAGGTGGTGCTGAACCTTGAAATCTATAGGCACCATCAAATAGACTTAATTTAGATCAAATAGGTGGTTCATCAGCCACAGCTCAAGGAACCCCTAGCAACCTCTAGAGGAACCCCAGAGTTCCACTGAACCCTGGTTGAGAATGGCTGCTTTAGATACTGTTCTATTCTGATCTTCAAAAAAAAAATTTAGGGCAAAAAAACATTTTTGGTGCGTTTTCTGGACAAAAATTGTTTTTGGTTAATTTTCTGCATATCTGTACATGTGAGATGCACACTTTAGATACTGTTCTCCTATTCTGATCCTCAAAAAAAAGATTAATTTAAAAAAAAATTGGTGCGTTTTCTGCATATCTGTACCTGTGAGATACACCATTTAGATACTGTTGCTCTATTCTGCTATTCAAAAAACACCCATTTAGGGCAAGATCCTAAATTTGAGAAATATGAGGAGACCGTCAAATAAGGGACATGGCCCCGGTCGTGGTGCTGCTGGTGGAGCTCCTGTTGCAGGGAGAGGACGTGGTCGATCTGTGCCAACTACACACACAAGTGAAACACCTTCCTCAGGTGCGAGTAGACGACAGAGCCTGCAGCGGTATTTGGTCGGGTCTAATGCGGCTCTACGAATGTTGAGGCCAGGACAAGTACAGGCAATAGTAGATTGGGTTGCTGACAGTGCCTCCAGTTCCTTCACATTGTCTCCCACCCAGTCTACTGCTGAAAGATCAGAGTTGGCACCTGCAGCCGATGTCCATCAGTCTTTCACCTCACCCCCCTTGCAAATCAGCCAAGCAGTCTGAGCCCCAAGTCATGCAGCAGTCTCTTCTGCTTTTTGATGACTCTGTTAGCAGGGTTTGCCGGGGCCATCCACCTAGCCCTGCCCCAAAAGTGGAAGAGATTGAGTGAACCGATGCCCAACCACTTATGTTTCAAGATGAGTACATGGGAGGACCATCGCAGCACGTCTCGGATGATGAAGAAACACAGGTGCCAACTGCTGCTGCTTTCGCAATTGTGCAGACCGACAAGGAGGGCAGGGGTGAAGACTGGGTGGAAGATGATGTGGAGGACGATGAGGTCCTCGACCCCACATGGAATCAACGTCATGCAGGTGACCTGTGTAGTTCGGAGGAAGAGGCGTTGGTCGCACAGAGCCACCAGCACAGCAGAAGAGGGAGCAGGGTGCAAAAGCGGAGCGTCCGTCCCCTAGACAGTACGCCTGCTACTGCCCAACACAGCAAGGGACCGAGCACACCAAAGCCAGGTTCAAGGAGTTCCCTAGCGTGGCAGTTCTTCAGACAATGTGCTGATGACAAGACACGAGTGGTTTGCACGTTGTGCAATCAGAGCCTGAAGCGAGGCATAAACGTTCACAACCTGCATGACCAGGCATCTAAGTGCAAAGCACAAGCTGCAGTGGAGTAGACACCTCAAAAACCAAGAAAGGTCTCTGGCTCCTCCTGCTTCCTCTTCTGCTGCAGTCTCGGCCTCTTCATCCACCTCTGTAGTGACAGTGGCACCTGCCACCCCGCAAACAGAGGATCTGCCAGCAACACTACCACCTGGGTCACCAACCATCTCCACAATGTCCCATGGAAGCGTTCAGCTCTCTATCTCCCAAACACTGGAGCGGAAGAGGAAGTACCCCCCCCTACCCACCCGCGATCCCTGGCCCTGAATGCCAGCATTGCAAAATTCCTGGCCTTTGAAATGCTGTCATTCCGTCTGGTAGCGACGCAGAGTTTTAAAAGCCTGATGGCATTGCCTGTCCCACAGTACGTTGTGCCCAGCCGCCACTACTTTTCCAGGCAAGCCATCCCTTCCCTGCACAACCAAGTGGGGGACAAAATCAGGTGTGCACTGCGCAATGCCATCTGTGGCAAGGTCCACCTAACTACGGATACATGGACCAGTAAGCACGGTCAGGGACGTTATATCTCCCTAACAGCACACTGGGTAAATGCAGTGGCGGCTGGGCCTTAGGCGGATAGCAGTTTTGCGCATGTCCTTCCACCACCGAGGATTGCAGGGTGCTTCAGTTTGCCTCCTGTTGCCAACTCATCCTCTACCGCCTCCTCATCCGGTCAGCGTAACATCTTCACCACCAACTTCAGCACAGCCTGGGGTAAACGACAGCAGGCAGTTTTAAAACTTTCCTGTTTGGGGGAAAAACGCCACACCGCGCAGGAGTTGTGGAGGGACATGGAACAACAGACCGATGAGTGGTTGGTGGCAGTGAGCCTCAAGCCCGGCCTGGTGGTGTGCGATAATGGGCGAAATCTCGTAGCAGCTCTGGGCCTAGCCGGTTTGACGCACATCCCTTCCCTGGCGCATTTGATGAATTTGGTGGTGCAGGGGTTCCTTAAAAATTACCCCAATATGCCAGAGCTGCTGCAGAAAGTGCGGGCTGTCTGTGCGCACTTTCGGCGTTCTCACCCTGCTGCTGCTCGCCTGTCAGCGCTGCAGTGTAACTTCGGCCTTCCCGCTCACCACCTTATATGTGACGTGCCCACAAGGTGGAACTCCACCTTGCACATTCTGTCTTTTAGCCAGTTTTCTATCTATTTACAAACTGATTTTTTCCAAGCCTGTAGACTTTACCTTACACATTAGCCGTGTGTGGGAAACTGTCAAGATCCAAATATATTATGTCCACATTCTCTCCTTTGTCTAATGCCGCGCACACACGATCGGAAAATCCGACAAAACCGTGGATTTTTTCCAACGGAATGTTGGCTCAAACTTGTGTTGCATACACAGGGTCACACAAAATTCCGATCGTCAAGAATGCGGTGACGTACAACACGTACGACGAGCCAAGATCAATGAAGTTCTAAAGGCAGTTTGGCTCTTCTGCTTGATTCTGAGCATATGTGTTTTTTTGTGCGACGGAATTGCATACAGGTGATCAGAATTTCGGACAAGAACTTTTCTTGTCGCAAAAATTGAGAACCAGCTCTCAATTTTTTGTTGCCGGAAATTCCACAGAAAAAGTCAGATGGAGCCCTACACACGGTCGAAATTTCCGAACAAAAGCTCACCTCAAACTTTTCTTGTCGGAAATTCCGACCGTGTGTACGTGGCATAAGGGTTTACTTGCCTCCTCAAAAAATAAATCAGATTTGTCTGACAAGTTAGCAGTGGGATGGCTTTAAGTCTCGAATTGTTCAAGTTATTTGAAAAAAAAAAAGATTTGTCTGACAACTTTTGTCTTTCATGAATTCATGCTGTCTATTGCTTAAAATATATTTATATAGTGCCAACAGTTTGCTCAGCGCTTTACAATGTAGAGGGGGGGACAGCACAATTGCAATACAGTTCAATACAGAAGGGACAGGAGGGCCCTGCTCATGGAGCTTATAATCCAAACTAACAGGTCTATAGTTACTTGGTAAAGACTTTGATCCCTTTTTAAATATAGGCACCACATTGGCCTTATGCCAATCCAGTGGTACTATTCCAGTCATTAAAGAATCCATAAAACTAGAAACAATGGCTTTAAAATGACAGAGCTCAATTATTTTAGGATCCATGGGTGTATGCCATCTGGCCCAGGTTTATTTACCTTAATGCTGTCTAAATATTTCTGAACAATATCAATTTTGAGCCATACTCTGCAGATGCTCTTATTAGGCCAGTAGAATGAAATCAGGGAGGGGGGTGGATCCCGTGGAAGCAACCCCACAAGGGTTCGTTCCCACGGAGGCAACCTAAATAGCCCATGTTTTTGTGAGTTTCCCAGGGCAACCCCTAGACTCATAAGTGAACTTATACAGCGGTATTGCTGAGTTGACTAAAGTTTTCCAAAAGGGTAGGTGCCGTTGGAGACTTCCATTAGAGCAGTATGGCCTTGCGGGTAAAAAATAACAAAAACCCTATCAGCGTTCTCATCGCTCTGGACATGGCCAATAAATGGACCAGACCAAGTATACAAACATCCACCATCTGGTATGGTAATCAGAGTCCTATTTTTAATACATTCAGTAACTTTTTCCAAAAGGATGATAGGGTTATTTAAGGAAGTAAAATAAAGTTGAAATTCCTGTAAAATCAGGGAGAGATTGGATATCAGAACCCCTGTGCTGAAGTTACTTCAGAAATGACTGTCTGTTGATGAGATTCAGCCACCAAATTTGCGAACCATCTACCATTTTTGTCCCCGGCCTCAAATCATTTTAGATTGGGTGAGTGAGGTCTAGTGAAGGGATAGCTTCCTATGGGCATGAGCCAGCTCTGAGAATTTAACCCTGGATGGGGAGGCGACAAAAGGCAAAGCCTGGGCAGCAGCAGTTTCATTTTGTTTAAATCTAACAGTTTGTGCCTCATAATCTTCCTGCACCATTTTAATAGCATTTACATAACGACCACACAGATGAGCCTTGAAAGTATTTCAGACCATCTAAGGGGAGGACACCACTCTCAGCCACCAATTCCTGCACTTTATTGTTCAGCAGCCATTTGGAGTTAAAGCGCCAGCATCCTGGATTTCTCAGACCCCCATATCAATGCTCAGCTCGAGCAGTACATGATCTGAAATGCCAGCGGGAAAGTAATCAGAGCCGTTCTGGTACAGGATGCCAAATCGATCCGAGACCTGGATCTGTGGGTAGAGGAGAAATGGGAGTACTTTTGTCTTGAGGGTGTTTAAATCGCCAAACCTCCATAACGTCGAAGGTCTGGGCCCAATGCACAAGGTCTCTGGAAGAAATCCTTTGAGGATTTGAGAAATCAAGGGCGGGCTCCAGAATGGTGTTGAAGTCCCCAGCCCAAATTGCCCCTGAATAGTGTACAGAATCTCAGGAGAAAAGGAACATACACATTAATGGGAGCTATGCGTACATATTTCACATCTAACAGGATAATAAACCTGCTTCCCAGTTCTGGGGAGACACGGACCACCTTGTATGGAAGAGATTTATTGAGCAGAATGGCAATCCCTCTGGCATAGTTGGAATATGTTTCATGAAAGGCCTGCCAGACCCAAGCTCTACGGAGGGACAAAATTGTGTTGCCCAATAAATGGGTTTCCTGTAGGAAAAGCATGTGCGGTTTGTGCATATTGAGGTACTTAAACATGAGGGCACATTTTAAAAAAAAAATTCCAATTTAACATTTTTATTTTATTTTGAAACAAACAGAAAGCAAAAACAATAATCACAAGGTGCATTCTATATACTTCTTACATCACACAATATCCTTTGTCTGCTATATTGATATACCATAATGTACAATATCCATAAATCTTCATATTCTTAATAACCACCTATCGCCCAGAACTTACTCGTGTTACTTCAAATCAAGAACCTTTGGTTTTTCATGTACACGCAATTGGGCATCTGGTCTCCCTCCCCTCTAGGCCCTGCCTCTTGTCCCCAAGCTGGAGGGGGGCTTTCCGTCCCTATTCTATTCATCCTATCTCATTGCCACTCTCTTTATTTCAACTTTCCCATTTCCAAAGGGGAAACAGACAAAAAAAGAAAGGGGGTTTAAAACCCCGCTCTCTCTCCTTCGTACCCCCCAAGTCCCCCAATAGCATCTGTTCAGTTTACATCTATAAGAGTTCTTCCCCCCTCAGAATATTTAAAGAGATTCCATGCCGACCATGTCTCCAAATAAACCCCCCTTTTCTGCCGGGAGGTCCAGACCAAATCCTCCTTCATATTCAAATGTTCTACTCGTTTAAGCCACATCCCTACTGACAGAGGCTGAGTCTGCTTCCACATTACTGGGATACATGCTCTTGCTGCGTTTAGGAGATTGCAAAGGATCAACTTCCTATACTGTTTAACCCGCAGTATCAGAGTCCTGTAGTAAAAAAAAGTCAGATCCTCCGGCATCTCCTCCTCTCTAAACTTTTGGGCAATTTCCCTGACCTCCTTCCAAAAACTCTGTATTCTGGGACAAGTCCAGAAAATGTGTATTAACGTCCCTCCTTTTCCCCCACACCGCCAACATTTATCTGGAATATCTGGGTAACATCTATTTAGGACGGCCGGGGTACGGTACCACTGCGATAAGATACTAAAGTTAGTCTCCTGCATTCTTATACAGACTGAGGATTCAAACACATTGCGTAGTATCTTATTCTGTTGCTCCTCCGAAAAACGCTATCCAACTCCATCTCCCACCCCCTAAAAAAGGGCAATCGAAAATCTTCAGCGGGTGTATTCAGCAATTCACTAATTTTAGAGAGAGTATGACGCAGTGTACCACTCCCATTACAGTACTCCTCAAACTTTGTTAACATTTGTTCATATCTACTCGGTAAGCTCAAAAATCCAATTGATAGGATGTGGATCCTATTATCTCCTGTATCGTAGGCCATACTCCTGCTTTCACAGAATGGGAGGCTTGAAACAACCCCTGTTCTAGCAGCTTACTAAAGGGTCCCTTCTTAGTCCCGGCCCGAATTGTGGGTTCCCCAGAATGGGGAAAAGGGGTGAGTCTAATGTTGATGTTTTCCCCTTCGCGAATAAACCATATCCCATTCGAAGAGTAGGACCTATCAGGGGATGCGTCTTCATACATTTCGGAAAGTCCTTATAACATCATGCAGCTCGATGGAGTAAACCACATTTTAAATTTATTGTTAAGCCCCTGCACATTCCATAAAACCAAATTAAGTGTCATACTGAACCGAAGAAATGACACAAGGATAAGATTTAGAAGTGACAAACGACTGGAGGAGAATAAAGAAAGTTTAGATCAGCGAGCAAAACCAGTGAGGGCCAGTAGATGGAGCCGCCACACCGCACAACACACTATGCCATAAAACTGTGTACAATATAAAAGTAAAAGAAAAAATTAGCTTAACTCTAAACTGTAAAAACACCGTAGTAACTCCCTACCAAACAGCTATTACCCCAACAGAACTGGCTAGTCAGTTTTAAATCCCAAAACAAGTCAACAGGGTCCTCTTCTATAAACAAAGCAAACTGTATCCTAAAAAAGGTTGTTTGCTTCTGCTGTGAGGGTGTAGAAGAGCAGGACAAGGGGGTCAAACACTCAGTAGAACATAGGCGCCCAAATGAGCACCGGTGATGTAAGGATTCACAAATAACCATGTTCCTGAATATCAGGCCACAGATCAGCAGCAGTGTAAGAACTGGCCCGGCCCAAGCACTGTAACGAAGAGTAAACTATAGCACACATAGGAAATCTATACCCTGACCCCTCCCCTCCCGAGGCACCCCCAGGGGCGGACATGCTCCCACACCCAGTGAGGAGGGAGACCGGACCAATATGTTGATATGTGCAGTGACACTTGAGGGTCAAGGTGTTTCAATTAATGCAGTGTCTGTAACCCACAATTGAAGGAGTTTCAAACTCGGTCCTCTCACAGTCAAAACAGGAAGAAAGAGGAAGGGCTGTGGGCTTACTGCAGGGTAGAAAGCCATGCATCCGCCTCATCCGGGGGTTCAATGAATTGGACATATCCAGAATGTTGAATCTGGAGGTTGCTGGGATAGAACATACTATATTTGATGTTCTTCTCTCAGACGGCAATGGACATCATTGAAGGTCTTCCTTTTCCGCTGCAGCTCCGCCGAGAGAGATGAGTTTCCCCATAAGAAATAATGGAAACTCAGATAATTAGTTCCATAACCACTGCTGGTGTATGCAGTACTGTATGTGACCAGAGGTGCAGGGCGCTGGTGTATGCAGTACTGTATGTGGCCAGAGGTGCAGGGGCGCTGGAGAACTTGGAGACACACAGGAACTGTTGTAACTTCCAGGTGCTCTGACACACGTTACGCACGCCCCCACCCAGCTGGGAGTGTCTCCAAGTGTCTCTGAGTGTCTCCGAGCTCTCCAGGAAGCACTGGGAGCCACCAGCGCCCCTGGACCTCTGGCCACCTACAGTAATATATACACCAGCGGCTTGAGTCCTGCTCGTCTTGCAAGACAGCGCTCGCTTATCAAGTAAGGATTTTTCTTTAAATATAGCTCGTCTTGCAAAACGCTTTTATACCGCGTTACTCACAAACCGAGGTATCACTGTACTTGTATGAAATAGTATCCTGTTCTCTTTATGTTGCTTATTTTATGTGAAATGCCTGGTGTTCCTGTCAGTCCCTCTGCTCTCTTATTAAAAACTGAACCAACACTAAGCAGGAGAGCACACCGTGGTCAGTTCTCTAGCTATGCTGGGAACTCAGTGTACTTTCCTCCAATGATCAGACTTGTCCTGACACCCCCCCGCTGCACAGCCATTCACTGGGAAGCTCAGTGTACGTCTGCTTTTCCTTCCCCCAGCTCTTATGCAGCTGAGAACAGAAGGAATGTGATCAGTTATAAAAAAAAAGGGAAAAAAATATTTATAATGTAAAAATGTTTTGCCTTTCATTTCTATTTTAAACTGAATTAGTTGTTTTACAAGGAGATTGTTTACAATCACTTTAAGTGTTTTTATCTTTAAGGTATGTGCTTGTTGTTTACAGCTAACAAGTGATTGTAAAGAAAAGGAAAAAAATGTATTAAAAAAAAAAAAAACATGTTCTCTTCTCTGCCCCTCCGCTGGCAATCTGGGCCCCTCTTACTTGCCGAGTGCCCCCAAAGCAAGTTAACAATCATCGCCACTCAGGCCTGAGTGGGATTTGCTCACCCAGATAGTCCCCTCTCACGGTTCTAGCAGCTGGTGTGGAGCACGGAACATTCACTTGTAATTTCCTAGGGATACGATCAAGAGACAGCTTCCAAATCTTGAACTTCCCAGCACTTGTAATATCTAAGTCCTTAGGTGCCAATGGGGCACATTACAAGGCTTGTGGCAGATTATGGAGTCTTTCCCTCTGATAGGTAACCAGTAGAGTTGAGCGGGTAGCTGGATATTCGGGTCCGGCGGGTTCGGCCGAACTTCGGAAAAAAGTTCGGATTCGGGACCGAACTTTAACCCGAACCCGGACCCGGACCCCATTGAAGTCAATGGGGACCCGGACTTCTGACGACTAAAAAGGCTCTAAAAAAGTAATGGAAAGGGCTAGAGGGCTGCAAATGGCAGCAAAATGTTGTTAAGAACATGGCAAGTGCTCTGCAAACAAATGTGGATAGGAAATAACTTAAAAGAACATAAAAAAAATTAAAAAATTAAAAAATATGCTGGAGGCCCCCTTTTCAGCAGAAGAGGTACAGGAAGTCATTAAGAACCTCAGAAACTCAACGGCACGATGCCACACATATGGTGGGAATGCCCCAGAATACGCCCTTTCTGGAATAAATTATTTAATTTAATGGATAAGCTAGTGGGAAAATAAAATACTTTGAAATAAAAATGTAGCGGGGTGCTAAATTTAAGGAAAGTGTTTGAGTGGTAAATAGGCTCAAATACCCTAATTCTGTAGGATTCATGGACCATTTTGTCCTCGGGGGACAGTATTGGTGTGCAGTTCCCTGCGGCCTACAGGTGGCGCCTTTTGTGTCCCCTCTTGGCAGTAGTACAGCGGGGCGGGGAACCTGCTGTGCATGCCGGGAGAGCATATAAAAGGGGCAGACCTTTGGCCTGGGGGCTGATGTCCAGTGGGGTCCGCGCCCAGGTGCCTTCGGTCTGGGTGCATGTGTTCCTGTTCCATCTCGGGCACCTTTAGCCCGGGGTGAGGTACTATCCTGGAGTTCTTGCTGCCCTGGGTATGGAGGCCTAGGGGCGGGAGTAAAGCCTGGAGTCCAGAGCCGCCTCGTGTAGGGGACCCTGTTCCAGGGAAGGGAGGATCATTCTGATGGACCGATGCGGGAGTCACGGTGAAGGAATGGTCTGTTGACTCCCTGGAGAGATGTCTTCCCCTTGATATGGGCTAGGTTCGTAGAAGGAGAAGCTCAAGGTCACCTTGACTGTATCAGAGGCCTTATTCAACCGGCCCGTGGCAGGGGCCTTATACACCCTGGTCTGTGGCTGAGACCAAAGTTCTCCAGGCCCGTGGCAGGGGCCTTGTACACCCGGTCTGTGGCAGAGACCAACCTCAATGTCTGTGGCAGAGACCGTGCGCCAAAAACTGTTTGAGAAACCTAAGCAGTGAAGTGAATGTGCTACGTTTGTGCCTGGACCTCCTCCACACCTTAAGCTGTCCTGTTTCTTTGCTCTAACCTTTTCTATCTGAGTACAGTTTATTTTGCCATGAGAGAATAAGAGTTGGAGTTTCAGCTGGTGTGGACATTGACTTTACTGGCAATTAAAGGACTTGCCTCTACCTACAGTAGAGGTGAGAATCATCCTCTGGAGGAGTTTTGACTCCGGCTGTGGACACAGCCCGTCAAGTACACCGCTCAACCTCTTTATATAGGAGGATACGGGCTGGTAGTGCGGTGTGCCTTTCTCCCTCCTGCGAAGAGCCAACAACATAAAGGCAGGTAAGGGGGAAAGGATCTGTGCGCTACAAAAAAATAAAATAAAAATTTTAATCTTGGCCTAGCAGGACGAGGTCCATATGGAGTAGGAGGTTGAGGTGGCGGTGGATGTGGCTGTGTAGGTGGAAGCGGCGGTGGAGGAGGACGAGGTAGCCAACACTGGTTCAAAAATACAACAATGGCTGGGTAAGGCCGGTGATGTGTCGAATTCTGTCCCCTGTCGAATAGTGTCCGCCCTGTACTGCGCTTGCTGAGTATGTAGGACAAGGGAATTTCAAAAATCTCCCAAGACTAACGGCGCCTGCGTGTTGAGTTCAGGTGAAGGCCACACCATCCGTGGTTCAAGCCGAGCCAAGCAAGGCCGCGATCGAAGCGAGCCCGTGAGGGGCCCTGTTACTATGTGCTACCGTATGTCCTCTTGGGTGGTGGGGCTTGAACCTGCACTCACAGCGCAGGCGCCGTTCATCTTCGGAGATTTTGTGAATCTCCTTGTCCTCTGTACTGCGCAAGCGCTGCGCCTGCGCAGTACGGGCCGGGCACAATCCGATGGCCGGACAGTTTTTGTCACAACACCGGTATACATGTCTATTCTGCACAAGGTACGGACAAGTCCTGTGGGATCCATGCCTGGTTCATTTTAATGAACGTGAGCTTGTCCACATTGGCTCTGGACAGGCGGCTGCGCTTGTCTGTGATAACGCCCCCTGCCGTGCTAAATACACGTTCAGATAATACACTGGCTGCAGGGCAGGCCAGCACCTCCAAGGCATAAACGGCAAGCTCAGGCCATGTGCCCAATTTGGAGACCCAGAAGTTAAAGGGGGCAGACCCGTCATCCAGTACGTGTAGGCCTGTGGACACATACTGCTCAACCATGTTGGTGAAATGCTGCCTCCTGCTAAGACGTTCCATCTCAGCTGGTGGTGCTGGTTGTTGTGGCGTGCTGACAAAGCTTTTCCACATTTCGGCCATGCTAACCCTGCCTTCTGAGGTGCTGCCGGTGCCCCGGCTGCGTTGGCGACCTCTTCCTCCTCCTCTGCCTTCGCCTTGTGCTTCCACCGTACGCCCGCTGTCAGGTGGGAATGCCACCAGCAGCGCGTCTACCAGCGTGCGCTTGTACTCGCGTATCTTACGATCCCGCTCCAGTGAGGGAATTAAGGACGGTACGTTGTCCTTGTAACGGGGATCCAGCAGGGTGGCCACCCAGTAATCAGCACCAGTTAAAATGTGGGCAACTCGGCTGTCGTTGCGGAAACACTGCAGCATGTAATCGCTCATGTGTGCCAGGCTGCCCAGAGGCAAAGAAAAGCTGTCCTCTGTGGGAGGTGTATCGTCTGTGTCCTCTGTATCCCCCCAGCCACGCACCAGTCATGGCCACAAGCTGGTCTGAGTGCCACCCTGCTGTGAACATGGCTCCTCCTCCTCCTCCTTCTCCTCCTCCATCTCCTCCTCCACCTCGTCATCCTCCAGAACTGTGCCCTTTCTGCCGGACAATTGTGTACCTGGCGTTTGTTGGTGCAGGAACCCACCCTCGTAGCCACTTGTGAAAGACTGCCCTGAAAGCCTTTGAAATGATCCCGCTTCCTCCTCCTCCTCCTCATCCTCCTGTGCCACATCCTCTTCCATCATCGCACGAAGCGTTTTTTCAAGGAGGCATAGAACTGGGATAGTAACGCTGAGAACGGCGTCATTGGCACTGGCCATGTTGGTGGAGTACTCGAAACAGCGCAACAAGGCACACAGGTCTCGCATGGAGGCCCAGTTATTGGTGGTGAAGTGGTGCTGTTCCGCAGAGCGACTCACGCGTGATTGCTGCAGCTGAAACTCCACTATTGCCTGCTGCTGCTCGCACAGTCTGGCCAGCATGTGCAAGGTGGAGTTCCACCTTGTGGGCACGTCACATATGAGGCGGTGAGCGGGAAGGCCGAAGTTACGCTGCAGCGCTGACAGGCGAGCAGCAGCAGGGTGAGAACGCCGAAAGTGCGCACAGACAGCCCGCACTTTCTGCAGCAGCTCTGGCATATTGGGGTAATTTTTAAGGAACCTCTGGACCACCAAGTTCAGCACATGCGCCAGGCAAGGGATGTGCGTCAAACCGGCTAGACCCAGAGCTGCTACGAGATTTCGCCCATTATCGCACACCACCAGGCCGGGCTTGAGGCTCACTGACAGCAACCACTCATCGGTCTGTTGTTCCATTTCCCTCCACAACTCCTGCGCGGTGTGGGGATTTTCCCCCAAACAGGAAAGTTTTAAAACTGCCTGCTGTCGTTTACCCCTGGCTGTGCTGAAGTTGGTGGTGAAGGTGTTACGCTGAATGGATGAGGAGGCGGTAGAGGATGAGGAAGCGGAGAAGGAGGAGTTAGCAACAGGAGGCAAACTGAAGCGCCCTGCAATCCTCGGTGGTGGAAGGACATGCGCCAAACCGCTATCTGCCTCAGGCCCAGCCGCCACTGCATTTACCCAGTGTGCTGTTAGGGAGATATAACGTCCCTGACCGTGCTTCCTGGTCCACGCATCCGTAGTTAGGTGGACCTTGCCACAGATGGCGTTGCGCAGTGCACACCTGATTTTGTCCCCCACCTGGTTGTGCAGGGAAGGGATGGCTCGCCTGGAAAAGTAGTGGCGGCTGGGCACGACGTACTGCGGGACAGCCAATGCCATCAGGCTTTTAAAACTCTGCGTCTCCACCAGACGGAATGACAGCATTTCAAAGGCCAGGAATTTTGAAATGCTGGCATTCAGGGCCAGGGATCGCGGGTGGCTAGGGGGGTACTTCCTCTTCCGCTCCAATGTTTGGGAGATAGAGAGCTGAACGCTTCCATGGGACATTGTGGAGATGGTTGGTGACCCAGGTGGTAGTGTTGCTGGCAGATCCTCTGTTTGCGGGGTGACAGGTGCCACTGTCACTACAGAGGTGGATGAAGAGGCCGAGACTGCAGCAGAAGAGGAAGCAGGAGGAGCCAGAGACCTTTCTTGGTTTTGAGGTGTCTACTCCACTGCAGCTCGTGCTTTGCACTTAGATGCCTGGTCATGCAGCTTGTGCTCAGGTTGAGAACGTTTATGCCTCGCTTCAGGCTCTGATTGCACAGCGTGCAAACCACTCGTGTCTTGTCATCAACACACTGTGTGAAGAACTGCCACGCTAGGGAAGTCCTTGGACCTGGCTTTGGTGTGCTCGGTCCCTTGCTGCGTTGGGCAGTAGCAGATGTACTGTCTAGGGGACGAATGCTCCGTTTTTGCACCCTGCTCCCTCTTCTGCTGTGCTGGTGGCTCTGTGCGACCACCGCCTCTTCCTCCGAACTACACTGGTCACCTGCATAACGTTGATTCCATGTGGGGTCGAGGACCTCATCGTCCTCCACATCATCTTCCACCCAGTCTTCACCCCTGCCCTCCATGTCTGTCTGCACAATTGCGAAAGCAGCAGCAGTTGGCACCTGTGTTTCATCATCATCCGAGACGTGCTGCGATGGTCCTCCCATGTACCCATCATGAAACATAAGTGGTTGGGCATCGGTGCACTCAATCTCTTCCACTTCTGGGGCAGGGCTAGGTGGATGGCCCTGGGAAACCCTGCTAACAGAGTCATCGAAAAGCAGAAGAGACTGCTGCATGATTTGGGGCTCAGACTGCTTGGCTGATTTGCAAGGGGGTGAGGTGAAAGACTGATGGACATGGGCTTCAGGTGCCAACGCTGATCTTTCATCAGAAGAGTGGGTGGGAGACAATGTGAAGGAACCCGAGGCACTGTCAGCAACCCAATCTACTATCGCCTGTACTTGTCCTGGCCTAAACATTGGTACAGCCTCATTAGGCGCGACAAAATACCGCCGCAGGCTCGGTCGCCTACTCGCACCTGAGGAAGGTGTTTCACTTGTGCGTGTAGCTGGCACAGATCCACCACGTCCTCTCCCTGCAACAGGAGCTCCACCAGCAGCACCACGACTGGGGCCACCACGTCCCTTTGACCTTCCCCTCGTATTTTCCAAATTTAGGATCTTGCCCTAAATGGCGTTTTTTGGAAGACCACAACACACCCACAGTACGTAATGGCTGAAACGCACAGCTACAGAACTGCAGAAAATGCTATTCAAAAAAAAAAAGGTTGTTTTTTTTAGTATAGCACAGTACAAGGAAAATATATAGAAATTGTTTATTTCACACACCTCCAGATGTGTATTTCACACTGCAAAATATTTTCTGTGGCCCTAAATGGCGTTTTTTGCCAGACCACAACACACCCACAGCACGTAACCGCTGAATCGCACAGCTACAGAAAATGCTATTCAAAAAAAAAGGTTTTTTTTTTTAGTATAGCACTGTACAAGAAGAATATATAGAAATTGTTTATTTTACACACCTCCAGATGTGTATTTCACACTGCAAAATATTTTCTGTGGCCCTAAATGGCGTTTTTTGGAAGAGCACAACACACCCACAGTATTTAACCACTGAATCGCACAGCTATAGAAGTGCAGAGAATGCTATTCAAAAAAAATGTTGTTTTTTTAGTATAGCACTGTACAATATATAGAAATTGTTTATTTTACACACCTCCACATGTGTATTTCACACTGCAATTTATTTTCTGTGGCCCTAAATGGCGTTTTTTGGAAGAGCACAACAACCCCAACAGTATATAACCGCTGAATCGCACAGCTGCAGAGGCCAGAGAATGCTATTCAAAAATAATGTTGTTTTTTCACACACCTCCAGATGTGTATTTCACACTGCAAAATATTTTCTGTGGCCCTAAATGGCGTTTTTTGCAAGAGCACAACAACCCCAACAGTATATAACCGCTGAATCGCACAGCTGCAGAGGCCAGAGAATGCTATTCAAAAATAATGTTGTTTTTTCACACACCTCCAGATGTGTATTTCACACTGCAAAATATTTTCTGTGGCCCTAAATGGCGTTTTTTGCAAGAGCACAACAACCCCAACAGTATATAACCGCTGAATCGCACAGCTGCAGAGGCCAGAGAATGCTATTCAAAAATAATGTTGTTTTTTCACACACCTCCAGATGTGTATTTCACACTGCAAAATATTTTCTGTGGCCCTAAATGGCGTTTTTTGGAAGAGCACAACACAACCACAGTATTTAACCACTGAATCGCACAGCTATAGAAGTGCAGAGAATGCTATTCAAAAAAAATGTTGTTTTTTTTAGTATAGCACTGTACAATATATAGAAATTGTTTATTTTACACACCTCCACATGTGTATTTCACACTGCAATTTATTTTCTGTGGCCCTAAATGGCGTTTTTTGGAAGAGCACAACAACCCCAACAGTATATAACCGCTGAATCGCACAGCTGCAGAGGCCAGAGAATGCTATTCAAAAATAATGTTGTTTTTTCACACACCTCCAGATGTGTATTTCACACTGCAAAATATTTTCTGTGGCCCTAAATGGCGTTTTTTGGAAGAGCACAACACACCCACAGTATATAACCGCTGAATCGCACAGCTGCAGAGAATGCTATTCAAAAAAAGTTTTTTTTTTTTTTTTTAGTATAGCATAGTACAAGAAAAATATATAGAAATTGGTTATTTCACACAACTAGAGATATACACTGCAAAATATTTTTTTTGCCCAAAAATAGGTCTTTTTTGCGCACAACAAAGTGCCTTTTTTTTTTTTTGCAACAGCACAATAAAGTGCCTTTTTTTTTTTTGGGGCCCAAAAATTGGTCTTTTTAGCAAAAGCACAATAAAGTGCCTTTTTTTTTTTTTTTTTTCTGCCCGAAATGGGTCTTTTAGCAAGAGCACAATACAGCCACAGTATGGAATAGGTGTATCACTCAACGTAATGCAGTGCTGGTGCACTGAGCTTGCAACACAAACAGATAAACCTATGCAGATCGCTGAGCTATTATATCTCTCAATCTGGACTCCTATCTAAATCTCTCTCCCTGAAAGCACAAACAGGATCCTGCCCCTACACTACACTACACTGTCTCTCTATCTTTTCTATCAGTAGATTGCAGAATCAGGACTAACTCCTATCATATAATTCTCTCCCTCACAGCAACAGCAGCCAGGATCCTTTCCCTACACTGTCTAAAAGCAGAGTGACGATCTGTGCTGTGTGCCTCTTGCTTATATAGAAGCTGGTCACATGCTGGGTCACATGTTGCACTGACCAATCACAGCCATGCCATTAGTAGGCATGGCTATGATGGCTTCTAAGGGCACACCAGCTAATCAAATGGTGATTGGCTAGCCCCTGAAGCATTTCTAACTGCGCCATTAAATTCCCGAATCCGGACCCGAACCCGGACTTTAGCGCAAAATCCGGGTCCGGGTCCGGGGTCGGGAAAACGCCAAAATTCGGTACGGACCCGAACTTTACAGTTCGGGTCCGCTCAACACTAGTAACCAGGCCTCTCCCGAGACAGTGACTTCCTTCACCGATCCCCTTGGATAGGTCCTTCCCTGGTTTGCTCTCCTTCAGAGCGGGTTACCCCTACTTGAGCACCCTGGGACTCCTCTTCTAATGTAGGCCTCAGCTAAAGGTGCTGGGCCTACCTGGAACGATGCAGCCTCGGCTAAAGGTGCCTGGGACTGAACACAGATGCACGCACCCCTGGCCATGAGGGCCACCGAAGGAGGGGTACACGCCTAGGACCAAGGGGTCCTCTGGATCACCTCCGAACACCCCGCCTAATGGCGTCTGCCCCTTAAGTTCCCTCTCCCGGCATGCACAGCGGGTAGACCATGCCCACTAAACGGCCGCCGAAAGAGGACACCCAATAACGCTGCAACGTTACCCGTGGTTCAACCCGAGCCCGGGGCAACAGTGCCACCCACAGGCCACAAGGAACTGCACTGCCAGGCAACATCACCTTAGAGCAGAAGCCAGTTTCAAGAATTCAATATCCTGAACCCAGCTATTAGCTCAGGCTATCCTCTAAATTTAGGCATAGCGACCCCTATTATTGGGGGGTCCGCTACAGGCACATTCTTCTAACTAATCACCAATGTAAAAATGATTCTCTAAATATCAATATAAGAAGCATTCTTTCTATTTACCACTAATTAAAAATGGCCCTCATCCCAGGCTGCATTCTTCCCAGGGACCCTAAAACTGAATTTTCCCCACTTTCTACCAATGTAAGGGGAGAATTCTTCCCACTGATCACCAATGAAAGAAACAGTTTTCCTACTGACCACCAATATTAGGCTTCATGTACACTGGCAGCTCCTGATCACGGCCACGGGAAAACGCAAAACGGTTTGCGTTTTTTTAGGTGATTTTGTCACGGTTTGCGTTTTTCCACAACCCACAGTCAAAACGTTCCTATCCTGAACGTGATTCTTCCGGGTTCAGGAGAGGGAGGTTTAACTTCACCTAAACGCAGAAGCTCCTAAACTCATCTAAAAGGGGGGATTTACTAAAACTGGTACACACAGAATCTGGTGCAGCTGTGCAAAGTAACCAATCAGCTTCTAACTTCAGCTTGTTCAATTAGGCTTTGACAATAAAACCTAGAAGCTTATTGGTTACTATGCACAGCTGCTCCACGCTCTTTGTGCACCAGTTTTAGTAAATCCCCCCCCCCCCATGTGTACATTGACACATAGGCTTTTATGGAGTTGAGTTTAGGAGGTTTGGCAAAAAAAAAAAAAAACACCAAAAGCTCCTAAACTCAAGTTTAGGAGCTGCCAGTGTACATGAAGCCAAAAGCCTCGTACACACGCTCGGACTTCCATCTGACTTTTCCATGTTTTTTTGTCCGATCGGAGTTGGGCGTGAACGCCCATAGCATACACACGCTCGGACTTTTTAGCCAACAAACATGAACGTAGTGATGTTTCCACGTTCTGACGAGCCTTCAAAAGAGAATGCTTCATTTTTCCGGTGTCACGTTTTGGTCTTGTTCTGCTAAGCGCGAGGTAGTGGCGGTTTGGCATCCGCAGATTCGTTCTGTTCCTTTACGTTTGTTTCTTTAATCCTCCGTTCTTTCAGATGTTGCGGAATGCAGAGAGAGAGCGTGCTATCTATAGCCTGGGAGTTGTGGCCATTTCTCATGGCCAGTCCAGGTCAAGGGGTAGGAGGAGGACTATATGGTGCAAAAATTGGTTGCAGCAATGCGACCAATTGTCACATATGACGTTGCTGAGAGAGCTGAGGGAGAATAATCCCAATGATTATGGAAACTATCTCAGGATGTCTGACTCATGCTTCCAGCACCTGTTGTCCTTGCTGTCCCCCTACATTAGGAAGCAGGACACCTGCATGAGGAATGCTATTCCTGAAGAGCAAAGGCTCATAGCCACTCTGCGCTACTTGGCGACAGGGAGAAGTCTCCAAGATCTCAAATTCACAACTGGTATTTCTCCCCAGGCTCTTGGCCATATAATACCGGAGACATGTTGCGCCATAATCCAAGTTCTGCAGAAGGACTATATTCGGGTATGTAATGTGATCTTAATCTCCAATTCTATATACTTGTTTGAATTTATTTTATTCTGTATGTTTTCTACCATGCTTTCCAGTAATGTATTTTGCTCTGAATGTCCTTTATGTAGATGTTAGTTTATTTTCCCTGTCCTCCATGAATATTTGTCAGCACTTACCTCCCCAGCATGCTTTCCTTGGCACATCCACATTTCGTGCATATTCTATTAATGGAAATGTTGGTAGTGGATTACCCTAACCCCCCCCCTAAACGGTGTCACATTATTTTTCTTGTATTTTGTCGCTTTTTTTTGTTTTGGTTGGTCTACACAAAATAGTTTAGAACCCTCCCTCCCTCCCCTCCCCAAAATGCATAATCAACTGATCCAAATAAACTTTTTATGCATTTTTAATAATCCATTCTCCCTATTAATTTGTTACTTTAGAAATGTTTCTTCTTGAATTTTACAAAGCATGTAGTCACTAGCATGTAGTATACTTTTAATTGTTACTCATCACGTTTTTTACTGATCTTTAATGTATTATAATTATGTATATATATCAAATTAGATATAATGGCAATTATTATTTTCACATTGTGCTGTTAATATTTTGGAAACAGAGTGGCTTGTAAAATGTACCTTCATTTGTTCCTCATTTCTCTTTAATGGAAGTGGAGAGGGTTCTTACCTGTCCCCCAAATCCCCCCCCCCCAAATTTCCAAAATGAGCCACCAGAGGGAGTGAGGAAGCATATAATAAGAACTCTGTTTTTTTGTATTACATCCTGCTTAAAATTTGCTATTTTTTTTTTGGGCAACAGAATGTATGTGTGATAACTAATTAGCAATTTCAAGGCTGAAGTCGTACTAATTTTTTTATTTTATTTTATTCTCAGTTTCCTTCAACTCCCCAGCAGTGGCAGGATGTGGCGGCCCAGTTCCAAACCTTCTGGAATTTCCCCAACTGTGGGGGTGCCATTGATGGGAAACATGTGCGCATCATCCCCCCACCCAACTCAGGCTCTTTTTATTTTAATTATAAGGGCTTTTGCAGTATTGTTTTGTTAGCCCTTGTTTCAGCCAATTATGAGTTCCTGTATTTGGATGTGGGGATCAATGGGCGCCATTCAGATGGTGGGGTGATGCTCCACACCACGTTCAATACTCGCCTGCAGAATGGCACTTTGAATTTCCCTCTGCCCAGGACAATATTGAGGGCCTTAATTTTGTTTTTCTGGCTGACGATGCCTTTGCTCTGGGGCCTCATTTAATGAAGCCCTTTTCGATGAGGAACTTGACCCCAGAGGAGCGCATCTACAACTACCGGCTCTCCCGTGCCAGGAGGGTTGTAGAGAATGCGATCGGAATCCTTGCAAACAGGTTCCGTCTTTTTTTAACCGCTATCAATATGGCGGAATATAAAAATAACCATGTAGTCTTGTGTTGCTGCATTCTACATAATTATTTGTGTAGAAATGGCACAAACTATATTGGTACAGTGGCTCAAGATCCAACCTCTGGTGTTATGGCAGCTGAAGAGCCAGTGATGCCAGCTCTGCAAACTGGTGGAGTTGGGCTTTCCTCCCACACTGGCCGAAATGTTAGGGAACAATATAAGGCCTACTTTGTGGGTAGTGGGGCAGTGCCCTGGCAAGAAAATCTTGGTGATAATGTTTAAGAATCCCCTTTTTTTTTTGTTTATTAAACCACAATATCTTTGAAATACTGTTGTATGTGTATATTTTTCAGAATTATTCTTCTAATGTAATTGTTACGTATTTTAGTTTAGTTGCCAAACAAGAATTGTAAAGTATTAGCTTAAAATCTTGCCTTGACATATGTAGTGTATTATGTTGTGCTGTGGCTCTGCTACACCCATTTTAAAGTACACTGTCAATGTAAATACACCAACTTTACAAATATACTGTTCTTATTAATCCTATAAATAAGAAGCCACACATAGGAAATATAAAAAATATTTACTTTCACCACCCAAAAATATTTTGGTTCTGCTTTAACAACAAAACAACCTTTTCTTTTTTAAATTTGGTTTTTGGGGGGTTTTCTTCTCAACTTTGAGGTGGGTAAACATGTATTTTTGAAAGCACAGCAATACACATTCCAAAATCACTACCTAACCAATTTACAAATCTTCTGTTAAAAGGCCATACGAGACATTTCGCATTGGATTCTCAACGTGAGAATATATTGCCTACCTCAGGTGTAAAGAGCTCCTACCTTTATGCCACAAATATAAAAGAGGGCACATTTTTTAATGGCACCTATGACATTAGTAAACAAAGCCCACTGTGTCCACATGTGCTATCTGACAACATGGGATCTGACTGTTTTTGTGTTAATGTCAGCTTGCACATGTGTGCACAGTGTGGTTTTTAAAAAAAACTAAACTTTTGTGAAAAAACAAGTGCACTTGCCACTGCACTTGTATGTAAAAATATTTAAAGCTTATTTTCAAAACACACACTGTTTTTCATAACATTTTAAATCCTCATGGTGGCAAACCGAATTCTCTTTTGAATTCACAAAAATACCCCTTCCTTCCCAGACCAATTTTCAGCTTTCAGTGCTCTCGCACTTTGAATGACAATTATTCAGTCATGCTACACTGTACCCAAATGAAATTTTTATCATTTTGTTCACACAAATAGAGCTTTCTTTTGGTGGTATTTATTCACAATTTCATTTTAAATTTTTTGCGATATAAGCGCAAAAAGAGCGAAATATTTTGAAAAAAAACAAAATTTTCTACTTTCTGTTTTAAAAGAAATCCCAAAAAATCTAATTTCGGTGAAAATTTATTCTGCTACATGTCTTTGGTAAAAAAATCCTGATAAGTGTATGATAATTGGTTTGTGTGATAGTTATAGAGTCTACAAACTAAGCTACGCATTATTGCAAATTGATCAATCCTAATGCACTGATGGCCTATCTCATTTCGTGAGGCCCTAAAATGTCAGGACAGTACAAATACCCCCCAAATGACCCCTTTTTGGAAAGAAGACAGTCAGAGGTATTTAGTAAGAGGCATCGTGAATTTTTTGAAGTTGCAATTTTTTTTCCCACAATGCCTTGGAAAATTAAGAAATATATATATATTTTTTTTTTTCTTCACAAAGTTGTCAATTTAGAAGATCTTTCTAACACATAGTATGTACATAGCAAAAATAACACCCCAAAATACATTCTGCTACTCGTCCTGAGTATGGCGATACCCCTTGTCTGAGACTTTTCCACATCCACGGCCACATACGGAGGCAAAACATCCAAGTAGCACCATCAGGCGCTCTAAAGGCATAAATTACACATTTCATTTCCTGAGTACCTATCACATTTTTGAAGGCCCTGGAGAACCAGGACAATGGAATTACCCACAAAATGACCCCATTTTGGAAAGAAAACAACCCAATGTATATTCTATGAGGCATAATTAGTCTTTTGAAAATGTCATTTCTTTCCAAAAGTTTTTGGAAAGTGTGGAAAAAAAATTAAAACATATATTTTTTTCACAAAGTTGTCAATTTAGAAGATCTTTCTAACGCATAATATGTACATAGCAAAAATAACACCCCAAAATACATTCTGCTACTCGTCCTGAGTATGGCGATACCCCATGTGTGAGACTTTTCCACAGCCTGGCCACATGCAGAGGCCCAAAATGCAAGTAGCACCTTCAGGCTTCTAACACATAGCATGTACACACCAAGAATTACACCCCAAAATACATTCTGCTGAGCAAAAGGTAATAAAAAAAAGGCTCACCTATGGTTTTAGCAGGCAGGAATACCGTTCCAGAGCAGTCAAAGCATTGGTCCAGACAGCCAAAGGAAATGTCCAGGAATTGTCCAGGCAGCAGACAGAGATATAGAAACGTATGAACATGGTCCATGGTTTAGCAGGCAATTCAGGTAACAGGCAGAGGCATGGCCAGTTCAGGTGGCAGGCAGAGGCATGGCCAGTTCAGGTGGCAGGCAGAGGCATGGCCAGTTCAGGTGGCAGGCAAAGGCATGGCCAGTTCAGGTGGCAGGCAAAGGCATGGCCAGTTCAGGTGGCAGCACTATAACATTTAGGCCTTGGTCAGGTAAGACCTAAGGACAGGGGTAGAGGCTTCTTCCCACCCAAATCTCTACGAAGCCTCCGAGTCTCCAGACCCTAATCCGAGAAAACCAAAACCCGGAGAAAAACATTTTCTCCACTCGGAAACTCTTTTCTGGAGCCCCTCAAATATGTGAGACCCCCTGTGCTGTCCTCAAATAATCAGTTTAGGAGGCGGGCAAAAAGCATGGTCATTTAACAGGCCGAGGTCAATTCACGTTGACGGCAGAAACATGGTTGGCAGAGGCATAGTCAAACAGTCCGGGTCATTCACAGAAATGGCAGATGGTAGAAACTGGAAAAAAATGTATCTTTACTTTACTAATAGTTTAGTAAAGTATGATAGCTCTGAAAGCACTTTCCAATACAAAGGCCTGGCTGGGAGGGACATTGGGGACAGTAGTATCGGGTGTCACGACTAATTCCTCTACTTGAACACACACAACACTTTTTTTGCGGTTTGCGACCTGTTTGGGTAAGAGGGAGGATTTCGGAAAAGTGCCTTTCGTGGAGTCTGGCTACTGCATCAGAGCGAATTAGTTGAGGGGCTTGGCCATGGGGATAGAGAAGGGCTTCGATCACGTCTTCTTGGAATTTTAGATAGGTTAGGGAACTTTGGGGGAATTTAGAAAAAATTATATAAGAATTGAACAGGGCTAGTTGCATCAAATAAATGGCAACTTTTTTGTACCAAAACAGTGATTTCCTGGTGGCCAAGTAGGGCTGCATCATCTGGTCGTTCATATCCACCCCCCCCATGTAAAGATTATAGTCATTGTGAGGGGGTTAGCTCGGCAGCGGGTGTGTGTGACCCCCGGGATGGGCTCCCCACACAAAAACAGGCCCAGCAAACGGAGGTTGTGGTTTTCAAAATCAAAAAAAAGTGCGGTTTATTTTCTATTTACAGTGACAAAACACAGCAAAGCCAAAAGAAACATAAACAAAATAAATCCTGGTCAACTTGACCTCTGACTAAACATACAGGTTTCCTAACTAACAACTGGGATCAGCCTAGTGCTGTCCTAGTCCCTAAGTCCCTGGTTTTAAATGTCCAAGCAAATAGCCACACAGGCTTTGTCTCACCGCACAGGGGTTCACTCTCCCTAGACAGTCCACACAGGTCTGGTTCCAGGCATGAGCTAACATCTAATGAAGCTGGGAGTTCTTATAGAGGCCTAAATGAGCTGACAAGCTTCAGCTGGTCTCATCAACTCCCTGTCTGCACGACGCCCAGCACTCTCCCTAGAGGTATGAGTCATCCATGAGCCCACTAGCCTTAGCTGGGCTTATACAACTCTCCACCTAGTTGTATAAGTCGGCGTAAAGCCTGAATCTGGGCGAAATATATCTACCCCCCTGGATGCAACCAGGTGACTTTACCTTCCTGCTGTCACATACCCCCCCCCCTCTTGTTTTAACCTCAGGGTTGGAACACCAGCAATCAGGCATTCATGTACTCGAGACAAAGCATCCACATTCCCCATTTGAACGCCAGGGCGATGCTTTACTGTGAAGTTGAATTCCTGGAGGGCCAGGAACCACCTATTCACTCTTCTATTTGTTTCCTTGTTTTGAGCCATCCACTTTAACGGAGCGTGATCCGTAACCATGTCAAAGTGCCTACCTAGCAGGTAGTACCGAAGGGAATCTAGAGCCCACTTCACCGCTAAACACTCCTTTTCAACGGTGGCGTAATTTACCTCATGGGACTTCAACTTCCTGCTGAGGTAAATGACTGGGTGCTCTTCCCCGTTCCAGACCTGGGACAATACTGCTCCTAACCCCACATCTGACGCATCACTTTGTACGACAAAGTCTTTAGAGAAGTCGGGTGAGTACAACACTGGCTGGCTACATAAGGCTTGTTTCAAGAATTGGAATGCTGCCTCAGCCTCGGGGGTCCATTTAATCATGACCGACCCTTTCCCCTTCGTTAGGTTGGTTAGGGGCACAGCCTTAGAAGCAAAGTGGGGAATGAATCGCCGATAATACCCAGCGATTCCCAGAAAGGCTCGTACCTGCTTCTTGCTGTTGGGACGTGGCCAACTCTGGATGGCCTCGACTTTGTTGAGTTGGGGTTTTATTACTCCCCTCCCAATGGTGTACCCAAGATATTTGGCCTCCTCCTGCCCAATGGTACACTTCTTGGGGTTAGCCGTAAACCCCGCTTCCCGAACAGAGTCCAGGACTGCTTGCACTTTTGGCAGATGTGAGGCCCAATCTGTGCTATGGACAATTACGTCATCCAGGTAAGCCGCAGCATACTTCCGATGGGGCCTCAGCATCTGGTCCATTTTCCGCTGGAATGTGGCCGGCGCATTCTGTAACCCGAACGGCATTCTTTTATATTGGAACGCCCCGTCTGGGGTTACAAATGCGGTTTTCTCTTTGGCCAATTTGGCCAGGGGGATTTGCCAATACCCTTTTGTGAGGTCAAGAGTCGTCATGTATCGGGCTGTTCCCAGCCGGTCGATCAACTCATCTATACGTGGCATGGGGTAGGTGTCAAATTTTGTAACTTTGTTCAACTGACGAAAATCGTTACAAAATCGCCAGCTCCCATCCGGTTTAGGCACCAACACAATGGGACTAGACCAATCACTTTGGGACTCCTCTATCACCCCTAAGTTCAGCATTTTCTGTACTTCCTCCCGTATTGCCTCCCGTCGGGCCTCTGGGATCCGATAGGGTTTTAACTTCACCCTTTCACCGGGCGGGGTAATGATGTCATGCTCTACCCCAGATGTTTGTCCCGGCAGCTCAGAGAATACCTCCTTGTTGCGAAGCACAAACTCCTTAACCTCCTGTTGTTGGGGTTGTGACAAGGTGGCTGCTATTCCAACCTCAGGAATCACGCAACCAGTTTGAGCTGGTGACCAAGTGTCTGCGACTAGGGACTCTCTATCCCTCCAGGCTTTCAACAGATTAACGTGATAGATCTGTTCGGGCTTTCGCCTTCCTGGTTGTCTGACCTTGTAATTCACTTCGCTCACTTTTTCCATTATCTCGTAGGGGCCTTGCCATTTGGCAAGGAATTTACTTTCAACCGTAGGGACAAGTACCAGTATCCTATCCCCCGGGGAAAAGGTACGGGTCTTGGCTCCACGGTTGTACACTCTCTGCTGTGCTAACTGCGCTTGGGCCAAATGTTCCTTCACGATGGGCATTACCTGTGCAATTCGGTCTTGCATCAGGGCGACATGCTCAATCACACTCCTGTGGGGAGAACTCTCACTTTCCCAAGTTTCCTTGGCAATATCCAACAGCCCTCTTGGGTGTCTCCCATACAGTAACTCAAAGGGGGAGAATCCCGTAGAGGATTGGGGCACCTCCCTAATAGCAAACATCAGATAAGGAAGTAGACAGTCCCAATCCTTTCCATCTCTATCCACCACTTTCTTCAACATTTGTTTTAGGGTTTTGTTGAATCTTTCAACCAGCCCATCGGTTTGGGGGTGATACACAGATGTACGTAATTGCGTCACTTTGAACAATTTACACAGCTCCTTCATAACCCGGGACATAAAGGGTGTACCTTGGTCCGTAAGCAGTTCTTTACAAATACCCACCCGGCTAAACACAAGAGATAGCTCTTTGGCTATGGTTTTGGCCGAGGTATTTCGGAGAGGGATCGCTTCTGGATAACGGGTGGCATAGTCCATTATAACTAATATGTACTGGTGCCCCCTAGCGGACTTGATTATAGGACCTACCAAATCCATGGCGATCCTCTCAAACGGGACCTCAATGATGGGTAGAGGGACCAGCGGGCTACGGAAATGTGTCATCGGGGCCGACCTCTGACACACAGGGCAGGAGGAACAATAATTTTCTATGTCCTTCATCACCCCCGGCCAATAGAATCTCTGTAACACCCTCTCTCGGGTTTTCTCTGTCCCCAGATGACCTCCAAGAATGTGCCCATGGGCCAACTCCAACACCAACTTCCTGTAAGGTTTGGGCACCACAAGTTGCTCAACGGTTTCTTCTGCCCTTTTTGCCACCCGATACAGTAGGTCCTTCTCTACGCTGAAGTATGGGTAAGTGCAGGTATTATCTGGGTTCACTACCTCGCCATCTATTTTCACTACGTTTTCCCGTGCCTTTATTAGGGCGGGGTCTTTCAACTGTTCTGTGGCAAAGTTTTCCCTGTGAACCTCAAGATCAGAAAACTCCACAGACGGTAGGTTTTCGTCTGAGGAGGTGGGCTCCTCTCCAGTTTCTTGAGTCTCCCCTGCCAATACTGATAAGGGAAATTCCGGAGAGTCCTCACCACTCTCAGGGGAGTTCTGGCTATCACATTCCTGGTACATAGGGGCACCAGTGGGGGGCTCAGGATCATCCCACAGTTCCCAGAACTTCGGAAAATCCCTTCCCACAATGGCGTCATGCGGTAACTGAGATACTAAGCCCACTGGATGAGAGAGGGTACCTTTGGGGGTCTCGAAACACACTGTAGTCACTGGATACTCTCGGGTGTCCCCATGCACACAAATAACAGCTACCTTGCTATTCCCAGAGACCTCTGTTTTAACTAACTCAGCCTTTATCAGGGTCACAAGGCTACCTGAATCCAGCAATACCACAACATTTCTACCATTAACACACATTTTGCATAAATGTTTCTCAGTTCCTCGAATGGCAGTGCATGCGACTGTCGCACACAGCGACTGACGTCTGCCCGTCAGAAAGTCACACTGCATGGGTTCCTCCACAACCGGGCAATTGGCTGCAATATGTCCCGCTTGCCGGCAGCGGTAGCAAACGATCCTTCTTGCCGCCTCTTGAGCCGCTGATTTCCCAGGCTGTTCTCGCCAAACTTGGGGTAGAGCTCCCACCCTCTCACTCTCTCCACCCTCACCCCTTGGAATCCTCTTATCCGCCCCTGGGGATGGTCTGGTCTTAGGGTGGAAAGTCCGAGTGTCTCTGGAAGAGGCCGTCAGGTTCTCTGTAGCCAAGTATTTCTCCACACGATCCACAAGACCATCGGCCGTCTCTGGGTCTCCATGGCTTACCCACTTTTGGATGGCAGTAGGAAGAGCTCTCAAAAACCGATCCATTACAACACGTTCCACAATCTTTGGTGCGGACAAAGTCTCTGGCTGTAGCCACTTTCTGCTCAGGTGAATGAGATCATACATTTGAGACCTGGGGGGTTTTCCAAGCTGGAAAGTCCAGTTATGCACACGCTGAGCCCGGACAGCCTGGGTGACACCCAGCCTTGCCAATATTTCAGCTTTTAGCATCACATAGTCTTTTGCTTGGTCAGGCTCTAGGTCATAGTAAGCCTTCTGCGATTCACCAGTTAACAGAGGAGCCACCAGTCCAGCCCACTGCTCCTCAGGCCACTTTTCTCTTTCAGCGGTCCTTTCAAATGTGGTCAAAAATACCTCTGGATCATCCTCTCCAGTCATTTTTGTCAATAAACGACTCACCCCAAAGGACGCGGTATTAGTGGGACGGCTTTCCTCACTGGTCTGCGGACGTTGCTGCATTAGTGCTTCCATTTGTTGTAGTCTCTGCTCTTGCTTCTGTAACAGGTCTATGAAGCGGGCCTCAGATTGCTGCTGGGCTTGTTGCTGAGCTTCCAGACTCTGTTGGTGAGCTTGCTGCTGGGCTGCAAGGCTCTGTTGATGAGCTTGCTGCTGGGCTGCGAAGTTCTGTTGTTGAGCTGCAAGGCTCTGTTGATGAGCTGCAAGGCTCTTTTGCAAACCTGCATTTGTCTGCTGTTGATTGGCATTTGCTAGAGCCAGCTGCTTCAGTATCTCCTCCATGCTGGCTTAAAAAAAACTGCCACTGGTTCTCCACCAACTGTGAGGGGGTTAGCTCGGCAGCGGGTGTGTGTGACCCCCGGGATGGGCTCCCCACACAAAAACAGGCCCAGCAAACGGAGGTTGTGGTTTTCAAAATCAAAAAAAAGGTGCGGTTTATTTTCTATTTACAGTGACAAAACACAGCAAAGCCAAAAGAAACATAAACAAAATAAATCCTGGTCAACTTGACCTCTGACTAAACATACAGGTTTCCTAACTAACAACTGGGATCAGCCTAGTGCTGTCCTAGTCCCTAAGTCCCTGGTTTTAAATGTCCAAGCAAATAGCCACACAGGCTTTGTCTCACCGCACAGGGGTTCACTCTCCCTAGACAGTCCACACAGGTCTGGTTCCAGGCATGAGCTAACATCTAATGAAGCTGGGAGTTCTTATAGAGGCCTAAATGAGCTGACAAGCTTCAGCTGGTCTCATCAACTCCCTGTCTGCACGACGCCCAGCACTCTCCCTAGAGGTATGAGTCATCCATGAGCCCACTAGCCTTAGCTGGGCTTATACAACTCTCCACCTAGTTGTATAAGTCGGCGTAAAGCCTGAATCTGGGCGAAATATATCTACCCCCCTGGATGCAACCAGGTGACTTTACCTTCCTGCTGTCACATCATGCACACATTTTGGCTTCTGGACGGGGCCTCTTCTTCTCTGCAGTGCCACCAAGGAGTCATCATGCATTGTGGAAAGGATGTAGACATCTTTTTTTATCTCTCCACTTCAATGCTAGGACCTCTTCAGTCCGCATACTGGCCATTTCCCCCTGTTTCAATTTCTTGGCAACCAATCTCTGTGGGAAGCCTTTACGGTTGGTCCATGCTGTCCCACAGGCCACAGTTTTCTTTTGGTACAGATGGCGAAAAAGTGGGAGACTTGTATAGAAATTGTCTACGTATAGATGGTAACCTTTCCCAAGTAATGGTTCAATCAGCTGCCAGACAATTTTGCCACTTGTTCCCATGTAGGTAGGGCATCCAGGGGGGTTTAGCTGTCTGTCTTTTCCCTCATAAATTATAAAATCATATGTGTAACCCGTGGCCCTGTCACATGCCTTATAAAATTTTACCCCACGTCTGGCTCTTTTACTGGGGAGGTATTGCTTTATTCCAAGTCTTCCTGTGAAGTGTACTAATGATTCATCTACACATATATTTTACATCAGGGGTAAACATCTGCTTGAAGCTGGCGCAAAAAAAATTGATTAGGGGCCGAATCGCATTGGGCATTGTCGTTGAAGTGTAGAAACCTCATTATCATATCGTAACGGGTTCTTTTCATAAAAGATGAATAGATTGGCATGTGGTAGATAGGTCGGGTAGACCAGTAGGAATGGAGTTCATTTTTTTTTTGTCAGCCCCATGTTGAGGGTTAGGCCAAGGAAAATTTTAAATTCTTCCACGGTGAGGGGTTTCCAAACAAAAGGACGGGCATAGGAAGAATTTGGATTGTTGGCAATATGTTGACTGGCATATAGATTACACTGCTCCACAATGTAGGTTAAAATATCATCAGTAAAAAATAAGTCAAAATAATAAATCGGGGTAGTATTTTCTGACTGTATCTGAGGGCCTGGCTGGGCTGTAAAAGGGGGAATGACAGGTTCTACTGACGTATCGGGCAGCCATGTTGGATACAGTAGAAGATCAGGAAGGCTAGTATGGGCCCTGCCTCGTTGTTGATGGGACGCCCCGTTGCTAGCATTTGGCCTATCCTCTAGGGAAGTTGCAGAACTGCTGGTGGATGCCTGCCTATCCTGGCGTGCTGCGCTGCTGGTGGATGCCTGCCTATCCTGGTGTCCTGCGCTGCTGGTGGATGCCTGCTGGTGGATGTCCTGGAGTGCTGTGCTGCTGGTGGATGTCTGCGCCTGCTCATAACTCCTGATCTCACTTGTTAGGATTCTATTTCAGAGCCACTACTTTCCTCTGGATAATATTCACTATCCGAATCTGACAGAGAGAGTTACCCGCTACTCTCGTCCGACATATCCTGGAGCATCTGGAGAGCCTCCTCGCTGCTATAGAATCGTTTAGCCATGTGGGCAGATGTGACAGATGTTGGCGGGCAGCTGTTGGCGGTCAGATATTGGCGGGCAGATGTGCCAGCTGTTGGCGGGCAGCTGTTGGCAGGCAGCTGTGGCAGATGTTGGCGGGCAGCTGTGGCAGCTGTTGGCGAGCAGATGTGGCAGCTGTTGGCGGGCAGATGTGGCAGCTGTTGGCGGGCAGATGTGGCAGCTGTTGGCGGGCAGATGTTGGGGGTCAGATGTGCCAGATGTTGGCAGGGCAGATGTTGGCGGGCAGATGTTCCAGCTGTTGGCGGTCAGATGCTGGCAGTCAGATGTTGGCGGGCAGCTGTTGGCGGTCAGATGTTGGTGGGCAGATGTGCCAGCTGTTGGCGGGCAGCTGTTGGCGGGCAGATGTGGCAGCTGTTGGCGGGCAGATGTGCCAGCTGTTGGCGGGCAGATGTGCCAGCTGTTGGCGGGCAGATGTGGCAGATGTGGCAGCTGTTGGCGGGCAGATGTTTACTGCCAGATGTTGGGGTTCAGATGTGCCAGATGTTGGCAGGGCAGATGTTGGCGGGCAGATGTGGCAGCTGTTGGCGGGCAGTTGTGGCAGCTGTTGGCGGGCAGATGTTTACTGCCAGATGTTGAGGGTCAGATGTGCCAGATGTTGGCAGGGCAAATGTTGGCGGGCAGATGTGCCAGCTGTTGGCGGGCAGATGCTGGCAGCTGTTGGCGGGCAGATGTACCAGATGTTGGAGGGCAGCTGTTGGCGGTGAGATGTTGGCGGGCAGATGTGCCAGATGTTGGCGGGCAGATGTGTCAGATGTTGGCGGGCAGATGTGTCAGATGTTGGCGGGCAGATGTTTACTGGTATGACTGGTGTTTTCACTGTTTTGGGGACACTGTGTTTTGGGGACACTAGCTGGGTGATCAGTGGGTAAACAGCAGACAAACAGCTAAAAACTCACTGATCTCCCGGCTGCAGCACAGATTGTCTCTTCCTCTCCTCACTGATAGGCTCTGTGTGAGGACAGGAAGAGATGAGAGCAGTTACAACTGCTCTGTGTTTACATTACATGACGGCTGCCAATCACATGGACCTCCTGACGTGCACACCTTTTCGGTCTCTGGGGTGCACAGGCAGATCGGGATCGCGCCGATGCACGGGCATGTGGCGGCGCGATCCCCTCACAAATGCCAGCCCCCACCTCTTTGTTTACATCATGATGGCTGTGATTAGACACAGCCATCGTGCCGATCAGGAGGGCAAATCACAGTGCCCTCCTGCTGTTTCGAGATGCGGCGTGTCCGAGGGACGCGCGCATCGGGATCGCGCGCGTGCGCCCCCCTGCGATCCCGCTCCTTCTGAGGGACGTTCGGGAACGTCCACTCAGAAGGAGAGAGCACCCACCCGGCCGTATATGTAAAGTGGCCGGGTGGGAAGTGGTTAAAAAGTTTACTTTGTGAACAGTGTTTGCCAACTCTCCTTCTCCAGGTGCATTTTGTCTTATTATTTTAGCTCTTTGTAACTATAGTCACTCTATTTTTGGTTGCATTTTTTGGAAATACCCCAAGATGTTGTGTATAGTGACTACACTTAAATCTTAAAGGAGGTGGGCAAGCACCTAGAGAAGGCGGGTGGAGAAACACTGACCTACAAACCTGAACCCTATTATTTTTGTGTTTTGGAATGTTTTAAAAATGTCACATTTTTAAACACTAAATATCTTCCTTTATCTTAGTGCAGTCCTCCTTCACTTACCTCATCCTTAGCTTTTTTTTTACAAATATGTCCTTATTTCTTCCTACTAATCCTCAGTTGGTGGTCTGTGTGTAAATCCACACAGTATTGCGAGGCTTTCTCCCTGGTGTGGAGTGTCGGCCTTGCCCCCTTCCTTGGACTACAGGAGAGTCAGGAGGACCAACAAAACACAGGTCCTTTTGAAATCTACTACGTAGAGTGCGTCCTGACTCTCCAGTAGTCCAAGGGAGGGTGCGAGCCTGACACTCCACACCAGAGAGCAAGGCCCGCATTCCAGTGTTGATTCCAGACAGAAGAACAGTAAATGCTGATTATTATAGGACAAATTAATGACATTTCAACTTAAATTTTAAGGATGAGGTCAGTGAAGGAGGGCTGCAGTAAGGTACAGTTAGATTTTTACAACAATAAAAATTTAAATTTTCAAGCCCTTTAACCACTTAAGCCCCGGACCATTTGGTAGCTAAAGGACCAGAGGTGAATTCAGAATTTTGCACTGCGCTGCTTTAACTGTAAATTGTGCGGACATGCAATGTTGTACCCAAACGAAATTTGCGTCCTTTTCTTCCCACAAATAGAGCTTTCTTTTAATGGTATTTGATTGCCTCTGCGATTTTTATTTTTTGCGATATAAACGGAAAAAGACCGAAAATTTTGAAAAAAAATGATATTTTCTACTTTTTGTTATAAGAAAAATCGAATAAACTCAATTTTAGTCATACATTTAGGCCAAAATGTATTCAGCCACATGTCTTTAGTAAAAAAAATGTCAATAAGCGTATATTTATCGATTTGCACAAAAGTTATAGCGTTTACAAACTAGGGTACATTTTATGGAATTTACACAGCTTTAAATTTATGACTGCCTATCTCATTTCTTGAGGTGCTAAAATGGCAGGGCAGTACAAAACCCTCCCAAATGACCCCATTTTAGAAAGTAGACACCCCAAGGAAATTGCTGAGAGGCATGTTGAGCCCATTGAATATT
This sequence comes from Rana muscosa, assembly GCA_029206835.1. Taxonomy (NCBI): domain Eukaryota; kingdom Metazoa; phylum Chordata; class Amphibia; order Anura; family Ranidae; genus Rana; species Rana muscosa. The sequence goes on from CM055122.1 coordinate 1,247,369,773, forward strand.
TTTTTTTTGTCCCAAGTGATTGAATAATGACAAAAAAAAAAATTACAAAAAGTTGTCACTAAATGATATATTGCTCACACATGCCATGGTTATATGTGGAATTGCACCCCAAAATACATTCTGCTGCTTCTCCTGAGTACGGGGATACCACATGTGTGGGACTTTTTAGGAGCCTAGCCGCGTACGGGACCCCGAAAACCAATCACCGCCTTCAGGATTTCTAGGCACAAATTTTTGATTTGACTCCTCACTACCTATCACAGTTTCGAAGGCCATAAAATGCCAAAATAGCACAAAACCCCCCCAAATGACCCTATTTTGGAAAGTAGACACCCCAAGCTGTTTGCTGAGAGGCATGGTGAGTATTTTACAGCTCTCATTTGTTTTTGAAAATGAAGAAAGAACATTTTTTTTTTTTTTCTTTTTTTTTTTCAATTTTCAAAACTTTGTGACAAAAAGCGAGATCTGCAAAATACTCACAATACCTCTCAGCAAATAGCTTGGGGTGTCTACTTTCCAAAATGGGGTCATTTGGGGGGGTTTTGTGCTATTTTGGCATTTTATGGCCTTCGAAACTGTGATAGGCAGTGAGAAGTGAAATCAAAAATTTACACCCTTTAGAAAGCCTGAAGGCGGTGATTGGTTTTTGGGGTCCCGTACGCGGCTAGGCTCCCAAAAAGTCTCACACATGTGCTATCCCCGTACTCAGGAGAAGCAACAGAATGTATTTTGGGGTGTAATTCCACATATGCCCATGGCATGTTTGAGCAATATATCATTTAGTGACAACTTTGTGCAAAAAAAAAAAAAAATTGTCTTTTTTCCGCAACTTGTGTCAACATATAAAATATTCCATGGACTCGATATGCCTCTCAGTATATAGCTTGGGGTGTCTACTTTCCAAAATGGCGTCATTTGGGGGGGTTTTGAACTGTTCTGGCATTTTATACACAACATTAGGAAGCTTACATCCACTCTTCTAACCACTTGAAGACAAAGCCCTTTTTGACACTTTTTGTTTACATGAAAACATATTTTTTTTTGCAAGAAAATTATGTTGAACCCCCAAACATTATATATATTTTTAAAGCAAAGGCCCTACAGAATAAAATGGTGGGTGTTGCATTTTTTTTTCTACACAGTATTTGCGCAGCGATTTTTCAAACGCATTTTTTGGGGAAAAAATACACTTTTTTTAATTTTAATGCACTAAAACACACTATATTGCCCAAATGTTTGATGAAATAAAAAAGATGATCTTAGGCCGAGTACATAGATACCAAACACGACATGCTTTAAAATTTTGCACAAACGCGCATTGGCGACAAACTACATACATTTTTAAAAGCCTTTAAAAGCCTTTACAGGTTACCCCGTTAGATTTACAGAGGAGGTCTACTGCTAAAATTACTGCCCTCGATCTGACCTTCACGGTGATACCTCACATGCATGGTGCAATTGCTGTTTACATATGATGCCAGACCGACGCTTGCGTTCGCCATTGGGCAAGAGCAGGGCAGGACAGGGGTGCTTTTTTTTTAATTATTATTATTAATTTTGCTTTTTTATTTTATTTTTAAACTGTTGCTTCCATATATATTTTTTTTTTTATCATTTTTATTGTTATCTCAGGGAATGTAAATATCCCCTATGATAGCTATAGGTAATGACAGGTACTCTTTTTGGAAAAAACTGGGGTCTATTGAACCCTAGATCTTTCCTCTGCCCTCAAAGCATCTGACCACACCAAGATCGGTGTGATAAAATGCTTTCCCAATTTCCCAATGGCGCTTTTTATATCCGGGGGTGTCATTCCCTCCCACTGCTTGTAAAAGCAGTCCAGAGGCTAATTAGCCACTAGGATTGCTTTTACATGAAAGCCGGCCGCTGGCTGAAAAGAATGATACCAAGATGATACCTAAACCCACAGGCATCATTCTGGTATAAACATTCAAAGTCCAGCAACATACCAGTACGTTGCTGGTCCTTGTTGGACATGTATTGTAATCTTTTTTTTCATGCAGCCTGTTGTCTGAACGAAAAAAAAAGATTGATCGGTGGGTATGCCCACCATTAGAATACCGCCCTTCATCCACCCACTTCTAATGATGGGCATACATGCACCATTTATATATGCCGAAGCATGGGGGCATCTTCCCGCAAAAGTTATGCCGCGTACACATGGTCAGACTTTTCCACGGGCAAGCCTCCGTCGGAATTTCGACTGTATGTACGCGGCATTAGGAGCAAAATCGCTCCTCCGCCCCTGCTGCCCCAATGCTTCGGCATATTTTTTTTTTTTTAACTGTGGTGGCGAAATCACCTCCTACAGCACTGGAGTCGCAGGGATCAGGCCTGTCTCTGCGAACGCTGCAGTTAGGTGTGTTGTGTTTTGCAAGTGACAGTGATCGATCGATACTGCACTTGGGTGGCCTGGGCTGGACGGAGGGGCAAAACGCAGGTGCTAGCAGGTATCTGGGCTGATTCCGCTAACACTGCGTTTTTGGGAACCCTAAACTGCTGGGGACGCTAGTATAGATCTGATCAGATCAGATATTGATCTGTTCAGATACTATACCACTAAGGGGGGTGTATGCTTCACGCGTGGGTGTTAGCGTTACTGGCACTAACCTGACGCTGCCTGGGGTGTGACGCAGACCCTCTCTGACGCTAAAACCTAATTGATATCACCCGCCGGGCGATCAGGGGGTTAAACCTTTATTGGGTTATATACGGCAGGTGCCCTGACACTATAAAAAGCAAACTAACTAACCAGCGTCACCCGTAACACTTATATGGTGATTACTGGTGAAAGGGTTAACTAGGGGCAATTAGGGGGTTAAAACCTTTATTAGGTAATATATGGGGGTACCTGACGCTATATAAAAACCTGACGGCGAACCTAAAAAAAAATTACTAGCTACCGATCTGCATCACCGACACTAAGACAACGATCATAAAAACGATCGCTTAGCGACAGTGGTGATAGGGGGTGAAAGGGTTACCTGGGGGGCGATCAGGGGGTTAAACCTTTATTAGATAATATATGGGGGTACCTGACGCTATAAAAACCTGCGGCGAACCTAAAAAAAATACTGGCTACCGATCTGCATCACCGACGCTAAGACAGCGATCAGAAAAATGATCGCTTAGCGACAGTGGTGATAGGGGGTGAAAGGGTTACCTGGGGGGCGATCAAGGGGGTTAAACTTTTATTAGGTAATATATTGGGGTACCTGACGCTATAAAAACCTGCGGCGAACCTAAAAAAAATTACTGGCTACCGATCTGCATCACCGACGCTAAGACAGCGATCAGAAAAATTATCGCTTAGTGACAGTGGTGATAGGGGGTGAAAGGGTTACCTGGGGGCGATCAAGGGGGTTAAACCTTTATTAGGTAATATATGGGGGTACCCGACGCTATAAAAACCTGCGGCGAACCTAAAAAAAATTACTGCCTACCGATCAGCATCACCGACGCTAAGACATCGATCAGAAAAATGATCGCTTAGTGACGGCGGTGCTAGGGGGTGAAAGGGTTACCTGGGGGGTGATCAAGGGGGTTAAACCTTTATTAGGTAATATATGGGGGTACCCGACGCTATAAAAACCCGCGGCGAACCTAAAAAAAAATTACTGGCTACCGATCAGCATCGCCGACGCTAAAACATCGATCAGAAAAATTATCGCTTAGTGACCGTGGTGATAGGGGGTGAAAGGGTTACCTGGGGGGCGATCAAGGGGGTTAAACCTTTATTAGGTAATATATGGGGGTACCCGACGCTATAAAAACCTGCGGCGAACCTAAAAAAAATTACTGGCTACCGATCAGCATCACCGACGCTAAGACATCGATCAGAAAAATGATCGCTTAGCGACGGCGGTACTAGGGGGTGAAAGGGTTATCTGGGGGGTGATCAGGGGGTTAAACCTTTATTAGGGGGGGTTAGGGGGCTACACTGGACCTAAAACTAAATGTACTGACACTTTTACAGTCACAAATGTCACTGATTGCAGTGATCACTAAATAAATGGTCACTGCAATCAGTGACACTGTGACTGGGGGCTGGGGGGTGATCTGGGGGGTGATCTGGGGGGGTCTGGGGGGGCGATTTATGTACCTATGTGTCCTGGTGTCAGTGTAGTGTTGTGTGCACTAACCTGCATCTTCTCCTGTACGGCGCTCGGTATATGTGAGCGCCGCAGGAGAGATGACATCACTTCCTCCAGCCTGTGTAAACAAGCACACAGGCAGGGGAAGCTCTCATTCGCCGGGAGCGATCGAGAGGGGCTGGCCGGAATCGAACGGCCGTCCCCTCATGCCGGATCGCTCCCGAAGGTAAAACGACCGCTCACTGTAAAGAAGGGGGGTCCGATCGGACCCCCCAACAATACAAAGGCAATCACGTACATATACGTGATTCTGCCTGTCGGTGCCATTCTGCCAACGTATATTTACAGTGGGCGGTCGTTAAGTGGTTAAGTGAATTGTCATGCGATTCCACATGACAATTCACATTAAAAGACACAGCATATGGCATTGTTCTTTGCTACTCCTAAATCCCATCAATTACATGGAACTATTGTTCTTTAAACATTTCAAGAATCATAGTATGTGCTTAAAAGTATAGTCCAAAAAGTATCCAAAAACTAAAGAACTTTGCTAACAGGTCGACATAATCCTGCATACGCCTCTGAACACCAGTGGCAGCCTCCTTTATTTGTTCAAGTTCAGTCATTGCCTGCAGAATATCAGCAGTGATCCGACCAATTGTGCATCTTGGTAGTTCGTGGCCTTCGAAAAATAGAAAACATACAAATGGGAATCAAGGACAAGTGGCTGTGGCCCTACAAAAGTGAATTATGTAAAAATTATTAACCCTGCCAATTGTGGCAAATACTTCCCTCGAATAAAATTAGGATTAACAAACCTGCTTGCTCTTCAGACACCTACACTACTAGGAATGTACACACTGTAGCTACTATAGAATCTTGTCCCTGGTGCCTGTGTCTCCCAAAATTGTTTACCTAGGAACATTGCCATCTCATTGCACCTCCTGTCTCCTTCTACATGAAAATGTTCAATGCACTACCTAGTTTGCCTCTGTGTTTGGCTTTTGCTTTTTATCTAATTTAACCAATCCCTAGACATGTCTATACCAGTTATGTTGCGTCAATATATGGCGACGTCTAAACACCCCAACTCTGTCTTGTAACGCCACTGAAAGACAATACACAGATTCATGCCTTGCATGAATCTGTGTCTTGTTGCCCCCTCGAAACAATCTTCTGATGGCTGGGCTACTGTTGAGTACAGGACATCTTAATTTATAATAGCAGTGGTTGTGTTTTGGAAGTGTCTATCAGAGCAAGTGGCTCTGATAGGCTTTCCTGTTGAAAAGACATCACACTGTAATTTTATAATAAATAGTAGACAAGGTATCACACAGGGAGGCGGATCTATACTGCGGGAGGGGGGTCTGTAGTTAGTTGAGGGGGGTCTGTACTGAGGGGGACTATAGTTGTTGGGGGGTGACACCATTTTGGGAGGCAACGCGGGACACCAACCCTAGTGACGCCACTGACCAGTAACATCATTGGCTCAAGCAACATCGAGGGCGTGAGAAGACATCTAGTACTGAAGGAGAGCGATTGAGCCAAGGCTGGTAAATGCATGGCTGGGTGTAAACTGGCTTGATGTTTAGCCTAAATTGGTGCATTTTTACTACACAAACTGTTGCCCTTTGCCCAGAGTGGGTGCGTTTAATGGGCACAGTGGCCTAACTTTGTGCATTTTGGTGCCACTTTGTTAGCGGCCCCCAAAAGATAACAAGTTAAATTCACTAAATAACACTGTCTACACATTTAAAGACAATGGGGTTGTTTTAATAAAGGGAAATCCACTCTGCACTCCAAGTGCTATTAAAAATGCACTTGTAACTACAGTCACTGTAGATCGCTGTAGTTCTGATGCCGCGTACACACGATCATTTTTCCCATCGGGAAAAATTTAATTTTTTCCTTTGGACGAGAAAAATGATTGTCTGTGGGCTTTTTGTCATTTTTCCCGATGGGAAAAACTGCATTAATCACGACGAGAAAAATTAGAACATGCTCTTGATTCCCGTGGTTTTTTGCACGTGATTCCCGTGGTTTTTTTCCGCGGCAGTTTTCACATGGTCGTTTTTTTTCGACCAAAAAAAAAAAATGTAATTTAAAACGGCCGTGTGGGGGGAACAAGCTGTTCCTCGTTTTTCACATCGATTTTCTCGACGCTGTTTTCACCGTCGAAAAAAAATTGATCGTGTGTACGCGGCATGAGGGTAAGCTCTGAAATTAGAGGAAGCTCTTCAGATTTTATCATCCAATTATGTGCAAGCAAAAAAATTTTTTTGGGGGGGTCCTTGCATGTCCCCCTCAGATCTACAGTGACTGCACTTGAAAGTGCACTTTCAGTGCAATTGTAGTGCAAAGTAGATTTTGCTTTTTAAACCAAACAATATGTTCAAAATACTTACTGGGGCAAACAACAGGCTCAAGTAAATCATCTTCTAGTTGATGCACTACTCCACCCTCTGCATGACTTGTGTCTGGGGATGTGAGGTCCACTGGAGGCTCTTTGCTGGGTCCAGCTCCATGATCACACTCCTCCAAATTTTGGGCCTCACCACAATCAGGTCCCTCTAAAAAATATAAAAATATAACCGCAAAAAATCAACCAAAATCCCCAAAAATGTGACTGGAATCCATGGAGCAGAATTATGAGAGCAACCTTGCACTAGTGACAATGTTTTAGCCAGCCTAGTGGACTATCATGCGCAATTAGCAAGTTGTAAATTAATAATGTGCATTGTAAAGGGTAGATGATGTACTTTCAAATGATGAGAAAAAAAACAATATGCCAAGATATGGCAAAAATGACATTTGAGAAACAACACTCTTGTGTCCTATGGGATATGGGATCTATGATGAACATTCGATCAGGGGTGACTCTGTGTGACTGTGATCCCCAGGCCCTCTCCTCTACCCATATATAGTCTTGAAAGGCGTAATTTAATGTGCAGTGATGATACGCCCAGCAGACCTTAAATAATAAATACCCCTTATTAAAGTTAACTATATGAGCCCATGTCCTTATGACAACCAAGAATATCCCCTGTCGGAGGAAAGCGCTATTTTCGTATAGTTTTTACTTACGATTTGTTGATGATGCGGGCACTGTTGTCTCCCCTGTTGGGGCCTTACCAAGGAAAGCCTCCCTTTCTCCCCTCTGGTGGCTTGTCTGCTGGCTTGCTCTGTGCCTTTTTCCTGTGAATATCATTACATAATGTATTTTAATTATTGCTCTAAAAATGTGGAGTCATAAATAATAAGTTGCTTCAAACATATATGCATTAACTGAAAAAGCCAAAGTATTTCCCACATCCAGCTTTTGGAAAAAAAAAAAAAAGAAGGAAAGCCAGCTAATTCCAACATAAAGATAATTACTACAGTCAGGAATTTGGCTTACTTATTTTGATGATGATGCGGTGAATGAAGTCCAACTGTTCTTTCTCTCTGTGTTTTAAATCAGACCATCTTTTCCTAATTTGATCTTTTGTTCGTTTTACGCCATATTCACGATCCAATACCGCAAGGATCTTCTCCAAAATATAGTCTTTATGGCTGTTTGGCCTGTCATAGTTCTCCTGCTTACAATCTTAGTCATACTTGTCAAAGATCCTCACCATCTCCACCATCTCCCCCTTGCTCATGGGGGTAGCCTTGTGTTTCCGATATTCACCACCGCAGGGCCTGTTCGTTTTCGATGCGGCATCCATCTTGTTCTCCCTCACGAATGTTCCGCCGTTATGTCGCATGCAGGAAAAAGTATCTTAGCACGCCCCAGCGTCATGACGTACTGAGAGCGGAGTTTGATGCATGCGCAGGGTATAAAAATACCTTACGACCGTTCGCTGTACCGGACGCTGGAACGTAGCCTTTCGGGAACGAAACTCAGACGATCGCATAGTCGAAAGAAAGGTACGTGACAACATTGTGACAGTGTGTGCAAAGGACACATAGCATAACATTGAATGAGTGCTGGGCAGTTAGAAAAAGTGTACTAATGCCTATGAATGCGCGTTGAGCAGCGTCTCATGTGCATGGGGCCTAATGACAATATTTGATTTACATAAAGGCAGGGCTGCCAACAGGGGGGTACAGGCAGTACACCTGTAAGGGTCCTGGAGGCAGGGCCGCATCATGAATTTTGGGGCCCCTTACACAGCTTCAGGCATGGGCCCCCTGTAGCAGAGGAGCACCGGGGGGGGGGGGGTTTGCGGCCACCACAAAAAGAGAAGCGGGGGGGTGCTGCCGCCGCAAAATGTTGAGGTCAAGGGGCTATGGGTGCTGACGAACACAAAATAAAATAAAAAAAATGGGGTTGGCATCCAGGGCCCTGGGGAACTCTGGGCCCCTTACAGGTGTACTGCCTGTACCCCCCTGATGGCGGACCTGCCTGGAGGTCCCCAGGGCACAGGATGGAATCGCACCCTTTTAATTTACTTGATCATCAGCATCCAAAGGCAACGCGATCTAAAAGAATAGATGCGTCAGCAGCCCCCGCTTTTAAAAAACGGCCGGAAGGCCACCCCCCCCCCCGGTTCACCTAGGCTCCAGGGGGCACATGCCTGAAGCTGGTTAAGGGGAGCAAAAATTAATGATGGCGGGCCTGCATAAAGGCCTATATTTTAAGCAGGTTATGAGCTAGAAGCTAAAAAAGATTGGTTTGTCTTGTGTTCTTTCTTGCAGCCATCTGATCACATTTGCTAAACAATGAAGGGGACAGTTCTGAATAGCCCAGAATTCATGGCTGACTTCATAGAAAACCATCGTAATCACGCCTGTCTGTGGCAGGTGAAACATAAGGACTATTCAAATAAAAACAAAAGGCAGGCAGCAATCGATCAATTGGTGGAATTGACGAAGACTGTGTACCCCAGGGCAGACGAGACAATTGTGAAGACAAAAATCGGAGGCCTCAGGAGTATGTTCAACAGGGAGGTCAAGAAGATCGAGGAATCGAAGAGAACGGGAGCAGCAGCAGAAGACGTTTATGTCCCCAAGCTGTGGTACTTCTCAAGCCTGGGATTTTTGAAGGAACAGACTGTGCCACGCAGGCATATTTCAACGCTACCCTCCACACTTCCCTCCACATCAGCTGAGGCCACTTATACTGAGGCGGATCCTACACAAGAGGAAGAGGACGAGGAGGAGCTCAGCTTGCCACAGGTATAGCATTGTACAAAATATACTATATTTTAGAAAGTGAGGTAAATGTGGTGTTATGATGCCTCAAAAATCGGGCACCAAATTCAGTGATTCGAAATGAGAACAAACAAAAATTAGGAAAGGAGAAATTTAAAAAATAAGTATAAATGCTGGAGTCACAATGCTAAGCTTGGCTTTTTGAAGACATTCTATTTTTGAGAAACAAAGGATGCTAAAATGTGTTGTGAAAATGTGTCCTATTACTAAATATTTGAGTAATTATGTTGATTTTTTCAGACCCAGGAAACGTTGGCACAAGACGAGGCCGGGTCCAGCAACCAAAGCACTGAGTCCAGAGTGCCTACCCTGCGCCCTCCTACCAAAAGGGGCAGGAAGAGGTACCACCTTGATGAGGCCACTGCAGAGTTCCTTCATCGGGCTACTGCAGTCATCACCACGGCACCCGATAGTGCCGAAGGATTTGGATGCTTTACAGCCAACAAGCTGAGGGAGGTGGATGTTGAACAAAGGGAGCTATGTGAGGGGCTCATCATCCAGCTCCTCAGCAAGGCAATGAAACGGGAGCGAACCCCAAAAACACATCTGTGTGATTTGGAGCACACAGCTCCCTTAAATTCAAACCTACCCACCCCATCCAAACTACCCACCCCAGCAAGCGCACCCACCCCAGCAACATGGGGGTCAGTGGCCACATCAGACCCAGGATCCCCAACAAGGCCAGTGGTCTGGGGAGTTTAGGGGCTACTAAACATTTAGTTGGATTTAGGAGTCTAATTTTTGTTTTACTAAGCAATTTTAGGGGGTCACCCATAAAAAACAAAAAATAGGATTTTTGTACTCACCGTAAAATCCTTTTCTCTGAGTCCATGGACCGACACAGCCTCTCTATTGACAAAGTGGGTATTATCCGTTAAATAGGAGTGACTAGGCAGAAAACTTCTACAGTACCGCCCAGGGGGCGGACCCTCCGGGTATATCACCTCAGTCTGCATCTCGCAGATCAGTTCGTCAAAAAGCAGTACAAACTTAAAAGGAGGGGTGGGTGCTGTGTCCATGGACTCAGAGAAAAGGATTTTACGGTGAGTACAAAAATCCTATTTACTCTTTCGTCCATGGACCGTCCCAAAGCAGTGTCAGAGAAAAAACGAGGGGTGGTAACAGCATAAAAATAAACTTCACCCCAAACACAAAACAGCACTCCTCCAATGGAGGAGTTGCAACTCTAAACAGCCGCTTGCAAAACCTTGCGGCCGAAAGAGGCATCCGAAGATGCACCTACATCAACTTTGTAGAATTTTGTGAAAGTGTGAGCGGACGACCAAGTCGCCGCTTTACATAATTGGGAAACAGACGCTTGATGTCGGAAAGCCCAAGAGGCACCTATTGCCCTGGTCGAATGCGCCGTGACCGGAAAGAGGGGGCGCTTGACCGTTTAAGGCATAAGCCTGGATTACTATCTGTCGGATCCACCTAGAGATGGTGGCCGACGAGACTGCTTGGCCCTTCTTGGGACCAGCCACCGAAACAAACAGTGAGTCTGACTTCCGGAACAGGGAAGTAGCATATGAAAAGCCGAAACGACTTTCGGAAGAAAGGAAGGCTGCGGCCGCAGCACCACCTTATCCTTGTGGAAAATCAAATAGGGAGCCTTGCCGGACAAGGCTGCCAGCTCAGAGGCTCGTCTAACTGACGTAACAGCCACCAAAAAGACCACTTTCTGAGAAAGTGTCAACAGGGGGATATCTCTAATATTCTCAAACGGTGCCTTCTGAAGCACCGAGAGGACCAGGTTCAAGTCCCACGTGGTAGTGGGGGACGGACCGGAGGGGCCACATGTCGAACCCCCTGCACAAATGTACTCACGAGAGAGTGAGTCTCCAGGGGAAAAAAAGACAGCCAGGGCAGATATCTGTCCCTTAATCGTACTTAAAGGAACACTAAAGGTTCCCGTTTTTTTTTTTTTTAAAACAACAAACATGTTATACTTACCTCCACTGTGCAGCTCGTTTTGCACACAGTGGCCCCGATCCTGGTCTTCTGGGGTCCCTCGGCGGCTGTTTCAGCTCCTCCCCACAAGGACTCCACACCATAATGCGAGCGAGCTCGCATGGTGTGGAGTTATTGCGGGCGCGCTCCCGTGATACAGCGGCGGCCATAGCCGCCGACTGTATCACTCGGCTTCGCCCCCCAGCGTGCCGCGTCATTGGATGTGATTGACAGCAGCGCCAGCCAATGGCTGCGCTGCTTTCAATCCATCCAGTGTAGCCAATCAACGGCCGGGCTCAGGAACTCGGAGGATGACGGGAGCGAGCGCGGGACTTTCGAGGGGCCAGGTAAGTAAAACGGGGGCTCTGGGGGGGGCGGCATTGTCGAATGTTTTTTCACCTTAATGCATAGGATGCATTAAGGTGAAAAAACATGTACCTTTACAACCCCTTTAAGGCAAGCCTCTGGTCCACTCCATGCTGTAAAAACAGCAGGATTCTGGAAACCAAATAAGTACGTGGATGCCATTTCATTTCCTCACACATGGAGATGTAGGCTTTCCAAGTGCGGTGATAAACCTTCCTAGAGGACGGTTTCCGAGCACTTCTCATAGTAGACATTACTGAGTCTGATAGGCCCCGGTCTCTGAGTACCTGGTTCTCAACAGCCATACCGTTAAAGCCAGTGACCGTAAAGCAGGATGGAGTATGGGACCTTGCGATAGCAGGTCCTTCCGTAGTGGTAGGCGCCAAGGGACGTCTGCTACCAGACGTACTAGATCGGCGTACCAAGGACGCTGAGGCCAATCTGGAGCGATTATGATCATTGGAATTCCCTCTGCCTCCACTCTGCGGAGCAGAAGAGGAAGAAGCCTTAAGGGAGGGAAGGCATAGATTAGCCGATACTGACCCAACGATGCCACCAAACCTCAATACCTTCCGATTGAGTCGGGAAGCCAGAAGATCTACGTCTGGTGTGCCCCATCTTTGGCAGAGGAGTTGGAACACCTCCGGGTGTAAGGACCATTCTCCCTGGTCCAGCATCTGGCGGCTCAGGTAGTCCGCCTGCCAGTTTTCCACACCCGGAATGTACACGGCCGACAGTGCCGGTACGCTCCTCTCTGCCCACTTCAGGATGCGAGCGACCTCCGATGCTGCAGCTGAGCTTCTTGTTCCTCCTTGATGATTGACATATGCCACTGCTGTGGCGTTGTCTGACTGGATCCTGACTGGATGCCCTTGCAGTCTCTGAGACCATTTAAAGAGGCACAGCCTGATCGCCCGGATTTCCAGGACATTGATCGGCAGGGAGGCTTCCTCTGGGGTCCAGCGACCTTGCGCCGACTGAACACCCCAGACTCCCCCCCCAACCTGTAAGGCTGGCGTCCTTCATGATCACTATCCAGTAAACCGGAAGAAATGACTTCCCGGCCATTAGAGCCGGTGCTGTCAGCCACCATACCAGGGATCTCCTGACTAGGTGGCTCACTCGGATTTGATAATCCAGAGATGAAGGGCATCTGTTCCATCTGGACAGAACTTCCTTCTGTAACACTCGAGTGTGGTATTGAGCATATGGTACCGCCTCGAAGGAGGCTACCATGAGGCCCAACACTCGCATGCAAAAAAACGGAGTGACGACCAATTCCTGGAAGTCAGCTGCCATACTGCAGCCCGGAGGGTCTGCAACTTCTCCACAGGGAGGAATACCTTTGCCTCTGAGGAATCCAGAATCAACCCTAGGTACACTAGGCGTTGAGTGGGCCCCAATACTGACTTTTGCGTGTTTAGTATCCAACCACAGTCTCGAAGAGTCTGACAGGTAATAGACACGTTTACCTCTAATTCTGAGCTTGAAGGGGCCTTCAGCAGAAGGTCGTCCAAGTAGCCCATGATAGCGATACCCCGCTGTCTTAAAAGTGCCAGAATCGGATCGAGCACCTTGGTGAACGTCCTGGGTGCTGAGGCAAGACCAAACGGGAGGGCCACAAACTGGTAGTGGTTCTTCCCGATAGCAAATCGCAGAAACCTCTGGTGTCTGGAGTATATGGGGACATGCAGGTATGCGTCCTTGATGTCCAAGGAGGCCAGAAAGTCCCCCGGATGGAGAGCCGTGACTACAGATCGAACCGACTCCATCCGAAATCTTTGTACTTTCACAAAGCAATTGAGGGTTCTGAGATCCAAGATTGGACGAACCCCCTCCTTCTTTGGCACAATGAACAGATTTGAGTAAAAACCCTGACCCCGTTCCTGTTCTGGAACAACTACTCCGCGTTCCAGTAGACCCTGGACCGCCCCATACAGAGCCTCCCGACGGGTCGGTAGTAGCTGGAGATTGGAGGTGACGAATCTGTCCGGTGGACAAGAGAGAAATTCTATCTTGTAGCGTGAGGAGATTACTTCGCAAACCCACCTGTCGGAGAGCTGTCCACTGAGTCGCGAATTTGCGAAGACGTCCCCCCCACCCGAGAGCTGGGTGGGGGCAGACCTTCATGCGGACTCAGATCTGTCCACAGGCTTGTTGGGTCTGCGGGACCAAGGACGCTTTTGTCCTTGGGCAGGCGCCTTGTCGGCCTGGGGTCTTTTCCCTGTCGCCCTAGGGGGACGAAAAAAACGATTGCGTGCAGTAAAGGAGGGCCCTTGCCCTTGGCGTGGCCCCTACCCTTGTTAGTTTGAGGAAGCAAAGTGCTCTTACCTCCTGTGGCATCCTTGATGATGTCATCCATAGAGGCCCCAAAAAGTCTGCCGCCCTTAAAAGGCAGATCCAACAGGGCTTTCTTGGAGGTCTGGTCCGCAGACCAGCCCTTTAGCCAGATCAGGCGGCGTATTGCTACTGCATAAACCGAAGCTTTAGACAGCAGGGGAATAGTCTCCATGTCTGACTCGCAGACAACCTAAGGCCCTGGACCAACTGGTCAGCCAATGTTATCTCATCAGGAGGAGCATCTCGCTCCTTAACCCCTGGAGTAGCAATCTTGCCCATTCAGTAAGTGTCTGAGACACTAGGGCCCCCGCCAATGCCGGGCGTACTGCCGAGCCTACCACTGAGTATAGGTAGCAAGCGAGTGCTTAAGCCTTCTTATCCACAGGGTCCTTGAAAACAGGAGCCCCTTCTACTGGAATTGTGGTGGCTCTATTAAGCCTGGACACCGGAGGGTCCACTATAGGGGGAGAAGTCCATTTCTTCAGAAAACTCTCCTCAAAGGGGTACCGTACCGCAAACCTCTTTGGGGCTGTAAAGACCCTCAGTGGGTTCTCCCATTCCTTGTATAAGAGTTTATCAAAATAAGACACACAAGGGAACACCTTAGCAGTGCGGGCAGGTTCATGAAACCCAAGTGGACCGGAGTCTCTGCTGCTTCTGCAGTATTTTCCAACTTTAGCGTATCCCGCACTGCAGTAATAAGGTCAGATACCAAGCCGTCTCGCGTACTGACCTGGACCTGGAGTCATACTCACTGTCCAGTCACGGTCTGCAGTCTCTGATGCGTCAGAATCTGGGCCCTGAGCCGTAGCTGGACCTGGTTCTGCATCAGAATTATCCCCAGAAGCTTGCAGGGGACGGGGGCGTTTACTACCCCCTGTCTTCCCGTGTGCCACTTCCACCCTGGCAGCAAACGCCTCTAGAATTGCCGTCATAGCGTTCATAGACACCTCAGGGGCACCAGCTGCTAAATCTGGTGTTTCAGGGGAGAAGACATCTGGCTCAGATGCCATGCTGACCACATGCTGACACCCACAGGGCTCCAGGCAAGATATCAATAGGCCACCCTCCTGCGCTGCAGAGATGCTGGATCACCCAGAGGACTCACCACCCTGGACCGGTACTGCTATGCTGCCGTGTGCTGCGCCTGTGATGCTGTCCCACTGCTGCTGTGTCAGTCTGCTTCTTCTATCAGCGCTTCCTGTGTGAATCTTTTGTGCCAGTGTAATGCACCCTAGAGGCCGGAGACTCTCGCAAAATGGCCGCCAAAACGTCTGTATGGAAGATAATGTGGGCTCTAAGAAAATGGCCGCCGAGCCGATGACAGAGGCCAAAGCAGCCGTAGACCACAAAAGATGGCCGCCGAACGGCAATCTATACATACAGCGTGGATCATAACAAACATGGCCGCCGATCAGTCGATAGAGGCCAGTGGGTGTAGAACTACAAAAAAATGGTGCCGAAACCACAGGAAGATGGCCGCCGGGCAGTTACTAGAGGCCGAACCCGGCATGGACCACCACAAAATGGCCACCGACAGCATGGAGGAGGAAGCACACACAGGTAAGCAGAAATGACATTTCTTTTAAATGTTAGTTACAGCCAGCCCCGCTCCAGTGGAACCCCTTAGGTGACCCCCAGCAACCTTTAGCTAGAAGCCCAGGGAGGAGGGAAAGGCAGGGAGAGAGGGAAGAAAGGGGCCAAAACCACTTACTTGATCTCTCCAGGAATGTCCAGCCAAATCACCCAGCCGAGGCAGGGGAGTTTACTTACCTATCCTGCATGTATCATGCTGGAAGACATTCCAAACAGATCATCGTCCGCGCATGGAAGGTGACTGTTGGCCAGGCATGCTGTGATTGGACCCAAGGGGACGATCATATGTATGCCCTGGAGCGCGACGCTCACCGGACAGGCTGCTGCGACTCGGCCGTAAGGTCAGCCGAAGCTGAGCGGTCCGATGCAAGCCTTGGAGCATAAGCTCACCGGCCAGGCTGCTGCAACTCGGCTGTAAGGTCAGCCGAAGCTGAGCGGTCCGATGCAGGCCCTGGAGCGTAGGCTCACCGGCCACCCGTGGAGCGACGGGCATGTCGTGGAAAACCCAGCGCGTAGCTAGGGTCGGCACACGCTCGATGGCCGAAACTGGGGAGACTACAAGGATCGAGGATCCAGCCTGTCACCCAGTCAGCAATTGATCGAAGATCGCAGGAAACAAAATGTAGCAAAAAATATATATATTTTTCCCCCGGACCAATGGGCCCGAAGGGAGCCATGTCCTACTCCTTGCTAGACAGAAAAAAACTGATCTGCAAGATGCAGACTGAGGTGATATACCCGGAGGGTCCGCCCCCTGGGCGGTACTGTAGAAGGTGTGATGTAACACTTTTTACAAGTTTTCTGCCTAGTCACTCCTAATTAATGGATAATACCCACTTTGTCAATAGAGAGGCTGTGTTGGTCCATGGACGAAAGAGTAATATTATTTGAGTTGTGTAGGTAATGCACGCTCTACCAAAATGGCCTCAGCTGATGTGGATGGAAGTGTGGAAAGCAATGTACGTGGTTCAGTCTGGTATGCCACAAATACCAGCCCCTTGCTGGAGTACCACAGCCTGGGGACAGATAGGTCTTCTGCTCCCCATCTTTTTTATTTCACAAGCTTCTTTGAGCTCCCTGTTGAATGTACTCCTCTGGTGACCAATTACAACATTTCTTTTATCTTTGTATGCCCTGGGGTACAGAGGCCTCGCCATTTCCACCATTTGATCGATTGCTGCCTTCCTGTTTATAGAATTATAGTATATGCCATTAGTATTTATGTTTTCTTTGATTTAATAAAAAAAAAAAATGCTTGCCCAAATATGAATTTTGTCTTTTATCCTAATATTTTCTGTTTGGGAGTAGGCAGGTAAATTTAGAAAAATATTGTAGCGACCTCACCCCATCTCTTTCGTCTAGGGGTATCACACACGACAGGGTGAGATGCGCTACGGCCCATGTCCTCCCCATAACTTTGGGTGAGGTGAAGGCCAGTACCAGATATTTCCTCGGGCCTATGTGCTTCTGTAAAGGATTAAGTCCTGTTGTGCCAACACTTCCCTTTGCTCCCATTAACCAGAGTTCCACACACTGATCACAGTCCAACTCTTGTTTTATTGGATTTTCCACAATAAACAGTGCTTCAGTAGCCAACTGGTTGCGACTTGCTAACATATTGATACAGGGGATGAGCAGGTCGAGGCACTATCCTAATTCTCAACTAAACCACTGCGATCTTCGCCAGCGGTTACTATAGCCATATCTTGACAGGACATAGAGCTTGAGAGTCTCTACCAGCGACTCAAGAGAACATAGATAGGAGTACCTTCGATGCGTTGCGGCCCCTATCAGGGGAAGACATCCCTCCAAGGAAGTTACCAGAGGCCCATCAGTCACTGGGTTGATGCTGCTCCAGACTCTCCGAATGGCTAACCTCCCTGGCCTCCTCACCTCAGACATGGGCCCCATCCACTTCAGGGATCCTCGGACTTCTCCACCCTCGCGGGACCCAGTCGAAGTCACTGGGCCCCAGGCCTTCTGGTTTAGTACCTCACCACAGGCTGAAGGTGCCTGGGATGGACTCCAAATCCATTCCGGTCAGGCCTAGGGCACCTGAGCCGGAATCCGGAACCGCCCGCACCCAGGCCTAAGGTCAACCTCCAGAAGAGCAAGACCTCGTGACCAGGGCGTCTCCCCCCCTTTATCCCCTCCAATGACGACACGGCAGGTTCCCCGCCCTCGCCGTACCATCTCCGAGAAGGGACAAAAAGGGACAGCACTATGGCAGTGAATCTACCTTGAGCCTGCGGGTACCCCGCCACCCACAGGCCAAGGAGATTATTACACCGCCCAATCCTCCACGAATACAAATGGTCATTACTCCCATACCTACACACCTGAACTTCCACCCAGGTGTACCCCACCTAAATTTAAAGACCCCGCTACATACTCCCCCCTGTGATTTGACGCTGGTCTCCAGCGTCTGGTGCGAACCCATGTCTCCCAAAGGTGGAGATATAAATCTGACCCCAGAGGCATCCCTAAAAATTTGAACCTCAATCATACCAAGACCTGCTCAAAGGGAAGGGGAACATAAAATAATAAACTTTTTTTTTTTTTTAAAACCCTCTAAACATGTACACATATACAATCCCTCCCTTTACTGCCTGAGAACCACCCCATACCCAGTAGTCTTGACAGACGAATCTCCTGCAGAGGGAAAGAAAAAAAAAACAACACGCAAGGAAAACCACATCCTGACATTCTGTGTTAACTTGGAATGAATGTGTCTATCAGCCGAGAGACCCACTCGCTCCAATAAGTAAAATTATGCAAATGTACAAGCAACAGCCGTTGCGCAACACCGCCACCTGGTGACGATGCCACGGTAATGACACTTGGTGAAATCTTCAATCTTCCTGCTTTCCTACTCTAATTCTACCCCCAAAGTCTCTGTCTTTGAACTGTGAAGAAGAGAGAACAAACAAACAGCTCTCATTCCTCCAAAGAGTAGAAAAAAAAAAACTAGGGTACAGTTCGATGCTCCGGCAAGAATACCTCCGGAAACTTTTCACAGGAAACAAGTGAGTCTCTTCTCACAAATAGAACCTCGGGTCAGGCAAAAACAAAGGCTTCAGATGCTTATCGAAAACCTCAATCGAATAGTCTGCGTCCTCTCCATCTTTCCTGCAGATGCGCACCTTGTCTGCGTGGATATGGCGGCCCCACATCCAGTCAGCTCTGCAGTCTCTAAACTTTTTCGACACTGGTGGCGAACAGGATAGGTATCGCCAGGCATGAGGCATTTTAAGCTTCTCCCAAATGAACTCATCGTACCAACGCTGTCGCAGAACCTCAACCTCAAACAACAAGTCTCTGGGCAAGTACGGATATTCCCACCCATACTCATGAGCGACCCTCTGGGAAAAGAGTCGTTGTAATCGGGCTAAAGGAGGCATTGTGGCCCGCTCACCTTCTCCTGGTTGAACGATGGCCTCCGGGTGCCGAGGTACTTTCACTACCTCTAATGGCTTCTCTTTTGGTGCCCGTAGTGATGCTCGCTGTTTCCCCGCCAACAAAACGGGTGATACTGTGGACTGTGGAAGAGCAACCAGAGGACTAGGCTTCCTCGTAGACTCCGGGGCTTCTGCCCGGGGCGTGCTGTATCCTATGGACATAGGCGAATCCTGGGGTGCACGTAGCATAGGCAATGGGCGTTTGTCCCAGCCCTTTTTGTGAAACAGTTCATCAATCTCACCGTCATCTCCACAATCCGACAGTGACTCTAGGTTGGAGGTGTCATACATCTCCGTGGGAAGGTAGTCTCTGGTAGACGTGGTACTAGCCTCCCTAGCGGGCTCCACCGACTGTGAACCCTCAACACCTCCAACCACCACCACAGTCCCAGCCCCTAGCTCACCTTGACCTTTTGTAGAACTGGGATGTCCAGGACTCTTCCAACCGGATCCATCCAGGCCAGGCAAGCGACGGGGTGAAGCTCTTCCACGACCATAGGAGGCCTGCAAAAGGCCGACTTTCCTCTTCGGAGGTGGGAGCAGAGAATCTGTGGTGACCGAAGCAGCATCCTCGGATTTTTCCTTCTCAGTCTCTGATTGGGCAGTCACATCGCCCTGGTCATTGCATACGGGAACCTCCGCAAAGGCCTGGATCTCCCCTTCCGGAGTAGCGGTACCTGTGAGGCTGTTGAGGCGAAGGGCCCGGGGCCTTACTGTGGATGGCTCCACCTCGAACAAGAACTCTTTGCATGCTTCGCAACGCCCGAATGGCTTCAGGTGAACCACCAGTCCCGAGCATCCGGGACAGATCACACCGAGGGCCTCCGTGTCTCTGCAGGTGTTCAGAGCCAACTGTCCTCGGGGCCTGAGTCTTATCCCCGTGTCTGTAAGGGGAGCAGGGAACGTAGTCATCTTCGTGGGGTAGGGAACCGGAATCCATGGGGAGCTTGAGGCCATCCCGACTGTCTGCTGCTCCATCACGCACTGACCACGCAACGAAGTCTCCACGTGAGTTCCTCCACATGGCCAGACTCCTCCCACGACTTGCACGTTTTCGCGGGCTTCCAACAAGCTCCGCCCACGAACTGTGTAGTCACAGGGTGCCTCATGGCGCAGTGCAGTAAAGGCCCCCACATGTAGTATGTCACACGGCTGGACTTCTCCCTCTTCTCGCTCCTCCGCATGGGCCTTTCCCGTCTTAGGGTCATTTCCACGACTTTGAGCAGGGATGCACTTTGGCCGATCACATGGCCGACCTGCTCGGAACTCCTCCAGGCAGCAAAGTCTAGACACAGCCATTCTTACTTACAAAGTCAAAACACATATCATCCCAGACTCACGAGCCCCCACGTGTAGCGACCTCACCCCATCTCTTTCGTCTAGGGGTATCACACACGACAGGGTGAGATGCGCTACGGCCCATGTCCTCCCCATAACTGTGGGTGAGGTGAAGGCCAGTACCAGATATTTCCTCGGGCCTATGTGCTTCTGTAAAGGATTAAGTCCTGTTGTGCCAACACTTCCCTTTGCTCCCATTAAGCAGAGTTCCACACACTGATCACAGTCCAACTCTTGTTTTATTGGATTTTCCACAATAAACAGTGCTTCAGTAGCCAACTGGTTGCGACTTGTTAACATATTGATACAGGGGATGAGCAGGTCGAGGCACTATCCTAATTCTCAACTAAACCACTGCGATCTTCGCCAGTGGTTACTATAGCCATATCTTGACAGGACTTAGAGCTTGAGATTCTCTACCAGCGACTCAAGAGAACATAGATGGGAGTACCTTCGATGCGTTGCGGCCCCTATCAGGGGAAGACGTCCCTCCAAGGAAGTTACCAGAGGCCCATCCGTCACTGGGTTGATGCTGCTCCAGACTCTCCGAATGGGTAACCTCCCCGGCCTCCTCACCTCAGACATGGGCCCCATCCACTTCAGGGACCCTCGGACTTCTCCACCCTCGCGGGACCCAGTCAAAGTCACTGGGCCCCAGGCCTCCTGGTTTAGTACCTCACCCCAGGCTGAAGGTGCCTGGGATGGACTCCAACTCCATTCCGGTCAGCCCTAGGGCACCTGAGCCGGAATCCGGCCATTGAACCGCCCGCACCCAGGCCTAAGGTGCCTGGGCGCGTGATGATCAACCTCCAGAAGAGCAAGACCTCGTGACCAGGGCGTCTCCCCCCCTTTATCCCCTCCAATGATGACACGGCACGTTCCCCGCCCTCGCCGTACCATCTCCGAGAAGGGACAAAAAGGGACAGCACTATGGCAGTGAATCTACCTTGAGCCTGCGGGTACCCCGCCACCCACAGGCCAAGGAGATTATTACACCGCCCAATCCTCCACGAATACAAATGGTCATTACTCCCATACCTACACACCTGAACTTCCACCCAGGTGTACCCCACCTAAAATTTAAAGACCCCGCTACAATATTAAGGGACATAGTAGCTTGTAGTTTCAGCATCAAATACATAGGGGATAATGTGGTTGTGCTAAATAGAAACAATATAGAATATATATTATATGATTCTCAAATATTAAAGAAAAAAAACATTCAAGAATGAGGAAACACGTTGTTTTAAATTAATTCCGTAGGGATCTACAGATAAAATGCTTTGTGGATTTTTAGGGCATTGGAAACAATACTAAAAATGAGCGCTGTATTCAAATAGTTCATAATTGCCGCGTCACGATTGTGAACCCTCCAGAACGAACGCTAGTTTTACAAGACTGAAGGCTCCCGGCTGTTCATTGCTTTGGAGCATGCGCGTTCGTACCTAGGACAAAAGTCTGATGGTTTTCTGTACACACGGTCGGACTTTGCTCCATCGGACTTTTGTTGGGCAAAAGTTTGTCCGTTTGCAGATCGAACTTTTGTCCGATGAAATCCAAAACCAAACGAAAAAAGTTTGTCTGATGGAGCGTACACACGGTCGGATTGTTGGTCCAACTTGCTCAAAATGAAGTTTGTTGGCCAAAAGTCCGACCGTGTGTACGGGGCTTTAGAAGTATTCTTTCCACTAACCAACAATGTAAGGACCACTGTTGCTACTGACCAGCAATGTAAACAACATTCTTCCCACTGACTACCAAAATAATGAGCATTCTTCTCATTGATCACGGGTGGGATTGGGCAAGGTTTGCCACCTCGTCCCTTTAAATCTGAATACATATTAATTACACAGGTTCTGTGGCTGATTAACCTAATTAAACTCACTTGGTGTCTTATCTGCATTAAATTAGCCTTAGAACCTTAGCCTTAGAACCTTAGCCTTAGAACCTGTGTAATTAATATGTATTCGGGTTTAAAGGGATGAGGTGGCAACCCTAGATGGGGCCCCTCTACATATGACCACCAATCTAAGGAGCCCTTCTTCACTGACCAACAGTGTAAAGGTTATATAATTTTAATTGTCTATCATTTCTGGTCTTTATTATTTATTTAATTCTATTATTACTGTAAATAATTGTCATATCCAGTGGATGTCAAATAAACAAAGTTTGCCACATTCTTTATTCTTTTATTTATTTTATGTTTCAGCTCCTCGTGCTAATGTACTGTGAGTTGTAGAAGTAGTAATTATTACCATGATTCTGTGAGACCTGAAAAATAATTCAAGGGTTTCTCAGTGTTAGAAAGGCTGGGAAAGGCTAGTCTAAAAAAATAGAGCATTCCTTTATCTTGGTAAGCATGACCCCTGGTGGTCATAATGAGATTAGCAGCCACAAATATGTTTGATGACATTGTACTAATGCATAACTATTTAGTGTGCAAAGACTAAATACATAGTTGCCAACAGTCACGGATTGGCCGGGACATTCCCGGGATTCAAACCGATTTCCCGGATTTATTTTGTCCCGGCCAATCTGTTTTTTCCCGGTTTCCACGACTTTGGCCGCCGCGGGCCGACGCCGCTAGAGGTCCACGGCCGGCGGAGACAATGTCTCCGCCGGCCGCCATTTTAAAGAAGACCAAAACCAGGATGTAGTACGATAGAAAATAAAGCTGCTGCGGCGCCGCCCATACCCCGCGTCTCCCCGTGGGTGGGCGGCGCCGCAGCAGCTTTATCTTCTATTGTACTACATCCGTGTTTTGGCTGGCCGGCCGGCCACCCCCCCGCCCCGCCCCGCCCCGCTGCAGGTCTGTCTGTAATGGAAAGGGGCGGGGGTGGGCGGCGCCACAGCTTAATTTTTTGTGCAGCCACGCGGTCGGCTCCGCCTCTATTTTGTTCCCCCTCGGGGAAGGGGAAACAGTAATGGCGGTCGAGACAGGAGACACCTGGTTAAGGGGGGACTCCGCTGGGGACGCCTGATGTAAGGGGGGACTCCGCTGGGGACGCCTGATGTAAGGGGGGACTCCGCTGGGGACGCCTGATGTAAGGGGGGACTCCGCTGGGGACACCTGATGTAAGGAAGGACTCCGCTGGGGACGCCTGATGTAAGGGGGACTCCACTGGGGACGCCTGATGTAAGGGGGGACTCCGCTGGGGACGCCTGATGTAAGGGGGGACTCCGCTGGGGACGCCTGATGTAAGGGGGGACTCCGCTGGGGACGCCTGATGTAAGGGGGGACTCCGCTGGGGACGCCTGATGTAAGGGGGGACTCCGCTGGGGACGCCTGATGTAAGGGGGGACTCCGCTGGGGACGCCTGATGTAAGGGGGGACTCCGCTGGGGACGCCTGATGTAAGGGGGGACTCCACTGGGGACGCCTGATGTAAGGGGGGACTCCACTGGGGACGCCTGATGTAAGGGGGGACTCCACTGGGGACGCCTGATGTAAGGGGGGACTCCACTGGGGACGCCTGATGTAAGGGGGGACTCCACTGGGGACGCCTGATGTAAGGGGGGACTCCACTGGGGACGCCTGATGTAAGGGGGGACTCCACTGGGGATGCCTGATGTAAGGGGGGACTCCACTGGGGATGCCTGATGTAAGGGGGGACTCCGCTGGGGACGCCTGATGTAAGGGGGGACTCCGCTGGGGACACCTGATGTAAGGGGGGACTCCGCTGGGGACACCTGATGTAAGGGGGGACTCCGCTGGGGACACCTGATGTAAGGGGGGACTCCGCTGGGTACGCCTGATGTAAGGAAGGACTCCGCTGGGTAAAGCTGATGTAAGGATGGACTCCATTGGGGGCACCTGATGGCATCTGGTGGCAGGCGACGTGGCAGGTGACACACTTGGGGCTTACAGTGATTCGGCATTATGGTGAGTTGAATGATTTAATTTTATATTACAATGTAATAATAGAAATAATGCGCTTCAATCATCCTGACACCATAACAAACATGGTGTCGGGATGATTGAAGCGCCAACAGGTGTTTTGGAGTATACTTATCTGCCAATTTTGTTACACATTTCTATTGTGGTGTAGGATCTGGCTTCTTTCTTTCTATTTCTTTCTCTCTCTTTCTCTCACCTCGGACTGTAGCCACACCCATTTGAACCACGCCCATTTAAGCCACACCCACTATCGTGCGTAAACCACGCCCATTTTTCTACGCAGCGCGCTACGCATTTTTCATTTCAGCATGACACGCCTACAAACGAATGCCCCGCCCCCTAATTATAGCAAGGCTCCGCCTCAATACAAAAAAAGTGTCCCAGATGTTTTTTTTCCAATGTTGGCAACTATGTAAATATGTGCTACACATCTTAACAAAAAATATTCAGTTGGGCCTCTTATGAAGTCTAGGTAACAAGATATGTTAGGCGGGGTTTGGAGACACATTGGTATACACCTGAAAAAACTTTAGAGATTGTGATTATGGCTGTGATCTGGTATTAGCTTATCAAAGCCTAGCATTCACTTTCAAGCGTTTCTTGCTGATTTTACCTTTATGTTTTATAATAAACCTATTCCACAATGAGAAGCCTATTACCTGAGCATTGCACATTTATATTCTAATACAAGGATATGCTGATTTGTCAATGAGATATCCACCTGAGTTTAGGACAATAAACGGACATATGTCCTATTTCGCCCTACAGGTCACCACATGTAACCACAGGTCACCACGTGTAGGAGTCTTTTAAACATTGCCTATGGAAAATTTGGAGTACTAAAGCTTGACGCTTGATGGGCACAAGCAATTTTAAGACTTGTCATGTTGGGAATTTTTTTACTCGATGCAACCTCTTCCTTTATATTTTACAATACAATTGGGTAAAATATTGTGTTTATGTGCCCTACAATTAACTTTAGTGTAATTTTTACTGAAAATTTACACATTATTAACCATTAAGCAAATATTGTGTGACATAAAAAAAACTGAAGCTACCATTTTATTCTCCAGGGTCTTTGCTTCCAGAAAATATATACTTGTCAAAATATATACTTTTTAGGTATTTTAACTAATCTTCCAGCCCTAAAATTATTTTTAACCACTTGACAACTGGGCACATAACCCCCTTCCTGCCCAGGCGAAATTTCAGGTTTCAGCGCTGTCACGCTTTGAATGACAATTGCGCAGTCGTGCGACGTGGCTCCCAAACAAAATTGACGTCCTTTTTTTCCCACAAATAGAGCTTTCTTTTGGTGGTCTTTGATCATTTCTGCGGTTTTTATTTTTTGCGCTATAAACAAAAATAGAGCGACAATTTTGAAAAAAACACAATATTTTTTAATTTTTGCTATAATTAATATCCCATTTTTAAAAAAAAACAACTATTTTTTTTCCTCAGTTTAGGCCGATACGTATTCTACATATTTTAGGTAAAAAAATTAATAAAAAAAATAAAAAATAAAAAAATAAAAAAATCGCAAAAAGCGTATAGTGATTGGTTTGCGCAAAAGTTATAGCGCCTACAAAATAGGTAACAGAATTATGATTTTTTTTAAATTATTTTTTTATTTATTTTTTTACTAGTAATGGCGTCGATCCGCGATTTTTTTTTTGTGACTGACATTACGGCGGACACATCGGACACTTTTGACACATTTTTGGGACCATTCACATTTATACAGCGAACAGTGCTAAAAATATGCACTGATTACTGTATAAATGTGACTGGCAGGGAAGGGGTTAACCACTAGGGGGCGATCAAGGGGTTAATATGTTCCCTGCTAGATGTTCTTACTGTGGGGGGGAGGGGACTGACTGGGGGAGGTGACTGATGGTTGTCCCTATGTACAAAGGACACACCATCCGTCTCCTCTCCCCGACAGGACGTGGATCTCTGTGTTTACACACAGAGATCCACGTCCCTGGCTCTGTGACAGCCGATCGCTCGTACCTGGCGGACATCGCGGCCTCCAGGCACGCGCATCGGCACTCGCCTGACACGGCGGGCACAGTTTTTCCCCGACGCGTGCCCGCGGTGGCGCACATCGCGGAAGTAAATAAGAGGACGTCCATAGACGTCCTATCAGCAATTGACGACCGCTTTGCGGACGTCTTTTGCTTATAGCCCGGGCGCGAAGTGGTTAAATGTGTGCAAAAAATGGCTCTGGCAGCAAAAGGGGTTTAACTGGGGTACAGACTGGCCTGGGGGATTATACTGGGGGACAGACTGGCCTGGGGAATTATACTGGGGGACAGATGGACCTGGGGGGATTATACTGGGGGACAGATGGACCTGGGGGGGATGTACTGGGGGACAGATGGACCTGGGGGGGGATGTACTGGGGGACAGACGGACCAAGGAGGGATTATACTGGAGGACAGACTGACGTGGGGGGGGGGATGTACTGGGGGACAGACTGACCTTGTTTTTTATTTAACTACGCTCCTTAAGCTTCTCCCATTATTAACACATTTTGGCCACACACACTGTTCATCAGGGACGCTGCATGCGCTGCAATTCTACTCTTATTTGGGCACCCAAAGGTGCATACTATAGTGTAAATTGCAAAAAGAAATTGCTGTGCGCCACTAAAGTGTTCGGGTTTGGCTTGATGAAAAGGTGGCAACACTAATAGGTGGTCAGTGGTTTAGCCATACACTTCCCTTTTATCATGGGGTGCTCAGGGAAGGTCTCTACCCCCGTTTAACCACTTGACCACTGGGCACTTAACCCCCTTCCTAACCAGACCAATTTTCAGCTTTCGTGCTCTCACATTTTGAATGACAATTATTCAGTCATGCAACACTGTACCCATATGACATTTTTTTCACACAAATAGAGCTTTCTTTTGGTGGTATTTAATCACCGTTGGGTTTTTTATTTTATGCGCTATAAAAGAAAAGACTGAAAATTCTGTAAAAAAAAAAAAAAAAAAATTAATTTTTCTTTGTTTCTGCTATATAATTTAGAAAATTAGTAATTTTTCTTCATAAATTTTGGCCAAAATTTGTACTGCTACATATCTTTGGTAAAAATAAGTACAAATTGGTGCAAATTATTTGGTCTTTGTGAAAGTTATAGAGTCCACAAGCTATGGTGCCAATATCTGAAAATTAATCACACCTGAAGTACTGACGGCCTATCTAATTTCTTGAGACCCTAACATGCCAGAAAAGTACAAATACCCCCCAAATGACCCCTTTTTGGAAAGAAGACATTCCAAGTTATTTAGAAAGAGGCATGGTGAGTTTTTTTAAGGCGTCATTTTTTCCCACAATTCTTTGCAAAATCAAGTTTTTTTTTTTCTTTTTCACAAAATTGTCATATTAGCAGTTTATTTCTCACACACAACATATGCATACCACAAATTGCACCCCAAAACACATTCTGCTATTACTCCCGAGTATGGCGATACCACATGTGTGAGCCTTTTACACAGCGTGGCCACATACAGAGGCTCAACATGCAGGGAGCACCATCAGGCATTCTGGAGCACCCAGGCCAATTCTGACATTTCTCTCCTACATGTAAAAATCATCATTTGTTTGCGAGAAAATTACATGGAACCCAAAAACATTATATATGTTTTTTTAGAAAAGACCCTAGAGAATACAATGGCGGTCGTTGCAACTTTTCATCTCGCACAGTATTTGCACAGCAATTTTTCTAACGCTTTTTTTGGGGGAAAAAACAGTTTTGTGCTTTAAAAAAACAAAACAGTAAAGTTAGCCCAATGTTTTTGCATAATGTGAAAGATGAAGTTACGCCGAGTAAATAGATACCTAAGATGTCACCCTTCAAAACTGCACACGCTCGTGGAATGGCGCCAAACGTCGCTATTTAAAAATCCCCATGCGCTTTTTTTTTTTTCCACTGGTTACATGTTTTGAGTTACAGAGGAGGTCTAGGGCCAAAATTATTGCTCTCACTCTAGCGTTTGCAGCAATACCTCACATGTGTGGTTTGAACACAATTTTCATATGTAGGTGGGACTTATGTATGCGTTCACTTTTGCATGCGAGCACACAGGGACAGGGGCGCTTTAATAAAAAAAATAAACATTTTATTGTTCATTTTACTTTATTATTTTAGTTTGACACTTTTTCCCCCCCAAAAAAAAAACAATCCTGGCTTCGATCGTAGCGGTGAGTCAGTAGAAGCACCGGAGGGCGGTGGGAGGGGACGTCCCCTCTCGCTTCCCGCAAGAACGATTAAGCGGTGGAACAGCCGCTATGATCATTCTTATTATGTAGGGAATCGCCGGCTGAAAAAGCTGATATCTGAATGATGCCTGTACCTGCAGGCATCATTCAGATATCCCCGCACAAAGTCAAGGACATCATATGATGGCCGGCGGGTGGGAAGTGGTTAAAACGCTTTTTTTTTTTTTTTAACACAAAGTTGCCCATTTATACAATATTTCTAACACATAGCATGCACATACCAAAAATGACACCCCAAAATAGATTCTCCTACTCCTCCTGAGCACGGCAATACCACATGTGTGAGACTTCCATAGCCTGGCCACATACAGAGGCTGAGCATGGCTGGGTATGGCAGAGTATGGCTGGGTATGGCAGAGTATGGCTGGGTATGGCAGAGTATGGCAGAGTATGGCTGGGTATCACCGAGTATGGCTGGGTATCACCGAGTATGGCTGGGTATCACCGGGTATGGCCGGGTATGGCAGAGTATGGCAGGGTATTGCAGAGTATTGTAGAGTATGGCTGAGCATGGATGGATGGCTGGATGTGACTGCAATTGTCACAGAGCAGCGCTGTGTGCACTACAGATCCAGCCCACAGCACTGCTGCCACCAAATTCTTCCCCTCTCCTGTCACACTGTACCGATCGGTACACAGAGGGGAGAGAGGAACCGGCGCCATGACATGACTGCAGGTGTGGTGATCACCCACTTGTAATTTAATCGAGAACTATGAGTCCATCTGCCGCAGTGGCAGATGGGACTTGTAGTTAATTTATTCATAGATCTCTGAGTTATTGATGTGGTTGTGTGTGTTTTGAGTGTAACATGTTGCAAAATGTGGAGTGGATTAGTCATACACTTCCCTTTTATCATGGTGTGCTCAGTGAAGGTCCCTACCCCCTATAAAACCATTGGTGGTCAGTGGATCCCATTTCCTTTGAAAGCATTGGTGTTTCATGGGAAGCAGTGCAGAGTACAAAGAAACCCCATGTACTTGCCATGAAGACCATGTACCTAAGGTTTCTGTCGATTACTGGGTATTTGCAGGTGTCCCAATACTTTTGACAATACAGTGTATTTGCCCCTTAGCTTCAAGAAAAATATTTTTGAGACTTATCACTTTTTCAATGTGGAAGTAAACTTGTAAAGTCTCAAGGTTTTTCAAACACCTTTTGTGGTGCAGCTGTCTCCCAGAGCCCCCCTTTTAGTTACCTGAACCCGATCTTTCCAGTGACGAGAACAAGCCCAGCAGCTCCAGCTGTTGCCTTGGGTCCTCATTGAATAGATTGATAGCAGCAGGAGCCATTGACTCCCGCTGCTGTCAATCAAGACCAGTGACACGGGAGTCAGGGGCAGGGCCGAGTCCTGCTGTCTGTGTCAATGGACGAGGTAGCAGGACTCGGGAGCGCGCCCGCATGAGTCCCCCCCATGGACTGGCGGGGGACCCCAGAAAAGTAGGATCAGGGCCGCTCTGTGCAAAACACTTGCAGAGAGCAGGTAAGTATAACATGTTTGCTATTTTTTTTTTAAAAACAAACCTTCACAATAACTTTCCAAACACGTTGATACAATGTAACAGTCAGCATAGCAGTCCAGAGTAAAGTTAAAGAAATGCTGTGAAATACTGTAATTGAAAGCAAGTATAGCTATAGAGCTAAGTGATATTGTGTTCTCTCTGGCTTACTGGTGCAGGGTTCTCTTGTAGACTGGGTCCCACCAAGTGGTTGCTTAGGAGGTTCCTAAGCAGGTTTGGCTGGAGGAAAATTGGAAATTGATACTCCCATAAAGTCAGCTTCAGAGTGACATTCTGTTGAGTGGTTGACTTACCGTATATACTCGAGTATAAGCCGAGTTTTTCAGCACATTTTTTTGTGCTGAAAATGCCCCCCTCGGCTTATACTCGAGTCACCTTTTTGCGCCTGATCTCCCAGACTTTGGGGAAATTTGGCACACATGTAGCCACACTCTTCCTCTACAAGTGTACAAAGTTTGTTGTCCGGAGGACCTACGGATGGGGAGCACCGATTTTTCAAAGCCAGGCACCCCTTCCATAGACTCCCATGTTAAACGTCAGTCTAGTCATGGGCACAGTGAGGCATGGGCACAGTGAGGCATGCACATGGACACAGTGAGGCAAAGTGAGGCACAGTGAGGCATGCAGATGGACACCCTAGGCTTATACTCGAGTCAATACGTTTTCCCATTTTTTTGTGGTAAAATTCGGTGCCTCGGCTTATATTCGGGTCGGCTTATACTCGAGGATATACTGGTAGATTAGATTAGATTTAAAGCGTTTGTTCCCCCAACACTTCATATTCCTGATATGTGCCTGCTGTACCATGTAGTTGTATGAGAAAGTTTCCTATTCTCTTTGTATTGCTTCCTCTGTGTGAAATCCCTGTTGTTCCAATCCTGACAGTCCCTATGCTTTCCTATTATAAACTGACCTATGCTGGGAACTCAGTATGCTCTCCTCCAATGATCAGACTTGTCCTGAATCGCCCCCCTGAAGAGCCATTCACTGGGAAGCACCGTGTACTGCTGCTTCTCCTCCCCCAGCTCGTATGCAGCTCAGAACTGAGGAAATGTGATCTTTAAAAAAAAAAAAAAAAAAAAGAAGGGGAAAAAAAAATATTTTTTATATTTTTTTAAATCTATACACAAATGTTTTTCATTTACTTTATATTTTAAAAACTGAATGGGTTGTTTTGCAGGGTGATCATTTAAATCACTTTAAGGATTTACATTCTTTATACAGGGCATAGTTTGTTTGAATTTGAACATTGCTGACATGGTCACTTAAAAAAACAGTGTTATTACCTGTTAACTACTTTTTCCAGGAATCTTCCAGGACGGCTTACAGAGAGATAGACTCCTCCCACCTAGCACAGGAAACACATGATCCACATCATAAAAAGCACTACACATGTATTAGCTCCTCAGTATTAACAAATAACCGAAAGCTTCAGAATAAGCATCATTAAACCCTCATTAGCGTAGCTTTATCCTTACTCTATGTTTTACATTGCTAATCACTAGGGATGAGCTTTGAGTTCGAGTTGAACTCATGTTCAACTCGAACATTGCCTGTTCGCCAGTTCGCTGAACAGCGAACAATTTGGGGTGTTCGTGGCAAATTCGAAAAGCCGTGGAACACCCTGTAAAAGTCTATAGGAGAAAACTAAAGTGCTAATTTTAAAGGCTTATATGCAAGTTATTGTCATAAAAAGTGTTTGGGGACCCGGGTCCTGCCCCAGGGGACATGTATCAATGCAAACAAAAGTTTTAAAAATGGCCGTTTTTTCGGGAGCAGTGATTTTAATAATAATTAAAGTGAAACAATAAAAGTGAAATATTCCTTTAAATTTCGTACCTAGGGTGTATGTATAGTATGCCTGTAAAGTAGCGCTTGTTTCCCGTGCTTAGAACTGTCCCTGCACAAAATGTCATTTCTGAAGGAAAAAAAGTAATTTAAAAGCACCCGCGGCTATAATGAATTGTCAGCTCTCGGCAATACAGAGGAAAGTCATTGATAAAAAAAAAAAAAAAAATGCGTGGGGGTCCCCCAAATTCAATTACCAGGCCCTTCAGGTCTGGTATGGATTTTAAGGGGAACTCCGCGCCAAATTAAAAAAAAAATGGCATGGAGTGCCCCCCAAAAATCCATACCAGACCCTTCATCCGAGCACGCAACCTGGCAGGCCGCAGGAAAAGAGGGGGGGACGAGAGAGCGCCCCCCCTCCTGAACCGTACAAGGCCACATGCCCTCAACATGGGGAGGATGCTTTGGGAGTCTGTGACCCCTCAAAGCACAATGTCCCCATGTTGATGGGGACAAGGGCCTCATCCCCACAACCCTTGCCCGGTGGTTGTGGGGGTCTGCAGGCAGGGGGGCTTATCGGAATCTGGAAGACCACTTTAACAAAGGGGGCCCCCAGATCCCAGCCCCCCCTATGTGAATTGGTAAGGGGTACATTGTACCCCTACCATTTCACAAAGAAAGTGTAAACATTTAAAAAAAAAAACACACAGACGCCGTTGGGATAAGTCCTTTATTAAAAAAAAAAAAAAAAAAAGATTCCAGCGGTGGTAATCCACTCTCGGTCTCCACTCCAACGCTGTCGGTATCCTGCGATGGATGATCTCCTCTCCAAGTCCAGGCTCCAGCGATGAGGTGACCCCGCCCCCCTCTGATGTAGCGCAGGTTTCCATTGCATCAGAGGGGGGTGGAGTCACCCGCACGTCACTGAGTAAGCCTGGGTTTCCCCTTGCGTCAGAGGGGGACGGGATCACGTGACGGGTGGCCCCGTCCTCAGCTACATACGAGACCTGTCAGGTTGCCGCAATGTTATTCTTGGGGTGTCTCCGGTGGAGACAGGATGTTGTTCCTCGCTGCACTGGACATCTCATCACTGGAGCCTAGACCTGGAGAGGAGATCATCCATCGCAGGATACCGACAGTGGATTACCACCGCTGGAATCTTTTATAATTTTTTTTTTTTTTTTTAATGAAGGACTTATCCCAACAGTGTCTGTGTGTTTATTTTTTATTTTTTACACTTTCTTTGTGAAATGGTAGGGGTACAATGTACCCCTTACCAATTCGCATAGGGGGGCCAGGATCTACTGGTCCCCTTTGTTAAAGGGGTCTTCCAGGTTCCGATAAGCCCCCCGCCCGCAGACCCCCACAACCACCGGGCAAGGGTTGTGGGGATGAGGCCCTTCTCCCCATCAACATGGGGACATGGTGCTTTGAGGGGTCACAGACCCCCAAAGCATCCTCCCCATGTTGAGGGCATGTGGCCTGGTATGGTTCAGGAGGAGGGCGCTCTCTCGTCCCCCCCCTCTTTTCCTGTGGCCTGCCAGGTTGCGTGCTCGGATAAAGGGTCTGGTATGGATTTTTGGGGGGAACTCCACGCCATTTTTTTTTTAAATTTGCGCGGAGCTTCCCTTAAAATCCATACCAGACCTGAAGGGTCTGGTAGGGATATTTGGGGGAACCCCACGTAATTTTTTTTTTTAATTTGATGCAGGATTCCCCTTAATATCCATACCAGACCTGAAGGGCCTGGTAATTGAATTTGGGGGGACCCCCACGCATTTTTTTTATCAATGATTTTCAATTACTTTTCTCTGTATTGCCGGGAGCCGACAATTCATTACAGCCGCGAGTACTTTTTAAATGACTTTTTTTTCCTTCAGAAATGACACTTTGTGCAGGGACAGTTCTAAGGATGGGAAACAAGCGCTACTTTACAGGCATACTATACACACCCCCTAGGTACGAAATTTAAAGGAATATTTCACTTTTATTGTTTCACTTTAAGCATTATTAAAATCACTGCTCCCGAAAAAACTGCAGTTTTTAAAACTTTTTTTTGCATTGATACATGTCCCCTGGGGCAGGACCCGGGTCCCCAAACACTTTATATGACAATAACTTGCATATAAGCCTTTAAAATTAGCACTTTAGATTTTTCACGTTCGTGTCCCATAGACTTTAATGGTGTTCGGATGTTCGAACAAATTTATTGCCTGTTCGCATGTTCTGATGCGAACTGAACTGGGGGGTGTTTGGCTCATCCCTACTAATCACCAACAAAGAAGGGAGGGAACTGATGCCATCCTGGAAGATTCCTGGAAAAAGTAGTTAACAGGTAATAACACTGTTTTTCCAAGTCATCTTCCAAGACGGCTTACAGAGAGGACAAAATAGGACTACCTGATCAGTGCGGGACCACAGCCTGCAGCACTTTCCTGCCGAAAAACTGGTCTTGGCTGGCCAGCAGATCCAGTATGTAATGCTTTACGAAAGTCTGGAACCTGGACAAGGTTGCGGCCTTGCAAATCTGGAGGGGAGACGCTCCTGCCCTTTCAGCCCAAGAAGTAGAAACCGTTCTTGTGGAATGAGCATTTATTCCTAACGGAGGTGTGCGGGATGCTGCTTTGTATGCCTCCGCGATGGCCGACTTCATCCACCTTGCAATGGTATTTTAAGATGCCTTTTTACCTCTGTTTGAACTTGCAAACACAAACAAGCTGGTGGAACGTCGCCATTCCTTGGTGTGCTCTATGTAAGCGATCAAGCATCTCCTGACATCTATCTTATTAAATCCTGCCTCCTTGTAGTTTTTAGGATTTCCGAAAAATGATAGTATTACGATCTCTTCTGACCTATGGAAGTTAGACGGTACTTTGGGGAGAAATGCAGAGTCCAGCGAGAGGATAATTTTGTCTTGCAAGATGATGCAGAAGGGCTCTGTGACAGGGGGTCACTTTGGAGCACAGGGTGAGCAAGGAAATAATGGACATTGAGAATATGTATGGGATTGTTTTAAAATGGGTCTGTAACATTATTCCCCAATATTGCCCAGGGTCTGTAAATAGTTATTCTGTTGGTGCTGAACTCAACAGGTTAAATTAAGAGAGGCTGGTGTGTCTCCTGTCTCCTTGTGTAATGCTAATGAGCCTCACCTATGCTACAGGCCCTTTCATTGTGATGATGTAGATTGGAGCTTGGTAGACCGGCTGGCTTTATATTATGGGATGTTGAAGTGTCTCTTGTGAGGAGGGGGGGGGGGAATCAACCCTTCTGCCTAAGACTGTTTATCAAAGGAGAAGTTTGAACACACCTGACCTGTATCATCATTGTCATTGGACAGTTTAACCTGCCCTGTTCCCCAAAGGATGGGAGGGGAGGGTTTTGGAGTGAAATGTGTTACCATGTGTTTTGAAAATAAAGTCATTCCCTGTTTTGGAACTTGAATACAGAGCATTGTCTCGTATCTGGGGGAAGAATCATTCGTATGGGGTCTTATTCGGCTGGTTGGAGTGTCTGGTGGCTGTCGTGTGGTTGGAAAGGGAATATCCTAACGGTGTTAACCCCTTTCATACTTGGGGTGCCGTTACAATTGTTGGCAAGCAGTGGGATGATTCCACAGCCTATAAGGACAGCTACAAGGGGACACAGGACAATGGAAGCACAGTAGGGACGGCTAAAGCGCTCTTCCCTCAAGGACTTACTGGAGAACCGGGGCAGACCGGCTAACAACCTTAAAAAGAGGGACATTAATCGCAGAACGAGTCGAAATGGATGGAGCTGAAAGACCCAACATAACAGAAAAGCCCAGCGTAACAGACAGGACACCCGAAGAGGCAAGTTTTGATCAGGCTGTTAACATAAGACTGGCACATTATGGTCCTAACCCTACAGCGGCGATCATAGACCGAGTTATAGCGGCTGTGGACGCAAATTGGCTACATCAAAAAGGTGCTGCAGCAGCAGCAGAAGTCACAGCAGCACCAACTGAAAGGAGAAAGATGCATTTTGCTGCTTTTAAAAATTTCATTGAAACTGAAGGGGAGATTGATGGGTACCTTGCCGATTTTGAACGGCAATGTGCCCTACACCGGGTGCCCACAGAGGAATGGGTTACCATTTTGTCTGGGAAACTGTCCGGCCGGGCCAGTGAAGCGTTCAGGGCCATCCCAGACGAGAATATTATGAACTATGGACTGGTAAAAGAAGCACTTTTGGCCAGGTATGCTGTCACACCGGAGGCATATCGGAGGCGGTTCCGAGAGGCGAGCAAGCAGACTGGAGACTCGTATACCGAGTGGGCATGCCGCCTACACCGCACTGCATCCCACTGGGTCGCTGGATGCCAAGCAGAATCCGGGGAAGAGGTGCTGCAGGTGTTCCTACTGGAGCACTTCTTTGACAAACTGTCCCTGGAAGTCAGAGAGTGGGTCCGGGACCGAAAACCTTTCACCTTGCCTGAAGCAGCTCGCCTGGTGGACGAATACACAGATGCCCGCAAACTGGATAACCCTGTGGTCAAGACAACAGCTCAGGTGGATTATCGATCAGCGGCACCCCCTCCGGCTATCGCCTACCAACCACAGTCGTACCGCCCTACAGCACCACCTCCAGCGGCCACTTATCCTCAGCAGCCCAGGTTCAACTCCCAGGGCTACTCACAACCCATCAGGTGTTTCGGGTGTAAACAGCTAGGGCAAAACAGCCAGACTGTCCATTGAATCCAGCCAGACAGTCCCAGTCATGGAGACAGCCAGCAAGGGGGAGCCCCCGCACATCCATGCCTGTGGTCCACTGCGTTGAGGAGGAAGAACATTGGGGTGTCCTGCACGAGGCTGATCCAATACAAGCAGCTAACCGGGACAACCGGCAGCAACACAGGCAGACTGTCTGGGTCAATGAAAAGGTAGCCAATGGCCTACGTGATACTGGTGCCACCCTGACCCTACTACAGAAGAACCTCATCCCAGAGAGCCAACACACCGGAGACACTGTAGCCGTAAGAGTAGCGGGAGGCACCGTCTTCCGGCTACCCGTTGCCCGTGTTCACCTGGATTGGGGGGTTGGTTCAGGGCACGTGAATGTGGGGGTGATGAAGGATTTGCCAGCGGATGTACTACTGGGGAATGATTTGGCCCCCCTCGTTTCTGCTTACGCCCCGATGGGCCCCGCTGAAGCCAACCCCGTGACTACCTGTGCCCAGACCCATGCTGCTGGAACCGGCCTGCTTGCGGCTGAGAACTGGGTAAGACTATCTTCCCCGACATGTACCTTAGATCAGGCTCAATATCACAGTCTAGAATTGGAATGTGACAAGTTAGCCAGGGAGAAATCGGAGATGCAACGACACTACGTCATGTATTATGAGATGTCCCATGGCTTGAACATTGAAATGCACAAACAGGCTGAAATTGTCAAAGGGTTAAATGGGATTTGCGCCCAGTTTTTACCTTACCTCTCCCAAGAGCATCAGCAACAAGTTTTGGGAGCCATTGAGAGAGCAAAGCAAGTGACTGTTCCAGAACTGAATTCCATTATTCGCCCTGCAACCTTACAACATCACCATCAGCTACTGACCTGGTAAGCAAAATGGCCATGCTGATGGGTTGTCCAGGCATTAGAGGAATGGAACTATGGACTAACTTCGGAGTCAACCCGTCTGGGCTCCCCTCCTCTGTTAGTCTCCTGCTGAAAGGGGAGATGTGTGACAGGGGGTCACTTTGGAGCACAGGGTGAGCAAGGAAATAATGGACATTGAGAATATGTATGGGATTGTTTTAAAATGGGTCTGTAACATTATTCCCCAATATTGCCCAGGGTCTGTAAATAGTTATTCTGTTGGTGCTGAACTCAACAGGTTAAATTAAGAGCGGCTGATGTGTCTCCTTGTGTAATGCTAATGAGCCTCACCTATGCTACAGGCCCTTTCATTGTGATGATGTAGATTGGAGCTTGGTAGACCGGCTGGCTCCGTATTATGGGATGTTGAAGTGTCTCCTGTGAGGAGGGGGGGGAATCAACCCTTCTGCCTAAGACTGTTTATCAAAGGAGAAGTTTGAACACACCTGACCTGTATCACCATTGTCATTGGACAGTTTAACCCGCCCTGTTCCCCAAAGGATGGGAGGGGAGGGTTTTGAAGTGAAATGTGTTACCATGTGTTTTGAAAATAAAGTCATTCCCTGTTTTGGAACTTGAATACAGAGCGTTGTCTCGTATCTGGGGGGAGAATCATTCGTATGGGGTCTTATTCGGCTGGTTGGAGTGTCTGGTGGCTGCTGTGTGGTTGGAAAGGGAATATCCTAACGGTGTTAACCCCTTTCATACTTGGGGTGCCGTTACAGGCTCAATCACTGAAAGCGCCTGTATCTCACCAACCCTACTAGCGGAGACTAGGGCCACCAAAACCACTGTTTTCAAGGTTAAGAGCTTTATGGGCAGTTTGTCTATTGGCTCAAACTGTGTCTTACAAAGACTTTGCAACGCAGTGGATAAGTCCCAGGGAGGGAACCTCCTTGACTTGGGGACCTGCTTACGGCTGATGGATGCAAGAAACCTCTTGACCAGTGGCTCTTCTGACAGTCTTTGATTTAAAAAGTTAGACAGAGCCGATACCTGCACCTTAAGGGTACTGACTGCAAGATTTAGATCTGCTCTGGCTTGGAAGTAATCTAGGACCGCCGGGATCATGGCTCCTGACACTCTGTGTAACTTACTGTGGTAATATTGTCCGAAAGGACCTGCACGTGTCTTCCCTTCAGAGTCGGACCAAAGGCTACTAGAGCCTTTAGAACTGCTTTCAGCTCCCTTGCATTGGAGGAGAGGCTGGCCTTCTTCTGGTTCCAGACCCCTTGGGCCATCTGTGCACCTGAATGGGCTCCCCACCCCTGACCGCTGGCATCCGTGGTGACCGCCAGAGGGTTGTGTTGGGACCAAAGTCGACCTGCAGAGAGATTTGCAGGGCTCAACCACCTCTCTATTGAGAGTTTTACTTCCCGCGGGATCTCTGTCTGCCTGTGAAGAGATTCCTTCCTTCCATCCCAGAGAGAAAGCATTAACGCCTAAAGTGCTTGAGTATGGAATTGTGCCCACTGGACTCCTGGGATGGCTGCTGTCATCAAACCAAGGACCCTCATTATACCTTGAATTGAGGTCTCTGTACATGCGCAGAGGCTGCTCACCTCTGCAATTATTGTTGCCACTTTTTCTTTCATCAGACATTTTTTGGATGTAGTTGAGTCTATTAAGTATCCTAGGAATACTATGCTTTGAGTAGGTACCAACTGTGACTTCTCCTGATTTACCAGCCACCCCAGCTGCTGAAGGTGTCCGATAGTTCTGCTCAGGTTCTGTTTCTCCTCGTCTGCTGAGTCTGCAAAGATCAGCAGGTCAACCAGATAGGGAATTATATGAATTCCCTCCAATCTCAGGGTCCACAGAGCTTCTGCCAGAATCTTCGTGAAGATGCATGGTGCTGACGCCAATCCGAA
Source organism: Rana muscosa (assembly GCA_029206835.1). Lineage (NCBI taxonomy): Eukaryota > Metazoa > Chordata > Amphibia > Anura > Ranidae > Rana > Rana muscosa. The sequence continues at coordinate 1,247,409,108 of CM055122.1, forward strand.
GGGCAGAGCATTAAACTGAAAATAGAGGGTCTTGAACCCATTCTTCACTGCAAACCGGAGAAACTGCTTGGACTCCTCTTGAATGGGGACATGAAGATAGGCGTCTCTTAGGTCCAATGAGACCATGAAGACCCCAGGGGTTAACAATTCTCTGGTGGTGTAAATTTACTTAATTTTGAATCGTTTGTACCTTACTTACATGTTCACTTGCTTCATGTTCAAAATGAGTCGAAATTTTCCTGATGGTTTTTTGTTTTTATCAGAAAAACGTGAGAATAAGACCCCCCCTTTTCTTAGAGATGGGGGGATAAAGCTCATCACCTTATCCTCCAGCATACTCTGTAGGAGGGAAGACAAAGCTGTTGCTTTCTCCACATCTTTCGGGAGAATTGTTGGGTGGAATTTTTGAGGGGGTCAGCCCAATAGCTCGATCCTGTACCCAGATTTGATCAGATCCAGGAGAAAGATGCTGCTGGAAATGGCCTGCCACTGTGGGAGGAATAACCCCAACCTTCCCCCCACATGACCAACTGAATCACTGGGAAGGGCCTTTAGGCTGGGAGGGTTTAAAAAGAAAGCCACCTCTTCCCCTTCCCCTTCTGTATTGCCACCCTCTTTTCTGGTCTTGCGCGGCTGAAAAAACCCTGTTATGCTGTCTTTTGTCCCCCTGATAGTTCCTTTCACCTGACCTCTGGAAGGGACGAAAATTCCTTTTTTGTTGTTTTTTTGGGGGGAAAGGAAACCCCTTCTTTTTATCGGCTGACCTCTCTAGAACAGATTCTAGCTCTTTACCAAAGAGCAAATCTCCATTAAAAGGGGAGGGAACAGAGTTTGGCCTTTGACACTGTCGCCTCCCCAGGACTTCAGCCAGATAGCCCTCCTGGCTTCATTAATTAATGCTGTAGACCTGGCCGAGAATATTACAGACTCCGTGGACGCATCTGCTATATAGGCGACTGCCTTATTTAGTGTTGGTAAAGCATCCACAATCTCTTCCCTGGGAGTATCTGACTCTAGAAGAGTGCGGAGCCGTTTAAGCCACAAATCAAGCGTATGAGCCACACATGTAGTGGCTAGTGCTGGCTTAAAGTTAGAGAAGCAGGCTTCCCACGCTTTCTTTAAATACCCTTCCGCCTTTCTGTCCAGAGGCTCCTTAAGGGTGCCTGCGTCCTCAAAGGAAAGCTTTGAACCTTTTGAAACTTTAGATAGGGAAGCGTCCAGTCTGGGGCACTTTTCCCACAACTTTGTATCCTCCTATTTGAAGGGAAACCTTCTCTTCAAATTTTTAGGGAAGAAGACTCCCTTTTCCGGTCTCCTCCATTCCTGGAGTACTGTCCCTTTTAGGGACGTATGTACTGGAAAGGTTCTGCTCTGCTTAGGCTGAAGGCCTGCATATAAAAAGGTCATGTACAGACAACTCCTGGTTTTCTGGTTCCTCCAGCTCCAGGGTGTCGTATATAGCCTTTAATAGCTCCTCTGTTGAAGGAAAAAGGTATCTTTGTATCTTGCTGGGTCTTTCCTCATTACAGTCCCCCTCCTCAGACTCTGAGGCTGACTCTGAGCTCTCCTCCAGCTCCTCCAGTACTCCTTGCTGGTGGTCTGCCCATGCCTGGGTCAGGATCCTTGGCCTAACACTAGTACTGGTGCCAGAAGTACAAGGGATAGGTTCAGCAAGAGCTTCCTGCTCTCTGGGTTTAAAGGACTGCAAAGTCTGTCTCATCCCTTTCTTTATTGAGTCCATAAAACCCTTGAGGACAGGGCCTGTTTCTCCTTTGATGAGCTTGTCTATATAGTCCTGACATGCACTTTTCTTTCCACCCATAAGGCATTTTCTTGGTGCACATCGGGCACCCTTTTCTGGGTGTCTCTGTTTTGTTATCTCTGGGCTTGTAGGCTTTGTCCTGTAATGAATCAAATGTCAAACGCCAGCACATTACTTCCACTGAAGTAAATACCCGTTAACAACTTTTTTTTAAAAGTACCCACCACCGAAGCCTATGCTAGTATGTGCGACACCTGTCCACCCTAAGCATACACCATACTTACCAACTGTCCCGAATTTCCTGGGACATTCCCGGGATTTAGACCCTTTTCCCGGATTTCGCCATTCCCAGGAAATGTCCGTGAAATTCTTATTTTCCCGACAATGTCTCCACCGGTCGCCATTTTCCCGAAGACCACAACAAACAACTGTTTAGTAATGACCGGGTGGATGCCAATAGAATTTGAGCTGTGGCACCGCCCACCTCCCGCCCCGCTGCCATCTGTCTGTGACCTGATGTGGGAAGGGGCAGGGGGTGGGCGGCACCACAGCTCAATTGCTATTGGCAGCCACCCGGCTATTTTGTCCCATTCTGTTTAGTAATGGCGGCGGAGAGAGTCTCCACTGCTGGGAATGCATGACGTAAGTATAGCGCTTACCGCCCTCTCCTCCTTGTCTTTCGGCTCCTTGCAGGAGGAAAGGGCACACCCAGCTCTATATGCCCGTACCCTCCTGTGTAAGGAGGTTGAGCGGTGTTGTGATGGGTCTCCGCAGCCAGATACTCCCTCTGAATGGTTCTCATCTCTATAGCTAATAAAGACAAGTCTCTATTTCCCCCAATGACTTCAATGTCCACACCAGCTGTAACTCCAACGTAAAGTTTATTTCTTTTAAACGACAGCCTCTGATAGGAAAGGTTGGAGAAAGAACAGGACAGTATAAGGTGTGGGAGAGGTCCAGGCACAAACGTAATACACTTCACTGCTTGGCTTCTCAAGCAGACTTAGTCCATTTGGATAGTCTCCCTAGATAGGGACTAGCAGCCAAAATGGTACTCGAACTGTTCACCCAAATCACTATTCAATCGGGCACACGGGTCTCTGCCACAGACCTGGTGAACTTGGTCTCTGCCACAGACCTGGTGAACTTGGTTTCTTTAAAGCTTGGCCTCTTTGTAAGGAGAAGACATCCCTCCAGAGAGTTACCGGGCCCCTTCCTTCACTGTGACTTGTCACCAGTCCCCTGGAACGGTCCTCCCCAGGCCTCCTCTTCTAGGACTCCCGACGACCAACCCACGACGACGACCCTGAACAGGCAGCGTCTGCCCCTTTTATATCCTCTCCCAGCATACACAGCAGGCTGACCACTCCCACTGTATGGTTGCCGAGAGGGGACACACAAGGCAAAGCACTGTATCAGCAGTTCAACCCTGGCCCACCATGGCAGCACCACCTGCAGGTCACAGGTAACAGTACATTGATACTCTTCCTGCAGACAAAATGGTTGATAATGTCCTAACAATTTAAGTGTTTGAGCATAACTATCACTCAAACACTACCCCTAAATTGAGGACCCCACTACATAAGGAAAGGGGAGGCTCCATTGGGGGACGCCTGGTGTAAGGGGGGACTCTGCTGGCAATGCCTGATGTAAGGGGGGGACTCCGGTGGCAATTCCTGATGTAAGGTAGGAGTCAGCTGGCAATGCCTGATGTAAGGTAGGAGTCAGCTGGCAATGCCTGATGTAAGGAGGGACTCTGCTAGGGACACCTGATGGCATCTGGTGGCAGGCGACACACTCAGGGCTTCCACTGATTCATTATGGAGAGTTGAATGATTTCATTCTATATTACAATGTAATAATAGAAATAATGCACTTCAATCATCCTGACACCATAACAACCATGGTGCCAGGATGATTGAAGCGCTAACACCAGGTGTTTGTAGTATCTTTATCTGCTGATTGTTAAACTTTATGGAATACACATATTTCTATTGTGGTGTAGGATCTGGGCCTGCTGTCCCTCCATCCCTCTTTCTCTCTTTTTCTTTCTTTCTCTCTCTCCCTTTCTTTCTTTCTCCCTCCATCCCTCATTCATCTCATACTCTAACCACACCCCTTCCAAGCCACGTCAATTTAAGCCACGCCCACTTTTCCATGTAAACCACGCTGTGACGGATCTCAGATACCCCAGGTGGGCACATCCGCCAGACCCGTGTCTCCTGTCCTCCAAACGCACCCGCAGCCTGCAGATACGCCATAACCAGCCCTTAACCCCTCAATCACGAGACAATCCACACAGGTGTTGAGGGTTAAACATGCAGAGCATCAACAGTTTATTAAATCCAAAACATACACTTTTACACACAGTTAGGGACACTCCCCTTAGCCTTGTCATAGAGGGGGGTAGGGGACAAGGAAGAACCAATGGGAACTTAACATTGAAACAGAGACTACAGTTAAACATAAAGGGATTATGGTAAGCAGGCAGCCCTTCAATACACATCCCCTGCGGAGAGATGTCTGCAGTCCAGACCATTGTCTATGCGCCATCAAACAACACAATTAAGCACAGCAACAAGAAGGGGGGGGGGATAGGGAAGAAGGGATGTAGCATTACATTATCTCAATGCCAGCTTCTCCCCGAGTCTCAGTCTCTTATGGGCCTTAGTCTGTGGGTAGGAGGCCCGCCCTCAGTCCCTTCCAAAGCACACAGTGACAGTGGGTTCTGTCACATTTCTCCCCTTTTAAAAACAGACTAACCAGGTTCCTGACCCCCAACTGGTCTGGACCTGCGTTAGTCACAAACTTCCACCCCAGGCAACCAGGAAAAGGAAAAGTACGTCTCTGGCGCTGGGGTGCAAAATCGCACATACGGTCTCCCGTGAATAAAAACAGCCGCTGCAGAGTGGGAACAGCTGCCCGCACTCCCGTGATCCGGGGCTGGGTTGCAGATATTGAGGGGAGCTGAATAATCCTCTGCCCCGATGCCAGCGCTTCAGCTTGTAGAACATAGGCTGGCAGTGCTATGCAGTTGGGGAGGAAAAGGTTCTTGCTTTTCTCCTGGAGTAATTACCAGCCGCTGAGGAGGCATCTTGCAGGGACTATCTCCCAGACTCTCCATCTCTTTTTCTGATGCTGGGCAGAGGCCAACAGCGCTCTGCTCCGTAGCCAGCGATTCTGCTAGGGGGACATATACAACGGTAGAGTTCAGCCGCTGGAGACTGAGGCGACTTCTGACAGGGGCTGTCTCCCAAACCCTCCAAAGACATACTGAGGGCTGGGCAGGGGCCCGTGGCACTCTGCCATGCAGCCAGCGCTTCAGCTGGGGGAATAAACACTGGGGTAGTGTCCAAGTGCTGGGCAACCAGCTCACTGAGGTCATCCCTCAGACTCCCTGGATCCAACTCTGAGGGTGGGCAGAGGCCAGCGGCACTCTGCCCCGTAGCCAGCGCTTCTGCTGGGGGGATGAACACTGGGGTAGTGTCCAAGTGCTGGGGAAACAGCTCACTGAGGTCATCCCTCGGACTCCCTGGATCCAACTCTGAGGGTGGGCCGAGGCCAGCGGCATTCTGCCCTGCAGCCAGCGCTTCTGCTGGGGGGGATGAACATTGGGGTACTGTCCAATTGCTAGGGGGGGAGAATTGCTTCCTCCACTCCCGTTGGGGATATCTGCTGTTGGGGAAACGGCTCACGAAGAGCATCTCTCAGACTCTCCGGGTCCAACTCTTTTTCTGATGCTGGGCAGAGGCCAGCGGCACTCTGCCCTGTAGCCAGCGCTTCTGCTGGGGCACCGGATTCGATACTCTGGACTTGCTGCTGATCACCATTTATCAGCCTTCCAGCGCCCGTCTCAACTTCCCCTTCTGAGACCTTTATGCTTTTATCTTGTCTCACTGCCTGGGAAACCTCTGGTGCATTCTGGCATTCTAGCACTCGCAGTGCCCTCTGTATCATCGCCGCTTCTTCCATTGCGGTTAGGAGGCGAAAACGTAGGGGCACTCCTGGCCCCATTTGCTCTGCATCTTCGCGACTGTCCGCTATTTCTCCAGGACAGTCCCAGGCAACGGGAGCCATGCCAGGCTGCTGATCACCGTCAAACAGCCGCTTGTAGGCAATCTCGAGCTCCCATTCCTGCTCAACCAGGAACTCCAATTCCTCCAGGCCACACGCCTCTTCGGGAAGATCCAGCACCTCATCTCGGAAGTCCAGGATGTCTTCCAGCCGCCACTCTTCGTCGCTCCCAAAGTCTGGGTCTCCATACATTTTTTGATGGAGCAGCCCCACGCTGCCGTAGCCAACGCCTTCTGTCGGGCTGCCATCTGCTGTACTTGGCCACAGTTGAGCCGCGAACCACCGGAGGGCTCTGTAGCTGGCGTCCAGCCTCATCTCCTCCTGGACCAATCTTCCGAGCTCCATCTTACACTCATCTCGCGGTCGTTCCCTCAGGAATACCTCTCGCACACGGTACTGCGTCCAGTACATCTCTGTGGAGGAGGGAAGGATCTTCCCCTGATGGTGCCGCTCGTGGCTTAGTGTCTCATGCCAGAGTTGCCAGCGGATCACATCCTCCCAGCCGAGCATGGTGCGCTCTGTCACTGGTCCCCGATGTTGCTTCCGCATGCCTTGCAGCCTCTTCCCGAACTCCGCTCTCATGCTGGCTGGACCCGTATTGCTCCTTGGCGGCTGCCCGGATCTTGAATCCTGGTGGTGGTTTGGATGTCCCGGACTGCAGGAGACACCCCACTGCTGCCACCACTGTGACGGATCTCAGATACCCCAGGTGGGCACATCCGCCAGACCTGTGTCTCCTGTCCTCCAAACGCACCCGCAGCCTGCAGATACGCCATAACCAGCCCTTAACCCCTCAATCACGAGACAATCCACACAGGTGTTGAGGGTTAAACATGCAGAGCATCAACAGTTTATTAAATCCAAAACATACACTTTTACACACAGTTAGGGACACTCCCCTTAGCCTTGTCATAGAGGGGGGGGGTAGGGGACAAGGAAGAACCAATGGGAACTTAACATTGAAACAGAGACTACAGTTAAACATAAAGGGATTATGGTAAGCAGGCAGCCCTTCAATACACATCCCCTGCGGAGAGATGTCTGAAGTCCAGACCATTGTCTATGTGCCATCAACCAACACAATTAAGCACACCAACAAGAGGGGGGGGGGGATAGGGAAGAAGGGATGTAGCATTACATTACATTATCTCAATGCCAGCTTCTCCCCGAGTCTCAGTCTCTTATGGGCCATAGTCTGTGGGTAGGAGGCCCGCCCTCAGTCCCTTCCAAAGCACACAGTGACAGTGGGTTCTGTCACACACGCCCATTTTTACACACTCCGCGTTTTTCTATTACGGTATGCCCCGCCTACAAACGAATGCCACGCCCCTTAACCACTTAAGCCCCAGACAATTATGCAGCTTAAAGACCAGAGGTGTTTTCAGAATTTGGCACTGCGCTGCTTTAACTGGAAATTGTGCGGACATGCAATGCTGTACCCAAACGAAATTTGCGTCCTTTTCTTCCCACAAATAGAGCTTTCTTTTAATGGTATTTGATTGCCTCTGCGATTTTTTTATTGCGATATAAACGGAAAAAGACAGAAAATTAAAAAAAAAAAAAAATGATATTTTCCACTTTTTGTTATAAGAAAAATCGAATAAACTCAATTTTAGTCATACATTTAGGCCAAAATGTATTCAGCCACATGTCTTTAGTAAAAAAAATGTCAATAAGCGTATATTTATTGGTTTGCGCAAAAGTTATTTACAAACTAGGGTACATTTTCTGGAATTTACACAGCTTTAAATTTATGACTGCCTATCTCATTTCTTGAGGTGCTAAAATGGCAGGGCAGTAAACCCCCCCCCCCAAATGACCCCATTTTGGAAAGTAGACACCCCAAGGAAATTGCTGAGAGGCATGTTGAGCCCATTGAATATTTTTTTGTTTGTCCCAAATGATTGAATAATGACAAAAAAAAAAAAAGGTACAAAAACTTGTCACTAAATGATATATTGCTCAAACATGCCATAGTTATATGTGGAATTGCACCCCCAAAATACATTTTGCTGCTTCTCCTGAGTACGGGGATACCACATGTGTGGGACTTTTTGAGAGCCTAGCCCTGTACGGGGCCCCAAAAACCAAGCACCTCCTTCAAGATTTCTAAGGGCGTAAATTTTTGATTTCACTCCTCACTACCTATCACAGTTTCGAAGGCCATAAAATGCCAAAATAGCACAAACCCCCCCCAAATGACCCCATTTTGGAAAGTAGACACCCCAAGCTATTTACTGAGAGGCATGTTGAGTCCATGGACTATTTTATATTTTGCCACAAGTTGCGGGAATATGACAAACTTTTTTTTTTTTTGCACAAAGTTGTCACTAAATGATATATTGCTCACACATGCCATGGGCATATGTGAAATTACACCCCAAAATACATTCTGCTGCTTCTCCTGAGTACGGGGATACCACATGTGTGGGACTTTTTGGGAGCCTAGCCGCGTATGGGACCCCAAAAACCAAGCACCGCCTTCAAGATTTCTAAGGGCATAAATTTTTGATTTCACTCCTCACTACCTATCACAGTTTTGAAGGCCATAAAATGCCAAGATAGCACAAACCCCCCCCCCCAAATTACCCCATTTTGGAAAGTAGACACCCCAAGCTATTTGCTGAGAGGAATGTTGAGCCCATTGAATATTTTTATTTTTTTGTCCCAAGTGATTGAATAATGACAAAAAGAAAAAAAAATGTACAAAAAGTTGTCACTAAATGATATATTGCTCAAACATGCCATGCTTATATGTGGAATTGCACCCCACAATACATTTTGCTGCTTCTCCTGAGTACGGGGATACCACATGTGTGGGACTTTTTGAGAGCCTAGCCGCGTATGGGGCCCCGAAAACCAAGCACCGCCTTCAAGATTTCTAAGGGCGTAAATCTTTGATTTCACTCCTCACTTCCTATCACAGTTTTGAAGGCCATAAAATGCCAAGATAGCACAAAACCCCCACAAATGACCCCAATTTGGAAAGTAGACACCCCAAGCTATTTGCTGAGAGGCATGGTGAGTATTTTACAGCTCCCATTTGTTTTTGAAAATTAAGAAAGAAATTTATTTATTTATTTATTTATTTTCAATTTTCAAAACTTTGTGACAAAAAGCGAGATCTGCAAAATACTCAACATACCTCTCAGCAAATAGCTTGGGGTGTCTACTTTCCAAAATGGGGTCATTTGGGGGAGTTTTGTGCCATCTGGGCATTCCATGGCCTCCGAAACTGATAGGCAGTGAGGAGTGAAATCAAAAATTTACACCCTTAGAAATCCTGAAGGCGGTGCTTGGTTTTCGGGGATCTGTACGCGGCTAGGCTCCCAAAATGTCTCACACATGTGGTATCCCCGTACTCAGGAGAAGCAACAGAATGTATTTTGGGGTGCAATTCCACATATAACCATGGCATGTTTGAGCAATATATCATTTAGTGACAACTTTTTGTACATTTTTTCTTTTTGTCATTATTCAATCACTTGGGACAAAAAAAAAAAATATTCAATGGGCTCAACATGCCTCTCAGCAAATAGCTTGGGGTGTCTACTTTCCAAAATGGGGTCATTTGGAGGGGGGGGGTTTAACTGTCCTGGAATTTTATGCACAACATTAGGAAGCTTATGTCACACATCATCCACTCTTCTAACCACATGAAGAGAAAGCCCTTTCTGACACTTTTTGTTTACATGAAAACATTTTTTTTTTTGCAAGAAAATTACGTTGAACCCCCAAACATTATACATTTTTTTAAAGCAAAGGCCCTACAGATTAAAATAGTGGGTGTTGCATTTTTTTTCCACACAGTATTTGCGCAGCGATTTTTCAAACGCATTTTTTGGGGGAAAAACACACTTTTTTTATCTTTAATGCACTAAAACACACTATATTGCCCAAATGTTTGATGAAATAAAAAAGAAGATCTTAGGCCGAGTACATGGATACCAAACACGACATGCTTTAAAATTGCGCACAAACGTGCAGCGGCGACAAACTACATACATTTTTAAAAGCCTTTAAAAGCCTTTACAGGTTACCACATTAGATTTACAGAGGAAGTCTACTGCTAAAATTACTGCCCTCGATCTGACCTTCACGGTGATACCTCACATGCATGGTGCAATTGCTGTTTACATATGACGCTAGACCGACGCTTGCGTTCGCCTTTGCGCAAGAGCAGGGGGGGACAGGGGTGCTTTTTTTTTTTTTATTATTTATTTTGCTTTTTTATTTTATTTTTAAACTGTTCCTTCCATATTTTTTTTTTTTTTTACCATTTTTATTGTTATCTCAGGAAATGTAAATATCCCCTATGATAGCAATAAGTAGTGACAGGTACTCTTTTTTAAAAAAAAATTGGGGGGTTAGACCCTAGATCTTTCTCTGCCCTCAAAGCATCTGACCACACCAAGATCTGTGTGATAAAATGTTTTCCCAATTTCCCAATGGCGCTGTTTATATCCGGGGGGGGACATTCCCTCCCACTGCTTGTAAAAGCAGTCTAGAGGCTAATTATCTGCTAGGATTGCTTTTACATGAAAGCCGGCCGCTGGCTGAAAAGAATGATACCAAGATGATACCTAAACCCGCAGGCATCATTCTGGTATAAACATTCAAAGTCCAGCAACATACCAGTACATTGCTGGTCCTTGTTGGACATGTATTGTAATCTTTTTTTTCATGCAGCCTGTTGGCTGAATGAAAAAAAGAGATTGATCGGTGGGTATGCCCACCATTAGAATACCTCCCTTCATCCACCCACTTCTAATGATGGGCATACATGCACCATTTATATATGCCAAAGCATGGGGGCATCCTCCCGCAAAAAAGTTATGCCGCGTACACACGGTCGGACATTTCCACGGGCAAGCCTTCGTCTGAATTTCGACCATATGTACGCGGCATTAGGAGCAAAAATCGCTCCTCCGCCCCTGCTGCCCGCATGCTTCGGCATATATGCTCTTTTTTTTAACTGTGGTGGTGAAATCACCTCCTACAGCGTTGGAGTCACGGCTTTATGTATCGTGGGAGCAAACGCTGTTGCTGTCAAGATAAATAGATCAGCGCTGCAACTGAATGGCGTACCTGCTAAGCAAATGATGGTTAACATTAAAACAAAGTAACATTACAGTATAACAGTAAGACCTTACCATACCATACCTGCAAAGCAAATACCAAAAAAAAACCTAGTAAAAAATAAAACATTTTTTTAACGCAACCTGTGCCTAAAATATATATATGCCGAAGCATGGGGCATCCTCCCGCAAAAAAGTTATGCCGCGTACACACGGTCGGACTTTTCCACGGGCAAGCCTCCGTCGGAATTTCAACTGTATGTACGCGGCATTAGGAGCAAAATCGCTCCTCCGCCCCTATGCTTCGGCATATATGCTCTTTTTTTTAACTGTGGTGGTGAAATCACCTCCTACAGCACTGGAGTCACGGCTTTATGTATCGTGGGAGCAAACGCTGTCGCTGTCAAGATAAATACTTCCGCGCTGCAGCTGAATAGCGCACCTGAAAACAAAAAATTACATACCTGAAAAGCAAGCATGATAAAACATTGCAGAATAGAATACAGTAAAAAAGAGCAGAACAATAGAGAGAAAATAGAGAGAAAATAGAGAGAAAATAGAGAGAGAGAGAGAGAGAGAGAGAACAATAAAACGACAACTATTTTTGTTTTTTTTATTTTATATTTTTTTTGTGTTTTTTGTTTTTACGTTTATTTTTTATTTTTTACACTTTTTTTTTTAAACTTTAACAACTATAATGGTTAGGGTCTCTCAAAATGCGATGGCATCTTGGGAGACCCTGTGTAAGTGTGTCCTAGTCTGAAATGCTGTACCCTACGCTAAAACTTCACTTTTGAGTGGAAGTGTTCAAAACATTAACCAATGCAAAGACCAGGATTGTCAGGACAGCGTGGACAAAAATAACGGGTGTCATGCCTAAATCCGCGCTTGCTACAGACACGACATCTTTTTTGGGGGGCTCGTTGGGTAGGGGTACTCTCGAGGACATACGGATAATGCCTCTCATGCAGCCGGCTTACTGCATTTGGTTGGGGATGGTGAGGTGCAGAACCGCCTGGATACAGGAGTTCTGTGACTATCTCATCCTGGAATTTTAGGAGAGATAACGTCCCGCCTGAATCTCTGTATAGCACATGAGCGTTCAGCAAAGCCAATTGGAATAAGGATAGAGACACTTTTTTGTACCAGCGTCTCGCCTTACGGTCAATTAGATACAGCGCCAAGAACTAGTCGTTGAGGTCCACCCCTCCCATATTTTGGTTATATTCGTGGACACAGAGGGGTTTCTCCACAACACCAGTCGCCGTACGAATTTGGACTGTCGTGTCTGCATGGAGGGAGGTAAGAAGGAAAACATTCTTATTATCCCTCCACTTCACAGCGAGCAAGTTATTACACTTCAAGCAGGCTCTCTCCCCCAGCCTAAGACCGGAATCTACAAGCCTCTGGGGAAAGCCCCGGCGATTAGGTCGCATGGTGCCACATGCTTTAATCTGATGATCAAACAAGTGACTAAACAGTGGCACGCTCGTGTAATAATTGTCCACATACAAGTGGTACCCCTTTCCGAATAAGGGTGACACCAAGTTCCACACTATCTTGCCAGCGCTCCCTATGTAATCTGGGCAGTTGACCGGCTCAACCTGACTATCTTTTCCCTCATAAACCGTAAAGCTCAATACATAGCCTGTTGCCCTCTCACAGAACTTATAGAGCTTGACCCCGTATCTGGCACGCTTGCTGGGAAGGTACTGCTTGAAAGACAAGCGGCCAGAAAATTTAATCAGGGACTCATCAACGCAGACAACTTGATTGGGAATAAACAAGGCTGCAAAGCGTTCGTTGAAGTGGTTTAATTTTGTAGAGCCGGTCGTATTCAGGGTCTCCACGTGGACGACAAAGTTCATTGTCGTTGAAATGCATGAACCGCAAGATCTGCTCGTATCGTTTCCTGGGCATGGAGGCAGAGAACACGGGCATGTGGTCAATTGGGTGCGTGGACCAATAAGCACGCAATGACGGGAATTTATGTGTGCCCATGTTGAGGGAAAGGCCCAGAAAGGTCTTAAATTCGGAAACCATAATTGGTTTCCAATCTTTGGCAATGGAAGGCAACTGGGGATTAGCAGCGATGAATTGACCAGCATATAAATTATTCTGGTCCACAATAGATCTATAGAGATCTTCCGTGAAAAACAGCGAATAAAAATCAATTGGCATAAAATCAGCTGTTTCCACCTCAATACCGGGTTGGGCAGTGAATGGGGGAAGTACGGGTTCTGCAGAAGTGGTGGGGACCCAATCAGGATAGGCGAATTCTGCAGGAAGGGCACTATGGGCAAGACGGGCCTGCCTTTGTCTTCTTCTTGGTGGCAGCGGGACACTACTTGTGCTTGCCACCTCGCCAGCTTGAACTGCACTTATGGGACTCGCCACGTCACCACGTGATACTGCAGTGCTGGATGTACGCCCAGGCTGTACTAGGCCGCTGGTGCTTGCCAATTCACCGTTCCCAGTTGATGCCAGTTGTTGGGAAACGCGTCGGGTGGAGCATACATCCCTAAAACGTTATCACGTATTTGGTCATTGAAGCAGTCAGTGTTTGCTCTCTGACTGATTTTTCGGATATTTTTTCCTTTTTTACCCTTTCCCCCCCTTTTGTGTTCCTGTTTTTATTAATATCTTTTTATGAAGTGTGGATTGGATGTGAACTTGCTTTGGTCTTTGCTGTGATTTTTTCAATAAATCATTTGGAAACTTTTTTCTGAAATACTGCACCATGAAGTTTTTTTCATTCAATCCCTTCCTGCTGAGTTGAACAAACTCCTAGGAGTGCACCTGGAGCAATCATTATCTCTGCTTACCTTGATTCCTGTGTGTTGGACATCCGATCAGCTGGTGGAGCGAGGAGAGATCCCTTTGGATAAGGAGCAGGTGGATATCCTCGGTGCCGGCAGGCAGATGCACACGCTCTTGAGACCTCTGTAATCCGAGGTCCCATCGATCTGGTAAGCGGCTTTAAGATTATTCCCTACTGTCGAATGTATATGGAATAAGATCTACATCGGATAATTCCTTACCCATATGAAGATTGGTGGAGCTGATTATTTAATATTTAAAAACATTTAAATATACAACTTCTTTTTTGGGACACTTTTTATACACATTCGTTAAATGAATATTGTTTGGAGATTCCTTATAATAGAAGATTCTCTACATTAACCTCTTTTTTTCACTATATATATTTATTTTTCACTTGATGTTTTAAATTTTTTTCCTGTTTGCAGGATTGTTGTTTTAATTTTATGGTGATTGCGCACTTGTTTCTTTTTGCAAGTGCTGGATGTACGCCCAGGCTGTACTAGGCCGCTGGTGCTTGCCAATTCACCAGAAGGAATAGCGGTGCTAGTACTACTTTGTTCCATGATACGAGAGCCCTGCGGTTCTTACTCCTCAACAACCTCAGAAGATCGGGATCGGGTACGCCTGACCTTAGCAGGGACCTCATCTTTGCCGTCAGAGCTATCTGACATGGAGCCGCTGACTTCACTGTCTTCTACGGGAAGATATTCTGAGCCTGAATCTGACAGATGCGTGACCTCCTCTTCACTATCTGTCATGCTCAGAATCTCGTAGGCCTCTTTACTAGTGTACCTTCGATTTGCCATTTTGGGCTCTAAATTTAGGGGTACACTAGTAATATTCACAGTTAAAAAAGCACCTGACTGTCAGCAAATGTATAAAACGCTTAAAAAAAAAAAAACTGTTAGCGATCGCAGGGATCAGGACTGTCTCTGCGAACGATGCAGTTATGTGTGTTGTGTTTGGTAAGTTACAGTGATCGATCGATACTGCACTTGGGTGGGCTGGGCTGGGCTGGGCGGAGGGGCTAAACGCAGGTGCTTGCAGGTATCTGGGCTGATCCCGCTAACACTGCGTTTTTGGGAACCCTAAACCGCTGGGGACGCTAGTATAGATCTGATCAGATCAGATATTGATCTGTTCAGATACTATACCACTAAGGGAGGTGTATGCTTTGCGCGTGGGTGTTAGCGTTACTGGCACTAACCTAACGCTGCCTGGGGCGACGCAGACCCTCTCTGGCGCTAAAACCTAATTGATATCAGCCGCCGGGCGATCAGGGGGTTAAACCTTTATTGGGTTATATACGGCGGGTGCCCTAACAAACTAACCAACCAGTGTCACTCGTTAAACTTATTTGGTGATCACTGGTGAAAGGGTTAACTAGGGGCAATCAGGGGGTTAAAACCTTTATTAGGTTATATATGGGGGTACCTGACGCTATATAAAAACCTGACGGGTAACCTAAATAACTAAATGGCTAACCAGTGTCACCAGTGACATTTATACGGTGATCACTGGTGAAAGGGTTAACTCTAGCGGCAATCAGGGGGTTAAAATAACATATGGGGGTACCTGACGCTATAAAAACCTGCGGCGAACCTAAAAATAAATAACGGGCTATCTAGGGCACCACCGGCACTAAATACAGCGATTAGAAATACGATCGCTTAGTGACGCTGGCGTTAGGGGGTGAAAGGGTTACGTGGGGTGCGATCAAGGGGTTAAACCTTTATTAGGGGGGGTAAGGGGGCTACCCTGGACCTAAAGGGGCCTAAACCTAACTGCCCTGCAACTTTTTACTGTCACAAATGACACTGATTGCAGTGATCAGTAAAACAATGACCACTGCAAACGGTGCACTGTGACTGGGGGTATTGGGGGTGATCTGGGGGTGACTGGGTGGTGTAAGTGTGCCTACGTGTACTGGTGTCAGTGTAGTGTTGGTGCACTTACTGTGAGATGTCTTCTCTCCTCGCGCCGGATCGAAAAGACCGCAGCATGGAGAGATGACATCACTTCCTCTGCCTGTGTTCACAGGCAGAGGAAGATTCTCATTCGCCGGGAGCGATCGCGAGGGGGTGGCCGGAAACAAATGGCCGTCCCCTCATCACGGATCGCTCCCGGAACGATAACCACCGCTCACTGTATAGAAGGGGGGTCCGATGGGTACGTGATTGTGCCTGTCCGTGCCATTCTGCCGACGTATATATACAGTGAGCGGTCGTTAAGTGGTTAATTATAGCAAGGCTCCGCCTACATGCAAAAAAGTGTCCAGAATTTTTTTTTTGCAATGTTGGAAACTATGCATACACAATAAACAGGCTCTGGAAAAAACATAACGCCCCCTGTGCCCCCAACACAGGAGGATAAGAAAGTGGAAGGAGCAGCCTGCCCCCTATTTTTTTACCTTAGGGCCTGAATCAACCGATGCCGCCTCCAGACCTGCTTCCATGGATCCTGGTATCTCCATGCTCCCCTGGAAGCCTTCAGCGCCATCTTCTTATTTAGGCCCCTATTTAAGGAGGTGTGGAGAATCTGGGGGGGCGCTGTGGATCTGACGCCGCCCTCCGTCACAGCATGGCTGTTATCCTTCGGATACCCTAGCTAAGGCTTCACTTCCCGGCGTCTGGGTGTACCAAGATGGCCTCCGCCGGACTTCCTGCCATGTCACTTCCTGGCGCCAGAAGCTACCTCATCACTCTGCGCCCCCAGCACGGTCCACATGCTGGGGATAGAGAAGCCCTGTAACATGGGGATCTCTGTAACGGCAGAAAAAAGGCACCCGGACCATCCGGCAGCCTGCGCCTCTACTAGGAGAACACCCTGCTGTGCCATTCCGGATGGACCCACTGGATCACCTCCTCCACTCCTCACAGGTAACCATCAATTGGGAGAGGGGGTCCCTTACATTCACCCCAGACCGATCTTTCAGGTCTCTGGGTGGCCCAAACTGACTCATACCCCAGGAGTACTACCCCTGTTGCACTGGGTATGGACGTCGGGAGGCCCCTGCCACCTAGCACGAATGCCGGAAAAATAACAAACATCTGTATGGAGTTCCTGACTGACCGGAGGAAAAACAAATACTGAGGAGCTAATACATGTGTAGTGCTTTTTATGATGTGGATCATGTGTTTCCTGTTCTAGGAGGGAGGAGCCTATCGCTCTGTAAGCCGTCCTGGAAGATGACTTGGAAAAAACCTGACCCGAGAGTAATGCGGTGGCTTCCATTGTTGACTTCCCCATCTTTAAGTCTAGGTTTCCACTATTGCGACCTGAAATTTGCCACAATTTTTGCCACGATTTTGATGCAACTTGAAGCAAAGCCTGTGTATTCTTGACGTCTATGGACCTCAAGTCGCATCAAAGTGGGACCAAAGTAGTGCAGGGACTACTTTAAAGTCCCTGCGACTTGACGTCGCACAGATGTGAATGGTACTCATTGGAAATCATGGGGTCCGACTTTTCATGTGACTTTGCAGTCCCAAGTCGCACTAGTGGAAACCGAGCCTAAATGCAGGTTGTATGGCTCATCCTCCAGCATCAATACTCTTCATCAGAGACGTGTGACATGTATGCAGAAAGACTCCTGACCATCAGCATTTCTCTTGTGCATTCTTGTGCTGAAGCCAATAGAGTAGCACACAAAAGGCAACTAGAACTGGTTCAGTAATTACAGTTTCTGTATTTTTTACAACACCGGTTTATTTCAGGAATTCCCGTGTTAACCCCTTGCTGACCAGCCACCGTCATTATACTGCGGCAGGTCAGCACGATCACGCGAACCATCGTAGCTGTACGTCAGTCCCTTTATGCGGGATAGCAGGCGCACACGTGCCCGCTGCACTGCGGGGTGCTGATGCGTGTGGCCGGCGGTCGCGATCCCGGGCACGAGAGGCAGAACAGGGACGTGTGTGTATGTGTGTAAACACACACATCCCTGTTCTGTGAGGAGAGGTAAGGCAGATCGTGAGTACAAGCTAGGAACCACGATCTGTCAATTCCTCCAGTCACTTTCATCCCCCATACAGTTAAAACACACACTAGGGAACATAGTTAACCCCTTGATCCCCCCTAGTGTTAACCCCTTCCCTGCCAGTGACATTTACACAGTAATCAGTGCATTTTAAGAGCACTGATCGCTGTATAAATGCCAATGGTCCCAAAATGGTGTCAAAAGTGTCCGATGTGTCCACCATAATGTCGCAGTCCCAATAAAAAAATGGCAGATCGCCCCCATTACTAGTAAAAAATTATAATAAAAAATGCCAAAAATCCATTCCCTATTTTGTAGACGCTATAACTTTTGCGCAAACCAATCAATATACGTTTATTGTGATTTTTATTACCCAAAATATGTATAAGAATACATATTGGCCTAAACTGAGGAAAAAATTAGCTTTTTTTAAAAAAAAAAGGGGATATTTATTATAGCAAAAAGTACAAAATATTGTGTTTTTTTCAAAATAGTCGCTCTTTTTTTGTTTATAACGCAAAAAATAAAAACCGCAGAGATGATCAAATACCGCAAAAAAAAAAAAAAACGCAAAGATGAATTAATACCACCAAAAGAAAGCTCTATTTGTGGGGAAAAAATTGTTTAGGTACAGCGGCGCACGACCGCGCAATTGTCAGTTAAAGCGACGCAGTGCCGTATCGCAAAAAATGGCCTGGTCATTGAGCAGCCAAATCTTCCGGGGCTGAAGTGGCCCCTTTCACACTGAGGCTATTGCGCTAAAAATAGCGCCTGCAAAGCGCCCTAAAAAAGCCGCTACTTTGTATCTAGTGTGAAAGCCTGAGGGCTTTCACACTGGAGCGTTGCGCTTGCAGGAGGGTGAAAAAACTCCTGCAAGCTGCATCTTTGAGGCGCAATAGGAGCGGTAAAAATACCGCTCCTATAGCGCCCCTGCCCATTGAAATTAATGGGGTAGCGCCTCAAACGCCCGCAAAATGCCGCAAAGAGGCTTTATTGCGGGCGTTTTTAACCCTTTTTCGGCCACTAGCGGGGGTTAAAGTCAAAAACCTGGCTGTTCCCCGCTAGCGCCCGCAAATCGCGGCAAAAACGACGGTATAGCGGTGCTAAAAATATCGCCGCTATACCGCCAGCGCATCCAGCGCTTCAGTGTGAAAGTAGCCTAAGAGCACCAATGATAGGCCCATTTTAGAGTGATGTCATCAGGCTAGGTTGAACAATACTAGCACTTCTTTTGCAGATTGCCCTCTTACTTGCATCAGTTCTCCAAGAAATAATGTTTTTTAGGCCTTTTTTAGTGGAACAGCACTTTTAAAAAGTGTAAAGGTAGAAATGTTTACATGGTTTTATAAAATGTGTTATTTATTAAACCACTTATGACAACATACTGAATATGTACAGCTGAAATAAACATTCCCCCCCCCCCCCATGTACTCCATTAACCACTTAACGACCGCTCACTGTATACATACGTCGGCAGAATGGCAACGACAGGCACAATCACGTAGAGTGTACGTGATCGCCTTTGTACAGTTGGGGGGTCCGATCGGACCCCCCTCCTATACAGTGAGCGGTCGTTTATCGTTGGGGAGCGATCAGAGATGAGGGGGTGACCATTCGATTTCGGCCACCCCCTCGCGATCGCTCCCGGCGAATGAAAATGCTTCCTCCGCCATGTGATGTATACACAGGCAGGAGGAAGTGATGTCATCTCCCTCGCGGCGGTCTTTTCGATTCCGGCGCCGAGGAGAGAAGAAGCAGGTTAGTGCACCAACAGTCCACTGACACATAGGTACACATAGGCACACATTTCACCCCCCAGTCACCCCCAGATCACCCCCAGGTCACCCCCCAGCCCCCAATCACAGTGTCACTGATTGCAGTGATCATTTATTTTACTGATCACTGCATTTAGTGTCATCTGTGATAGTAAAAAGTTGCAGGGCAGTTAGGATTAGGCCCCTTTAGGTCCAGGGTAGCCCCCTAACCCCCCCTAATAAAGGTTTAACCCCTTGATCGCCCCCCAGGTAACCCTTTCACCCCCTAACGCCAGCGTCACTAAGCGATCGTATTTTCGATCGCTGTATTTAGTGCCGGTGGTGCCCTAGATAGCCAGTTATTTATTTTTAGTTTTGCCGCAGGTTTTTAGAGCGTCAGGTACCCCCATATATTATTTTAACCCCCTGATTGCCCCTAGAGTTAACCCTTTCACCAGTGATCACCGTATAAGCGTCACTGGTGACACTGGTTACCCAGTTAGTTATTTAGTTATTTAGGTAACCCGTCAGGTTTTTATATAGCGTTGGGTACCCCCATATTTAACCTAATAAAGGTTTTAACCCCCTGATTGCCCCTAGTTAACCCTTTCACCAGTGATCACCATATAAAGGTTATGGGTGACGCTGGTTGGTTAGTTTGCTTTTTATAGCATCAGGGCACCCGCCGTATATAACCCAATAAAGGTTTAACCCCCTGATCGCCCGGCGGGTGAGATCAATTAGGTTTTAGCGCCAGAGAGGGTCTGCGTCACCCCAGGCAGCGTTAGGTTAGTGCCAGTAACGCTAACACCCACGCGCAAAGCATACACCTCCCTTAGTGGTATAGTATCTGATCAGATCTATACTAGCGTCCCCAGCGGTTTAGGGTTCCCAAAAACGCAGTGTTAGCGGGATCAGCCCAGATACCTGCTAGCACCTGCGTTTAGCCCCTCCGCCCAGCCCAGCCCAGCCCAGCCCACCCAAGTGCAGTATCGATCGATCACTGTCACTTACCAAACACAAAACACATAACTGCAGCGTTCGCAGAGACAGTCCTGATCCCTGCGACCGCTAACAGTTTTTTTTGTAGCGTTTGATATATTTGCTGACGACAGTCGGGTGCTTTTTTTCCTGTGAATCTTACTAGTGTACCCCTAAATTTAGAGCCCAAAATGGCAAGTCGAAGGTACACTAGTAAAGAGGCCTACGAGATTCTGAGCATGACAGATAGTGAAGAGGAGGTCACGTATCTGTCAGATTCAGGCTCAGAATATCTTCCCGTAGAAGACAGTGACATCAGCGGCCCCACGTCAGATAGCTCTGACGACGAAGTTGAGGTCCCTGCTAAGGTCAGGCGTACCCGATCCCGATCTTCTGAGGTTGTTGAGGAGCAAGAACCGCAGGGCTCTCGTATCATGGAGCAGAGGAGTACTAGCGCCGCTATTCCTTCTGGTGAATTGGCAAGCACCAGCGGCCTAGTACAGCCTGGGCGTACATCCAGCACTGCAGTATCACGTGGTGACGTGGCGAGTCCCATAAGTTCAGTTCAAGCTGGCGAGGTGGCAAGCACAAGTAGTGTCCCGCTGCCACCAATAAGAAGACAAAGGCAGGCCCGTCGTACCCATAGTGCTCTTCCTGCAGAATTCGCCTATCTTGATTGGGTCCCCACCACTTCTGCAGAACCCGTACTTCCCCCATTCACTGCCCAACCCGGTATTCAGGTGGAAACAGCCGATTTTATGCCAATTGATTATTATTCGCTGTTTTTCATGGAAGATCTCTATAGATCTATTGTGGACCAGAGTAATTTATATGCTGGTCAATTCATCGCCGCTAATCCCCAGTTGCCTTGCATTGCCAAAGATTGGAAACCAATTACGGTTTCCGAATTTAAGACCTTTCTGGGCCTTTCCCTCAACATGGGCACACATAAATTCCCGTCATTGCGTGCTTATTGGTCCACGCACCCAATTGACCACATGCCCGTGTTCTCTGCCTCCATGCCCAGGAAACGATACGAGCAGATTTTGCGGTTCATGCACTTCAACGACAATGAACTTTTTCGTCCACGTGGGGACCCTGAATACGACCGGCTCTATAAAATTCGGCCCATCATAAACCACTTCAACGAACGTTTTGCAGCCTTGTTTATTCCCGATCAAGCTGTCTGCGTTGATGAGTCCCTGATTAAATTTTCTGCCCGCTTGGCTTTCAAGCAGTACCTTCCCAGCAAGCGTGCCAGATACGGGGTCAAGCTCTATAAGTGCTGTGACAGGGCAACAGGCTATGTATGGAGCTTTATGGTTTGAGGGAAAAGATAGTCAGGTTGAGCCGGTCAACTGCCCGGATTACATAGGGAGCGCTGGCAAGATAGTGTGGAACTTGGTGTCACCCTTATTCGGAAAGGGGTACCACTTGTATGTGGACAATTATTACACGAGCGTGCCACTGTTTAGTCACTTGTTTGATCATCAGATTGGAGCATGTGGCACCGTGCGACCTAATCGCCGGGGCTTTCCCCAGCGGCTTGTAGATGCCCGTCTTAGGCTGGGGGAGAGAGCCTGCATAAAGTGTAATAACTTGCTCGCTATGAAGTGGAGGGACAATAAGAATGTTTTCCTTCTTACCTCCCTTCATGCAGACACGACAGTCCAAATTCCTACGGCGACTGGTGTTGTGGAGAAACCCCTCTGTGTCCACGAATATAACAAAAATATGGGAGGGGTGGACCTCAACGACCAGTTGATGGCGCCGTATCTAATTGACCGTAAGGCGAGACGCTGGTACAAAAAAGTGTCTCTATCCTTATTCCAATTGGCTTTGCTGAACGCTCATGTGCTATACAGAGCTTCAGGCGGGACTTTATCTCTTCTAAAATTCCAGAATGAGATAGTCACAGAACTCCTGTATCCAGGCGGTTCTGCACCTCACCATCCCCTACCAAATGCAGTAAGCCGGCTGCATGAGAGGCATTATACGCATCTCCTCCCGAGTACCCCTACCCAACGAGCCCCCCAAAAAAGATGTTGTGTCTGTAGCAAGCGCGGATTTAGGCGTGACACCCGTTATTATTGTCCACTCTGTCCTGACAAACCTGGTCTTTGCCTTGGTGAATGTTTTGAACGCTACCACTCAAAAGTGAAGTTTTAGCGTAGGGTACAGCATTTCACAGACTAGGACACACTTACACAGGGTCTCCCAAGATGCCATTACATTTTGAGAGACCCGAACCATTACAGTTGTTAAAGTTTAAAAAAAAAAGTGTAAAAAAGAAAAAAAAAATACGTAAAAAACAAAAACACAAAAAAAATATAAAATAAAAAAAACAAAAATAGTTGTCGTTTTATTGTTCTCTCTCGCTCTCTCTATTTTCTCTCTATTGTTCTGCTCTTTTTTACTGTACGTATTCCATTCTGCAATGTTTTATCATGCTTGCTTTTCAGGTATGTAATTTTTTGTTTTCAGGTGCGCCATTCAACTGCAGCGCGGAATTATTTATCTTGACAGCAACAGCGTTTGCTCCCACGATACATAAAGCCATGACTCCAGTGCTGTAGGAGGTGATTTCACCACCACAGTTAAAAAAAAAAGAGCATATATGCCGAAGCATGGGGGCAGCAGGGGCGGAGGAGCGATTTTGCTCCTAATGCCGCGTATATACGGTCGAAATTCCGACGGAGGCTTGCCCGTGGAAAAGTTTGACCGTGTGTACGCGGCATAACCTTTTATGCCGCATACATATGGTCGAAATTTCGACAAAGGCTTGCCCGTGGAAAAGTCCGACCGTGTGTACGCGGCATAACTTTTTTGCGGGAGGATGCCCCCATGCTTCGGCATATATATATTTTAGGCACAGGTTGCGTTAAAAAAATGTTTTATTTTTTACTAGGTTTTGTTTTGGTATTTGCTTTGCAGGTATGGTATGGTAAGGTCTTACTGTTGTACTGTAATGTTACTTTGTTTTAATGTAAACTATCATTTGCTTAGCAGGTACGCCATTCAGTTGCATTGCGGATTTATTTATCTTGACAGCAACAGCATTTGCTCCCATGATACATAAAGCCGTGACTCCAACGCTGTAGGAGGTGATTTCACCACCACAGTTAAAAAAAGAGCATATATGCCGAAGCATGGGGGCAGCAGGGGCGGAGGAGCGATTTTGCTCCTAATGCCGCGTATATATGGTCGAAATTCCGACGAAGGCTTGCCCGTGGAAAAGTCTGACCGTGTGTACGCGGCATAACTTTTTTGCGGGAGGATGCCCCCATGCTTCGGCATATATGCCCATCATTAGAAGTGGGTGGATGAAGGGAGGTATTCTAATGGTGGGCATACCCACCGATCAATCTCTTTTTTTCATTCAGCCAACAGGCTGCATGAAAAAAAAGATTACAATACATGTCCAACAAGGACCAGCAACGTACTGGTATGTTGCTGGACTTTGAATGTTTATACCAGAATGATGCCTGCAGGTTTAGGTATCATCTTGGTATCATTCTTTTCAGCCAGTGGCCGGCTTTCATGTAAAAGCAATTCTAGCAGATAATTAGCCTCTAGACTGCTTTTACAAGCAGTGGGAGGGAATGCCCCCCCCCTCGGATATAAACAGCGCCATTGGGAAATTGGGAAAGCATTTTATCACACCGATCTTGGTGTGGTCAGATGCTTTGAGGGCAGAGGAAAGATCTAGGGTCTAACCCCCCATTTTTTTTCAAAAAAAGAGTACCTGTCACTACTTATTGCTATCATAGGGGATATTTACATTCCCTGAGATAACAATAAAAATGATAAAAAAAAAAAAAATATGGAAGGAACAGTTTAAAAATAAAATAAAAAAGCAAAATAAATAATAAAAAAAATAAATAAAATAAATAAATAAAAGCACCGCTGTCCCTCCCTGCTCTTGCGCAAAGGCGAACGCAAGCGTCGGTCTAGCGTCATATGTAAACAGCAATTGCATCATGCATGTGAGGTATCACAGCGAAGATCAGATCGAGGGCAGTAATTTTAGCAGTAGACCTCCTCTGTAAATCTAATGTGGTAACCTGTAAAGGCTTTTAAATGCTTTTAAAAATGAATGTAGTTTCTCGCCGCTGCGTGTTTGTGCGCAATTTTAAAGCATGTCGTGTTTGGTATCCATGTACTCGGCCTAAGATCATATTTTTTATTTCATCAAACATTTGGGCAATATAGTGTTTTTTAGTGCATTAAAAAAAATTGTTTTTCCCCCAAAAAATGCGTTTGAAAAATCGCTGCGCAAATACTGTGTGGAAAAAAAAAAATGCAACACCCACTATTTTAATCTGTAGGGCCTTTGCTTTAAAAATATATATAATGTTTGGGGGTTCAACATAATTTTCTTGCAAAAAAAAAATGTTTTCATGTAAACAAAAAGTGTCAAAGGGCTTTGTCTTCAAGTGGTTAGAAGAGTGGATGAAGTGTGACATAAGCTTCCTAATGTTGTGCATAAAATGCCAGGACAGTTCAAAACCCCCCCAAATGACCCCATTTTGGAAAGTAGACACCTCAAGCTATTTGCTGAGAGGCATGTTGAGCCCATTGAATATTTTTTTTTTGTCCCAAGTGATTGAATAATGACAAAAAGAAAAAAAAATGTACAAAAAGTTGTCACTAAATTATATATAGCTCAAACATGCCATGGTTATATGTGGAATTGCACCCCAAAATACATTCTGTTGCTTCTCCTGAGTATGGGGATACCACATGTGTGAGACATTTTGGGAGCCTAGCCGCGTACAGGACCCCGAAAACCAAGCACCGCCTTCAGGATTTCTATGGGTGTAAATTTTTGATTTCACTCCTCACTGCCTATCACAGTTTCGGAGGCCATGGAATGCCCAGATGGCACAAAACCCCCCCAAATGACCCCATTTTGGAAAGTAGACACCCCAAGCTATTTGCTGAGAGGTATGTTGAGTATTTTGCAGATCTCGCTTTTTGTCACAAAGTTTTAAAATTGAAAAAAGAAAAAAAAATATGTCTTTCTTCATTTTCAAAAACAAATGAGAGCTGTAAAATACTCACCATGCCTCTCGGCAAATAGCTTGGGGTGTCTACTTTCCAAAATGGGGTCATTTGGGGGGGTTTTGTGCTATTTTGGCATTTTATGGCCTTCGAAACTGTGATAGGTAGTGAGGAGTGAAATCAAAAATTTACGCCCTTAGAAATCCTGAAGGCGGTGCTTGGTTTTTGGGGCCCCGTACCCGGCTAGGCTCCCAAAAAGTCCCACACATGTGGTATCCCCCTACTCAGGAGAAGCAGCAGAATGTATTTTGGGGTGCAATTCCACATATAACCATGGCATGTGTGAGCAATATATCATTTAGTGACAACTTTTTGTACATTTTTTCTTTTTTTTTTCTTTTTGTCATTATTCAATCATTTGGGACAAAAACAAATATTCAATGGGCTCAACATGCCTCTCAGCAAATAGCTTGGGGTGTCTACTTTCCAAAATGGGGTCATTTGGGGGGGTTTTGTGCCATCTTGGCATTTTATGGCCTTCAAAACTGTGATAGGTAGTGAGGAGTGAAATTAAAAATTTATGCCCTTAGAAATCCTGAAGGCGTTGCTTGGTTTTCGGGGTCCCGTACGCGGCTAGGCTCCCAAAAAGTCCCACACATGTGGTATCCCCGTACTCAGGAGAAGCAGCAGAATGTATTTTGGGGTGTAATTTCACATATGCCCATGGCATGTGTGAGCAATATATCATTTAGTGACAACTTTGTGCAAAAAAAATAAAGTTTGTCATATTCCCGCAACTTGTGGCAAAATATAAAATATTCCATGGACTAATCATGCCTCTCAGTAAATAGCTTGGGGTGTCTACTTTCCAAAATGGGGTCATTTGGAGGGGTTTTGTGCTATTTTGGCATTTTATGGCCTTCGAAACTGTGATAGGTAGTGAGGAGTGAAATCAAAAATTTGCGCCCTTAGAAATCCTGAAGGCGGTGCTTGGTTTCCGGGGTCCCGTACGTGGCTAGGCTCCTAAAAAGTCCCACACATGTGGTATCCCCATACTCAGGAGAAGCGGCAGAATGTATTTTGGGGTGCAATTCCACATATAACCATGGCATGTGTGAGCAATATATCATTTAGTGACAACTTTTTGTAATTTTTTTTTTTTTTTTTGTCATTATTCAATCACTTGGGACAAAAAAAAAATATTCAATGGGCTCAACATGCCTCTCAGCAATTTCCTTGGGGTGTCTACTTTCCAAAATGGGGTCATTTGGGGGGGTTTTGTACTGCCCTGCCATTTTAGCACCTCAAGAAATGAGATAGGCAGTCATAAATTAAAAGCTGTGTAAAGTCCAGAAAATGTACCCTAGTTTGTAGACGCTATAACTTTTGCGCAAACCAATAAATATACGCTTATTGACATTTTTTTTACTAAAGACATGTGGCTGAATACATTTTGGCCTAAATGTATGACTACAATTGAGTTTATTCGATTTTTCTTATAACAAAAAGTAGAAAATATCATTTTTTTTCCAAATTTTCGGTCTTTTTCCGTTTATATCGCAAAAAATAAAAATCGCAGAGGCAATCAAATACCATTAAAAGAAAGCTCTATTTGTGGGAAGAAAAGGACGCAAATTTCATTTGGGTACAACATTGCATGTCCGCACAATTTACAGTTAAAGCAGCGCAGTGCAAAATTCTGAATTCACCTCTGGTCCTTTAGCTACCAAATGGTCCGGGGCTTAAGTGGTTAAATCAGGAAAAATAAATTCAGAGAGCAGGGTATGTAACCTGAAACATGTATGTTTTACAGGAATTATTTTACTGGATTTTTTTCCCTGTGTTATACAAGTTTAACCTTTTTGCCATCTAGTGGAAATGACTATGTATAGCAACAATATCAACATTTATGTGTGAACTGAAGAAGAGATGAGCCATGCAGGATAATGCTGATTTAGAGGAAAAAAAAAAAAAAAAGGTTGTTTAGTTAAAGCCAAATTCTAGGCTGCTTTTAAATGTACCTATGCAGTGGGCTCTTCCTACACTGCATGGGTTAAATGCTGGTTTGGTTAGCGGGGAAAGAAATAAGTATAGAAACTTAAAGTGTTTGTTACCCTAAAATTAAATTTGGATCCTGTTTCTTTACAGCATGTTATACAGCACAGTGTTTGTGCTGTGTAATTTGGCCCCCTGTATCACCTGAAATGCCTGGCTGATCCTGCCAGTTTCTGTCCTCCCCCCTGTAAACTGACCACAGTGTCAGGACTCAGCAGCCATGATACACCGTGGTCAGTTTACAGGGGGGAGTCTACGTGCCTCCGTCATGCGATCTCTCCTGTCCTCCTCCCCCTCCTCCCTGTAAGCTCTGTCCCCTCCTGCTATTGAAATTAGATAATTAGTTACACTATCCTCTGTGTTAAATAATGTTAGCTGCCCCTGTGTATGTGCTTTATAAAAAAAATGCAGCTGTATACTTGATTTCAGAGTGCAGCTCGGCGCTCACATGCCCGGCCGGCTCTCTCCTCCTGACGGACATCAGCATGGGATTCTCTGCCCCGCCCGCTATATCTGTCAGGCCGAGAGAGGGGAGAGCGGGCCGGTTTCGTGAGCGCCGAAGCGCGCTCTGAAATCAGGTATATAGCTGCATTATTTTTACAAAGCACAGACATTGGGGCACCTTACATGATTAAACAAAGAGAACTGTAGAAAGTGTATATAGTGGCTTAACAACCACTTTAAATTATTCCTTGTACATGCAGGCTTCTTTTTCTTCATGCAACTAGTCTCCCTAGACATCCTGACTTTACTGCCAAGCTGGTCACAGCTCTCTAACATCATTACATACAATGCATACAATGCAGGACCAGTTGTCTGGAGAGCAACAGGTGCCAGGGTAGTGTGGGATAAGATAAGTATCAAAAACATAAAAATATTTTTTGGCTTGACATTTTTTATATCCATTTTTGAAGTATAAGTTTACGAGCCATATACATAGTTCCCAACCACATCACATGCACTTCAACTGGGAGGATATCTTACGGTATAATCCCTAGCAATGCTATTTTTGGATCAGGCTGTACTTGTGTAGAGCACATGGAATTTAAAATATCAAATACAGACTCCCAGTAGCGATGCAATTTAGGACATCGCCACAGCATATGTATAAGTGTGCCTGTACCAATAGTGCATCTTGGACAATTTGATGTAGTTGCTTTACTCCAGGAGTACAGTTTTAACAGAGTGTAGTGGGCTCTATGGATGATAAATAATTGAGTCAAACACTGTGTGAAGGATAAAAAATGCCTTAAATACATTTTTCAAAGCTTGCCCCCATTCCTCATCACTTAAGCCGTGTACACACGATCGGTTTTACCGATGAAAACAGTCCGATGGACTTTTCTGATCGGACAAACCGATCGTGTATGGGCCCCATCGGTCTTTTTTCCATCGGTGAGAAAAAATAGAACATGTTTTACATTTATCCGATGGGGAAAAAAAACGATAGCAAATTTCGATCGTCTGTGTGGAACTCCATCGGACAAAAAACCCACGCATGCTCAGAATCAAGTCGACGAAGGCTCAGAAGCATTGAACTTCATTTTTCTCGGCTTGTTGGAGTGCTTTACATCACAGCGTTTGGGATGGTCGGATTTTTGACTGATGGTGTGTAGGCAAGACTGATGGAAGTCAGCTTCATCGGATAACCGATGGAAAAATCCATTGGTTTAAAATCCATAGGAAATCCGATCGTGTATACAGGGCTTTAGTGCCTCCAGATCTCTACACCACCATCCAAAACTGCCCTCTTGTGAGTTGATTCTAGCTATCGTTTGTATAGAAGAGTATATATTTACTATGAGTCCCTGTTTAGCATGTCTTGTAGTTACTGCCAAAGTTAGAATTGATGAAGGCTATTTTAATAAAAATGTCTTTGCTTGGCTCTGCAAAGCATGCCGTAGCTGTAAATATTGAAAAAATAATTTATTAGACAAATGATATTTCGCTACCAATTCATCAAATGATTGCAAGACATTGCTATCATGAAGTTGGTTAACCTCCCTGGCGGTATTCCCGAGTGTGGCTCGGAGTGAATTTTCATTACCCAAAGCGGTAACCCTGAGCCACACTCGGGATTACATCGCAGGATCCATGTACAGGTTACTTACATGGTCCCCTGGATCCTGCGATGTTCCCCCACTGTGTCTGCGAGCCGTGTGTCCTCTGCTCGATTCACAGTGCTGAGCTCCATTCCCTGCGAGCGTTGCAACGCCAAATTCAAAAAGTGAAAAACACAGTATACATACAGTACACTGCAATCTTACTGATTACAGTACTGCATCAAATAATTACACATCCCCTTTGTCCCTAGTGGTTTGTCCAGTGCCCTGCATGCACTTTTATATTATATATAGTCATGGCCGAAATTGTTGGCACCCCAGAAATTTGTATTTCTCACAGAAAAGTATTGCAGTAACACATGTTTCCCTTATCGTCTTTCAGGACAGCACATGAGAGAGTGGCTCCACCCACTAGGAAACAGGAAACACAATCTCCACCATAATTTAAAAGGAGGCGACTCCCCACATCTTGTCAGTTTTTGTGTTTCCTCCGGCAAGGGAACACCTAGTAGGAGTCAGGTCTCTTAAGGTGCTGTCCTGAGAGACCAAGGCTGCCTACCCCACCATACCTTTTTGTCCTCCAGAGAGTCCGATCCTCCCACACCATGCCAGTGGGCAGTTGGTAAGTGGGCTCCTTCTCCCTTTTCAGCTCAGTGGAGCAAGGACTGTTCCTGGAGCCGCTCCTTAGGCGGCGGCAGCCATTCGCTGGGTTTTTTTGAACCGCATGTCGGCGTTACAGGCCGCCGCCATCTTTTTGGTGGCTGAGTAGTGACTCAGCTAGCAGGAAGTGAGGTATCCTGCAAGGGGCGGCACCGGGATCAGGCGCAACGTCATTTCCGGTGGAACTCGTGCAGGGGGAGAGGGGAGGAGGGGTTCTGGTGCCTATAATTCCGCTTTTGAAGCCACAGAACAAGCGCTGATCCACGATGGAGAATGTGACAGCAGCGAGTGGGACAGGCACAGGCACCAGCAAGGCCCAGGTAAGGGGGTATGTGGGATCTACCCTGTTTACTGTAGGTGCCTCTCACTATATGCATTTATTTCCCCCCCCCTGGTGGCTGGGGCCTGTCTGGGTACAGGGTGTTGGCTGTTATAATAACTGTGCACCTGGGTGAGCTCGTTAGGAGGCAGGTTTGACTCACTAAAAAGGGATGCTGGTGTTTTTTTCTCTTTTTGTCTTTTTTGTGTGGCAGGCTAAGAGCTCTGACCCTCCTATCAAAAAGAGATGTCCCTCATGTAAAGCAAAGTTACCAGAGGGCTGGAAGAAAGCTTTATGCCAGATTTGTGTTGATTCCTTAGTGAAGGAAGAAGCTTCTTCTGCATGCAGCAATTTAATCGCATCGGTCAAGAAAGAGCTAGATGCTACCATCCAATCTTTTCGCTCTTCTCTTGCAACACCATCCCTGAGTCAGCTAACTACCTCAGGATCCTCTCAGGGCTCACAATTAATCCCAGGGCTAGAGGCTGAAGCTGGCCCTCCTACCCAAAGGAAACATTCCCCCTCTCACTCCAGGGAAGAGGAAGAGGAAGAAGAAGATGCAGGAGATGCACCTTCAAAATACAAACTGTCCTTAGAGCAAGTAGACAGTTTGTTGAAAGCAATATATGCAACATTGGGAATAGATGAAGAAAATAAAGAATTATCGCTGCATGACCGAATGTATGCAGGGCTTAGTGAAACAAAAAGTCGCACTTTCCCTGTGCATTCAGTAATCTCGGAAGCCATTAAAAAGGAATGGGCTGATCCAGAGAAAAAAACATTTTTCCCAAGATCGCATAGAAGACGCTTTCCGCTCAATGAAGACCCAGATGCACTTTGGAATAAAATTCCAAAATTAGACGCAGCGTTTTCACAAGTTTCCAGGTCAACCGACTTGGCATTTGATACTCAAAGATCCCATGGACAAAAGGATGGATCAGCAGCTTAAAAAAGCTTGGCAATCCATTATGGGTAACCTTAAACCAGCTATGGCTACTACTTGTGTTTCTAGAAAAATTGAGTTCTTGATTCTTTTTCTACCCTAGCAGCAGCTGTGGCTTATATTTCTGACGCTTCTGCAGAATCAATTAGGATGTCAGCCAGATCTGGGGCCTTAACCAACTCAGCCAGGAGATCTCTATGGCTTAAGACATGGCCAGGGGACGCAGCTTCCAAAAGTAGGTTATGTGGAATTCCTTTTTTTGGAGATCTTTTGTTCGGTCCTGATCTGGATTCTATTTTAGATAGGACAGCGGACAAAAATAAATCCTTTCCTGTTAAAAAGAAAAAACAACCAGTTAAGTGTTTTTTTGACCTCAAAAAAATCAGGATCAGGGAAGCAGGCCCCAAGAGAAAAGAAAGAATTGGTCGGCGCAAAAAGGTAAAGGCAGAGGGAATGTCCTCTTCAATCCTCCTGTGCCAACCAATAAAACGCAATGACTTGTCATTGCCTGTGAGGGGAAGGCTTCAAAAATTACTTCCTCTTTGGGCAAGCATGACGGAAAACACATTTATTTTGGACACACTGGCCCAGGGATACAAAATAGAACTTTCGGATCTTCCTCCAGAAAGATACTGTGTAACAAACCTGCCAAGGGACACAACAAAGGCCCTAGCCATGAAAAACCTCTTGGAGGATCTGATGAGACAGGGTGTTGTGGTTCAGGTATCTCCAGAGGAACGTTACCGGGGTTTCTATTCCCAAATCTTCCTGATAAGGAAACCATCAGGAAGCTTCTGTCTCATTCTCAATTTAAAACCGTTAAACAAGTCAGTCCAATACAGGCGGTTCCGCATGAACTCCATTTTTTCAGTGAGAAATCTCTTAGTCAAGGGATGCTTAATGGCATCAATCTACTTAAGAGACGCATACCTGCATGTGCCCATAGCCCCTCAGTCTCAAAAATACCTAAGGTTGGCAATAAATATGAGAAGGGAGGTGCTTCATTTACAATTCAAGGCCCTCCCGTTTGGTCGTTCATCCGCCCCGCGGATATTCACCAAGATAATGGCGGAAGCTCTAGCTCCTCACCGTCTACAGGGAATCTCGTCATCCCTTATCTGGACGACCTCCTAATTTTTGCCCCTTCCAGAGAGAGGTTGCAGGTAGATCTAACCAAGGCCCGCAGTCATCTGGAAGCCTTGGGATGGATTGTAAATACTCAAAAATCAAATTTCAATCCTGCTCAAAGAGTTCAGTTTCTAGGTTATCTGATAGATTCTGTAGAGCAAAGGATTTTTCTCCCAGAAGAAAAGAAAGACAAGGTCTTGAGTGTAGTAGCCAGTCTTCAGACAAACCAGGAGGTGTCAATCAGGAGGATTATGTCAGTCCTGGGTACCTTAACCTCAACAATGCCGGCCATCCAATGGGCGAGGCTCCATTTCAGGCCCCTCCAGAGTTTTCTTCTACAGGTATGGGATCACAGCCCAGAAACCTTAGCCACAAAAGTAAAACTTCCCACCAGGGTCAAGAGGACTCTTTGGTGGTGGAGGAATCAGGCAGTTCTGTCAAGGGGCCTGCTTTAGTCCTTTCCGACAGAAGTAAGGGTCACGACAGACGCCAGCAGTTGGGGATGGGGAGCCCACTGGGATCAAAACATAGCACAGGGAGTTTGGTCCCAATCCAAAGCAGGAAGGTCCTCAAACTGGAGGGAGTTAAAAGCAGTTGCTCTAGCCTTAGCTGCCTTCTCTCCAAACCTCCAAGGGTCCCATGTGCATATTCTTTCAGACAATGTCACCACAGTGGCATACCTGAACAAACAAGGGGGCACAAGGAGCAAAGCTCTACTGTTGCTGTCATCAGAAATCCTAGAGTGGGCAGAGAAGCATTTACTCTCCCTGTCAGCAGTGCATCTCAAAGGCACGCTAAACGAAGTAGCAGACTTCTTGAGCAGACAGAGAATTCAAGAGGCAGAGTGGAGCCTGAATCCGGAGATATTCTCACTGATCACCAAGAAGTGGGGATGTCCTCAGGTGGATCTGTTTGCATCAAAAGAAAACACCCAGCTCCCTCAATTCTTCTCTCTGCACCGAGACAGCGGATCAATAGGGATAGATGCCTTGGCACATCCCTGGAACTTCCATCTGGGTTATGCCTTCCCTCCTTTTCAGCTAATCCCTCTGGTATTGAAAAAAATACAGAAGGAAAAGGTATCAGTAATCCTGATCACTCCGTTCTGTCCGAAAAGAGCCTGGTTTTCCTCCATCCTACAAATGATGATCAAACCTTTCTGGCAGCTTCCTCTCAGGCAGGACTTGCTACTTCAGGGCCCAGTATACCACCCGGACGTAGCCAGACTAAGCCTCACGGCTTGGTATCTGAGGAGCAGTTATTAAGGAACAAAGGACTGTCAGAGCCTCTAGTATCTACTTTACTAGCCAGTAGAAAGAGAGTAACTAGAGATATCTACGCAAAGGTTTGGAAAGTCTACATCTGTTGGTGTCATTTATCAAACCGAACCCTAGAAGACATTGTGTCGATTCTGGAGTTTCTACAAAATGGTGTGGACAAAGGTCTTGCAATTAGCACTCTCAAAGTGCAAGTGGCTGCCCTGGGAGTATACCTAGAAAAACCGATTTCCTCAGTTCCTTTGATCACAAGATTCTTTAGGTCACTTACTAGAGCCAGGCCAGTGCCTACTAAACATTTTCCTAAATGGGACCTGTCAGCAGTTTTGCAAGCCTTCACGAAAGAACCTTTCGAACCGTTACAGACAATCTTGTTGAAAGATTTGACTCTTAAAACGGTATTCTTAGTTGCAGTTACGACTGCGAAACGAATCAGTGAACTACACGCTCTTTCAATAAAAGAACCTTTTATGTTAATTTACCCAGACAGGATTGTGCTTAAAACAGATCTGGGGTTTTTGCCAAAGGTGGCATCAGTTCATAACAGATTGCAGGAAATTATCTTGCCGACTTTTTGTTCAAATCCTTCAGAAAGAAGGGAGACTTTATTCCATAACTTAGATGTAAGAAGAATTTTATTACACTACTTGGAAATAACAAAGGACTTTAGGTCTTCGGACTCTTTATTTGTTCTTTTTTCTGGTAACAGAAAGGGACGCCAAGCATCGAAGGGGTCAATTGCTAGATGGCTAAAACTGGCTATTTCTGAGGCTTATTCCCAGACGGGTTTGTCTCCTCCTCAGGGAATACGTGCACACTCTACTCGAGCTCTAGCCACTACATGGGCAGAAAAATCTGATGTGGGGTGGCACCAGCTCTGTAAGGCGGCTACGTGGTCAAGCTATTTGAAATTTGTCCATCATTACAGACTGGACCTGCTGTCAGCCGATGATCAGGCATTTGGCAGAAAGGTCCTGCAGGCTGTTGTCCCTCTCTAGTTGGTAAGTCTCGATCATCCACTCATGTGCTGTCCTGAAAGACGATAAGAGAAAATTCAAGTTAGACTTACCGGTAACTTGTTTTCCAAGAGTCTTTCAGGACAGCAAGCTACCCGCCCTTCTTGGTTTGTATATATTGATGATATATATATAAATGTACATACATGCTGTGATTAACCATATTCTGATTATGTGTTCCAGCTTGGGCCGGAGGTACTCTACTACAACTGACGAGATGTGGGGAGTCGCCTCCTTTTAAATTATGGTGGAGATTGTGTTTCCTGTTTCCTAGTGGGTGGAGCCACTCTCTCATGTGCTGTCCTGAAAGACTCTTAGAAAACAAGTTACCGGTAAGTCTAACTTGAATTTTTGCTATACACATTTATTCCCTTTGTGTGTATTGGAACAAAACAAAAAAAGGGAGGGAAAAAAAGCAAATTGGACATAATGTCACACAAAACTCCAAAAATGGGCTGGTCAAAATTCTTGGTACCCTTAACCTAATATTTGGTTGCACACCCTTTGGAAACAATAACTGAAATTAGTCGCTTCCTATAACCATCAATAAGCTTCTTACACCTCTCACCTGGAATTTTGGACCACTCTTCCTTTGCAAACTGCTCCAGGTTTTTCTTTTTTTTTTGTTTACAAAATTTTATTAGGAAGTTCAAATGTACAGTTACATAGGGTGTTTATAAAGGTAATCAATAGTAAAAAAAAGGAAAATCGAGCTCTTACATGAAGATAATGATTATATACAAAGTTTTCTGGTACAAAAATATCTTACACGGGTGTATGTTACTAATATAAGGGACAGGCACTATAGGTCAAGATTACAGGAATTTGAGAGAGTGTGTGAGTGGAAATTCAGGTTCTAAGTTATTGAGTTATGTTGTAGGCCAATATGACCATTTCCTTACATAAACATGGAAGGTATCGTGAAGGGTGTGAAAGATTCTCTCCGAAAGTTTTATCGTCTCTATCCGAGCCAGTACCTGCGCCCAAGGCAGATTATTGGATCTCCAGTTGGAGGCAATCATCCATTGGATGGAGCTACATAAAGTATGAAAAAGTCTTTTGCAAGGAATGGGAACATTAGGTATATCAGCATATAGAAGGCAGATCTGTGGGGAGATGGGGATTTTCTGTTTCAAGGTGTTTTCAAAAATTTCTGCTGCTTTGCGCCATGTATGAAGTAGGTGTTTGCAGCTCCAGAATGTGTGTAGGATAGTGCCTGGTTCTGAACAACCCCTGAAACAGTGTGGAGAAATAGAGGGATAAAAGGTGTGGAGCTTGGACGGGGTGAGATACCATCTAGAGAATATTTTAATGGGAGTCTCTCTGGAAGAGATAGCTTTGTTACTTTTACGGAGATTATCCGACATGCCATGCATTCATCTACTGTGAAGGTGTTATTTAGGTCAGTTTCCCAATGGAGCATCTGACCGGACTTGTCAGGTGAATGAAAAGTATTTAGATAGCTATATAGGCGGGATATGATACCCTTATCTCTAGAAGAAGATATGCAAATCCGTTCAAAAACTGTTCCAGGGGGCTGGGTGGTGAGAGAGTAATGTTCTGCATAAAAGGCTTTGATTTGGTTATAGTGTTGAAGTTCGGATGTGGGGATACTATATTTATCTTGCAGAGCAGTGAATGAGGAGAACTCCCATTTAATTTGTAAAGATTTAAGTGTAGTGAGATTATTATTGATCCAATAGGTGAAGGAGTGGCAATCTCCGTGAGTATGGGTAAATCTTAGGTCACCTAGGAAGGAAGCAAGGGGAGGAGTGAGTGATGATAATTCAAAAGTATGTTGGGCTTTGAGCCACAATTGGTTGAAGTGTGCAACAATTATGTTGTGTAGCGGGGTCTCCTTTAAGGCTCCGGGACTACAGTACCCAGAGCCCCATTCGGCCTCAGGGCGGAGGTTCCGCCGCAGAGACTTATGGGAGAGGTTACTTAAGAGAGGGGCGGGGAGAAGCTCGCTCTCTTGGGACAACGCACTTCAAGCAACAAGTCATCCTGCGTGGATCTGCGGTGGGGTAAGGCCTGAAGCCTAAGACTTTACCCGAAGTCCAAAGAGCCTTTCACCGTCCTGTGGAGCCTGGGTGGATCCTGGATCGTCAGTGTAGGACTCCAGTTGGATCGGGGACCCGATCGGTTGCAGACGCTGTGTGCGACGGACACAAGCGGTGGAAGACCCAGGCTGGGATCGCGCCTGGAACAGTGAGCGGGCACCTGCCCATATCCATAGACTGAGTTATATTCAGGTCTATAGACTGCCTAGGCCCACTGTTCGCCCACCAGTGTTCTTTGGGGGTCCGGTAGTTGGGACAGAGTTGAAGTGCCTACCCCCCCCCCCTGTTTGCATACTGTTGCTACGAGTTACCACCTTTTTTTTTGGATTACAATTGGTTCATTTCTTCAAGTGCACCAACGAAAGCTGGCCGGTGAAGAAAATCTTACTCCCTTAGGGAAAGGGGACTATTTCATACACTGTCAGGCCTGACATAGGTGGGGAAAGTTATAAAGTTTGTGTTGCTGTGTCTTAGGGCGCGTACGCCATAATAGCTCCGCGTGGTGGATACTGTGCGGCGCCATTTTATAGTGCTGCCTCTGTAGCATTGGTTGGTACAGGGTTTCTGCAGACCCATGTAAGTGTTGCATGTCATGTTTTTATGCCACCATTTTATAGTAAAGCTATTACTTATTCATATTCCTGCCTCAGAGTGTTGTTTGTCTATTTAGGAACTGTTAAGTATCATACAGCTGAGAGTGATAGGAAGCTATCCCTAGACTAACTGTGCCAGAGTGGGTCGAGTCAGATTGCCGGGGGTTGGCGGTGCTGTATACAGGGCCCGAGAAAACAAACCAGTGGCTCTCTTAACTGGGGGTAGCGCTACACGTGGGGGCTCTTGAGTCCGGGATCCTGTTGCAGCAAATAGCAGCCAAAAGGTACCAGCATGGACCCACTAGAAATAGCAAAGTGGTGTGCAGTAGTAAAAACAGATCCACATGAAGTAGTGATCATAGAACTTGCAGGGACCTGGCAAGATGATGCTGTGAAACAGTTAGTGGTGTCACTGTCCCCGCAACAAAAAGCATACATAGTGGATGTCAGATCAGAACCTCCTTTGACATATGTACTGGTGAAGTGGAAGGATGGAGTCCCAGAAGACTTCAAGAAGCCGAGCATAGAAACGGCGGATAAACAAATCTTTAAGTTAATACGCGCTCCACCCGACTTAAAAGATGTGAAGACAGAGATGAATCCTGGGTCGCCACAGGGCGCTCTCAGCACAGAATTATGTGCGGTCCTAGGGGAAATCATAGCGCGCTGCAAGAAAGATCCTGCGGATTACCAAATGACAGGATACCGGAAACTTCAAATGTTTTCAGGAAGGAAGCCTGTACCTTCAGGAGAGGAAGGATTTGAGGAGTGGTTAGATGGCGCTACTGAGGCCTTAGAGGAGTGGGAAGTCCCAGACCACAGAAAGAAGCAGAGAATTGCCATACGCAACCTTAAGATGAGCAAGAAAGACTGTGTTGCGCAAGACTATCTAGACATTCTGCAGAATGTGTTTGGAGGAACAGAAAAGATCACTGAGCTTACCTACCAACTAGAGCACTGCTACCAGAAGGCAGGGGAGAAGCTATCGGAGTTTATATATACGAGAGAACCCTCGCGCTAGCTAAATAGTGGGACTTATGTGAGGTGGTAAAAAAGATGGAAAAAAGGGGTGAATGATACTGCAGCAGTCACCGAGAGGTCTGGTCCAAATCGACAGTGAAACAATGAAAATCGTGGTGGTGGCTGCGCTGTAGTGAATAAAGTAAAGTGAATAAAAGGGAGGGGAGGGGGGGCGGAGAGAGGAGGCGGAAGACTGGGAATGTGAGGGGAGGGAAGAAAAAGGGGGATGTATTAAATAATCGCTGGCTGGAAACCAGCTAGGTAGTAATAATGTGCAATGTGCACAGTGACACAAATAAGCGTAAACTAGATAAATAAACAGCTACTGGTTACAAAATGGATCCTATGAGACCAACTATGTGGTAGGTGTACAATATGCCCAATGACACAGATATGTATAAAATAATAATGTGCAAAGGGCCACTGATAGCAGAAACGAGTGTCTGGGCAATCCTGTGATGCGCAAACGTGACTGATAATATACAACCTTAAAGCAAACGTGAATCACTAAGGTAAATGCAATAGTCAGACAAAACAATGTATATGAACAACATAAAAGTACTACAAACATAAGTGAGTAAAACAAGTGAGGAAGGAGGATTCCTGATCCTGGTAGAGGCTCCTAATAGAGCTTCCAAATGTTGCAGAAAAAGTTTGTGTTATAGATGAATATTACATGTGAATACAGTCATATATACAGAAAGTCCCATCACCAAGGATGTGCTTGAAAGTCTTGATATGGCATCCACCCAGTGATCAAACACAGCTTACCTCCCTGCTGGGAGGGGGCAGTATGAAACAGATCTCTGCGGTGGGAAATTATGTATCGTCCTTATGATACAATCTTTAGAACTCAATTTTCATATCGCTCATTGGGATGCATGTGGAAAAAAACACAGAAGAAAGGGACATCAATAGCGCAACTCTGTGAATGCAGCAGGCTGAGTCGCAAATCGGTGTATTCACACACTCACTTGATATATAGTGAGCGTGGACCTCAATCCAAACGAGCACCGCGCTCATGCCAATAGGGAGATGGATTGGTATGTGTGATGCACTCAGTGCGATCCTCAGATGGCGGCGGCGGCAGTCACAGAGTTTGAACTCCCATATCACTCATTGGGATGCATGTGAAAAAAACACAGAAGAAAGGGACATCAATAGCGCAACTCTGTGAATGCAGCAGACTGAATCGCAAATAGGTGCATTCACACACTCACTTCACATGCATCCCAATGAGTTTTAAAGATTGTATCATAAGGACGATACATAATTTCCCACCGCAGAGATCTGTTTCATACTGCCCCCTCCCAGCAGGGAGGTAAGCTGTGTTTGATCACTGGGTGGATGCCATATCAAGACTTTCAAGCACATCCTTGGTGATGGGACTTTCTGTATATATGACTGTATTCACATGTAATATTCATCTATAACACAAACTTTTTCTGCAACATTTGGAAGCTCTATTAGGAGCCTCTACCAGGATCAGGAATCCTCCTTCCTCACTTGTTTTACTCACTTACGTTTGTAGTACTTTTATGTTGTTCATAGACATTGTTTTGTCTGACTATTGCATTTACCTTAGTGATTCACGTTTGCTTTAAGGTTGTATATTATCAGTCACGTTTGCGCATCACAGGATTGCCCAGACACTCATTTCTGCTATTAGTGGCCCTTTGCACATTATTATTTTATACATATCTGTGTCACTGGGCATATTGTACACCTACCACATAGTTGGTCTCATAGGATCCATTTTGTAACCAGTATCGGAGTTTATGATGCGCCTAGATAAAATACTGCACAAGATGATCTTAAAGAAGGGGATTGACCCGAAGAAGGTGGATGAGGCCCGGGTCCAGCAGGTCATGAGAGGATCTCAACCCCTGGATCCCATCGCACTGGCGCTACATACAAGACAGGACGGGAAGAGCCTGGAGTACCCTGACTTGATCCGAGTAGTCAGAGAAGAAGAAGCTATGCTGGAGGAGAAGAAAAGGAGCCAACCAGTTGAGCTGGTGCAGCCCCCTCCAGTGATGGTCAGGGCCGCCACGACCTTAGAAAGAGACGCAGAGGTGGATACCTTAAAGTCACAGATGTCCCAAGTGTTGGGAATGTTGACCTCCCTGATGGAAAAGGAGTCAAGGGTACCTGAGAGGAACAGCCCAAGGAAGGAGTTGTTTCCAAATACTTCAGCATCCGCATCCCTGGAAGATAGGGGGGATATGATCTGTTTCAACTGTGGAGGAGTTGGTCACGCGGCCAGAGTGTGTTCCAGTCCCAAAAAGAGGAAGATGAACAACCGCAAGCCGCCGGAAAACTTCAGCGGGCCCCGGTGAAGGAGTCAACTGGGTGACCATCATTCTTACGGAACTCCATACTGAATAAGAAGCACATGAGAGAAGGGGCCAGGACCCCACATAAGAAACCAAGGGTTCCTCAGAAGGAACGCACTCCAAAGAAGCATAGTAATGTCCCTCAGCGGGTAGCTACACCCAGACAGAGGAGGGAGATCAGTACATACCAGGCCCAGGAGAGACTTAGGTCTAGGGACAAACGGAAGAAGGAAAGTCAGAAAGGGAAATGCAAAAATCAGAAGAAGGAGACCCCTTCAAAGCAGTACCCAGAGAAGCTGGTGGGCCCCTCTCCAATCGTATCCATTCAAGTGGAGGGAGTCTACACAAGAGCCCTGTTGGATACTGGGGCACAGGTGACTCTGTTGTACCGAGACTTCTACGACAGACATCTGAGTCACTTGCCCATCCGAAAGCTTGAAGACTTGGAGATATGGGGAATCGGAACGGAAAAGTTTCCTTATGACGGATATCTGCCCATCAAATTGACTTTTGACCCATCCATAGCTGGGAAGGGGGAAGTGTTTGACACCTTGGCTGTGGTGTGCCCCCGACCGCCTGGAGCCAACAGGAGCTCCTTGATAATAGGGACCAACACGGATCTGATCAGGAGACTTTTGGTCCCACTAACAAAAAGGGAGAACCCCACAGTCACTGAGATCCACCCAATGTTGAAGACCGCCTACCAACGGTTGATCTTAGAACAAAAGGCCCCGGAAGAGGGGGTAGGGAAGGTCTGGAGACTGGGAAGGAAAGGGATAGTACTGCAACCCGGTGAAGTAACCTGTTTTGAAGGCCACAGTGAAACTCACTTGGGAGCAGCCGGGCCCCTTTGTGATGTTGGAACCCGATCCAGGCCCGAGGGTTCTTCCCTTGGAAGTAATCCCGGAAGTGGTCCCGGTGAGGGTCCTGAAGAAGGCCCATTGCAGGGTGCCAGTGAGTGTCAGAAATACCACGGATGGTCCAATGGAAATCCCAGCCAGACTGTTGCTGGGTCGAGTAAACTCAGCCACACCAGTTGCCTCCTCAGATGTAGAGAAGACAGATGGAGAAGGTACTGTGTGGGAAAAGCTCTCTATGGAGAATCCAAACCTGCCCAGGGCTTGGAGAGAGAGAGCCCGGAACCAGTTGACTCGGTGGAAGAGGATCTTCTCCCATGATGAGTTTGATGTGGGGTGTGCTAGGAGTGCCACCCATCGAATCCGCCTCCATGAAGACAAGCCCTTCAGGGAAAGGGTGAGGCGGGTTCCATTGGCAGACCTTGAGGATTTAAGGGAACAGCTTGCCGAGCTCAAGCGAACAGGGGTAATCCAAGAATCCAGAAGTCCGTATGCTTCCCCCATAGTGGTGGTACGAAAGAAGAACGGGTCGCTAAGGTTGTGTATCGACTATAGGACCCTCAACAGGAGAACCACTCCGGATCAGTATACCACTCCAAGGATAGAAGACGCTTTGCAGAGCTTGTCCGGAGCCAAATGGTTCAGTGTTATGGACCTGAAGAGCGGGTATTATCAGATCCCGATGCACCCAGAGGACAAAGAGAAGACAGCTTTCATAACCCCAGTGGGATTCTTTGAATTCAACCGGATGCCTCAAGGTCTGTCTGGAGCCCCAGCCACATTCCAAAGACTTATGGAGAAGACTGTGGGAGACATGAACCTCATTGAGGTCCTTGTATACTTGGATGACATCATAGTCTTCGGAAGAACTTTGGAGGAACATGAAGAGAGGCTGGAGAAGGTCTTGAAGAGACTGAGTGAGGAAGGACTCAAGCTCTCCCCTGAAAAATGTAAATTTTACCAATCCTCAGTCAACTATCTGGGACACATAGTGTCTGAAGATGGGGTGTCTACGGACCCTGAAAAACTGGAGGCTGTCACCTCCTGGCCAAGACCCACCACCGTAACAGAACTTAGGTCCTTCTTGGGGTTCTGTTCTTATTACAGAAGGTTCGTGGAGGGGTTTGCTCGAATAGCAAGACCCCTGAATGAGTTGCTGAAGACGGAGGGGGAAGAGGATGACTCAGGCCCCAGGAGGCCGGGAGAGTCAGTCAAGGACCAGTGGAACGAGAAATGTGAAGATGCCTTCCAGATGCTGAAAAAGAGCTTGACCACTGCTCCTGTCCTGGCCTATGCGGACCCGAAGAAGCCTTACGAACTCCATGTGGATGCCAGCCATGATGGACTGGGAGGAGTGCTCTATCAGGAGCATGAAGGACAGCAGAGACTTGTTGCATATGTGAGCAGAAGCCTGACCCCCTTCGAAAAGAACTATCCCACCCATAAGCTGGAGTTCCTGGCTCTCAAGTGGGCCGTAGTCGACAAACTTAGAGATTACTTGTATGGGGCAGACTTCACGGTCAAGACGGATAACAATCCTCTCACCTACCTGTTCACCACAGCCAAGCTGGACGCCACCGGACATAGATGGTTGGCGGCACTGTCTGCTTTCAATTTCAGTTTGAAATACAGACCTGGGGTGGGAAACCGAGATGCGGACGCCCTGTCCAGAAGGTCTCATGTCCCTACATACAGTGTCGAAGACTGGACCCAAGTAGCACCTGACTGGGTACGGGCCCTCTGCCAAGGGGCTGAACTCCAGGCCAGGGGAGGCTCAAGAGCGGAAGAGATAGGGGTCACTATCGTAGGAGTCCCCAAGCAGTACTGCAAAGTAGCCCAACTGGGAGAAGACAACTTACCCAGACTAACAAAGAAGGAGTTAAGATCCGACCAATTGGAAGACCCTGTGGGGAGGTTGGTCCTAGAAGCATTGGAGAATCAGGATCCAAATGTACTCCTACGTCATCCCTCAAAGGAAGCTCGCCTACTTAAGACAGAGTGGGACAGACTGCTGGTGCATCAGGGGGTGGTCTACCGAAGGGGCCCCTCTGATGACCAAGAAGACAAGTGGCAGTTGTTCCTGCTGGAGAAACACAGAGAAACTGTCATGATTGCTCTGTACGACAACCATGGACACCTAGGAGTGGAAAGGACTTTCCAACTTGTTAGAGACCGTTTCTATTGGCCTTGCATGAGGGCTGAAGTTGAG
Source organism: Rana muscosa (assembly GCA_029206835.1). NCBI lineage: Eukaryota > Metazoa > Chordata > Amphibia > Anura > Ranidae > Rana > Rana muscosa. The sequence goes on from CM055122.1 coordinate 1,247,453,102, forward strand.
GAATACTGCCATTCCTGTGCACGGTGCATACAGAGAAAGACACTACCCCATCAAGCGGCCCCAATGGGCCATTTACAAAGTGAAGGTCCACTTGACCTGGTATGTATTGATTTCCTCTGCCTCGAACCCGACCTGAGCGGACAAGGAAATGTTCTGGTGATAACCGACCATTTCACCCGATATGCACAAGCCTTTCCTACCAAAGACCAGAAGGCCTCCACTGTGGCCAAAACACTCGTGGAGAAATACTTTATACATTACGGATTGCCAAAAAGGCTTCATTCAGATCAGGAAAGGGACTTTGAGAGTAAACTCATACGGAAGCTCCTGGATGCCTTGGGCATCAAGAAAACCAGGACTACCCCTTATCACCCACAAGGTGATGCTCAACCGGAGAGGTTCAATCGAACCCTGCTCAACATGCTGGGAACTTTAAGTAGCGAAAGGAAGCAACATTGGAGTAATCACATAGCAGCCCTTGTGCATGCTTACAACAGCACTGTCAGCGACGCTACAGGGTATTCCCCTTACAGACTTATGTTCGGGAGGGAAGCTAGATTGCCAGTGGATCTTGCCTTCGGCACTTCCATAGACCATTGTTCTGCTGCTTCCCACAAGGGATATGTGGATAGACTTAGGCACAATCTGAAAATGGCCTATGAGCAAGCCCAGGCCGCATCGGATCAACGGGGGGCTTGCAATAAGAGAAATTTTGACCTAAAAGTCAGAATCCAAGATTTGCAACCAGGAGACAGAGTATTGCTGCGGAACCTGGGAGTCCCTGGAAAACATAAGCTTGCGGATAAGATGGAGACCCGAACCTTATGTCTTTTTTTTTTTTTCATAAGAGAAGCACATTAGAAGTACCAAAAGTACCCACGTAATAGTTGAAATATGGGTCAGAGAGGGGAGGTACGGGGGGGATAGGGGTGGGGTGAGGGGATGTGATGGGAAGAAATGGGGGAGCAGGAAAATGGAGAGATGGGTTACTGTATAAAGAGAACTAGATAGTGAAGTCAGGTATGGATTACCTCGGTATACCCGGTAGTACAGTTTGGTCAGGAATAGAATAAAGAAGTTGAGAAGAACATATGTAGAACTATACAAGATATATAAGAAATAAGATAACACCGTAAGGAAACTGTTGGAATTAATACGGTATTAATTACGGTAGGGAAGGGAAGGGAAATAATAGAGCCTGTACCCAGGAGAGGGGGAGTTGGGGGAGTGGAGGGTGGAGAAAGGTGGAGGGAAAGATGGTGGGAGAGAGGGGTCTAGGGGGGGCTTGGGAAGGTGTAGATAAGAGGAAGGACGATAGGGGGTGGAGAGAGGAGGGGGAGGAGGGGGGCATTGGCTCCCTCAACGGATACCCTCTTAGAAAGCTAGGTGTAAGAGTGGGCTGCGGTAATAGGTAATAAGTGAGGCGAGATATGAGAAAAATATTTGGTCTGATAAGAAGACAGTAAAAGTAAATAAGGATAGGTAAAATGTGGATGTTGAAATCTGGGAAATTAAGGATAATGGCCGGGGGGAGGACAGAGGAGGACGAGTTGGAGCTTCTTAGCTGGCTCGAACCAACACCCCCAATTTAGGTTTGCATCCACGGGAACCATTGGGGAAGGGTTCAGAATTGGGTGTTCTCCCTTAGGGGTTTAGAAGGGGAAAGAGGGAGGGGGGCGTTTGGGGTAGGGGTTTTCTTTTGTCTTTTCCTTTTTTTTTTTTTGGGTGATGGAGGGAATAAAAATAACCTCCCTAAATGCTAAGGGACTCAACGTCCCAGAGAAACGTAGGATGTTATTGAATGATTTACAGCGTTGGGGGACAGATGTAGCATATGTGCAGGAAATGCATTTCAGGACCGGGGGACTCTCACTCCTCCAGAACAGATTCTTTCCATGCGTTTATCATGCAGGAAATCGGGAATCAAAATCTAAAGGAGTATCAATTTTGATCTCCAACCGACTCTCCTGGTCATTGCAGGATAAACGTCTGGACCCAACGGGTAGATTCCTCTTCTTGAAAGGTAGTATTGGAGGAACTAATGTGACACTGGCCACGTTGTATGCACCAAATGTACATCAAGATTTATTCATAAAGAAGGTCCTCTCTGAGTTATCAGAATTTGCAGAGGGTAAACTGATCCTGGGGGGAGACTTCAATATCTCTCTGGATCCTAAACTAGATACCTCCCAAGGGACATCATCAATACCAGGGGGGGTCAGAAGGGGTATATTGCGGAAATTACATGAAGGGCAATTAGTGGATATTTGGAGGATATTGCATGCAGAGGAAAGGGATTATACCTTTTTCTCTAATCCGCACCAAGTGTATTCCCGCATAGACCTTTTTCTGATCCCCCATTATATGATTTCCTTAGTATCAGAAGTGATGATTGGAAATATAACGTGGTCAGATCACGCCCCGATCAGCTTGTGCATCTCCCTATCCAATACGGTTCTCTCACAAGAAAGAAGATGGCGATTAAATGAGAGCTTGCTACAGATTCCCGAAGTCAGGGAAGACGTGGCTAAAGAAATCACAGCATATTTTCAAGTTAATGATACGCCGGGGAGCGACCCGGGAATGGTGTGGGAGGCGCACAAGACAGTGATCAGGGGAGTCCTGATTAAACAGGGATCAATACTGAAGAAGAAGAGAGAAAAACACATTAGAGAATTGTTAGAAGGGATTCAGAAATTGGAATTTCAGCATAAAAAGACACAAGTACCTTCCATTGGAAGGGATCTTGGTCAGTTGAGAAGACAGTTGGCAGAGGTTCTATGTTTCAAAGCCCATGCTATAATACAAAGAGGAAGGAAAGTAAATTACGAACTGGGAGATAAGTGTAGAAAATTGCTAGCTGGGAAATTAAAAGAAAAAAATCGGTCAATATATATCCCACAAATCAGAGGGAAAGAAGGACACCTAGTTCGGAAACCAAAAGAGATAGCCGAGAAATTTGGAGAATATTATTCTTCACTATATAACCTGGCACACGAACCAGTCCCACAGTCAGTTATAGAGGAATTTCTTTCGGGGGTAGAATCTCCAAGGCTTTCATCGCCAGCTCGATGTAGTTTAGAAACCCCTATCTCTATGGAGGAATTGAATGCAGTATTAAAAAAGATCAAATCTGGAAAAACTCCGGGCCCGGATGGATACACTATAAGATATTATAAAGAATTTGCCATATTATTGAATGGTCAGATGGTGAAGTTCTTTAATGCACTGGGCCAGACAGCGGCATTCCCACCGGATGCTCTTTTAGCACATATTATGGTGATCCCAAAGGAGGGGAAAGACCCGGGGGAGTGCGGCAGTTATAGGCCGATTTTCATTATTGAACTCGGATTTAAAACTGTTTACGAAAATACTGGCACTACGACTTCAACCATGGCTTCCTCAGCTAGTAGATTTAGACCAGGTAGGATTCATCCCTACACGGGAAGCAAGAGACAATACGATAAAAGTCCTTAACCTGGTCCATTATGTCAATGAGAGGGACATCCCTTGCGTGTTCCTAAATACGGATGCTGAGAAAGCATTCGATAGAGTGAACTGGCGCTTTCTTTTTGAAGTGCTGCGACACGCGGGTTTAGGGGAACGTATGCTTTGTTGGATTATGGGTGTTTACACGACCCCACGCGCGGCAGTAAGGGTAAATGGAGTGTATTCAAAACCTTTTAAGATCATAAATGGAACACGACAGGGATGTCCCCTTTCACCTTTACTATTTGCACTTTCACTAGAGCCACTACTGAAATAAATTCGCCAGAATTCGGATATACAGGGGATTTAAATAGGAGATCAAATCCATAAGGTATCAGCATATGTGGATGATTTGTTGTTTTCCATGTCTAATCCACATATTTCACTCCCCAACCTTGTGAGGGAGATTGACAGTTACGGTAGGCTTTCAAATTTGAAAATAAACCATACTAAATCTGAGGCAATGAGTGTGGCAATGCCCGCCTCAATGTGTAAATTGATACAATTAAATTTTAGGTTTAAATGGGAAACTAAGTTAAAGTATCTGGGTACTCACATACCGTCAAATTTAAAAAATACTTTCAAGATAAACTTCCCACCATTATATAATTTAATAAGAATACTTTTGGATAAATGGCAACATGGGCTACATTCTTGGTTTGGCCGAAGCAATATAGTGAAGATGAGTATTGTACCAAAAATCTTGTACTTGCTACAGGCCTTACCGATTACTATCCCAATGGACTTTCTCCGCCAAATCAGTTCGCTTTTCATGAAATTTATATGGGCTGGGAGGAAGCCAAGAATTAAGAAAGAGATTTTGATGATGCCCAAGAAGTTTGGAGGGATGGGAGTCCCAGATATCGGAAAATACTACCGAGCTGTCCACCTGGCAAGGTTGGTGGATTGGTGTAGACATATAGATTTTAAAAGATGGGTGGACCTAGAGCAACAAATCAGTCTGGTCCCATTAAGTAGAGCACCCTGGTGCTATTCAGCATTACCAATATTTTTGAAGAAACATCCTACGATCGGACCGACATTACGAATATCAGCAAAGATATGTCAAAACTCAAAGTTTTCTTCGAGTCATTCCCCCCTGTACCCCATTTTAGGGAATTATAGGTTTGTACCAGGTACGGAGTCGGGAGCTTTTAAGAAGCTCAAAGAGAGGGGCCTTACCCAGGTCTCACATTTTCTACAGTCAGAAACCTGGCCGACTATTAATGCGTTGATAGAAACAGATGGAAACTTTGGATTAAGTATCTGGCAGGCAATTAAAATAAGTCATTTTTTGAGAACTTTGGGGTCTCCATCAGACTTTCAAAGGCAATTAACAGCATTTGAAGTCTATTGCGAAGATAAGGAACCACTTTCTCAAGTGATCTCCAAGATGTATAGGCTGTTGAGTACCCCCTCCGAGGATTTTGTGTTGCCGGGGGTTAGCAAATGGGAAAGAGACCTGGGAAGGACCTTCACGGTGACTCAGCGAAAACAGATTATCTTTTTGGCATTGAACTCCTCGGTCTGTACGCGGACCCAGGAGTCCAATTTTAAACTCCTGACACAATGGTATTACACACCGGTAAGGCTTCATAGAATGTCTATGGAGTCTCCGGAGACCTGCTGGAGATGTGGGGAGGAAAGAGGAACATTATTACACATATTCTGGTCTTGTGAAAAAATGTGACATTATTGGCGGGAAGTGCAGAGGATATCTCAAAAATTTACAGAATTTCAGATACCAGATGACCCTGCGTTTTTGTCTTTTACATTGCTCACAGATCCCGGTAAAGAAGTATAGGAAATCAATGATTTGTCATTTAATTAATGCAGCAAAAGCTGGAGTAACCTTACGGTGGAGAGATTCTAGACCACCCGCTATAGCAGGATGGCTGAATAGAGTGCGGGATATAGGAGCAATGGAGGACTTAGTTCCCTCCGCCCAAAATAAGCGAGAACAGTATATTAAAATTTGGACAGTATGGAATTTATATATGCATTCTGAGGAAGGAAAGAGAATGTTAGATGAGACGAGAGAGGAGTGAGGATGGTCTAATATGAAATGTGTTCCTGCACATGAGAGGGAATATAAATTTGCTCTCTCCAAACGAGAAGAAGAGGATTCTAGATAAATTAAGAGGGTGATAAAGATGAAAGAAGGGAACAAAGGTTAATATAAGGATTTAGATATAGTAGACCTTGAGAGTGAATGAAGTTGGGGACAAAATATATGTGTAAATGTATATCTGGATAAATTGAATATGAGGTATGATGTATATAATTGTAACCATGAAAATATCCGATTGTAATGTCCCTCTTGTTTTCCTGTCCTTTTGTTTTCTTTTTCTTGTTGATATAAAAGAAAAATAAAGATATTAAACATAAAAAAAAAACAACAGCACTGTAAGCGACGCTACAGGGTATTCCCCTTACAGACTTATGTTCGGGAGGGAAGCTAGATTGCCAGTGGATCTTGCCTTCGGCACTTCCATAGACCGTTGTTCTGCTGCTTCCCACAAGGGATATGTGGATAGACTTAGGCACAATCTGAAAATGGCCTATGAGCAAGCCCAGGCCGCATCGGATCAACGGGGGGCTCGCAATAAGAGAAATTTTGACGTAAAAGTTAGAATCCAAGATTTGCAAACAGGAGACAGAGTATTGCTGCGGAACCTGGGAGTCCCTGGAAAACATAAGCTTGCGGATAGATGGAGACCCGAACCTTATGTCATTTGTAAAAAACTACCGGGCCTACCCGTTTACAAATATAAACCTGAGGGAAAGTTGGGGCCATTGAAGACTTGGCATCGGAACCACCTACTTCCTCTGGCTGAAGCGGTTCGGTTACCTCCTAGCATGGATTCCCCTGAACCTATGTCCATTCTAGACACCCCTAGACCCCACACTCGGTCTCAGACCCCTCGGAATGGGGGATACAGAGGATTCAGAAATGAAGTGAAGATGAGGGAGAGGAAATTGGCTGGCTTTGGCCTTCCCAGGGACCAACGACTTCTGCTATTGATCTTCCGCCTGACGAAGACACCGAGGATCATACACTGAATGCAGAAGCAACAGAGTTTATCCCTTCCTGTCCTTGGTTGGATGCTTGGGAAAGTGGCAGTGAACGATCTGAAAAGGAAGATCCAAGAGAAGCCATGTACCTTCCTGCTCCGGAACCGGATGTTCCCGAGGAAGGGGGAAGTCCTGAGTTAGCAACAGAAGAAGAGTCTGCTCCAACAGAAAGCCCAAGAGGACAGAGGAAGCGGAGGGCAATAAAACCTCCCAGGAGACTAACTTGCCCACAGATGGGTGAAAGTGCGGAAGACACTGTAGTCACTGCTAGAAGGAGTATGGAAGACCATGACCCTCCCGCTGTTCATTTGGTGGGAGGCAGCCCCAGCTCACTCTCTGGCACAGTTAGACAGGATACTAATATTAGTGTGTCCTGTGGGCAGGGAAGTTCACTACCTCGTTTTTGGTGGGAATTTCCTCTGCCGACATCATATGAAGGATTGATGGATGTTATGAGATCTGTAGTTGGAGATTATGTTATCTTTGGGGACCAAAGAGTTCAAGTGGGGGAAGTGTGTAGCGGGGTCTCCTTTAAGGCTCCGGGACTACAGTACCCAGAGCCCCATTTGGCCTCAGGGCGGAGGTTCCGCCGCAGAGACTCATGGGAGAGGTTACTTAAGAGAGGGGCGGGGAGAAGCTCGCTCTCTTGGGACAACGCGCTTCAAGCAACAAGTCATCCTGCGCGGATCTGCTGTGGGGTAAGGCCTGAAGCCTAAGGCCTTACCCGAAGTCCGAAGAGCCTTTCACCGTCCTGCGGAGCCTGGGTGGATCCTGGATCGTCAGTGTAGGACTCCAGTTGGATCGGGGACTCGATCGGTTGCAGACGCTGTGTGCGACGGACACACGCGTTGGAAGACCCAGGCTGGGATCGCGCCTGGAACGGTGAGCGGGCACCTGCCCATATCCATAGACTGAGTTATATTCAGGTCTATAGACTGCCTAGGCCCACTGTTCGCTCACCAGTGTTCTTTGGGGGTCCGGTAGTTGGGACAGAGTTGAAGTGCCTACCCCCCCCCCTGTTTGCATACTGTTGCTACGAGTTACCACCTTTTTTTTGGATTACAATTGGTTCATTTCTTCAAGTGCACCAACGAAAGCTGGCCGGTGAAGAAAATCTTACTCCCTTAGGGAAAGGGGACTATTTCATACACTGTCAGGCCTGACATAGGTGGGGAAAGTTATAAAGTTTGTGTTGCTGTGTCTTAGGGCGCGCACGCCATAATAGCTCCGCATGGTGGATACTGCGCGGCGCCATTTTATAGTGTTGCCTCTGTAGCATTGGTTGGTACAGGGTTTCTGTAGACCCATGTAAGTGTTGCATGTCATGTTTTTATGCCACCATTTTATAGTAAAGCTATTACTTATTCATATTCCTGCCTCAGAGTGTTGTTTGTCTATTTAGGAACTGTTAAGTATCATACACCTGAGAGTGATAGGAAGCTATCCCTAGACTAACTGTGCCAGAGTGGGTCGAGTCAGATTGCCGGGGGTTGGCGGTGCTGTATACAGGGCCCGAGAAAACAAACCAGCGGCTCTCTTAACTGGGGGTAGCGCTACAGTTGTATTTAGAGAGTTTGCTGTATGAGTTTGTTTTGGACCAAAGGATCCCTTGTAAATACCAAGGGGAAATTGAGGACTCCTCAAATTTTTTCCATGGGATATCTTGATTGGGCGTGAACCATTGTGCTAATTGGGAAAGTCTGGCAGCCAGAAAATAATGCCATAGGTTAGGGAGTCCCATCCCGCCCATGGTTTGAGGTCTATGCATATGTGCATAGCTGCATCTAGGCTTCTTGTTAAACCATATAAATTTGTTGATTTCCCTTTGGAGAGAAGCAAGTTTAGATTTGGGGATGTTAATGGGGAGGGAACGGAAGTAATATTGCAGTTTGGGAAGGATTGTCATTTTAATGGCGCAAATTCTGACTAGGAATGATATATGGAAGGTTGACCAGGTCTTAAGGAGTGAGGATATATTATTGAATAAAGGGATATAATTGGTTTTGAAAAGCAGGTTGTGTGATGGGGTGACAGAGATGCCCAGATATTTGAAAGATTGAGAGCACCATATGAATGGGAAATTATTTTTCAACATGGTCTTTAAGTGATCGGGGAGATTGATGGGTAGAGCTGAGCATTTGTTCATGTTAATTTTTAGACCTGATATGTCATGAAACCGTTTCAGTTCCTTAAGAAGGGAAGGATTGGAAACGTGAGGTTCGGTGAGAAAAATTAACGTGTCATCTGCGTAGAGGCTAATTTTAAACTCATCTTCACCCTTGACAACTCCCTTTATATCCGGGCTGTTCCTAATTTTGTGGGCAAGAGGTTCCATTGCTAGTGCGAACATTAGTGGGGATAGAGGTTAGCCCTGTCTAGTACCCCTACTTAGAGGAAAGAATTCTGAGTTATGACCTGGAATTTTTATACGGGTCTGGGGGGAGTGATATAGTGCATTAAAGCCACACAGGAATTTATCAGGGATGCCAAATTTAGGTAGGATGTGATTGAGGTAAGACCAGGATACGCTATCAAAAGCTTTATGAATATCCAGGCTGAGGAGGCATAGCTCTTTGGAGTGTATGTTGGCATCCTGTATGATATTGGTAACCAACCTAATATTGTCAGTTATTTGGCGTCCAGGTATGAATCCCGTTTGATCTATGTGCACTATACTAGTAATAACTGCTGCCAACCTATCTGCAAGAAGTCTCCCAAAGATCTTTAAGTCATTGTTAAGAACTGAAATGGGGCGGAAATTTTGTGGAAGAGAATGGTCTTTGAGTGGCTTAGGAATTAACGATAAGTTCGCCAAGAGCATTTCTTCTGGGAATTGATGACCATCTAGCACATAGTTGAAGAGTTTAGATAAGTTGGGGGCTAAAAGAGATGCAAATTTTTTATAGTATGCGGAGGAGAAGCCATCCGGGCCTGGGGCTGTAGAGGACTTTAGGGATTTAATTATATTAATTATTTCTAAATCTGTACATGGTGCGCTAAGAGATTCTATCTGTTGGGTGTTGAGGGAGGGTAGTGGGATATCATCCAGCCAAATTTTGGAGGACTGTTTAGGTTGGGATTGAGGACCCGAAAGGAGGTCTTTGTAAAAGGAGGAGAAGATATTCAACACCTCTTGTGGATGAGTAACAGTGTTCCCCGCGTTATCTCTAAGTTTATAGACATGGGGTGGGTTATTAGCTTGATTTAGTTTTCTGGCGAACATAGTGGAGGAGGAGTTGCTATGGAGAAAGAATTTAGCCTTAGAAAATCTGAGGGATTTCTCAGTGTTGGCTGATAAAATTTGGTCTAAGGCCAGGCGTTTGGATTTGATTTGATCAATAAGAGCCTGGGAGGGGGCTTGTTTGTTGTGGAGATTTTTATGAAGATGTATTTAATATGTATTGTCATAGTGTCACCCAGTGTTAGTACTTCCGCAACCCGCTCTAAAAGAGCTGATTGGGGTAGTCTGAGGCTGGTTGAATCCCGTCTGATAGGGGAAAACGTTTTGAGGTTGGAGTGTGATGTTTGCAGGGTGCGGATATGTCCGCCAACGGGGGCCCTCTGTGCATTAGCATGGACGATCGTTGAGGAGGGGTATCCTCACTCTGCAATGACATCATTGGTTATGGGCAAATGCACGCTCTTGTCTCGGCTATGTCTGATCAACATTGGTTGGAATTCGTAGCGTGCGTCTGCAGATAGCCTCCCTCCCCCATTCAATAATAGTATAATCTTATTATGCGTTATTCTATGGAATGGCGCAGAATAAGAATTCCTATCAACGGTAACTTTAGCCATCCTACGTTAATTATATTCATGTATGACATATCCTGTTGGAAGGAATGTCCAAGTATTGTCATTTTCCTGTGAGGAGGGAATATCCTATGAGGTTCCCGCCCATGGGGAGGGGATTGGTTGCTGCAGCCAATCACCTCCTGTCTTGAGATCTTTTGAGTTTAATAAAAGCCTATGAGTAGGCGTCGGCTTAAGACAGTCTTTGCTGGAATGGCCTGATAAGAAGACCTGTTTTGGTGGTGCTGCCTTTCTTGAATGAATGGGGATGAACGGTGAGTGGACTTTAGCAAACTTAACTTACTGATAGCATTACTTCAAAAAGATGAATCTAAAATGTGTGCTTAGATAGCACAGGAATTATAGGCTGTGTGCTCTGTAAACAGCAGCCTAAAATTCCACAACAGTAATGGCGCCTCACGGTTGGGACCAATTGCGGCCTCTTTGAGCATCAGATCAGCAGAGGGGGGAGAGTGGACCCGCGATGTGATGTGTAAAGAGGCTGTACTTTGAAACGAACAAAAAAAAAATTTGTCTTTTTGAAATAATGTTTCAAGTTTGCAGCGTGTGTATGTGTGCGTGTGTATGTCTGCGAATCGCATGTGTATGTGTGATTTTGTCATGAATCGTATGCCTGTGAATTTGATTGTGTGTGGGTATGCCTGCATGTGTCTGTGTGATTAGATCGTGCGATGTATTGAGCAGTTGGCTGCCAGCAATGGCTGCTGCATTGTCCTGGTCCTTGAGCCATGAGGTTTAGTGGGGGTGGGGCTGCCAGCATCTCAGTTACAATGGTGAAAGTTGGTGACTTTCTGTAAATAGCACGTTTTGTAGTGGGAGGGCCCTGAGAGATGATCTGATGGAAACTGTGGGCTGTAAGAGTGTAACTAAGCGAGAAATATAGACTGTATATTGTGTATGAAATGAAGGTATAGATGTGGTATTTAGTGCACTGAGAAGTTTGTAAAGTAGATTGCTTGGCTGCCATGTGCTTGAATGGGGGAAGGGCTTGCCCACTGTTTTGTGTTGCAATGGCTGTGCCCTGAGGGAAAGACACTCTAAGCAAATGTTACAAGCAACAATATACTGTATGTGTGTGGTGTTTGTGATTTCTATGAAAAATAGAAATGAATAGATTGTGATTTTTGCCTTTATAGGGGACAAAGACACATGTCCCCATAAGTGTAAAAATATTAAGTGTTTGGTTTTTGAGTTGAAAGTTCCTGCCAAGTGGCCAGGCATTGTTGGAAGGCAGACAATAGTAGCTGTTTGTTGAAAGGAATACGCCCTTTGAATGGTTGCAGGCTGTTTTGGATGCTAGCATTGAGGAGGTATATTTCTCAATGGCTTGTTATGAAAGCTGATGCCACAGTGTGTATATGAACTTTATGTAGAGAAATGAATATGTTTTTAATATTGTCATGTAACTCACATTTATTGAATGTGCTGTTTAGTTGGCCAAAGGGAGGCTAAGTCTGTAAGTGTACATGTGGTCCTTGTAGAGTGTAGCTGACACCTTTTTCAGTGGATTTTGATGATAATTTAGAAAAGTTTCAATGGTGTAGTCAGTCTTTGTGGAGAGAAACGTTTTTGATTTTCTTTTAAAGAGATGTTGGTTTTGGCGGGAAAAAGCAATGGCGCCATTCTTGGTTTTTGTTAGCCTTGCAGGTTTGTCTGCCATTTTGAGGCACAGTTTTTCTTTGCACCTTCCCTTATATGATACTCACAGGCTAGACACCTTTCTTTTGGGCACTATACCATGTGGCATTCGTCAGCTATGTTGCTGATAGAATTTCTCAGTTTTTGATGTTTAGTGCGAATTGGGTAGTGCGGCCTTTTTAACCTGCTGGAGGCCATTTGTGTTTGTCTTTGTGTGGGGGAACCCATGTGGTGTTCATTGTGACGCCCCATGCGGGTTATTGGCGGAAAAAAATTGCATGCGTCAATGGCGCAATTTTTGTTGTCCATGAGGTGCTGTGGTGGGTCATCCACCATTTTGTTATCCTGGCTTGTCGGCCATTTTGAGAGACGTTTACAGTTTGAGATAGGAAGTTCCGGGTTGGCAAACACAGCGCCTGGATGCTATATTAACATTTGTTCATTGGTGCAGTTTTTCGCCTGTTTTATGCGTTTACAGTTTGACCTGTGCACTGCTGTGGAGAGTAGTGAGACACCAGTGTGACATACTGAGAGGCTGTTTTTGTTTAATGTTGAATTCGCTGGTTAAAACTGTTTTAAACTGTTTTTGTAAGCATCACCTTTTGAGGTGAGTTGAGTGGTATCTTAAAATAGCGCGGTCTTACCCTGAGGGGCCACAACGTGCTTGCGGACACACGCACATGCTGGGGCCTATTTATGGATGGGATCTGGCTGGCCTACCAGCAGTTGGAGTGTGGGAGGAGGCCAACGCAGACACAGGGAGGACATGCAAACTCCATGCACATGCTCTGTTTTCATTTAAGTGAATGTAAGCTATTGCAGGGTCAGCTGACTTTGCAGTATATGAGCGGCGTTTTTTTTGCATTGGATTTTGGTTTTAAGAAAAACTTCACTTTACACTGAATTTTGATGGATTGTAAGACTAACAGTTTTTGTACAATGATGTGTTTTTATGTTTAAATATTTCCTTCCCAGAAGGCAATTCATATGTTTTGAAGCTTGTATTGTATAGCCTGTAGAGGAGGAGTGGGGGTTTTGGTCGAAACCCCTAGAGCCATCTTTTTGCAGGAGTTTTGTATTTGAGTCAACTTGTGGTTTTGCTTGCAGGGGATGTTTGGGTCAGGACCCTCCCATTTGCAAAGGGGGGTTTTATTCCACCATTTTCTTGACAAGGTTTTAAATTGTTGAAATATATAATGTGTAGCCATGGATTTTTTTGGAGTCTTGATAGACACAGCAATGTGGCTGGGCTTCCCCCTCCCTCTTCCTGAACAATTGATATGTAAATAAACCAGTTTGGTTTTTTTAAGAGCTGAGCATAACCGGAAGTTTCTTTTCAGCATTTATATATCAGCAGAAAGTTAGTGGGAGGAGTTGGGGTTTTTAAAGGTGAGAAATGAGATTTGTCTGGAAGGAAAATGGAAAGCATTTTGGCGTTTAAAAGTGTTTTATATTTTGTTCCAGTTTTGTGAAGTTTTGTACTGTAAATACAGTTTTGGGTAGAGAGAAAAACCAGGGGGGCATCACCATTGTTTTAACATCTAGATACAGAGAGAAGCCACATTGTAATGCAGGTGGTAAACTGGCGTAATTGTTCTGTGAGGTTTAGTCTGACAACGCAGTGTATGGGTGTATAGCGGAAAACGCTTGTGTATGCATACACTGTGAGGGGTAGAGGCCTAATTCGGGGGTTGATCTGTGGTTGTTGCTGTAGTTCCAAAAGTGTTGGGACAACAAGCCATAGTGTTGACACCTCGGTTAGGGTTTCTAGTTGGAGGACTTGACCATATAGTGGTTGTAGTTCTGCAATTCACCGTATAAGAAGACACCGGGCGGTGATCTCCGAAATGGGTGCAACGGTTTAACCTGGACGCAGGTTTAAGACGATAAGCCGATTCGAATCGCCATGGACACAAGGAGGTCTGTGCAAGGGAAGGAATGGAGGCTTCCCACAGTCAGACGGTCACACAGTGCACGAAGCCTAGTTTTGGGGCAAAGGCCTTTGAACCCCAAAAAGATTAACATAGGTGGTCCAAGGATACTATTTTGGGTATCCCTCTGGAATGAATGTAGTTGAGCTGCGGCTTCAGAAATCTGTAATGATGAGTGTTGATGGAGGTGTTGTCTCATGCCTGTTTGTTTGAACTTTGTATGGCTGGTCCATGCAAGCTTCTCGAGTTGCTCTCATATTCCCATTGTATTTTTTCCTATTGCTGAAAGAGTGAAGGTAGAATTCTGGCTGTTTTTGTTTTTTTCATTTGTGGTTTTGGAAACTGGGAAGTATTTCCCCCACGTTTGTATCTGAGTGTTTGTATGTAGTAACGTGAATATGTTCGAACTTACCGCGGCGATCCTTCAATGCGTCACGGCTGTTGTATGTTTGTAGGAACGGGAAAAGTAAGGGTTACAGAGGGTTTTGTTTGAATCGGTTTTGAAAGAATGTCATTGACAATTTACCAATGTACAGGAATGTCATTATTGTTTTACCATTCTTTGCAGGTTAAATATGAAGGATAGAGTAATGATTTTGCTTATAAGTATTTTTCAGGTCCAAGGAGTTTGTACACAGAGAACAGGTGTATGTAGACAGCGGTACATATGGATAAATATGAGTCTAAGGCGGTAAAAGTATCATAGGCTATTTCATTGTTTCTTTTTTCCTGCACCACGCATTTCTTCCTTCAGTCTGTAATGAGGAAGAAAAGGGGGGAGAATTATAAATGTAAGAGTGACAGTTTTTATTTTTGTCAAACTAATAATAACCTCTGTAATTCTAACCAAGTTTGTGCCAAGACTGTCTTTCTTTAATAGAATTTGAATCGGCAAGCAGCAGTCTGGTGAAGTAGGTTCCCATCCCAGAGGCTAAGAACCTTGTCAATGGTTTCAGGTATTGTAAGCCACGCACAGGTTATGCAGTGACCACAGTCCCGATGTCTGGGTTATTGTCATATGAGGGTTGTTTGGAGGTCAATCAAAATCAGGGTCGTACTCTCCTCATTAGCTGTCACTTATATTCTCGGCTGATGGGGGTGGGTGCGATCACTGTAACATGAACTTCAAAATGTCCACCACAGGGTTCACGAGTCCCTCCTGGACCCTGACTTAATAATCAGTTTACATTCTTTCCAACCAGGTGACTGGGTCGTTGTAAAGAAGCTTGAGGGATGAGACCACGCCAGCCACTGCAAGAAGCGGCTCAACCACACCAAAGAATGAGGAGTATCTTTGTTTATTTATATTTTTGTTGTTTAGTAAATTTTAGCGAGGGTAACGGTGAAAAGCATCCCAAGTTATTATTTAAAGTGTATGTCCTGACTAGCTCAGAAAGCGAACAGGACCGATGGTCTGTTCTGAGTCTTCACCGAGTTTTAGTCCCCAGCGATGACAGCGGTACATGACATTTATGATGTTATTATGGGTATGAGGAGTTTTAGTCCCCAGCGATGACAGAGGTACATGACATTTATGGTGTTATTATGGGTATGAGGAGTTTTTGACAAACTAGTGAAGACTCCAAACAGACACTTGTCAATGGAATCTAACGATGCATTTTTAGAGGGTAAAATTGGTTTTAGTTTTAATGGCTCTGTCTCTTGTCGGTTTGGGTATCTAGGCAGCCCACAAGTGTGTTTGAACTTTAGTTTGGTGTTTATGTGGATCTGCAGCTTATAAAGGTAATTCCCCCAAAGCAAGAGGTTCATGCGCGATGGTGAAGCTGTCCCAACATTTTAGGTCGCGGCCGATCGCGAGGATCTGATGGCGCAGGAAATTAAGAATGGCAGGGACAGCTAGTAGGGATTTGTTCACCAATCCCGACCAGGTCTGGGCATGGGGTCCTGCATGTACAAGGTGGGGGGGCTCGGGCTTGGGATACAATTGAACAATTCTCATCCGTTAAGGATAGGGTTCTTCATGTAATTGTTGAAGCCAGAGCTGTAGCTAAGTGAAGGTTGGGAGTCCTTTTTTTTAAGGGTCTGGGAATCTTTGGGGATCTAATTTTTTATTTTACAGCGGATCGTGGTTAAAGGAAGTGGGAATATATATACTCATGTCGTTTTTATTTCTATTCTTTCTATGTCGTGACGAGAGGCTCCTGTTGCCTGATTTGACGCGTGACCAGAGTTTCCTTGATGAGACGCCCCGAAGCCGGACCCACATACAAGACAGAGAATCACAGACGGATCGGCGATTACTACAGCTCACCATGTCGTGTCCTCCTTTATAAGTCATGCCCCTGAAGAGTAGAGTCTACATGTCAAGCCGTGTTTTCCTTTTTATGGACTAATAACTGATTGATTTCCAGGTGTAAGAAGCAGATCAACTCTCATCGAGGGACACATAGGGTGCATATGACAAAAAAGGGAGGACTGTTGTGGAGATTTTTATGAAGATGTATTTAATATGTATTGTCATAGTGTCACCCAGTGTTAGTACTTCCGCAACCCGCTCTAAAAGAGCTGATTGGGGTAGTCTGAGGCTGGTTGAATCCCGTCTGATAGGGGAAAACGTTTTGAGGTTGGAGTGTGATGTTTGCAGGGTGCGGATATGTCCGCCAACGGGGGCCCTCTGTGCATTAGCATGGACGATCGTTGAGGAGGGGTATCCTCACTCTGCAATGACATCATTGGTTATGGGCAAATGCGCGCTCTTGTCTCGGCTATGTCTGATCAACATTGGTTGGAATTCGTAGCGTGCGTCTGCAGATAGCCTCCCTCCCCCATTCAATAATAGTATAATCTTATTATGCGTTATTCTATGGAATGGCGCAGAATAAGAATTCCTATCAACGGTAACTTTAGCCATCCTACGTTAATTATATTCATGTATGACATATCCTGTTGGAAGGAATGTCCAAGTATTGTCATTTTCCTGTGAGGAGGGAATATCCTATGAGGTTCCCGCCCATGGGGAGGGGATTGGTTGCTGCAGCCAATCACCTCCTGTCTTGAGATCTTTTGAGTTTAATAAAAGCCTATGAGTAGGCGTCGGCTTAACAGAGTCTTTTCTGGAATGGCCTGATAAGAAGACCTGTGTTGGTGGTTTCCTTGAATGAATGGGGATGAACGGTGAGTGGACTTTAGCAAACTTAATTTAACGATAGCATTACTTCAAAAAGATTAAATCTGATGTGTGCTTAGATAGCACAGGAATTATAGGCTGTGTGCTCTGCAAACAGCAGCCTAAAATTCCACAACATGTTGAAGTTTATTGTATAAGTTATTTAGGTCCTTAGTGAGACATCTAATGTCTGAGAGCCTTTCTTTGTTTCTTTTGGCAGCGAGACAAATTAATTGCCCACGTAAGACTGCTTTATGGGCAACCCAGATAGAGGAGGGAGGGCTTTCGTCATTGATATTTTCAGTGAAATAGTTCTCTATATGAGTGGAGACAGATTGTGCAATTGTGGGATCAGAAAGTAAGGAGTCGTTTAGACGCCAGTTGAAGGGGGATGGTTTAAGACCAATATAGGCTGTTTCAAGAGATGTAATATCATGATCCGACCATGGACAGGGGCGAATGATCGCTTTAGAGGAGTTCGCTAACAGGATAGGGGTGCAGTAGATATAGTCTAATCTGGCATAAACATTATGGGGATGTGAATAGTGAGTGTATGCCTTGATGCCGACATTGTGGGCCCTCCATGAGTCTATAAGTTGAAAGTGATTGAGGGAGCGGTTCAGGGACTTTGGGAATGCCTTAGAAGATGGTGCGACTCTGCTCCTGTCCAGGGCCGGATGTGAGGTTAGATTGAAATCCCCACCCAGGATGATGTGGGGGGAGGTATATTGGTCTAGAGTCTCAAAAAAGTTAATGAAAAAAGAGGACTGAGATTCATTGGGAGCGTATACTGATGCTATTGTTATGGCCCTATTGTCAATAGTGCCTTTTAAGATAATGTATCGACTTTCAGTATCCCTGAAAATACTATGTATATCGAATATAATCGAATTGCGTATGAAGATTGCGACTCCTCTTGTCTTATTGTTGTATAGAATACTTGGTTGTATGCCTTATTAAAGTATTTAGGGTGGTTGGATGAGCAAAAGTGGGATTCCTGGATGAGTATGATGTCAGCCCCTATTCTCTTATAGTGCTCAAAAGCTTTTTTACGTTTGTGGGGGGAATTAAAACCCTGCACATTGTGCGATATTATTTTAATACCCATTGGAGGGGTCTAGAGTGTAGGGCTTAATGGTGTCGTGATGGGGGATTAATAGGCAAGAATCAGAAGTATAGAATAAGTTCTGGATAGTGTTAGTGATTAAGTCTAATACTAAGATTGTGATCAGAGGTATTGTAAGAAAGGGGATTGATATACAAGCAGGGAGATGAGCATTGTACCTTATGCAGTTACCAGAGTAGTCTAGAGCTGTGAAATCTATGTCACAAATCGTTTTTTGTATGTAGTTAATGCCCCATACACACGATCGTTTTTCATGCCGTTAAAAATGCCATTTATAAAAATGGCCATTAAAAATGATCGTGTGTATGCTCCAGAGCATTTTTAACGACGTGAAAAACGGCCATTAAAAATTTCGAACATGCTCTCTTTTTTCACGTCGTTTTTCATGTCGTTTTTTTTAACGACGTGAAAAACGATAGTGTGTATGCTTTAACGACGTGAAAAAAAACGCGCATGCTCAGAATCAAGTATGAGACGGGAGCGCTCGTTCTGGTAAAACTAGCGTTCGTAATGGAGATAGCACATTCGTCACGCAGTAACGGACTGAAAAGCACGAGGCTGAAAAGCGCGAATCGTTGCTCAACAAACTTTACTAACATGAAGGGTGGCGCCATTCGAGCGGAACTTCCCCTTTATAGTGCCGTCGTACGTGGTATACGTCACTGCGCTTTGCTTGATCGTTTTTTAAAATGATCGTGTGTACGCAAGACAGGCTTGAGAGGAAACATGAAAAAAAACGACGTGAAAAACGGCAAGAAAAAAAATGGCAAGAAAACCGATCGTGTGTATGGGGCATTACAGTACTTCCTTTTTGTACAATGAACACAATAAAAGCCTTATGGGCTAAAATTTCAAAAATGAGAAACAAAAACAAAAATGAAAATGGGACAAGATAAAACCTGTCAAGAAAACTTGAATAAGCGTCAATAGGACAAATAAGTCCAATTCCTGCAAACCTGGAGGGGCACGCGTCTCTAAAGATGAGAGCTGTGGTTCCGTCCTGGAGAGCAGGTCTGAGGAACAAACTAACAACAATGGATGTAGCAGGCATCCTAGAAAAACTTGAGATGTGTGCATCTACCAATAGGGGGGTAGAGAGGTATTGCGTCTGTTAAAAAGCTCGTTATGTAAGGAAGACAATAAAAGCAATCCGCAGTGGGGAGAAACATTTCTGAAGATGTGGAAGTGAAGGTAAATGATAATACTCAGGCGTTCAGTAAAGTTTCCACATCGATCCATGAGACAGAACTCCAGGTAACCTATGAAAAGGGGGGTAGTAATCAAGAGATAACTTTTCATATCAAGAAACATCAGTTTGCTAGGAGAGTTGAACAGGATGATAACAGAACAAGGAAACCAAGTCCCCTAGGTCCTCTCTGAGGAGTATGATACGGTATTGTTCAGATATTCTGCTGACTCTTCTATCCGCAGAACCTCTGGCATTATGTGGTGAAGGGAGTTGTATAATTAATGCAATATTCCCGGGCTTTCTGGAGAATGTTAAGTGTTTGAAGAGATTGTTTCGGGTTCTTTGATTCTCTTGTCACTCCCACTGGGTTCATTGAATACACAGAGATCTGGAGTGAAAGCGCAGATGGGAAGTTCTATTCTTGGTATGATTGCCTCCAGCGTCTTTGATCTCTTTGGTCTCTCTGGTTGCGGCGTGAAGATGGTGTGGACCATATCGGGGAAGAACTGGGGGTTGCTGGCGGTCGGCCAGGAGGTTCCAGGTCTAGCAAGCCCAATTTCACCAATAGTTCTTTTCCTTCGATTACGTTATAAACCGTATATGTAGAACCATTATGTGGGACGGTGAGTTTGAAAGGAAAGCCCCATCTGTATCTAATCCTTGCTTCCTGTAAAACTTTGGTGACTTCCTTCATCCTTCGTCTCCTGTCTAATGTGGCTGGGGAGATGTCAGGGAATATTTGAAGCCTTTTACCATCTAGGTCTATATTAGGAGAGTTCCTGGCCGCCCGCATGATGTCTTCCTTAACGAGGAAATCCTTCAAACACATGATATCTCTAGGCGGTTTATCAGGTGTAGGTTTGGGGCGGAGGGCCCTATGAATTCTGTCACAGGTAAAAGCTGAAGGTGGTTTGTCAGGAAGGAGATTATGAAAGACCCTTGATATAGTAGGCATAAGATCGGTGACTGATTCCGGAACACCGCGTACTCTGATGTTCTGTCTACGATTTCTATTATCAAGGTCTTCCACCTGTGCCTGCATAAACGCAAAACTATCTGCCAATGTTTCATAGTCCTTTCTTAAATCATTATGGGCTAGTGAAAGTTCGACATGTTTTGTTTCTAATAGATCAGTTCTGTTACCTATGCAAGCAATCTCCTGAGATAGGGCGGTAGTGGACTTATGCATTTCCCTTTCTATTTTATCCACCAATTTGTCAAACATGGATGTTGGACTTGCATCTAAATCGGCTTTAGAGAGGGGTAAAGTGTACTCACAGTTTGGTTCAGAGGGGGGGGGGGTCCAGTAATTTCTTCCCCGAAGCCACTTGTTTGTTGGCGCCAGTGCCGCTCTGAGACATCTTGTGGTATTTAGTTTCAGCTTCTAGAAGAAAGTTTGTTAGGTTGTGGATATATCGGCGGGAGCGAGTATTCTTTCCCGCCGGCATGCACGGACTGTTCCCACGGGGGTTCAAAGTATTTGTGCTGGTAATCAAATGATATAGCCGTGGGTATCTGGCCTGCTTTATATAGGTATGGCGAAGCTTTGGTCACTTACATCCTACTAGCATAGCGTAGGGTGGTAGAGTGCCAGTCTATCTTGATTGAGTATAGTCACTCTGGGGGAGCTGGCGGGATGTGTGCACGGCGAGATCTTGTGTACTGTGCCGGTTCAGTAAGGGGGTAGCCGTGTGAGCTGAAGCGCCCCGAAAACAAAGGGGGGGAGACGTATATGTTAAATAGGGAGGAAGTAAGGAGGCTATTGCAGTTCACTGGCTGTGTTCAACAATGCCCAGGAGTGGGGACCTCTGTGCTGGCTGTGGGGGGAGGTTTATATTGCAGATGTCTGATTCTAATAGGAAGGAAGCCGGGCACTAGGAGGGTTGGGATGTTAAGGCTTTTTGGGTGTAGCAAGATGGCCGCCGACCTATGAGGGTAGGCCAAGCCGTGGACTTTACCAGGTGATCCTCTCAGTTCAGGTCTCTTCCCCCCCTCCCAGGAAGGTAGACACAGCCCAGTCACCGCCCAGGTGGAGTTATTGCAAGGGGAATTTGCTTGGAGGAGAGCACAATGGGGTCGCCAGGTGTAGCAAGATGGCCGCCGTCCTCCTGGAGTAGGCCGAAGCCACGGCCTCGAGTGCGGGGGGAGGAGGTATTCAACGCCTACGGCTATAGGTGGTGTGGCGGGTACTTAGTGGCCGATCAGGCAGTAAGCAGGCCTGGGGGTGAGCAGTCTGGGGAGGTATCTTGGAGCGGGCAGTGCGGTACTCACTGTGCACTCGAGTTGAGAACGTAGGCCGCGGGACGTCTGATCGCTTCGCCCGGAGCCCACTGAAGGATCCTTGTAGTGTAGCGTCCGCCTGGTATCCCACCGTTGTCAGGGGATGCAGGATGGCTCAGAACGCGGGTGCTGGAGAGGCCGCGGATGCACAGGCCCCAAGATGGCGGCGGGTTTCAGTGTCGTGGAGCCAGTCACAGGCCCATCGCGGATTCCTCCGCACAATTTTCTCAAAATCCTCCGGGGCAGCTGTAGAGAACGTCCAGGGATTAGTGCAGGTGAACCAGGGCCTCAATAAGGCAAAGCCTGCATAGGATGGCTAAGGATTATTGAAGGATGCCTGGAGCTCTGCAGAAACACGTCCTCCCTGCTTCACTTCCGGACACGCCCCCCCGCGCTCCAGGTCTTTCTTATTGGAAGGGCGCCTTTTCCCAACAGCAATTTTAAGATCTCTCCACAGGTGTTCAATGGGATTTAGATCTGGACTCATTGCTGGCCACTTTAGAACTCTCCAGCGCTTTGTTGCCATCCATTTCTGGGTGCTTTTTGACGTATGTTTGGGATCATTGTCCTGCTGGAAGACAAACCCAGCTTTCTGACACTGGGCTCTACAGTGCGACCCAAAATCCTGTGGTAATCCTCAGATTTCATGATGCCTTGCACACATTCAAGGTCTTCAGTGCCAGAGGCAGCAAAACAACCCCAAAACATCATTGAACCTCCACCATATTTCACTGTAGGTACTGTGTTCTTTTCTTTGTAGGCCTCATTCCGTTTTCGGTAAACAGTAGAATGATGTGCTTTACCAAAAAGCTCTATCTTGGTCTCATCTGTCCACAAGACGTTTTCCCAGAAGGATTTTGGCAAACTGTAGTCTTGCTTTTTTATGTCTCTGTGTCAGCAGTGGGGTCCTCCTGGGTCTCCTGCCATAGCGTTTCATTTCATTTAAATGTCGACGGATAGTTGGCGCTAACACTGATGCTCCCTGAGCCTGCAGGACAGCTTGAATTTCTTTGGAACTTGTTTGGGGCTGCTTATCCACCATCCGGACTATCCTGCGTTGCAACCTATCATCAATTTTTCTCTTCCGTCCACGCCCAGAGAGATTAGCTACAGTGCCATGGGTTGCAAACTTCTTGATAATGTTGCGCACTGTGGACAAAGGCAAATCTAGATCTCTGGAGATGGACTTGTAACCTTGAGATTGTTGATATTTTTCCACAATTTTGGTTCTCAAATCCTCAGACAGTTCTCTTCTCCTTTTTCTGTTGTCCATACTTAGTGTGGCACACACAGACACACAATGCAAAGGCAAAGTGAACTTCTCTCCTTTTTATCTGCTTTCAGGTGTGATTTTTATATTGCCCGCACCTGTTACTTGCCCCAGGTGAGTTTAAAGGAGCATCACATGCTTGAAACAGTCAAATTTATCCACAATTTTGAAAGGGTGCCAAGAATTTTGACCGGCCCATTTTTGGAGTTTTGTGTGACATTATGTCCAATTTTTTCCTCCTTTTTTTTTGTTTTGTTCCAATACACACAAAGGGAATAAACATGTGTATAGCAAAACATGTGTTACTGCAATACTTTTCTGTGAGAAACACTTGGTTTTCTTGAAAAATTTCTGGGGTGCCAACAATTTCGGCCATGACTGTATACTGTTCTTTCTGCCTGCAAACTGGAGATTGTCCATAGCAACCAAAAAATTTCAGTTTACATCAAAAGTGGTTTTAGACCAGCTAGAAAACAGTGATAATAAATTAGAATCACTTGCAGAATTGAGCGATAGCGATTTGCATGGAAATTCGTCATCAAACACTGAAAGTAATGATAGCAACAATTCTGCAACTGAGCAAATTTCAGTATTTTTGATTTGATTACATTATTGAATAATTTTTCATTATTATTTTTCATTATTATTATATTATTTGTTATAATTATTTATAGTTATTTATTATATTATAATTTATTATTTCATGTTTCAAACTTTATCATAACCGGGATGTCTACTAGACTCTTGTTTTGGACAGATTTAAGTGAGTTTTTTCTAAGAATTACAGGCCTACAACATAAAACGCCAAATTTCCATGCCAAACAATTGTACCGCTTTCAGCATCAAAAATCTGACATAATCATACCGCCAGGGAGGTTAAAAAGCAAAATACCAGACTTCTTCCACATATCAATTTTTTTTAGCTTCGCCACTTCAGGCAATTGTGGATTATTCCATATGGGTATATATTGAGTATATCCCTCATACTGAGTATATTATTGAACAGTGGTCCAAATCCTTTGTATCAAATAGAATGTAGGATATCTACGTTTATTATAAAAATGGTAAGCGACTATTGTCTGCACTAGTGGATCTATCGGCAATTGAGAGAATATAATTTGTTGTATGGGATCCTCATGATCTATAGTATTCCATCCATAAAGTTGCTGAAATTGGGATGCCAAATAATAAGACCTGGTAGTAGAAACAGCCAAGCCACCGTCATCCTTAGGCAACTGCAGAGATTCCAATCGAATCCGGGGATGTTTATATCTGCAAATAAGATCTCTAGACAGGGTATCTATTTGTTTGAAAAATGTCTGTGGTAGCCATATGGAGTAATTATGTAGCAAATATAATTGTGACATCCATATTATCTTTATCAAATTTAGCTCTACCTATAATAGTTAAAGGCAATTTACTCCAGATTTTCCCCACTTGCCCAAACCACTTAAGTAATGGGGCCAGATTCCTCTCCACATATGTACTCACTTGTGATGTGATGTGTATCTCTAAATATTTAAATGTAGAAACTACAGCAATTTGAGAAGCAGAAATTGGCAGATTGGTCACCAGGGGGTCCACGGGTAAAAGAACTGACTTATTTATCTTAAAGCCTGAAAAGGAGCCATATGTATTAATTAAGGACATCACTGCCTCAAACGAAGACAAAGAATCTCCCAAAAATAAAAGTGTATCATCAACATATAAAGCAATTTTGTCCTCTCCTATAGATCTACAAAACCCGACAATATTCATTGACTGATGGACAGAGGCAGCCAAAGGTTCAAGGGCCAAAGCAAACAACAAAGGTGATAATGGACATCCCTGTCTTGCTCATCGTTTCAGTGAAAAAGGTGACGATATATGTCCGTTTACCTGTACCTGCGCCACTGGGGCAGCATAAAAAGTTGTATCCACCTTTAAAACTGGGGTCCGAAACCAAATTTTTCTACACAATACCATAAAAAGTCCCATTCTATACTATCAAAAGCTTTTGCCGCATCAAGCGACAATATAGCTCTATTACCCAAGTTTTCAGACAAAACCTGTAAATTAACCACTTTAAGACTGGGCCTATTTTTCAAACTTGTTGTTTACAAGTTAAAATAATTTTTTTTGCTAGAAAATTACTTAGAACCCCCAAAAATTATATATTTTTTTTCTAACACCCTCGAGAATAAAATGGCGGTCGTTACAATAATTTTTGTCACACCGTTTTTGTACAGTCATCTTATAAGTGCACTTTTTTTAAATATTGTGAAAGATGATGTCATGCCGGATAAATTGATACCCAACATGTCACGATTCAAAGTTGCGCCCGCTCGTGGAATGGCGACAAACTTTTACCCTTAAAAATCTCCATATGCAACGTTTAAAAAAATTCTACAGGTTGCATGTTTAGAGTTACAGAGGAGGTCTAGGGTTAGAATTATTGCTCTCGCTCCAACGATCGCGTGTGGTTTGAACACCGTTTTCATATGCAGGCATTACTCACGTATGTGTTCGCTTCTGCGTGCGAGCTCGGTGGGACGGGGCGCGTTTAAAAATGTATTTATTTTCTTATTTATTTTCCCTTTTATTTTAAATTTTTACACTGTTCTTTTTAAAAAAAAATTGTGTCACTTTTATTCCTATTACAAGGAATGTAAACATCCCTTGTAATAGAAAAAAAAGCATGACAGGACCTCTTAAATATGAGATCTGGGGTCAAAAAGACCTCAGATCTCAAATTTACACACAATTTTTTTTCTAATGTAATTTGAAAAAAATAAAATAAAATGTTGCTTTAAGAGCCATGGGCAGAAGTGACGTTTTGACGTCGCTTCCGCCCTGCAATGGTATGGAGATGGGTGGGGGCCTTCTTTCCCTCACTCATCTCCATACCTAACAGGGGACAGGATACGATCACCTCCGCTGCTGCCGGCCGCTCCGGTAAGCGGCAGGGGGGCCTTTCCTGCCACCAATCAAAGTGTATATGGCGCAGAGACCACTTTTATCTGAAAGAGGACCTCCCTCTCTTGAAGAGGATACCGGGGTTATGGTAGCTAGCTGCTGGCCTACCAACAATATCCCTCTTCAAAGAGCTGCCGTATAATGACGGCGGGCGGTCCGGAAGTAGTTAAGAAATAAACGCCTTATATTCACTGCAGTAGATCTATTTTGGATGAAACATGATTTGTCCATATGCACTCTTAAATATTACTTTCGCCAATCTAGTGGCTAAATCTTTTGCCAAGAGCTTCACATCTGAGGTGAGTAATGAAATTGGACGATATGATTCAGGGTTGTTAGGAGTTTTAACAACACTATAATAATTGCTTCATTCATAGACAGTGGGAGATAACCACTTTCCAATGCTGTATTAAAGACCTCAAGCAATTCAGGCAACAAGTCATCTCCATAAACCTTATAGACCTCCCCTGTTAACCCATCTGCACCAGGGGCTGCACCCAGGCACTATATTGAAAGGAGTTTTTCATTTTTATACTTTCATTTTAAGCATCAATAAATCACTGCTCATTTAAAAATGACATTTATAAAAAAAAAAATCATTAATATATGTCCCCCAGGGCAGTACCCAGACCCCCAACCATTGTATGCACGATTTAATTGCATATAAGCCTTCAAAATGGGCACTTTTTCATGTTCGGGTTCCATAGACTTCAATGGAGTTCGTTATTCGGTTACAAACTTTCCCGATATTTGAAAGTTCTGGTGCAAACCGAACAGAGGGTCGTTTGGCCATTCCCTACTGCGGGGTTTAACTAAAGATTATTGGCTTATGCAGCCAGAGCAGCTGTATCCCTCCACAAGAAAAAAAGAGTTCCCAGCCTTCTGGCATCAATAGAGGATGTGCAGGTACAAAAAAAAAAAACCTGTGACATATGCAAGTAGTGGCATCTGAATTTTGGGGGTGCTGTGAGGGTGCTTAAATAATTTTTGGGGGTGCTTCGGCACACTCAAGCACCCACCTGGCGCCACCCCTGCCAGGGATAGACTTGGTCTGGGGACAGTGTTCCCAGAAATGGGGGACATCTGGTCACCCTAACCTAAACACTCAGAAGATCCAGATAAATGCAAATCTTATATTTTCCTGTAAATGTCAAGCTTGACCCTGCCCCATGTTACAACTTTCTATTTGTCATTTAAATCATAAAAATGGACAAGTAGAAGGCCCAGAAAGCAGGGAGGGGGGGAGAAACAGGTCCAAACTCACCTTTACAAAAAAGTCAAGACTCATAGGGGGTTATTTACTAAAGGCAAATCCACTTTGCACTACAAGTGCAAACTACAATTGCAAAGTGCACTTGGAAGTGCAGTCGCTGTAGATCCGAGGGGGACTTGCAAGGAAAATAAAAAACAGCATTTTAGCTTGGACATGATTGGATGATAAAATCAGCAGAGCTTTCCCTCATTTCAGATTTACAGCGACTGCTTTTCCAAGTGCACTTTCAAGTGCACTTTGCACTTGTAGTTTGCACTTGTAGTGCAAAGTGGATTTGCCTTTCGTAAATAACCTCCATAGTGAATTCAATTGCCACATCTCTTCATCTACTAACCAATTAAACCTGAGCTTATGAAGTTTTTATCAAATACCCATTTAGCATTGCCTTGGTTTATTGACAAACTTGACCAAAGTTTAAAAAATACTGTCAGCTTTATTATGAAACATCTAGAAAAACATCTTATTACACTGTTAACATATATATAGATGGTAGCTCTTTCCTTCTTATGAGCCATTGGTTAGATAGGATGCACTAAACAAAAATCTCATATTGGGTTTGAGCAAACAAAGGCAAAAGCAGGAAACCGCACCGAACCCGACCGGTTTTATCAGAAAAGGACTTCTTCTGAGGAAGTCCTTTTGTGATGAAACCGGTCAGGTTAGGAGCCGTTTCTTGCTATCGCGTTTGTTTGCACAGTACCTGGATATCTTGAGGCAGCCACCTATATTGTACACCACGCTGGTTTTACCTGTACCTATGTAAGTGCAATACTTTATATCAAACAAACCTATTGGAATTTTACACTATCTGGCGTCTCTTTCATTTTATGAACAATCTCATCGTGGGGTGGATGGAGCTTGGTTTGAATATCCTGCATATGCGGTTTGATCTGAGGACACATCTCCAGCTGATGACCCCTGCAAAGATTGTTACATCAAGGCTGTTTGACCCTTCATAATAAAGGGTCCAGGCTCTCTGGTAAGAGTCTATATTGCCTGTGGAGTTGTTTTTTTGGGATTCAACTACTTATCACAGATTTGTGTTTTCTATAGTTGAATTGAGTAACCCAATATGAGATTTTTGTTTAACACATAATTTTTTTCTACATGTTTTTTGTGATTAGATCTCACTTTTGTGGTGCCGCTGGACAATTTACACTGTAATGGTGGTGATTGATATTATTTATTTTTATGTTTTTACACATGTACAGTATGCTTCCTTTATTTAATCAATAGGTTAGATACGTTTTCCTGCTGTGCCCAGTGATGACCCACCCCAGTTACATGTGTAAAGCGACCCATCTATAAGTCTCAACTCCTAACTAGCTACTAGGCAGTGAAGAATTAACGATCATGCCAGTGTTGGACCTTTTACTTCTCACAATGAGGTTCTCTACTGTAAGTATTTGTAAAACATTGAATGAAAGATTAGCAATCCATTCCCCTCTGGCCGAACTCTGCTCTCCAAATTAACCAAAAAACACATATGCCTAGTACACACGACTGGGATTTCCGACGTGAAAAGGTCAGTCGGAAATCCAGAGGGGAAAGCCTCGAGCCTGCTCTCTACTTTTCCCCCGTACAGACACTCTGTTTTCCCATCGGGAAAACTTAGATGAGAGCTTTTCCTCTGGAATTTTTTTGATGGATAAAAGTAGGGATGTTTTGGCAGTTTTCCCTTCGGGAAAAACTGCGAGGGAGCATACACATGGCCGGGATTCCCGGCCAAAAGCTCTCCTTGCAGTTTTCCCATCGGGAAACCCAGCCGTGTGTATGAGGCTATAGGGGTCTCACCACACTGATGCTTTGTTAAAATCCTCCCAGGCACAGATTGCTTTCTGAAGGCTGCTCGTACAGTCAGGATGGGTATGGATGAAGAGCAGGCCCAGCTCCTCAGTGATCCTTTTCTTTGACCTATATTGCTTTGTCACTGAAGGTCTTCCTGCACAGCACAGCTCATAGACCAGGAGCACTCCAACAGCAGCCTGGTTCCCAAAGCTAGAGTCTGAGCAGCAGCAGCAGCACATGGCCCTCTCACAACAGCCTCCTGGTTCAGTATGGACCTGCCCTCGCTTTCAAAACTACTGGAGAGAGGTGGTACCTATTGCCAATGCGGTAGGAGGGTTGACTATCCCTAAAAGCCCCCTCATTTTACTTTTGGGTATGACTGAAATCCTGATGTCCCACTGTCAAATTGTTTGTTTTCTATTCTGCCTTTTTTGCACGACGGGCGATACTGTTGAAATGGAAATACCCCTTGCCACCTACGATAGATGAGTGGAAGATGGTGTTTAATAAAGTAGAAATGCCCTAATATTCTTGCCATTACCAGTAAACACTTTGCTTTAGATGCTTGCTCCCACATGGATATGCTGCCTCCCTGTACCCCGTTCTCCCGCTTCCCAATTCTCTCACTTTGCCCTGGCTGTATCTGCGCCCACTGATTGTCTGCTGCTATGACAAATCATGAAGGGTGAGTGAATGTGATACTACTTCACTTATTCTGGCACTCACTGGTGTTCTTTTTTATTTTCTTAAAAGGTACTTCATGCTCACGAGGAGCAGCTGCTGGTGTTGCGTGGAGCAGAATATAGACTTTATGGACTCATTTGCATGGACTTTTTTGGGTTTAAAGCCCCGTACACACGGTCAGACTTTTGGCCAACAAACTTCATTTTGAGCAAGTTGGACCAACAATCCAACCGTGTGTACGCTCCATCGGACAAACTTTTTTCTTGTTTTCATCGGACAAAAGTTGGGTCTGCAAACGTATAAACTTTAGCCCAACAAAAGTCCGATGGAGCAAAGTCCGACCGTGTGTACAGAAAACCATCGGACTTTTGTCCAATGGACAAAACAACTAATGTTAAAATCAACCAACAATAGCAGAAGTTGACCAAAAGGTGGCGGTAAAGAGCAGAAAAACCACGTAATGTTGCAAAAAGTTTTGGGAAAGTTTGCAGAAAAGTCAGAGCGTGTGTATGCTATGGGTGTTCCCGACCAACTCCGTTCGGACAAAAAAAACACAGAAAAGTCAGATGGAAGTCCGACCGTGTGTATGGGGCTTAAGAAGGAATCTCTAGCTTGAACCACAGCTTGTTCATCATTTGTTTTTTCCTGGGTGGCTTGGGATGTACTTTTCCTTTTGTACCAGCAGCTGGGGCAGAGAAATCTGCCTGCTCAATGCTGGAGATGGCAGGGTGGTGCTGAAAGAATCAGTGTCGTACAGCCTATGCTTGCCCCCACTGTGTACCCCCATGCTCACCCTTTTCCCTGCTGAAAGTGTGACAAGGTAACATCTGATACCCCTTGAAATATCCCTATCACTTGAGGCTGCTGCTGGGAATCTTTTATAGTGGGGGGAAATGGAAAGTGAAAAGCTGGAAGGAGGAGTGCAGCCCTCCTGCTGCTTACAACTAGTCTTCGTGTGCTGCTCCCACCAAGCTGCATGGTGACCATTTGTATCGCTTCATACATGCACCCAAATGACCAATGGTATTAACATGTTTGAGAGGCTACAAATGACTTGTGTAGTCTGCAATGATAATTTTGAAAAAGGTCCACAGAGCTGAGCTCTGGATGGCAAAGCAGAGAACAAGGTTCTGCACCCCCAAGAGCTCTGCTATCCGGTGGAATAGGGTGACCACTCTCTACACTTCTCTCTGAGTTGCCCCTGGATGATATCCTGCCTTGCGGATGTTGTACCTCTTCCTCTAATAGATCTGGCACCCAGGTACAGTCAGAGACCTCATCATCATCACTCCCCCCATCTTACCCAATGTGGCAGCAAGCTTTAGCTACAAGGACACCAGTGCCATTTTGTCCTCTCTTGCTATTGTCCTCTACCTTCTTTGCCACTGTTGCTCTCCTGCGCAGTCTCAGATACAATTACTTACTGTGTGTCCTCTTGCAGCAAGTGACTCCTCTGTGCCAGTGTGAGGGGCAGTGGCAGTGGTAGCTGTGGATAAGCAGTAAGAACAGTGTTTTGCAGCCAACGATGACTTTAGGTTACCCTGCACTGGCAAGACAGGTAGAGGATTACAAAGGCTTGGTTAGCCACTCTACCACACCCCTCCACATGCTCTGGATGTTTAGCGTGCACACTGCCAAAAGCAGAAAGGAACATGTGCACTTGTCTCTTGCTGTTGCACACTGACCACCGCTTTAGTATGGATACAGAACCTGTTCACTCCCCTGATAGCTTTACAGGAGCCTCTGCCTCTCTCTATAGGGCTCCCAGACATGATGTTAGTGTGGGGGGTTATTCCTTGTGTAGCGGTGCACTCTGGGCACAAGTTCAAAAGATCCACACATCATCCTGCTGTCCATTCTCCTCATCCATCCATAAGACACAATGAAGAGTCACTTGCTTTACCTTGTGCTATTTTTATTATAAAAGTTTCTTGGGTAGAGTTGGGTAAGGGTGTAGTGACATGGGATACCCATAGATATTAGCACTTTAGTTCTGATAATAAGGCACAGTAAGAGCTTGTAGTTTAGTGAGCTGTGTCACTGCAGACTATTGCTCCCTTGTATGCTGTACTGATTCCTGCAGAATATTACTTTAAGGATTTCGGAGTAAAACCCCTTTTGGTTTTTTTTTGTTTAATAAATGTTTATTGAAACATTAAAAGGTAAAAGATAAACATTTGACAGAGAGTAGGTAATGTTACATGAAAATTGCGATAGTTTACCTGAACAAGTCGTAACATCCAAAGGCTAGATATGAATAATAGTGAACTCTATGTTTGCTAAGGTATCGCCACTACTGATTGTGACAGTTGGTCAGGTAACGGTATGCTGCTACTCATATATTCAAGGCAAACAGGATGTATAAAGTTTATCAGAGAAAGAGAGGAAAAGAGAAAGACCAGGAGATGAAGTGAGAAAGAGTGGGGAAGTTAGGAGGGGGGGGGGATAAGGGGAGAAAAAAAAAAAAAGGGGGGGGGGGGTTGGCATGCATGGCGTCATATCAAAGGTGAGTATAACTAAACCTGTAGGGTCTTGTAAGAAAAAAGTCAAGCGTAAACATCAAGAGGATCAATCTTCAGGTGGAGGGGGCAGTTAAGTCATTTTTGAGAGGTGATCACAGTCTCAATGGGTTTGCGTTATGAGCTCTTTATAGTAAGGGGTAGCTGTGAATTCTATCCAAGGGGTCCAAGTTAAAGTGTGTCGCTGGGAGGTATTCTTGTCGTTATGGGTGATATCTTCCATGAGGTGCACCTCTGCTATCTTTTTTAGCCAGCTTTTCATTGATGGAATCTTAGGTTGGCCCCATAGGGCGGGTATTAAAGCCTTAGCCGTGTTTAGCAAGTGAGGTATAAGTGAGCGTTTATAGATTCCGATGGGTTCCTTAGTAGCGTGGAAAAGAATGATCCAGGGGTCATTGGGAAGATCGACGTCTGAGATCTGCCGTATAAGTTGGATAACGTTGGCCCAAAAAGGGCGGATGCTCGGGCACGTCCACCAAATATGCGCGTGAGTTGCTTTGTTCTCACAATTCCTCCAGCATAATGGGGAATTTGCGGGGAACATCTGGTGTAGTTTCGATGGAGTATAGTGCCATCTGGTGAGTAATTTATAATTGACTTCAGCCATTTTTGAAGTCATGGATGAGATGTGGGTTAACTGTAATACTTTGTCCTTTTGATTGTCCGTGAGGCAAGACTCCAGATCCGATTCCCATTTAGCTAAGTAAGCTGGATGTGCTTTGTTTTGGAGTTTGATGAGGGCTTTGTAGAAGATCGAAATGCAGTGTGAAGGTGGATCTTTTGGTTTGAATATTGCTTCAATGTCATTTAGGTCTTGGAGTCCTCTTAAGGGTTGAGGAAGGGTTCGGAGGAAGCGTTGTAGTTGAATGAACCTCCATTTATCCAGAAATGTGATTGGTTTAGAGCCAATAATATCAGGTAGAGGCTTGAGGGTGTTGGCACGAAGGACATGGTGGAGTAAAAGGGGTCCTTCTGGGGACCATGTCTTAAAACCTGGATCTAATAAACCTGGTAGGAAATAATTATGGTTAAGAAGCGGTAGTAATGGGGAGTCATATGACCAGGAAAATTTCTTGTGCAGAGCGTCCCAGACATCCAGGGTAGAAGTGGTGAGCGAAGAGGTTGTGTGGGCGAGATGCCTATGGAGGCGGGGTAGCCAAGGTGCAACCGAGAGGTCAATATTACTTAGGGAGTGTTCTAGATTCACCCATAATTTGGCGTTGACAGCGTATTTCCATTCAGCTAGTCTAGATAATATCACAGCCTGATAATAGACCTTAAAGTTCGGGAGGGCCAGTCCCCCCGAGCCCTTGGAGCGAAATAAAACGTCTCCAGATACTCTAGGGCGGCTGTTCCTCCAGATGAAGCGGGAGATCATGGTTTGTAATGTGGTGAAGAACCCTACAGGAACACCCAATGGAATCATTTGGAAGAAAAATAGAACTCAAGGTAGAATGTTCATTTTAACAATATTCACTCTACCTAACCAGGAATGTGAAAGACTGTTCCATTTTCTGAGATCTTCTCTAACATTATTTAATAGGGGAATGTAGTTATGTTGAAAAAGAGAATGAATACTAGGCGTGAGATGTATTCCCAAGTATTTCATACTCTGTTGTACCCATCTAAAGGGGAAGAGGGGCCTTAAACGTTCCTCCTCCTGTTTAGGGAGGTTGATATTTAGGATTTCCGACTTGGAAAGATTAATTTTGAAATTGGACAGCGTTTGATAGGTAGTAAAGGCTGACATTAAATTAGGTAGAGAGATGCGTGGTTGCTGGATAAAGAACAAAATGTCGTCAGCATACTCTGCGTATTTGTGGGTTTTGTTACCTACTTGGATACCGCGGATATTAGTGTTTTGCCTAATCATGGCTAGGAAGGGTTCTAGAGTGAGGGCGAATAAGAGAGGGGACAAGGGGCATCCCTGTCTGGTCCCGTTAAAAAGTGTGAATGAATCACTTAAAGTACCGTTTATGCGGATTTGTGCCGTGGGATTGGAATAGAGAGAGGAAATGCGATAGAACATCTTGGGACCTATCCCGAAGTGACGTAAGGTCAATTTGAGGTAGTCCCAATCCACCCTATCAAACGCTTTTTCAGCATCAGTGGAGATAAGTAGGGTGGACTGGGCACGCCTCCGTACATATTGTATTAGGGATATTGCTCGGAGGGAGTTATCTTTGGCTTCCCTATTGGGAATGAAGCCTGTCTGATCTGTCGAGACCCAGCTGGGTATAAGGGGAAGTAAACGATTATCCATAACTTTGGAATATAATTTAATATCAATATTTAGCAGGGAGATTGGCCTGTAACTACTACATTGGGTGGGATCTTTCCCTGGCTTGGGGATGACTGTAATGTGGGCTGTAAGAGATTCTGGGCGTAGTCCTGAGGTTTGTGAGATTGAGTTGGCATAGGCTGTAAGGCGGGGAAGTAGGATGTCACTAAACGTTTTATAATAAAGAATAGTGTATCCGTCCGGTCCGGGGGCTTTCCCTGTAGGGGAGGATTTCAGGGCTGCTTGGAATTCCTCAACAGAGAATTCCGATTCCAGTTCCCGAAGGGTTGAGCTAGATAATTTTGGTAGGTTGGCCTCCTGTAGGTAGGTAAGCATGCAATTACGTCTCTCCTTTGGGGTCAAAGAGGGCGACTCAGTTACTTTATATAAATCTGCGTAATATTCCCTGAAGGCTTTGGCAATGTGTGGAGTTGCATGTACAAGATCCCCGTTACGGAGTTTTATTTTGGGAATAAATGATTTCGACTGTTTAGCTTTTAGGGATCTCGCCAGTTGTCTGCTTGGTTTGTTCCCCCACTCATACAGCTTCTGTGAGAAGAGTTGGAATTTTCTTTTAGTGTCTATATTAAGGAGGTTTTTTAATTCTTCGCGCTTTAGGGTAAGGGCTTTGAGGTGGGTTGAGTGTAAAGTGAGCTTATGCTGTTTGTCAAGGTCTGCTATTTGTTGCAGTACTTGTTCGATTTGTTGACCATGCTCTCTTTTTTTCCTCGCTCCTAGTTCAATAAGGCGACCTCTCATGGTAGCCTTGTGGGCCTCCCATACAATAGAAGGAGAGGTCTCGGAGGGTTTGTTTTCTTTGAAATATTGCATTAAATGTGAAGATAACATTGAGACCTCCGCTTGGTTAGAGAGAAGAGAGTCATTGAGTTTCCAACTATTAGAGCGGCGAGCCAAGGTGGGCATGGTCATGCGCATCGATACAGGTGCGTGATCTGATATAGTAGCGGTACCTATATGTGTGGATTGTAGAAGTGGGAGGTGATAGTGATCTAAGAAAATATTATCGATCCGGGAATAAGATTGGTGTGTCCTAGAAAAGTGGGAAAAGTCTTTTTCTTTAGGGTGGAGTATACGCCAGACATCTAGCAGCTGAAGATCTAGGAGTCTCTTTTTAACTAATGACAGGCGTTTAAATGGAATGTTAGAACGACCATGGGAGGTGTCCAGAATGGGGTCTAGGGGCATGTTAATGTCCCCTGCAAGGATGAGTATACCTTTGGCGAATTGTGACAGTTTGGTGAGAGTATGGGAGAAGAAGGTGTGTTGATTATGATTTGGGCAATAAATATTTGCTAAGGTGCATTGGGTGTTGCCTAGAAAGCCCCTCAGAAAGAGAAATCTACCATGATCATCCGCTAGCATGTCTACAAGGCGAAAGGGAACATTTCCGTTAAAGCCAATGGCCACACCTTTAGCCTTATTAGTATCAGATAGGCTATAGTACCATTGAGGGAATTGGGGCGAAGTCAATTTGACCGGTGTTGAGTGGGTTAAGTGCATTTCTTGAAGAAAGGCAATGGAGCAAGCTGACTTCTTCAATTCACGGGTAACTTGGTGCCGTTTTGCTGCTACATTCAAACCCCTAACATTATACGAGGTGATTGTTAGTGTGGCCATTATAATAACGGAGAGCGACCCTTTAGCTCATATTTCCATGCATGCCAACCAAGGAAGTAGGGGTAAGGGGGGTAGAAAGAAGAGAAAGGTAATAAGAGATAGATTGTGAAAAACAAGTTTATGTAGAAAACATAGTCGTCTGTTAGAACACATGTGGGAATCCATAAGACAGCACGCAGAATTCTGCGGTGGTCCCTGTGGGGAGAGAGAGAGCAGGCAGCCAACCAGATCTCCGGAGGGAGATCGGGTGTCGCAGCTTGGGTGCTATCCGCTCTCACCAACCCCAGAAGGAGGGGGATAGGGCGTGTACCGTAGGAGAGGCCCATGGGAGCAGTGCGCTCCGCCAGCATTCAGCTAGATAATATTAAATTGTAGGAGATAAGCTCCAGTAACATCAAGTAAACATTAAGGCAACAGAACCATAACTAATTTCAAGTAAAACAAAACAACACCAAAAAAAAGAAGGAAAAGCAGTTTAACTTGCAGGCATACTTAGCTAATAGGAGAGAAGCCCAACGAGGGGGGGGGGGGTGTTCTTTGTGTCCCCGGGTGCTGAACAATAGGTTAATCATACCAGAGGTTTGTAAAAGAACCCTTGGGAATTGGTTGCACCTTGCGTTGCTCTAGAACTCTAAGCACCTGCATTCAGAGAAAGAACTTAAGCACAGGAGATTGCTGCTCATCCATGCTTTTGTGCGGATCCTGGGTTGGATGCGCGCCTTTTCTTAGATGGGGTTTTTCGCCATTGAGAGTCCGGAATGGGTGAGAACTTAGGAACAGGGTCTTGCCAACTCGGGAGATCCACTTGCGGTAAATTGAGATCCTTTAGAAACAATGGTAGTTCTTTGAGGAACCGGAGAGTGTGGGAGTGCCCATTTTTAGTGGCAATTAGGCACGCCGGAAAGCCCCATCTGTAGGTGATCCCTTCAGAACGTAGGTGTTCTAGGAGTGGTTTAAGGGCCCTGCGACGGTCTAGGGTCTCCTTAGATAGGTCCGGGAAAATGCTGAAGCTCGCCCCATCAAAGTCGATGGTAGGGGTGTTCCGCATTTTGACCGTGATGGCGTTTTTATCCGTAAAGTAGTGTAATCGGCAAATAACATCTCTAGGTTGATCAGAAGTGATATTGCGGGGGCGAAGAGCGCGATGAACTCGGTCAAATCTCAGCGGCTCGGTAACCGGGTTACCCAGAATTGTGTTGAAAATACCGCGGATCGACGGTTCAAGATCATTATCGCCAGTTGCCTCAGGCAGCCCTCTAACACGCAGATTGTTCCTGCGGTTTCTATTCTCAAGATCTTCGAGTTTATATAGTGATGCACGTTGGGCAAAGGCTAATTGTGTGTCAGTTTCTTGTATTTCTCTTATGGCTGTTGCATGAGAGTCCTGTCTGTGCTCCGTTTCCTCCACTCTGTCTAGGATGTGCGCCATATCTGTTCTCACTCCAGTAATCTCCTTTTTTATTGATTTTTCTAACACCTGGAACATCCCAGCTAGTTCCTTTTTAATCCCACTCACCAGTGATGACATGTCTGAGCCTGCGGGAGAACCGGGGTCCTCCATGAGGTCTGAGCAGCAAGACGATGCGGGGGAGCTTTCTCTAATGGAGGCGGCAAGTGAAGAAGGGGGACGCACTTCGCCGTGAGGCTCTGGCCTGACTGCTACGGGCGCCGGGTCCAGATCTACCGGCAGCTAAGAAACGCTGTATGGAGCCGGTGACGGCTTGGTTAATCGCCGGTCCCTTCCCAGATCTCTTGCTGATTGTGGAGCGGGATTTAGGTGTCTTTGTTGGCATATTTGGAGCTGTATAGCTGAATGCTGGACGGAGTCCCTCTTACTCCCTTCAGAACGTAGGTGTTCTAGGAGTGGTTTAAGGGCCCTGCGACGGTCTAGGGTCTCCTTAGATAGGTCCGGGAAAAATGATTTCATTTGATGTTAGCTGTAAGCAAGAAATACTTGCAGGAAGGATAAAAACACTTAATTTCAATAAAGCAAATTTTCCAAGGATGAGGGCTGCTCTCCAGGGCTTCGACTGGGAGAGAATATTGGCATCAATGGGCACAGAACAGAAATGGGAATTCTTCAAAAAGACTGTTTGTGAACTCACTGCAAAGTATATTCCCATGGGCAATAAGTTTAAAAGGCTAAAAATAAAACCTATGTGGCTCACAGTTAAAGTTAAAAAAGCTATATAACAATAAGTAAAGCGCTTTTAAAAAATATAAAAATGAAGGAACACTAGTGTCATTTAAATGTTACAAAGAATATAACAGGATATGTAAAAAGGAAATCAAGGATGCAAAAATTCAAAACGAACGACAGATTGCAAAAGATAGTAGGACAAACCCCAAAAAATTCTTCAAATATATTAATAGTAAAAAGGTCAAGTCTGAGCATGTAGGCCCTTTACAAAATAATCTAGAGTGGGTGACTGGGGACAAAGAGAAGGCTAATTTATTAAATACTTTCTTCAGCTCTGTGTATACAATGGAGCATGGGGGAGTTCATGTCCATAATGGGGGTGGTAGTGACACAGCCCCAAATCCACAATGGCTCAAAAGTGATATGGTCCAGAAATATTTAGACAGAATAAAGGTGGATAAAGCACCTGGACCAGATGGCATACACCCACGGATCCTAAAAGAATTGAGCTCTGTAATTTCAAAGCCATAGTATCTAACTTTTAGGGACTCATTAATGACAGGAATAGTACCACTGGATTGGCGCAGGGCCAATGTGGTGCCTATATTTAAAAAGGGAACAAAGTCTTTACCAAGTAACTATAGACCTGTTAGTTTAACTTCCATAGTTGGGAAGATACTGGAGAGATTAATAAAAGACCACATAGATGAGTTCTTGCTGGGAAAAAACTATTTAAAGGGGTTGCTCCGCCGGAAAAAAAAAATTAAAAGCCAGCAGCTACAGCTACAGCAGCTGCTGGCTTTTAATATTTGGACACTTACCTGTCCTGGAGTCCAGCGACGTCCGCAGCAGAGGACGAGCGACCGCTCGTCGCTCTGCTGCTCCCTCCGCCATCCTCGCTGAGGGAACCAGGAAGTGAAGCCCTGCGGCTTCATGCCCGGTTCCCTACGGCACATGCGCGAGTCGCGCTGCGCCGTTCTGATTGGTGCTCCTGTGTTCTGGGAGCAGAGTGTCTCCCAGAACACCAAGGGAAGTCTGCGGGAAGTGACGTAACTCCTGCAGATTCCCGGAGACAGGACTCCCGGATGTGGGTGAAAATACCTGTCTTAGACAGGTATCTTCACCCGCCTCC
Organism: Rana muscosa; assembly: GCA_029206835.1. Classification (NCBI taxonomy): domain Eukaryota; kingdom Metazoa; phylum Chordata; class Amphibia; order Anura; family Ranidae; genus Rana; species Rana muscosa. The sequence continues at coordinate 1,247,492,450 of CM055122.1, forward strand.
CCCCTGAAAGGTGTCAATTGTGACACCGGAGGGGGGGGGGAGGGTTCCAAATAGCAAAAGTTGCTATTTAGGGTGGAGCTCCACTTTAAGCAACAGACAGCATGGATTCATGAAAGACAGAAGTTGTCAGACAAACCTGATTTCTTTTTATGAAGAGGTAAGTAAAACCTTGGACAGAGGCGTGGCTGTGGACGTGGTATACTTGGATTTTGCAAAAGCGTTTGATACAGTTCCCCACACACGGCTCATGTGTAAGGTAAAGTCTACAGGATTGGAAATATCAGTTTGTAAATGGATAGAAAACTGGCTAAAAGACAGAATTCAGAGAGTAGTAGTTAATGATTCTTACTCTGAATGGTCTAAGGTTATCAGTGGTGTACCCCAAGGTTCAGTGCTGGGACCCTTACTTTTTAATATCTTTATAAATGATATTGGGTCTGAGATCAAAAGTAACATTTCTGTCTTTGCAGATGACACCAAGCTATGCAGTGGAATAACGTCCTTACAAGATGTCTCCAATTTACAAGCCGACCTCGATGCCCTGTCTAATTGGGCGACTATGTGGCAGATGAGGTTTAATGTTGATAAATGTAAAGTTATGCACTTGGGGGCTAAGAATATGAATGCATCATACATACTAGGGGGAATACAACTGGGGGGATCTGTAGTGGAGAAGGATCTGGGGGTTTTGGTAGATCATAAGCTCAATAATGGCATGCAATGCCAAGCTGTGGTTTCCAAAGCGAGCAAAGTCCTTTCTTGTATTAAGAGAGGTATGGACTCCAGAGAGAGAGACATCATTTTGCCCCTGTACAAATCATTAGTAAGGCCTCATCTGGAATACGCAGTTCAGTTTTGGGCACCAGTTCTCAAAAAGCATATCGGGGAACTGGAGAAAGTGCAGAGAAGGGCAACCAAACTGATAAGAGGCATGGAGGAGCTCAGCTAAGAAGAAAGATTAGAGGAACTGAATTTATTCACTCTTGAGAAGAGGAGAATAAGGGGGGATATGATTAACATGTACAAATATATAAGGGGTCCATATAGTGAACTTGGTGATGAGTTATTCACTTTATGGTCAACACAGAGAACAAGGGGGCACTCTTTACGTCTAGAAGAAAAAAGATTTCATCTCCAAATGCGGAAAGGTTTCTTCACAGTAAGAGCTGTGAAAATGTGGAACAGACTCCCTGCAGAGGTGGTTCTGGCCAGCTCAGTAGATTGCTTTAAGAAAGGCCTGGATACTTTCCTAAATGTACATAATATAACTGAGTACTAACAGTTCTAGGTAAAGTTGATCCAGGGTAAATCCGATTGCCTCTCGGGGGATCAGGAAGGAATTTTTTCCCCTGCTGTAGCAAATTGGATCATGCTCTGCTGGGGTTTTTTGCCTTCCTCTGGATCAACTATGGGTATAGAATTGGGTATATGGGATTGCACAATATTTTTTTATTTTATTTTAGTTATTTTTTTATGGTTGAACTGGATGGACTTTGTCTTTTTTCAACCTGACTAACTATGTAACTCACATCTACGCAGCGTCATGTATGGGTTGTTGCATTAGCTTTGCGGTAATCTTAAGGGCCAGACTTATTCAAATTGCTTCTAACTGCAGTGGACAGAGTGGGCACTGTAGTGCAATTTGTGACAGTCAATTAGCACAGCCAGTTATCCCCTGCAGAGGATGGGTAGCAGTGGTGGAGAAGCCCTGGGATCTGGCAGGGAGGAAGCAGTGCTCCAGGAGGGGAGAGCACACTATGCTGAGAACGGGTGTACCTGGAGCAGCAAGATGGCCGCCAAGCTCCGTGGGTATAGACAGGCAGGCACAAAAGAAGGCCGGGTGTCAGCAAAGCACAGCCGCCGCTCTATTGTATAGACCGGAACTGCGGTCCTCTGCGGTTTAGGCAATCATTACGGTGTTCTTCAGTAGCAGGAGAAAGGATGCACCGCCCAGCCACCGGGGGAGTAGCGCAAGAAAGCCTGGATATCCGCGAGGCGGCGGGGAAAGAGCCGACGGGTGTAGCAAGATGGCCGCCGTAGCATAGGCCGGAGGCTAACCTGCAGGGGATCCGAGGAATACTGTGGCAACGGGGTCCGAGCGGAGATCCGGATGTGCAGCGGCTGGTGGGCGAGGAAGTGACGTCTGTGCGCCCCTCAAATTGCGGCAGGTAAGTGCGGTAGACACCGGAGGTTCCGTAGGCCCCAAGATGGCGGAGATCTTCGGCAGTGTGGAGCCAGCAGCGGGTAAGGCCGGCCAAACTTCAGAAGAAAAAAAAAAAAAAAGCTGGGGCTGTAGCAGAGGATGCCCAGGGACAGATGGAGGTAGTCTGGGGTTTCACCAGGGTAGAGTAGGCAAAGGATGGATGTGGATATGTGCTGACTGAGTGGAGCTCATCACCAGCACGTCTGTCCTGCTTCACGTCCGGACACGCCCCCCCTTTTGGTTTTCTTGCTTTCTTGTGGAAAAGTCACTCTGAATGACTTTCTGAGGTAATGACAGTTATCCAAATGCTGGCCCTGCGTCCGGAGCGTACCCCCCGACACCACAGTCTGCAAATGGTAACCAACTGACTACTAGGCCCAAATAGTCCAGTGATATGGAAGTTGAGTTCCCCAGCCACAGCCTTCCATATTGCATTTAGATAAGGTTAGAGTCTCTCCTTGTAACATCCTGCTGTATAGGACTGACCGTGCAACATCCCATCTAAGACACCCCCTTGTGGCATTCAGTTACTAGGGGCAACAGCAGATATTCCCAAGCTCCTTGAATAGACTCCTCCAGTCCCATCACTTGCTGCCAATGTACCCACTGACCTTTTCCATGGTCCCCGGTCCATGGAAGAGACATAGTTCAACCACACAGTCCAGCAGTAACAGTTCCAGATTCCTTTCTCTTAATACTGAATTCCTCCGTTGCGGTGTTAAAGAAAAGTGGTCCTCCATCAGGACTTTCTCCTCAGCACCTGTTAGACACTACTGCCCCATCATCTTTCCTCTCACGACTCCTCCCCAGTGGCATGTTACCTCAGCTTAGATAACAGGCCTGCCCCCTGCCAACCCTAGTTGGGGATTGGTCAGAGCTGCCACACAAGCTGCCTGTCACTCAGAGCTTCCAGCTCCACCCCCTTCCAGAACATTCTCCTGAAAGCAGGGGAGAAGTTCCAGAGTCTGAGCACAGGTGGCCACACCCACTGCTACTCTGACAGTCCCAGATCAAAACAACCAGGCCTAGCATAAGCCTGACTAGATTTTGCCTACACTGACAGTTTAAAACAAATAACACTACTTTAGCACATACCAAAAGGTAGTGGGCGCTACGCTTGGTTTTATAAACAGCTATGGCAGGAGCTGTATAGAAGATGTAGTGCTTTAGAGCAGTGTTTCTCAACTCCAGTCCTCAGGGCGCCCCAACAGGTCATGTTTTCAGGCTTTCCATTGTTTTGCACAGGTGATTTGATCAGTTTCACTCCCTTAGTAATTACCACAGCCGTTTCATCTGAGGGAAATCCTGACAACATGACCTGGGGCGCCTTGAGGACTGGAGTTGAGAAACCCTGCTTTAGAGGACCAAACTGCACCACAATAGTATATGGTGCTCCACTGCAAACAAAGGGCAGCTTTTACAGTGTTAACAACATTGCCGCTGTACACGAAAAAAAAAAAAAAACAGCGAAAAGACCCTAAACAAATAACACTAGAAGATATACATCCCCCTTTTTTTACGTGAGCCAAAAGAAAACTAAAAAGTAGGAAATCATAGCAACAGAAGCTACTGACACATAAAAATAAAAAATAACTGTTGGGTCAAAATGAAATGCAGGGGGCTTACTCTACTCACTCTAGCCTAACAAACTACAATTCTATACATTGCATCAGTAAATCATTGATAATATGCAGTACTGTATAGCTCTGCGATAGCACAATGCACTAGTAACCCCTCTGTCACTCTCTAAATATAAGGTCAAGTGTCCCTCACTCTCTCTAAACTCCAACACACTAGCAAAGGACTTCTGGGAGAGCAGTCTTATGGTGGGTGGGCAGAGACTTTAGTAAAAAATAAATTGGCCAATGTCTTGCACCTGACCAGATGTCAGTGGCAAACGTTGGCCAATGAGGGTTATTTACAATGGAAATGCAAATGTCCCACAATGCAAAATTCGGTCTGACCTCAGAGCTCATTCCTATCCACTATACTTACCCACTTTCCAGCCACTGACATCTTCGCTATCTTGAATGACCGACCCAGGATGATGCAAATTCCAGTGCACACACACACAATAATGTCAAGCATGTGTGGCTCAGTGTACATCAATTCACTGTTGACAGACTAAAGGGGAGCTTTAGACATTTTTGCAATAACAGCCTGCTTGACATCAATTTATCCGTTACATTTTATATTTAATGTGGAATTATAGTCTTAAGTCTGCTGTTGTCCCTGAACAAATGGTCATTATTCAAGGGTAAAGGGTAACTCCACTTTCGTGAAAAAACAAAATAGCAAATAAAATAAATAACAGCATATACAATTGTGACAAGTCATATTGTAATTGAATGTTATTGAAAACTACCTTTCCTTTTAAAACTGCAGCACTGTAATTTTCTGCAAAATGCAATAAGACTACCTTCCTATTTGTGCAATCGGCTTACGGATTTTCTCAGAAATGTACTAAGGTACAAATCAGATGTTGATCATCCCCTGCAACAAAAATGTCACTTTTGGCGACATACTCTCAAAAGGAAATGACGTCTTAAAGGGATACAGACCCTGCAATTTTCCCCATTAGAGCCCTGAAGGTGTAGCAGCTGATTGATAATTATAAAACCACTCCCATTCAGATTCACACTGACATGGACACAGACAAATGGCTATTTCTTGAGAATAACAAAAGGTAGGAATCTGCACAAAGTTTGTCCCTGCAACGTACATAGATCACCCAGAAGGGAATGTCTTTTTTTTCTCAACAAAAGTGGAGTTACTCTAAGGATCTACAAACCCTAATAAGGAACTTCTCTTTTGTTGGTCTTTTGGCCGGTCATTCAATTGAAAGAGTTTTGTTATATCCGTTTGATAAATGCAAATAAATACCTGTTGATCTTGCCATAACTTATTGTGCTGCATTCTTCTAAGTTACATGTGCAAAGAAAATGATAAATGGTTTTCAAAAATTTTTGGTGCAAGTCTTTTTGGGTATATCTCTACCAGCTCTGCACATCTAGAGAATGAATTTTTTGCACATTCTTCTTTGCAAAAAAGCTCAAGCTCTGTCAGATTGGATTGAGAGCATCTTTGAAAAGCAATTTTCAAGTCTTGCCACACATATTCTCAATTGGATTTAAGTCTGGACTTTGACTGGGCCATTCTACCACATGAATATGCTTTGATCTAAACCATTCCATTGTAGCTCTGGCTGTATATTTAGACCCCTTTCACACTGGGTCGCTTTGCAGGCCCCTGCTGTCTCTCCAGTCTGAAAACCCCAGAGGGCTTTCACATTGGAGCGGTGCGCTAGCAGGACCGTAAGAAAAGTCCTATTAGCAGCATCTTAGGAGCGGTGTGTATACCGCTCCTGCCCATTGAAATCAATGGGCACTGCCGGCAAAGCGCTTCTGCAGGTGCTATTTTTTGCGTTATAGCGCCTGCAAAGCGCCCTAGTGTGAAAGGGGTCTAATAGTTGTCCTGTGGACAGATTCTTCCACCTGAGCTGTGGCTCTTTGCAGCTCTTCCACAGTTACCTGCTTCTCGGATTAATGCTCTCCTTGCCCGGCCTGTCAGTTTAGGTGGACGGCCATGTCTTGGAAGGTTAGCAGTTGTGCCATACTCTCTAGTTTTGGATGATGGATTGAACAGTGCTCAGTGAGATGTTCAAAGCTTGGGATATTTTTTTATATAACCTAACTCTGCTTTTAACTTCTCCACAACTTTATCCCTGCCCTGTCTGGTGTGTTCCTTGACCTTCATGATGCGGTTTGTTCACTAACAAACCTCTGAGGGCTTCACAGAACAGCTGTATTGTTCCTAAGATGCAATTACACAAAGGTGGACTCGGATTACTGATTAAGTGACTTCTGAAGGCAATTGGTTCCACTAGATTTTAGTTAGGGGTATCATAGTAAAGGGGGCTGAATACAAATGCATGTCACACTTTTCAGATATTTGTAAAAAAATTGAAAACCATTTATCATTTTTCTTCCACTTCACAATAATGTGCCACTTTGTTTTTGTCTATCATATAAAACACATTTACGTTTTTGGTTGTAACATGACAAAATGTGGAAAGTTTCAAGGGGTATGAATACTTTTTCAAGGCACTGTATTCTCTCTCTGGAGGACTAAAAAGCCTCTCCAGTCTGTTTTGGGGGAGGGGGAGGTGTTCTGTAGTGTTATCCCTAGGGTCCCACCAATGCAGCTTGTATATAAAATACAGGAAGTGAGCATTGTCACTTAATGAAAGGAATGCGTTACTGCCAGAATCACAAGGTAAAAAAAAAGGGGGGGGGGGAGAGAACCAGTGTAACTATGAAGGTCTACCTAAACAATCCATTAAGTTTGTAGCCACTCACACAGGACCTTGCGCTAGTTGGTGGTAAATTCATAGAAAGTTGTACAGCCAAATTTGAATGTGCATAGTTAGCTTTGATCCTCCAATATTAGATTTAAATTTTTGATTATGGGTATGATAGGCCTGTACACTGCATGCAAAACAAAAACAAAAAAAACAAACTGAAATAATTCCAAACAGTTTGCTAAAGGAAGCAAGAGAAGAAGAAGAAGAAGAAGAAGAAGAAGAAGAAGAAGAAGAAAAGAAGAACAAAAAAAAAAGAAGACGACGTCAGGTATGTGTACAAGTCATTTTATTAGGCATAGTATTATGGTATATTTTGTGCGCTACAAAAAGGCAGGACAATTACAGACTTAATAAACACTCAGAACCTATAGCAGTGGTCTCCAAACTGCGGCCCAAGGGCCGGATGCAGCCCTTTGCTTGCCTTAATCCGGCCCTTGGGCCAGTATCCCTCCCACTGATACGAGACACTATTCTGACATCTGACACCGACAGTGGAGCAACATTTCACCCACTGACACCACTAATGGGGCACTATTCCTCCCTATGATCCCAACAATGGGGCACCATTTCTCCCCCTAATACCATATGTTTAGTCCCACTGATGCCAGGAAATTTTCCACCCACCGCTGGCCAAAGTCCGGCCCTCCAAGAGTCTGAAGGACAATAAACCGGCCTTTGTTTAAAATGTTTGGAGACCCCTGACCTATAGCATCAGTTTTTAAACCAGAAAAGGCTATATTGTGATTGCTTGCCATGCTTTTCAATAATAAATAAACCTAGTAGCTATTTTGAAAATAAATGTGTTTTACAAAAGATATTTAGTAAAGAAAAGGACAATGATGTGTAAAGTGCAACAACTCACAGTAAATAGGAGCTTGCCTCTTAGCTGATCTGACTACCGTAAACTAGAATATGATTCCCATTAGCACTGTCCACATCTTTTTATTCACTTATTTTCAAAATGATCCAGTCCACTGTATATTTCTCAAATCCCCTCTTGGTCATCTTTATAACTGAATGTTCTAAGATCTGTATTACCGCTGATCCTTCTACTGTTCCTGGAAGCTCACCAGATCCAAATCTTTTCTGCCATCATTCCAATAGTTTATCAGCACAAAAAACCTCACTGAACACACAGAGCATCTCAAACTCAAACATAAAATGTCAAATTCTTCCTTAGAGCAACTTTTAGTGCATTAGAATACCTCTGATACCGATGGACAGAGCTGGAAAAAGTAGATAATACTAATGGGTTCTTTATGTGCAATTAATCCTATATATCTTCACTGTGTGTGTTGCTTTACATTAACAATATGCAGCAGTAATATTTGGCACTTTCTTGCGAAACCAACAATACCGTTTATACACTTGAATTCCCCTTTAAGACAACAAATGTTAAAATGTAGATCTTCAAGTAAGGCAGCTCTTTATTTAAATGAAAACCACCCAAAATTGAGTTGTCTAAAGTGATCAGAAGGATATCCAGGACCACCCCAACAGCTACACTTATTCTAAAACCAGTTATACTACATTTAGGCAGGGTATACATGTAGAGTTTTCTTTTGTTTAACCAGTTGGTTGAATAAAAAAATAAATTAAAAAAAACCTCCTGTCCTACCTTGTTGCTAGAATGTTGCCAAGATGTTCCCACCTGTTCCACTCACCCCCACCATCACCATGACAAGAGGACGCTCTCAAACCTCCACACATGCACAATTAGGCTCAGAGCTACAATGGTGGGAGAGAGAGAGCATATGTGAGGGGGATTGAATCAGGAAAGCAGCTTGCTCTTGTGGTGGTGGTGGGGACAAACAGTAATGGCAGGACTAGGGGATGGCAGGTGTTTTTTGTCCAGACTTCAGAAGGCATGTAAATGACCTACAACAAGGGCATTATTAAACCTTGGTCAAAGCAGCAGTGTTTGTTTTTATCTACTGACGGTCCTTACCTTACTTTATTTTTTTTATAAAAGGTGAATTAGCCCTTTAACATAAGCAAGTTACAATTGTCAGACCAATAAGTACAGTAGAAAAGGCTGACCTTATTCCACATTTAAAAATGTTTGATGACTGCCTGCTGCGCCACGTTGCCCTTTCCTATATTTATATAAGGGCCCACAGAATGTGCTGAGGCAGAATTGTTGAATCCGTGCCATATCATCTCGGTAAAATCTTGTAGCCATTTAAGATGTTTTAATATTATTTTGTGATACTAAAAATAGCATTAAAATTGCTACTTTATAATACAAAAGCAAATATACAGCAATACCTGAAGTTTAGTCTTCAAAGAGCAATTACATATTTCAGGCATACTGGCAAAGAAATGACCATGCTCCATTGGACCAACTACATCAACACAAAGTGCCCTGCAAAAGTATTCAGACCCCAAACTAGTTCTCTCATTTCACTGAATGACACACTGTCATTGTGCCCCGGTGACTTTTTTTTTTTAAAACAAAGTTTTTTTTAGTTAAAGTATATGTAAACCCAACATTTCATATTCATGATATGTGCCTGCTGTACCATGTAATTGTATGAAAAGATATCCTGTTCTCTTTGTATTGCTTCCTTTGTATGAAATGCCTGTTATTGCTGCCAGTCCGTTTGCTTTCCTACCAAAAATTGCCCACACTAGTCATTAGAGCACATCGTGGTCCATCTTTTGGCTGTGCTTAAAACCCGTCCTGCTCTCCTCCGGTGACTGTCCTGACAACCCCCTACCCTTAGCCATTCACTGGGAAGACTAGTGTCCTGCTGTTTCACCTCCTCTATCAATACTTAACAAGGTGAGGGTTTACATACACTTTAATCTAATTGTATGTTAGAAATAAAAAACAAACAAAAAACAAATGAAATTTACTGATGCATAAATATTGAATCCTCACATTAATATTTAGTAGAGCCTTGCTGTTTGGCAACAGTACCTTCAACGCCATCTTGTCAGCAATTTTAAACTAAGGGCCATGTCACAAAAAGTGATCCTGTTGCTGGTGAGTTATCTTACAGAGTCGTTCCCTCAAAAACAGGATTAGCAAGTTGTTGCACAATTATTACTCCCTCACTAGAAAGTGAAATTCTACAGCTTTCTAGGCTAGTAGAGGAGTAACTGCATTAGAAAAAGTGATTCCCTTACTTTGCCATGCTTGCATGACATGGCCCTAAAAATTGACAGCATAAATTCGTAGATATTTATCAATCCTGTCGTAGTGCAAAGCCATGCTAACAAAAGCAGCAAGATGCAATGTGAACCAGATTAACCGCTTCCCGCCCGCCCAACATCCTATGACGTCGCTGACTTTGAGCAGTGATATCTGAATGATGCCTGCAGTTACAAGCATCATTCAGATATCTTCTTCTAGAGCCGGCGATTCCCTGCACCATAAGAACAATCATAGAAGCTGTTCAGCCGCTATGATTGTTCTGATGGGCGGCAGCTCCTGCCATTGGCGAACCGGAAAAGAAACCGCCCGGCGGCAGATGTTGACCATAGGTATTTCCGGCAGGCCAAATGGTCCCCGAAGTCTCTATGATCGTTCGGAGGCTGGGCACGATGTTATGACGTCACGCCCAGCCTCTGCATATGAAAAGAATGCCGCCGCCTCGGCTGGGAAGCTGAGATTTTTTTTTTTCCAGGCTTCCTAGCCTAGAGGTGAGATCTGGGGACTTATTGACCCCAGATCTCACTGTAAAGAGGACCTGTCACGCACTATTCCTATTACAAGGGATGTTTTGTGCAGAAGGATTTTAAGCGACAAACTATTTTAGACAATCTGATAACTAAATCAACAATGCACCTGTAGGAAAATGTTTTGTTCCCTCTTTCCAAATCTATGCATTTCTATCACAACTTCTAAATTTTACTGAACATCTGAGAAATGTAGATAGAGCATGTCTACTGAAAGAACTTCTCTGCAAAAGACAGAGCTGATATTACTGCAAAAGTTGTCTCTGCTAAGTGTAGGAATTCAATAAAAAACACATTTCATTTCCCTATTTTTCTACATTTAACAAAACATTTTAAAATATTATTCAGTAAAAATAGAGACTTGGTTAAGATTATAAAAACTATTACAAGGCACTATATATCAGAATTACAGCGAGTAAAAGATTTTATGAACTTGCATTTAAATATGCTTAAAGTGCAATAAAGTTGGCCACTTTTTTATTTATTTATTTTTAAAACACATAATTTCAGAATATTTTTTCAGAATATACACATCTTTCTTCAACTCGCACACAGTAATGAATAATGCTACAATGTGCACGCTCCCGTCAGTTAATATGTGCGCACAAACAACACTTAATAAAATTAACTGTGAGCGGTGTTTAAAGCAATAGTCAAGTAGCAAGTTACTTCAGTGCAAATGCAAGACTCCTTCGTTAGGCATGTCTATCGATAGTGTACTCTCTTTTGCTGTCAGTTGTTTTACTGATAGGGGCAATGTTGGTTTTAAAATACCAATCCTGAACATGAAGACACCCAGAAGAAACTTTTACAAAGAAGGCGGTTAACCTCTCCTAAGGTCAATGTCAAAATCACTCTGTTGCACTCCTCGTCTCTTGAAGATTTTCTTTACATGGTCTATAATAAAAAAAAAAAATAGAAAGGATATTACCTTCATATTTGTCAACAGTCTTTATCTCATCTTTCTATAATACCTTGCACAGCAAAAATAGGATTTTATACTCAACGTAAAATCCTTTTCTCTGAGTTCATGGACGGACACAGCCTTAATCTTGACAAAGTGGGTATTAGCCTTCCTTTAGGAGTGACTAGGCAGAAAGAGTTAACAACTTCAAAGCAGAACAGCCCCGCCCAGGGGGCGGTCCAACTGACTATATCCCCTCAGCCTGCACAAAGCAGATCAGTTCGTCAAAAGCAGTACAAAAACTTTAAAAAAAAGAGAGAAAGAGAGGGGTGGGTGCTGTGTCCGTCCATGAACTCGGAGAAAAGGATTTTACCGTGAGTATAAAATCCTATTTTCTCTTTCGTTCATGGACGGACACAGCCTTAATCTTGACAAAGTGGGACGTCCCAAAGCAGTGTCAAAATGAGGGGTGGGAACGGCATTAAAACAACTTCACCCCAAGCAAAACCGAGCTCCTCAACTGAGGAGTTGTAACTCTAAACAGCCGCCTGCAAAACCTTGCGGCCGAAGGAAGCATCCGAAGATGCACTCACATCAACTTGTAAAGTTCAGTAAAAGTGTGAACGGATGACCAGGTCGCCGCCTTACACACCTGGGAAAATAGACGCTTGATGTCAGAAAGCCCAAGAGGCACCTATTGCCCTGGTCGAATACGCCGTGACAGGAGGCGCCCGCCCCCTTATGGCGTAAACCTGAATCACGATCCGTCAGATCCACCTCGTGAAAACAAACCGTGAGTCTGAACTCCATAACGGAGCAATAACAGACAAGTATATTCTCTGAGCTTGGACAACGTCCAAGGAAACAACGTAGTCTCCTTAGGATTGACACAAGGATGGCAGTACAATGTCTTCCTTGAGATGGCAGGTCGAATGACCTTAGGAAGAAAGAAGGCTGCGGACGCAGCACCACCCTATCCTAGTAGAGGATTAGATAGGGAGCCTTGCCTAACAAGGCTGCCAGCTCAGAAACCCGTCTTAACTGACGTAACAGCCTCCAAAAGTACCAACTTCTGGGAAGGTGTCAACAAGGGAATCTCCCTGATGTTCTCAAAACAGTGGTTTCTGAGGTAGTGGAGGGCGGACCGGAAGGGCCGCATGCCGAACCCCCTGCACAGACGTTCTCTCTAGAGAGTGAGCCACCAGGGGTCGTTGGAAAAAGACAGCCAGGGCAGATATCTGCCCCCAATTGTACTTTGCAACATTTTTAGTCCTCCCCATGCTGTAAGAACAGCAGGACTCTGGAATAAAGTAAGTACGTGGATGCCACCTCATTTCCTCACAATGGATATGTAGGTCTTCCAAGTGCGATGGTAAATCTTCCTAGAGGACAATTTCCGAGCACTCCTCATGGTAGAGAACACAGAGTCTGACAAGCCCCGGTCTCTTAGCACCTGGCTCTCAATAGCCATGCCGTTAGCCAGTGACTGTAAAACAGGATGGCGTATGGGACCTTGCGACAGCGGGTCCTTTTTATAGCGGTAGACGCCAAGAAGCGCCTACTATAGACGCACTAGATCGGCGTACCGGGACGCTGAGGGCAATCCAGAGCAATTGGGATTCTTGGAATCCTCTCTGCCTCCAGTCTGCGAAACAAATGAGGAAGGTCAGAGGAGGGAAGGCATAGATTAGCCGGTACTGACTCTATGGTGTCACTAACGCATCTGTCGCGTCTGCCCCTGGGTCTCTTGACCTGGCCACAAACCTCATACCTTCCGATTGAGTCGAGAAGCCAGGAGATCTACGTCTGGCGTGCCCTATCTTGGGCAAAGGAGCTGAAACTCTTCCGGGTGTAGGGACCATTCTCCTTGGTCCAGCCTCTGGCGACTTCATCTGCCAGTTTTCCACGCCTGGAATGTAAATGGCCGACAGGGCCGGAACGCTCCTTTTTTGCCCACTTTAGGATGCGAGCGACCTCTGACGCTGCAGCCGAGGTTCTTGTTCCTCCTTGATGGTTGACATATGCCACTACTGTGGCGTTGTCTGACTGGACGTCCCTGCAGCCTCTGAGATCATGTGGAGAGGCACAGCCTGATCACCCGGAGTTCCAGGATGTTGATCGGCAAGTGGGATTTCTCCGGAGTCCAGCGACCCTGGCCGACTGAACCCCCCCCGGTAAGGCTGGCATCCGTCGTGATCACTATCCAGTGAATGGGAAGACCGACTTCCCGGACAGAAGTGCCGGTGATGTCAGCCACCATACTAGGAAGGTCCTGACTAGGTGGCTCACCTGGATTTGACAATCTAGGGATGATGGGCACTTGTCCCATCTGGACAGACCTTCCTTCTGTAACACTCTCGTGTGAATTGCGCATATGGTACCGCCTCGAAGGAGTCTACCGTGAGGTCCAGGCCTCGCCTGTAAAAGCGGCGTGACGACCATCCTGGGGATGTCAACTGCCGCACCAAAGCCCGAAGGGTCTGCAACCTTTCCCCTAGGGAAAAAACTCCCGCCTATGAAGAGTCCAAAATCAACCCCAGCTTTACTAGGAGTTGAGTCGGTACCAACACTGAATTCTGAGTGTTCAGCACCCAAGCAAGGTATCAGAGGGTCTGACAGGTTATAGACACGCTCACCTCTAATTCTGAGGTGAAGTGGCCCTCAGAACAATATCGTCCAAGTAGCCAACGATAGTGATGCCACGCTGTCTTGGCCCGAATCAGAGCGAGCACCCTAGTGAAAACCATCGGTGCTGATGCCAGGCCAAGGGGGCGCCACCATTTGGTAGTGGTCTTCCCCAGCCGCAAGTGCAGATATCTCTGATGCTTGGTGCATATGGGGACCTGCAAGTATCGTCCTTGCCAAGGATGCCAGAATCCCCCGAGTGGAGGGCAGCGACAACAGAGCGAACCAACTCCCTCCAGAATCTTTGTACGTTCACAAAGCAATCGAGGACCCTGAGATCCAAGATTGGGCAAACGCCCTCCTTGGTACTACGAACAGATCTGAGTAAAAACCCCTGAAACCGTTCCCTTTACTGAAACAGGAATATCGGCCTGTGTCTCTGCAGGCTTCGAACCGCCCCCTATAGGGCTTCCCGACACGTCAGCAGAAGCTGGCGGTTGGAGGGAAAATATAATCTGTTCGGAGGGCAAGAGAGAACTCTATCTTGTACCCTGAGGAAACACTTCACAAACCCACCGGTCGGGGATCTGAAATGTCCCCCAGGTCGCGATTTCGCGAACACGTCCCCCTACCCGAGAGATGGGTGCGGACAGACCTTTATGCGGACGTAGGTTTGTTGGCAGGTTTGTTGAGTTTGTGAAACCAGGGATGCTTCTGTCCCTAAACAGGTGTTTATCGACCTGGGATCGTCTATTTGCCTGGGCAGATGAAAAAAAAAATGCTTGTACGCGGTGAAGGGGAGCTTTAGCCAACGGCGTGGCTCCTACCCTTCCTTGGATAGTGGGAGCAGCATGCTCCTACCTCCTGTGGCATCTTTAATAATGTCATCCAGGGGTGCTCCAAAAGTCTGTCGCCATTAAAGGGCAATCCATCAAGGCTTCCTTGGAAGATTGGTCCACAGATCAATCTTAACCCAAGTAGGCGGCGTAACATCACTGCATAGCTTGAAGCTCTGGCCAGCAGAGGAATCGTGTCCACGGCTGATTCGGAACGAACTTTTTGGCCCTGTACTATTGGTCAGCTAGGGCTGTCCACTGACGTGCCCTTAACCCATAGTGCAACCTCCTTGCCCATTCAGCGAGTGTCTGAGACACCAGGGCCCTAACTATCGTTGGGCGCACAGCCGAGCCCACTACCGTGTAAAGGTATGTCCGAAATGCTGGCTAGCTTGCTTAGTCTGGACACAAGAAGGTCCACTCTCGGAGGCGAGGTCCATCTTCTCAAGAGACTCTCCTCAAGAGGGTAACGCACCGCCAATTCCTTGGAGACTGAAAAAACAAAAACAAAAAACCCTTCTGTGGTTTGTCCCACTCCTTGTATACCAGTTGTCTATATAAGACCTACAAGGCAACACCTTAGCAGTGCGGGTCGCCTGCAGAACCCAAAGGGGGCCAGCGCTTCTTCTTTTTAGAGTATCTCGCACTGTAGTGATAAGGTCACTTACCAGAGTCCTTTTGCGTGCTGACCCGGACCGGATCAGTAATCCTCCGGTCGGTCTCGGTCCACATCCTCAGATACATCAGAGCCAGGCCATAGGTTGTAGCTGGACCCGGCTTTGCATCTGAGTTGTCCCCAGCAGATGGTGGGGGCGCTTTCTAGCCCCCATTTTCACACGTGCTGCTTCCACCTTGGCAATAAGGCATCTGGGATTGCCGACCTAACATCCACCGATACATCGAGTGCAGGGCATCCTTGCAGGCTCAGGTGTTACAGGGGAAAAAGGCGTCTGCTTCTGACGCCATGCTGACCCACACCCCTGACACAGGGACTGCAAGGTACAGTAACCCACCCTCCTAGCTGCAGTCAGAGACAAGGTGTTCCCACCCAGAGGACTCACCACCCTGGAACAGTAGTACGCTGTCGTCCGCCACTTAATGGAGCTGCTTCCTTGTCAGCTATACAGTCTGACCCTTCAGCAACGTGTGTCTGTCAGTCTGCGCTGTTTGAATGCTTATTGATAGACGGCAAAATGGCTGCCGAGTGGCCACTAGAGGCCAACAACGTTGTGGGCCACAAGAACATGGCCGCTGAGCGTATAGAGCGTGGGACACCAAGAAAATGGCTGCCGCGGCAGATAGAAGCCCACACAGCACTTTAGATTGAGCATGAAGAAAAAAACAGGCCGCCGAGCGGCCGGAACATAGCGCGACCACATAACCCTGGCAGCCAAGCCTGGATGTCACAACCCCGCCTGGATCATAGGAAATATGGCTGCCGAGCGACCGCTAGAGGCCAACACATCGCGGCCACAAGAACATGGCCGCCAGTGCAGTAGAAAGTAAATACAGCAGTGAATCACCAAAAACATGGCCGCCGAGCGGACTATAGAGGTCAATACAGCGCGGCCACAAGAACATGGCCGCCAATACAGATAGCAATACAGCATGGATCACAGCAAAAATGGTCACCGACAGCATGAAGCAGACACACAGTAAGCGAATTAAGGCAGCTTATAATACATTTTAGCGGACGTACAGCACAGTTCCCCACAAGTGGAGCCCTCCCCAGGTGAACCCCAGGAGCTAGCTTTAGAGAGCCTCAGGAGGGGGGAAGGGAGGGGAGGGGAGGGAAGGATAGAGCCCTTAACTCAACTCTCCAGGGATGTCCAGCTCTGTCCTCTTGCCGAAGCAGGGGATTATACTTACACTTCCTGCAGGATTATGCTGGAAACATCCCAGACAGACGATCTTCCGCATGGTGACGGAGATGACTGTCGGCCAGGCTACTGCGACTCAGCCGTAAAAATCAGCTGTACCTGAGCGGTCTGATGCAAGCCCTGGAGCGTAAGCTGACCAGCCAAGCTACTGCGACTTGGCCGTAAAGGTCAGCCGTAGCTGAGCGGTCCGATGCAATCCCTGGAGTGTAAGCTCACCAGTCAGGCTACTGCAACTCTGCCGTTTGAGCGGTCCGATGCAAGCCCTGGAGCGTAAGCTCACCGGCCACCCGTAGCGACGGGTATGCCGTAGATGAACCAGTGTGTGACTACGGTCAGCACACGCTCGATGGCTAAAACTGGGGGGACTACAAGGATCACGGATCCAGCCTGTCGCCCAGTCGGCAGTTGATCGAAGATCACCGGAAAAAAATAAATAAATAAATAAAAAATAATAAGTTTGAAATAAAAATAAAACCCCCAGGCCTATGGGCTCGAAGTGAGCCATGTCTTCTCCTTAGCTAGACAGAAAAAAAACTGATCTGTTTTGTGCGGGCTGAGGGGATATAGTCAGTAGGACCGCCCCCTGGGCGGGGCTGTTCTGCTTTGAAGTTAACACTTTCTGCCTAGTCACTCCTAAAGGAAGGCTAATACACATTTTGTCAAGATTATAATATATGGACACTTACCTGTCCTGGAGTCCAGCGACGTCCGCAGCAGAGGATGAGCAATCGCTCGTCACTCTGCTGCCCCCCCCCGCCATCCTCGGTGAGGGAACCAGGAAGTGAAGCCTTGCGGCTTCATGCCCGGTTCCCTACGGCGCATGCGCGAGCCGCGCTGCGCCGTTCTGAATGGTCCCCTGTGTTCTGGGAGCCGAGTGTCTCCCAGAACACAACGGGGAATCTGCGGGAAGTGATGTGCTTCCCGCAGCTTTCCCGCAGAGAGGACTCCCGGAAGTGGGACACCGGAGGGGGGGAGGGTTCCGATCAGCGGAAGTTCCACTTTAGGGTGGAGCTCCGCTTTAAGGCTGTTTCTGTCCATGAACGAAATAGAAACTTATATTAGGGGAGAAAGAACCAGAAACAAAACTAATCCGTTCCTAATGCTTTTCACAGTGCTATCAGTCTAGTGCCTAGTACACACTATCAGCGGGTTGAACGAAAAAAAAAACTGACAGCTCAGGTGGAAATCCTGTACCAAGAATCTGATGTTAGTTCAGCGATCTCTCCGTTGAGCTATTGTGTTCTGACAGGGGGATGCAAGGACGCAAAGGACACCCCCTTGCATTCAGCATGCTAGTCCAAAAGAAGCCGGGGCCGGCTTCTGTCGGATCGGCTGCCATACACACAGGCCAAACATCTGACGGTTTTTATTGAACCAGCCGTACAAGGCTTAACACTCAGATCTTAATGATAGAAGGATAGGGAAGAGTGAGCAGAGTGACTACCTCAGAGAGGTGTTGAACCTTTATAGTCTAAAAAGCGGGTTAAGTCCATAAAATGTATTTCCAGTTTTGCAGTCAAACTGGGATAACATCTATTTTTTATTTGTTACATGTTCGCATTCACTCAGAATAGAAGAATTACAAAATTGTGATATACCTTTTTAAATGCTGGTTTCTGAAAACTCTAGATGGAAATATCCTACTTAGTTCTCCCTTGCTATGTAATGTTTATGAGAGGGCAGGGGAGTTGTATGTATTGTGCTGGCAAGTTTTATTATCAGTTGTTAACTAGATGTACAGAGCTGCCTGTCCTAACAAAGCGTTAATGATCTCAAGACATATTTCTCAGTTTTGTCCTCCAGTCCCATATCTCTACATTGCCATATTTTCTAATTAATAGCAGCTTTCCTATGTATAATCCTGATTATGAAAAAATATATATATTTTCAGGTATACTGTGTAATTGGAAACACAGATAGTGAAAGTTCTTAAATGTGAGTGCAAAGGTAAGGTGAGAAATACACTTAGCAAATGATACTGCTGAACAACATTTAGGGTGAGCAACTTGGCAACGCTGTATGATGGGAAAGTGGGTGGGTTGGGGTAAATTGCAAGATTAGCTGAACTTTGGAAGGTAAGACAGTTCACATTTATAAATATTGCATGTGTATTTGGCTGTTTGCTTAAAGAAAAACTCCAGGCATTGTACATTTTTACATAGTTAAACTGGTCCAAACTTTGACCAATGTAACTATGTAGATACTATACCCGGCCATTCCCCCTGAAAGCTGGAAATCACTGCAGTAGACACCGCTACTTCAGTGATCTCCACTTACTTCTGGGTCTCATGATGAGTGGCTGGCCTGATGCATTCTCAACACAGGAGGTTAGCCACTCCACACGGGCGGTATTCAAAGAATGCTTAAAGCGGAGCTCCACCCTAAAGTGGAACTTCCGCTCATCGTAACCCTCCCCCCCTCCGGTGTCACAATTGACACCTTTCAGAGGGGAGGGGGGTGCAGATACCTGTCTAAGACAGGTATTTTCACCCACTTCCGGGAGTCCCCTCTGCGGAAAATCTGCGGGAAGTACGTCACTTCCCGCAGAATACCCGTTGTGTTCTGGGAGACACTCGGCTCCCAGAACACACGGGGACCAGTCAGAACGGCGCAGCGCGACTCGCGCATGCGCCGTAGGGAACATGGCGGTGGGGGCAGCAGAGTGACGAGCGATTGCTCATCCTCTGCTGCGGATGTCGCTGGACTCCAGGACAGGTAAGTGTCCATATATTAAAAGTCAGCAGCTGCAGTATTTGTAGCTGCTGGTTTTTAATATTTTTTTTCGGCG
This sequence comes from Rana muscosa, assembly GCA_029206835.1. NCBI lineage: Eukaryota > Metazoa > Chordata > Amphibia > Anura > Ranidae > Rana > Rana muscosa. The sequence goes on from CM055122.1 coordinate 1,247,511,733, forward strand.
GAGCTCCGCTTTAAAAAAAAAATAAAAAAAATAATGCAATTTAATCTTTATACAGATTGCAAGCAGAGAATGGAAGCAGACACTTAACACCAACACAATTCACTATACCACCTATGAATGTAGTACCAAACATCTTTAGAAGAAACTAGAGGCAACAAGGTAGAATAACTGTTTCTGCCCTTAATGCCAGACTCCAGGATTTATCTGTATTGCAAACTTACATTGGTCCAGCTTAGCACACTGTAAATATGTATTTTTCAGAAATGATGGGCCACTGGGGAAGTTGAAAGTAATCGTAGTAGTTGGCGCTACTACAATAGCTGCAATCATCCGGGCCCTGTGCGAACAGCTTCCTCACTGCACACTGACCATTGGGAGGCATTGGTTCAGAACTTCTATCATTCATAGATTGGATTTTTTTCAGTGAATAAGTTTGCTTAGAATGGGTGCCATTCACAGAAAAAAAAATTCTCCATGAAAGGCATTCTCTGATTCAATGAGGTGGAAATGTGGGATGGTATGTCACTATCTCCACCTCGTCAAATCATAACGATTTACATTCATTGAAAAGAATGTAAGGCATTCTGCGAATGGCACCCATGAAGAACAAGCAACTCCCTTTGTTCACTATGCAGCAAAGCAAACACTTTGCATGGGACCCAGAAAACAGCTGCGATCACTGTAGTAGCAGTGACTACTACAATGATTCTCCACTTTCTCAGGGATACCAAATGTATAGAATATGCATATTTACACTGGTTCAAGCTGGACCAATGTAACTATACAAAAAAATTCATTGTATTTTAACCCTACGTTCACAACTATGCGCTTTTTGGTGTGTTTTGCATTATGCAGAAACGCTCTACAGTCTAATTTACCATGGTTTATTATTGATGTAGTTCACATTTGTGCATTTTTCGGTGCTGCATTTTTTGAAAAAGGTTTGGGACTTTTTTCCGCAGCAGATTGTTTTGTGTGTGTAATAGACTTCAATGGAGGAGTCGCACCAAAAACACAAGTGTTGCGTTTCTGATGCGTTTTCTTTTCCCCTTTAAAAACACTGTATATAGCTGGATGCTCAGGAGCGGGGCGGGAAGCCATCTGCCTCGTCCTTACCAACCGATGAGTCATCACAGCTGTCAGCAGGAATGCCCGCTAAATGTGTAAATAAAAAATAAAAAAAGAATTGCCCGCAAAAAAACAGCACGGGACCCCCCCAATCCATACCAGACCCTTATCTGAGCATGCAGCCCGGCAGATCAGAAAAGGGAGGAGAAGAGCGAGTATGGGTTGTGGTTGTGTGGGTCTGTAGGTGGGGGCTTTTCAGAATTCAGAAGCCCCCTTTAACAAAAGGGGGTCCCCAGATCCTGGCCCCCCCATGTGAATGAGTAGGGGTACATTGTACCCTTACACATTCACCAAAAAATGTGTCACTTCGAAAAGACACTTGCACTGGATAGTGATGCAAACCAATAGTACTCCATGTCAAAAGGTCAATTAAACTTGCAGGAATTGCATAATGAGATCTATATAAAAAGTGTAAACCCCATATACTGAAAATATAACTGCATCCAAAAAGCTTGACGAGTTCCGTGGATTCGCTCCACTTCTTCAGGAGTGGATGCATGACATATATATATATATATTTAAACATACACACATATATATATATATATATATATATGGAAGTGTCTATCCAGGGAGCTTTGGTAAAAATGGCCCTCCAAAAGGACCGGGCGCATATATGTGTGAAACCCCCAGGAAATTGTGGTCTCAATGCCATAGTCTGTATTGGTACAAGGCAATATCTCCAATTTCCTTGTTCCAGATGGAACCAAGACCAGAAGGTGAGATGTGCCCTGTATCAAGCATGTGCTACTGCAGGTATTTCCGGGGGCCCCTTTTTGCCACAGCTCCCGGGATAGACCTTTCCAGCAGCCTTCAGCTTGTAGACCCGCATGTTTACTCTGACATATACAGTGGGTACGGAAAGTATTCAAACCCCCTTAAATTTTTCACTCTGTTATATTGCAGCCATTTGCTAAAATCATTTAAGTTAATTTTTTTTTCCTCAATAATGTACACACAGCACCCCATATTGACAGAAAAACAGAATTGTTGACATTTTTGCAGATTTATTAAAAAAGAAAAACTGAAATATCACATGGTCCTAAGTATTCAGACCCTTTGCTCAGTATTTAGTAGAAGCACCCTTTTGATCTAATACAGCCATGAGTCTTTTTGGCAAAGATGCAACAAGTTTTTCACACCTGGATCTGGGGATCCTCTGCCATTCCTCCTTGCAGATCCTTTCCAGTTCTGTCAGGTTCGATGGTAAACGTTGGTGGACGGCCATTTTTAGGTCTCTCCAGAGATGCTCAATTGGGTTTAAGTCAGGGCTCTGGCTGGGCCATTTAAGAACAGTCACGGAGTTGTTGTGAAGCCACTCCTTCGTTATTTTAGCTGTGTGCTTAGGGTCATTGTCTTGTTGGAAGGTAAACGTTCGGCCCAGTCTGAGGTCCTGAGCACTCTGGAGAAGGGTTTCGTCCTGGATATCCCTGTACTTGGCCGCATTCATCTTTCTCTCGATTGCAACCAGTCGTCCTGTCCCTGCAGCTGAAAAACACCCCCACCACCATGCTTCACTGTTGGGACTATATTGGACAGGTGATGAGCAGTGCCTGGTTTTCTCCACACATACCGCTTAGAATTAAGGCCAAAAAGTTCTATCTTGGTCTCATCAGACCAGAGAATCTCATTTCTCACCATCTTGGAGTCCTTCAGGTGTTTTTTTTAGCAAACTCCATGCGGGCTTTCATGTGTCTTGCACTGAGGAGAGGCTTCCGTTGGGCCACTCTGCCATAAAGCCCCGACTGGTGGAGGGCTGCAGTGATGGTAGACTTTCTACAACTTTCTTCCATCTCCCGACTGCATCTCTGGAGCTCAGCCACAGTGATCTTTGGGTTCTTCTTTACCTCTCTCACCAGGGCTCTTCTCCCCCGATAGCTCAGTTTGGCCGGACGGCCAGCTCTAGGAAGGGTTCTGGTCATCCCAAACGTCTTCCATTTAAGGATTATGGAGGTCACTGTGCTCTTAGGAACCTTAAGTGCAGCAGAAATTTTTTGTAACCTTGTCCAGATCTGTGCCTTGCCACAATTCTGTCTCTGAGCTCTTCAGGCAGTTCCTTTGACCTCATGATTCTCATTTGATCCGACATACACTGTGAGCTGTAAGGTCTTATATAGACAGGTGTGTGGCTTTCCTAATCAAGTCCAATCAGTATAATCAAACACAGCTGGACTCAAAGGTGTAGAACCATCTCAAGGATGATCAGAAGAAATGGACAGCACCTGAGTTAAATATATGAGTGTCACAGCAAAGGGTCTGAATACTTAGGACCATGTGATATTTCAGTTTTTCTTTTTTAATAAATCTGCAAAAATGTCAACAATTCTGTGTTTTTCTGTCAATATGGGGTGCTGTGTGTACATTAATGAGGAAAAAAAATGAACTTAAATGATTTTAGCAAATGGCTGCAATATAAACAGAGTGAAAAATTTAAGGGGGTCTGAATACTTTCCATACTCACTGTATGTCATGCATCCGCTCCTGAAGTGGAGCGAATCCACGGAACGCATCAAGCTTTTTGGATGCAGTTATGTTTTCAATATATGGTTTAACTATTTTTATATTGAACTCATTATGCAATTCCTGCAAGTTTTTTTTTTTTAATAAATCTTTTTTATTGAATTTTTATAAAACATACACACAATTTGCCCACATCTAGGCACAACAGCTGCCCACGCAGGGGCCATTACCCTGTGTCGGCATCAGACCATCACAGGGCGACAAATAACAAAAAACTTAACTTAATCTATACTACAACCCCAAACTTGGGGAGAGGGTTCATTCAATATACATCATGCTTCAAAGTGTTATTATTAGAGGAAGGTAGCCTGAAGACATTTTTTGGGTTAATAAATCGATATTTCGAAGATACAATATAAGTCTAGACCGTGGTCACTGTATCACTTGCCGTGCTTCTGTCATCTAACCAACAGTTCCATACCTTTTCAAATTTGTGCGGACAACCTCTAGACAAGTACGTGGCTCTATATAGGGGCAAACTGGCATTAATTAAGTTTTTCCAAAATTTAACAGAGGGGGGAGACGATTTTTTCCAATTCATTGTAATGGCTTTGCGTGCATAATACAACAGGGATATGAGTGTTTTTCTGGCTCTGAGTATTGGCAGTTGTTCAACCAGTCCTAGCAAACAGTGTATGGGCTCGCATGGGACGCAAGTCCCGGTGGCTTTATTGATCACCCGTATCACTTCACTCCAATACTGTACAATTGCTGGGCAAGCCCAGAAAATATGGAAGAAACCCCCTGGCCGGTAGGAGCAGCGCCAGCACTCCGGAGAATGCTCCGGTGACATCTGGTGCAGCCTGTGAGGTGTGTAGTGAGCCCTGTGGACAATTTTATATTGGACTAATTTGTCCCTTGCTGAGATCAGAGGGGAGAAGGGATAATCCCAAACCTCCCTCCAGTCGTCCGCGTCCAGCCCCGGTATGTCCTCCACCCATTTCCTGCGGAGGGAAGACAGCTCGGGGATAGCAGCAACCAGCAGGGATCCATAAATCTGAGACGCGGGTTTTTCCAGGTCTTTTACCCGGATAGTGGATTCCAACTCTGAGTACGCCAGTTCGACTGGCCTGCCCAAAAATTGGCACCTGAAGGCATGTGCAATTTGGAGATATCTAAAGCGGGCTCGGTCAGGTACGTTGAATTTAGCACATAAAGTGTGAAAGGGAGTGAGATCTCCGTTGGTGATGATATGTTTGAGGGTCAGTATTTTATACTTGGCCCAGGCCTGCGGATCGGGGATAGTGTGGAATTGTGACAGGTTGGGATTCAGCCACAGGGGGGTGCGAGGAGACCAAGAGTTCGGCTGGGGTGCCCTCAGTGCCTCACCCGCCCTCCATGCCCGCATAGTGCTACGCATGGAAGGGGTGAGACTGTGGGGCGTTTTTTGCCCCCTGAATAGCAGTCCCTCCAGTGCCTCCAGGGACCCCACTATGGCTGCCTCCAGTACCGTCACGGAATTGGTCATGTCCGGTCTCAGCCACCAGTGGGCGGTCACAAGCTGAGTGGCCAAATAGTACTTGTAACAATCAGGGAGAGCCAAGCCGCCACTGTCCACAGGCCTGGTCAAGGTGGAATATTTGAATCTAGGTGGCCTGCCCCCCCAAATAAAGGAGAGGAAGAGTTGCCTGAGGGAATTAAAGAAGACTTTAGTCAGCCAGTGAGGGGAATTCCGAAAAATATACGTGAGTTTAGGAAGGACTTTCATTTTAATCAGGTTAATACGCCCAATGAGAGAAAGGGGGAGGTTACTCCACGCCTTAAACTTGGCTTTAATGGTCACCAGGACAGGGTCGAGATTTAGCCGCACAAAATCCCCAGTCTCCTTTGAGATAACAATTCCTAAGTAGGTGAACTGCTCAACCCACTGAAGCGGGAGAGAGGAGGGCGAGGAGGACCGGGCCCCCGCATCCACTGGGAACAATTGCGACTTGTGCCAGTTCACCCTCAGCCCCGTGAAGGCGGCGAAGGTATCCATGATACCAAGTGCGCCCCGCAGAGAGTCACCAGCGTCATTCAGGAACAGGAGCATATCGTCCGCGTATAAAGCCACTCTCTCCTCCAGCCAGCCCACCCGAAGACCACGGACCTCGGCCGAGGTCCTAAGGGCCTCAGCAATAGGCTCCACGGCCAGGGCGAACAGAGCCGGGGAGAGAGGGCATCCCTGTCTGGTGCCCCTCTGCAGGGAGAACGGAGGAGACAAAGAGCCATTCAGCTTAATGCGTGCCGTAGGACCAGTGTAAAGTGTGCGTATCCAGCCTATAAATTTTAACGGGAACCCCATTCGTCTAAGCACCTCCCACAGATAGACCCATTCCACCGTGTCGAATGCCTTCTCTATATCCAAGGTGGCAATGGTTCTAGTACCCTGGTTAGTATGGGGGGCATGAATATTAGTGAATAATCTGCGTATATTAATGTCCGTAGATCTACCGGGCATGAAGCCCGTTTGGTCGGGGTCAATCAGGGACTTTATCACTACGTTGAGTCTAATGGCCAGTAACTTGGTCAAAATTTTAAGGTCACAGTTGAGAAGTGCAATTGGCCTGTATGAGGCGCATAACTTAGGGTCTCTATTAGGCTTAGGAATAAGTACCACATGGGCTTCTCTCATAGAGGGTGGCAAGGAGTCTTGATTCAAGCAAGCTTGAAACATCTGAGCTAGTTTAGGGGCGAGCAATTCTGTGTGGGCCCTATAGTACTCAATGGGCAGGCCGTCCGGCCCTGGGGTTTTACCTGCCGGAAAAGATTTAATGGCCAGTGTGACTTCTTCTGGGGTGATCTCCGAGACAAGGAGTTGCCTCTCCGCGTCGGAGAGCCACCCCAGGGCCAATGTGTCCAGCATGGAGATCATAGGCGCAGGATCAAACCCGTCAGGAAGTGAAGAGACATAAAGTGAAGTGTAGAAAGTATTGAATGTAGACAGAATATCCTCCTGAGAGGTGGCTAAAGCGCCATCTGCCGTGAGGATCTCCGATATAACCGCTGAGGTCCTGTCCTGCTGCGCTAGCATCGCTAGCAGCTTGCTATCTCCTGCAGTAGCACTATGTGGGGATTATGTATTTTCAAATATTGAAATAAGAGTGACCTCTTAACCACTTGACCACTGGGCACTTAAACCCCCTTAATAACCAGACCAATTTTCAGCTTTCGGTGCTCTCACATTTTGAATGACAATTACTCAGTCATACAACACTGTACCCATATGAAATTTTTGTCCTTTTTTTCACACAAATAGAGCTTTCTTTTGGTGGTATTTAATCACTGTTGGGTTTTTTATTTTTTGCGCTATAAGAGAAAAAAGACTGAAAATTTTGTAAAAAAATGATTTTTTTTTCGTTTGTTATAAAATTTTGCAAATTACTATTTTTTCTTCATAAATTTTGGCCAAAATTTATACTGCTACATATCTTTGGTAAAAATAAGTACAAATTGGTGGATATTATTTGGTCTTTGTGAAAGTTATAGAGTCCACAAGCTATGGTGCCAATATCTAAAAATTGATCACACCTGAAGTACTGACGGCCTATCTCAATTCTTGAGACCCTAACATGCCAGAAAAGTACAAATACCCCCCAAATGACCCCTTTTTGGAAAGAAGGCATTCCAAGGTATTCAGAAAGAGGCATTGTGAGTTTTTTGAAGTTGTCATTTTTTCCCACAATTCTTTGCAAAATCAAGATTTTTTTTTCTCTTTTTTTTTTTTCACAAAATTGTCATATTAGCAGGTTATTTCTCACACACAGCATATGCATTCCACAAATTACACCCCAAAACACATCCTGCTATTACTCCCGAGTATGGCGATACCACATGTGTGAGACTTTTACACAGCGTGGCCACATACAGAGGCCCAACATGCAGGGAGCACCTTCAGGCGTTCTGGAGCACCAAGGCCAATTCTGACATTTCTCTCCATGTAAAAATCATCATTTATTTGCTAGAAAATTACATAGAACCCCAAAACATTATATATGTTTTTTTAGCAAAGACCTTAGAGAATATAATGGTGGTTGTTGCAACTTTTTATCTCGCACGATATTTGCGCAGCAATTTTTTTAACGCGTTTTTTACGGAAAAAAAATGTTTTGTGCTTAAAAAAAAAAAAAAAAAACAGTAAAGTTAGCCCAATGTTTTTGCATAATGTGAAAGATGAAGTTACGCCGAGTAAATAGATACCTAACATGTCGCCCTTAAAAATTGCACACACTCGTGGAATGGCGCCAAACTTCGCTACTTAAAAAATCCCCATAGGCGACGCTTATGAGTTACAGAGGAGGTCTAGGGCCAAAATGATTGCTCTCGCTCTAACGTTCGCAGAGATACCTCACATGTGTGGTTTGAAAACCGTTTTCATATGTGGGCGGGACTTACGTATGCGTTCGCTTCTGTATGCGAGCTCACGGGGACAGGGGCGCTTTAAAAAAAAAAAAAAAATTATTCTTCATTTTACTTTATTTATTTTAGTTTGACATGTTTTTCCGCCCTAAACATTTTTTTGATCACTTTTATACCTATTACAAGGAACGTAAACATCCCTTGTAATAGGAATATGGCATGACAGGTCCTCTTTACAGTGAGATATGGGGGGGGGGGGGGGTGTCAATAAGACCCCACATCTCACCTCTAGGCTGGGAAGCCTGAAAAAAAAAAAAAAAAAAAAACAACAATCCTGGCTTTGATCGTAGCGGTGAGTCGGTAGAAGCACCGGAGGGCGGCGGGGGGGGACATCCCCTCTCGCCTCCCGTAAGAATGATCAAGCGGCGGAACAGCCGCTATGATTGTTCTTATGGTGTAGGGAATCGCCGGCTGAAAAAGCTAATATCTGAATGATGCCTGTAGCTGCTCCCATCATTCAGATATCCCCGCACAAAGTCAAGGACGTCATATGACGGCCGGAGGGCGGGAAGTGGTTATTGCAGAGTATTGCCGGGCATTGCGGAGTATTGACGGGCATTGCGGAGTATTGCCGGGCATTGCCGAGTATTGCAGGGCATTGCCGAGTATTGCGGACTATGGCAGGGTATTGCGGTGTATGGCAGGGTATTGCGGTGTATGGCAGGGTATTGTGGAGGGTATTGCACAGGGTATTGTGGAGGGTATTGTGGAGGGTATTGCAGAGTATTGTGGAGGGTATTGCAGAGTATTGTGGAGGGTATTGCAGAGTATTGTGGAGGGTATTGCAGAGTATTGTGGCGGGTATTGCAGAGTATTGTGGCGGGTATTGCAGAGCATTGTGCAGGGTATTGCAGAGTATTGTGCAGGGTATTGCAGAGTATTGTGCAGGGTATTGCAGAGTATTGTGCAGGGTATTGCAGAGTATTGTGCAGGGTATTGCAGAGTATTGTGCAGGGTATTGCGCAGGGTATTGCAGAGTATTTTGCAGGGTATTGCAGAGTATTTTGCAGGGTATTGCAGAGTATTGTGCAGGGTATTGCAGAGTATTGTGCAGGGTATTGCAGAGTATTGCACCAGGGTATTGCAGAGTATTGCACCAGGGTATTGCAGAGTATTGCACCAGGGTATTGCAGAGTATTGCACCAGGGTATTGCAGAGTATTGCACCAGGGTATTGCAGAGTATTGCACCAGGGTATTGCAGAGTATTGCACCAGGGTATTGCAGAGTATTGCACCAGGGTATTGCAGAGTATTTCGCAGGGTATTGCAGAGTATTTCGCAGGGTATTGCAGAGTATTGCACCAGGGTATTGCAGAGTATTGCACCAGGGTATTGCAGAGTATTGCACCAGGGTATTGCAGAGTATTGCACCAGGGTATTGCAGAGTATTGCACCAGGGTATTGCAGAGTATTGCACCAGGGTATTGTAGAGTATTGCACCAGGGTATTGCAGAGTATTGCACCAGGGTATTGCAGAGTATTGGCAGGGTATTTTGCAGAGTATTGGCAGGGTGTATTGCAGAGTATTGGCAGGGTATAGCACAGGGATGGCTGAGCAGGGATGGATGGATGGATGGATCTGGGACTGCAATTGTCACAGATCCAGCCCACAGTGCTGCTGCTGCCATCCGCTCCCTCCCCCTCCCCTCTCAAATGACGCCGGTCTGTTTACAAGTGATTGCTCCGTCATTTGACGGAGCGATCACGTGGTAAACGGCCGCTATCAGCGGCGATTTACCGCGATTCGTGATCCGCCGGGTCCTCTGGACCCGGCGGTCACGGAGTTTCCCGTGTGCGCGCCCCAGGGGGCGCGCGGGAGCGCGATTCTGGGAGGACGTTATATAACGTCCTCCCAGAGTTAAGCAACCACCTTGTCGACGTTATTTGTCGGCAGGTGGTTGTTAAGTGGTTAAACTTCGAGTTGAGCCCCCGAACATTCCACGACAGAACGGTCAGGAGCTCAGCATCCGGAGGGTGCATCCAGGGGGAAATAGAAGCAGGATGAGACCATCAACCCAACACATATAAGTAAACACAGTAGTGGTACACTCATTCAATAGGGTCAGAGACCCATAAGGTAGTTGAGCAATACAGTAATTATCTGGACCTTCATAAAAATTGAACCCTTCTCCCCATAACATAAAACACCCTACCCAAACACCATACAAACCTAGCGTCAAGGGCCAAAAAAAAAGGGACCCAAGAGCCATAAAAACTGATGCAGGGTTTTGTCCCTTAACTGAGAAAAACATGTAATCTTTAGGTCACTGCGACCCTAAGAAGTCGGCCCGTCACTTCCCGCAGAATACCCGTTGTGTTCTGGGAGACACTCGGCTCCCAGAACACACGGGGACCAGTCAGAACGGCGCAGCGCGACTCGCGCATGCACCGTAGGGAACATGGCGGTGGGGGCAGCAGAGTGACGAGCGATTGCTCATCCTCTGCTGCGGATGTCGCTGGACTCCAGGACAGGTAAGTGTCCATATATTAAAAGTCAGCAGCTGCAGTATTTGTAGCTGCTGGTTTTTAATATTTTTTTTCGGCGGAGCTCCGCTTTAAAAAAAAAATAAAAAAAATAATGCAATTTAATCTTTATACAGATTGCAAGCAGAGAATGGAAGCAGACACTTAACACCAACACAATTCACTATACCACCTATGAATGTAGTACCAAACATCTTTAGAAGAAACTAGAGGCAACAAGGTAGAATAACTGTTTCTGCCCTTAATGCCAGACTCCAGGATTTATCTGTATTGCAAACTTACATTGGTCCAGCTTAGCACACTGTAAATATGTATTTTTCAGAAATGATGGGCCACTGGGGAAGTTGAAAGTAAACGTAGTAGTTGGCGCTACTACAATAGCTGCAATCATCCGGGCCCTGTGCGAACAGCTTCCTCACTGCACACTGACCATTGGGAGGCATTGGTTCAGAACTTCTATCATTCATAGATTGGATTTTTTTCAGTGAATAAGTTTGCTTAGAATGGGTGCCATTCACAGAAAAAAAAATTCTCCATGAAAGGCATTCTCTGATTCAATGAGGTGGAAATGTGGGATGGTATGTCACTATCTCCACCTCGTCAAATCATAACGATTTACATTCATTGAAAAGAATGTAAGGCATTCTGCGAATGGCACCCATGAAGAGCAAGCAACTCCCTTTGTTCACTATGCAGCAAAGCAAACACTTTGCATGGGACCCAGAAAACAGCTGCGATCACTGTAGTAGCAGTGACTACTACAATGATTCTCCACTTTCTCAGGGATACCAAATGTATAGAATATGCATATTTACACTGGTTCAAGCTGGACCAATGTAACTATACAAAAAAATTGATTGTATTTTAACCCTACGTTCACAACTATGCGCTTTTTGGTGTGTTTTGCATTATGCAGAAACGCTCTACAGTCTAATTTACCATGGTTTATTATTGATGTAGTTCACATTTGTGCATTTTTCGGTGCTGCATTTTTTGAAAAAGGTTTGGGACTTTTTTCCGCAGCAGATTGTTTTGTGTGTGTAATAGACTTCAATGGAGGAGTCGCACCAAAAACACAAGTGTTGCGTTTCTGATGCGTTTTCTTTTCCCCTTTAAAAACACTGTATATAGCTGGATGCTCAGGAGCGGGGCGGGAAGCCATCTGCCTCGTCCTTACCAACCGATGAGTCATCACAGCTGTCAGCAGGAATGCCCATTGCCAGCTAAATGTGTAAATAAAAAATAAAAAAAGAATTGCCCGCAAAAAAACAGCACGGGACCCCCCCAATCCATACCAGACCCTTATCTGAGCATGCAGCCCGGCAGATCAGAAAAGGGAGGAGAAGAGCGAGTATGGGTTGTGGTTGTGTGGGTCTGTAGGTGGGGGCTTTTCAGAATTCAGAAGCCCCCTTTAACAAAAGGGGGTCCCCAGATCCTGGCCCCCCATGTGAATGAGTAGGGGTACATTGTACCCTTACACATTCACCAAAAAATGTGTCACTTCGAAAAGACACTTGCACTGGATAGTGATGCAAACCAATAGTACTCCTTGTCAAAAGGTCAATTCAACTTGCAGGAATTGCATAATGAGATCTATATAAAAAGTGTAAACCCCATATACTGAAAATATAACTGCATCCAAAAAGCTTGACGAGTTCCGTGGATTCGCTCCACTTCTTCAGGAGTGGATGCATGACATATATATATATATATTTAAACATACACACACACATATATATATATATATATATATATATATATATATATATATATATATATATATATATATATATGGAAGTGTCTATCCAGGGAGCTTTGGTAAAAATGGCCCTCCAAAAGGACCGGGCGCATATATGTGTGAAACCCCCAGGAAATTGTGGTCTCAATGCCATAGTCTGTATTGGTACAAGGCAATATCTCCAATTTCCTTGTTCCAGATGGAACCAAGACCAGAAGGTGAGATGTGCCCTGTATCAAGCATGTGCTACTGCAGGTATTTCCGGGGGCCCCTTTTTGCCACAGCTCCCGGGATAGACCTTTCCAGCAGCCTTCAGCTTGTAGTACCCGCATGTTTACTCTGACATATACAGTGGGTACGGAAAGTATTCAAACCCCCTTAAATTTTTCACTCTGTTATATTGCAGCCATTTGCTAAAATCATTTAAGTTAATTTTTTTTTCCTCAATGTACACACAGCACCCCATATTGACAGAAAAACAGAATTGTTGACATTTTTGCAGATTTATTAAAAAAGAAAAACTGAAATATCACATGGTCCTAAGTATTCAGACCCTTTGCTCAGTATTTAGTAGAAGCACCCTTTTGATCTAATACAGCCATGAGTCTTTTTGGCAAAGATGCAACAAGTTTTTCACACCTGGATCTGGGGATCCTCTGCCATTCCTCCTTGCAGATCCTTTCCAGTTCTGTCAGGTTCGATGGTAAACGTTGGTGGACGGCCATTTTTAGGTCTCTCCAGAGATGCTCAATTGGGTTTAAGTCAGGGCTCTGGCTGGGCCATTTAAGAACAGTCACGGAGTTGTTGTGAAGCCACTCCTTCGTTATTTTAGCTGTGTGCTTAGGGTCATTGTCTTGTTGGAAGGTAAACGTTCGGCCCAGTCTGAGGTCCTGAGCACTCTGGAGAAGGGTTTCGTCCAGGATATCCCTGTACTTGGCCGCATTCATCTTTCTCTCGATTGCAACCAGTCGTCCTGTCCCTGCAGCTGAAAAACACCCCCACCACCATGCTTCACTGTTGGGACTATATTGGACAGGTGATGAGCAGTGCCTGGTTTTCTCCACACATACCGCTTAGAATTAAGGCCAAAAAGTTCTATCTTGGTCTCATCAGACCAGAGAATCTCATTTCTCACCATCTTGGAGTCCTTCAGGCGTTTTTTTTAGCAAACTCCATGCGGGCTTTCATGTGTCTTGCACTGAGGAGAGGCTTCCGTTGGGCCACTCTGCCATAAAGCCCCGACTGGTGGAGGGCTGCAGTGATGGTAGACTTTCTACAACTTTCTTCCATCTCCCGACTGCATCTCTGGAGCTCAGCCACAGTGATCTTTGGGTTCTTCTTTACCTCTCTCACCAGGGCTCTTCTCCCCCGATAGCTCAGTTTGGCCGGACGGCCAGCTCTAGGAAGGGTTCTGGTCATCCCAAACGTCTTCCATTTAAGGATTATGGAGGTCACTGTGCTCTTAGGAACCTTAAGTGCAGCAGAAATTTTTTGTAACCTTGTCCAGATCTGTGCCTTGCCACAATTCTGTCTCTGAGCTCTTCAGGCAGTTCCTTTGACCTCATGATTCTCATTTGATCCGACATACACTGTGAGCTGTAAGGTCTTATATAGACAGGTGTGTGGCTTTCCTAATCAAGTCCAATCAGTATAATCAAACACAGCTGGACTCAAAGGTGTAGAACCATCTCAAGGATGATCAGAAGAAATGGACAGCACCTGAGTTAAATATATGAGTGTCACAGCAAAGGGTCTGAATACTTAGGACCATGTGATATTTCAGTTTTTCTTTTTTAATAAATCTGCAAAAATGTCAACAATTCTGTGTTTTTCTGTCAATATGGGGTGCTGTGTGTACATTAATGAGGAAAAAAAATGAACTTAAATGATTTTAGCAAATGGCTGCAATATAAACAAAGAGTGAAAAATTTAAGGGGGTCTGAATACTTTCCATACTCACTGTATGTCATGCATCCGCTCCTGAAGTGGAGCGAATCCACGGAACGCATCAAGCTTTTTGGATGCAGTTATGTTTTCAATATATGGTTTAACTATTTTTATATTGAACTCATTATGCAATTCCTGCAAGTTTTTTTTTTTTAATAAATCTTTTTTATTGAATTTTTATAAAACATACACACAATTTGCCCACATCTAGGCACAACAGCTGCCCACGCAGGGGCCATTACCCTGTGTCGGCATCAGACCATCACAGGGCGACAAATAACAAAAAACTTAACTTAATCTATACTACAACCCCAAACTTGGGGAGAGGGTTCATTCAATATACATCATGCTTCAAAGTGTTATTATTAGAGGAAGGTAGCCTGAAGACATTTTTTGGGTTAATAAATCGATATTTCGAAGATACAATATAAGTCTAGACCGTGGTCACTGTATCACTTGCCGTGCTTCTGTCATCTAACCAACAGTTCCATACCTTTTCAAATTTGTGCGGACAACCTCTAGACAAGTACGTGGCTCTATATAGGGGCAAACTGGCATTAATTAAGTTTTTCCAAAATTTAACAGAGGGGGGAGACGATTTTTTCCAATTCATTGTAATGGCTTTGCGTGCATAATACAACAACAGGGATATGAGTGTTTTTCTGGCTCTGAGTATTGGCAGTTGTTCAACCAGTCCTAGCAAACAGTGTATGGGCTCGCATGGGACGCAAGTCCCGGTGGCTTTATTGATCACCCGTATCACTTCACTCCAATACTGTACAATTGCTGGGCAAGCCCAGAAAATATGGAAGAAACCCCCTGGCCGGTAGGAGCAGCGCCAGCACTCCGGAGAATGCTCCGGTGACATCTGGTGCAGCCTGTGAGGTGTGTAGTGAGCCCTGTGGACAATTTTATATTGGACTAATTTGTCCCTTGCTGAGATCAGAGGTGAGAAGGGATAATCCCAAACCTCCCTCCAGTCGTCCGCGTCCAGCCCCGGTATGTCCTCCACCCATTTCCTGCGGAGGGAAGACAGCTCGGGGATAGCAGCAACCAGCAGGGATCCATAAATCTGAGACGCGGGTTTTTCCAGGTCTTTTACCCGGATAGTGGATTCCAACTCTGAGTACGCCAGTTCGACTGGCCTGCCCAAAAATTGGCACCTGAAGGCATGTGCAATTTGGAGATATCTAAAGCGGGCTCGGTCAGGTACGTTGAATTTAGCACATAAAGTGTGAAAGGGAGTGAGATCTCCGTTGGTGATGATATGTTTGAGGGTCAGTATTTTATACTTGGCCCAGGCCTGCGGATCGGGGATAGTGTGGAATTGTGACAGGTTGGGATTCAGCCACAGGGGGGTGCGAGGAGACCAAGAGTTCGGCTGGGGTGCCCTCAGTGCCTCACCCGCCCTCCATGCCCGCATAGTGGTACGCATGGAAGGGGTGAGACTGTGGGGCGTTTTTTGCTCCCTGAATAGCAGTCCCTCCAGGGACCCCACTATGGCTGCCTCCAGTACCGTCACGGAATTGGTCAGGTCCGGTCTCAGCCACCAGTGGGCGGTCACAAGCTGAGTGGCCAAATAGTACTTGTAACAATCAGGGAGAGCCAAGCCGCCACTGTCCACAGGCCTGGTCAAGGTGGAATATTTGAATCTAGGTGGCCTGCCCCCCCAAATAAAGGAGAGGAAGAGTTGCCTGAGGGAATTAAAGAAGACTTTAGTCAGCCAGTGAGGGGAATTCCGAAAAATATACGTGAGTTTAGGAAGGACTTTCATTTTAATCAGGTTAATACGCCCAATGAGAGAAAGGGGGAGGTTACTCCACGCCTTAAATTTGGCTTTAATGGTCACCAGGACAGGGTCGAGATTTAGCCGCACAAAATCCCCAGTCTCCTTTGAGATAACAATTCCTAAGTAGGTGAACTGCTCAACCCACTGAAGCGGGAGAGAGGAGGGCGAGGAGGACCGGGCCCCCGCATCCACTGGGAACAATTGCGACTTGTGCCAGTTCACCCTCAGCCCCGTGAAGGCGGCGAAGGTATCCATGATACCAAGTGCGCCCCGCAGAGAGTCACCAGCGTCATTCAGGAACAGGAGCATATCGTCCGCGTATAAAGCCACTCTCTCCTCCAGCCAGCCCACCCGAAGACCACGGACCTCGGCCGAGGTCCTAAGGGCCTCAGCAATAGGCTCCACGGCCAGGGCGAACAGAGCCGGGGAGAGAGGGCATCCCTGTCTGGTGCCCCTCTGCAGGGAGAACGGAGGAGACAAAGAGCCATTCAGCTTAATGCGTGCCGTAGGACCAGTGTAAAGTGTGCGTATCCAGCCTATAAATTTTAACGGGAACCCCATTCGTCTAAGCACCTCCCACAGATAGACCCATTCCACCGTGTCGAATGCCTTCTCTATATCCAAGGTGGCAATGGTTCTAGTACCCTGGTTAGTATGGGGGGCATGAATATTAGTGAATAATCTGCGTATATTAATGTCCGTAGATCTACCGGGCATGAAGCCCGTTTGGTCGGGGTCAATCAGGGACTTTATCACTACGTTGAGTCTAATGGCCAGTAACTTGGTCAAAATTTTAAGGTCACAGTTGAGAAGTGCAATTGGCCTGTATGAGGCGCATAACTTAGGGTCTCTATTAGGCTTAGGAATAAGTACCACATGGGCTTCTCTCATAGAGGGTGGCAAGGAGTCTTGATTCAAGCAAGCTTGAAACATCTGAGCTAGTTTAGGGGCGAGCAATTCTGTGTGGGCCCTATAGTACTCAATGGGCAGGCCGTCCGGCCCTGGGGTTTTACCTGCCGGAAAAGATTTAATGGCCAGTGTGACTTCTTCTGGGGTGATCTCCGAGACAAGGAGTTGCCTCTCCGCGTCGGAGAGCCACCCCAGGGCCAATGTGTCCAGCATGGAGATCATAGGCGCAGGATCAAACCCGTCAGGAAGTGAAGAGACATAAAGAGAAGTGTAGAAAGTATTGAATGTAGACAGAATATCCTCCTGAGAGGTGGCTAAAGCGCCATCTGCCGTGAGGATCTCCGATATAACCGCTGAGGTCCTGTCCTGCTGCGCTAGCATCGCTAGCAGCTTGCTATTTTTGTCACCATGTTCAAAGTATGCCTGTCTGCTACCCTGTATACCAAGACTAGTGGCATCTGTAACATAGAGATGTAATTCTCGCCTAAGCGATGACAGGTGTTCAAAATTGGACACCGTCGGCGAGGCTGAATATTGATTCATCGCCTCATCCACCCTACGCTGCAGGTCAGATACCCCATCTCCCAGTTCCGCCTTTACCGCCGCCACAGCCGAGATATACTGACCCCTGCTGTGAGCCTTGGAGGCGTCCCAGGTCGTCTCCAGAGAAGCCGACCCCGCATTGTGCACCCAATACTCCCCCAGGGGGGAAAGAACTCTGTCATGGACAGCCTCGTTATTGATCCAATGGGGTTGCAACCTCCAAAGGGCATTGTTCCGCGACCTGGTGGTCCTAATGGTCAATTTAAGGGGGTGATGATCAGAGAGGCCAGAGGGGAGATAACATGCCTCCTGAACGTTAGCCAGCATGGTTGAATTAGCAAAAGCTAGATCAATGCGGGAGGAGGTTCTAAATGTGGCCGAAAAACAAGAATACGTTCTATCTTGGGGTGAAGCCACCTCCATGCCTCCTGGAACTCCGTGGCCTGAGCCCACGTTCCGAGATCAGAGTTAAAATTGGATTGGGGGGAAGGCCTGTCCAGGTCATGGGACAGCGTAGCATTAAAGTCTCCCATGAACAGAACCTGCGCTGGGCAATGCGGAGCCAACCTCTCGTAGAGTGTGTACAGAGCCTGCACCTGACCAGGGGGAGGCAAATAAACATTCACTATGACATACTTTTGGGTATATATACTCAGAACAACCATAATGAACTTTCCCTGGGGGTCCAGATGAACATCGTGTATCACACACGGTACACGTTTGCTAATCAGGATAGATACCCCACGAGAATATGAAGAGTAGGTCGCATGAAACGCCTTCTGTACCCAGGGCTTCTTCAGAGCCATAACCTTGCTGCCGGTTAAATGTGTCTCCTGCAGTAGCACTATGTGGGGATTATGTATTTTCAAATATTGAAATAAGAGTGACCTCTTAACCACTTGACCACTGGGCACTTAAACCCCCTTAATAACCAGACCAATTTTCAGCTTTCGGTGCTCTCACATTTTGAATGACAATTACTCAGTCATACAACACTGTACCCATATGAAATTTTTGTCCTTTTTTTCACACAAATAGAGCTTTCTTTTGGTGGTATTTAATCACTGTTGGGTTTTTTATTTTTTGCGCTATAAGAGAAAAAAGACTGAAAATTTTGTAAAAAAATGATTTTTTTTTCGTTTCTGTTATAAAATTTTGCAAATTACTATTTTTTCTTCATAAATTTTGGCCAAAATTTATACTGCTACATATCTTTGGTAAAAATAAGTACAAATTGGTGGATATTATTTGGTCTTTGTGAAAGTTATAGAGTCCACAAGCTATGGTGCCAATATCTGAAAATTGATCACACCTGAAGTACTGACGGCCTATCTCAATTCTTGAGACCCTAACATGCCAGAAAAGTACAAATACCCCCCAAATGACCCCTTTTTGGAAAGAAGACATTCCAAGGTATTCAGAAAGAGGCATTGTGAGTTTTTTGAAGTTGTCATTTTTTCCCATAATTCTTTGCAAAATCAAGATTTTTTTTTTCTCTTTTTTTTTTTTTCACAAAATTGTCATATTAGCAGGTTATTTCTCACACACAGCATATGCATTCCACAAATTACACCCCAAAACACATTCTGCTATTACTCCCGAGTATGGCGATACCACATGTGTGAGACTTTTACACAGCGTGGCCACATACAGAGGCCCAACATGCAGAGAGCACCTTCAGGCGTTCTGGAGCACCAAGGCCAATTCTGACATTTCTCTCCTACATGTAAAAATCATCATTTATTTGCTAGAAAATTACATAGAACCCCAAAACATTATATATGTTTTTTTAGCAAAGACCTTAGAGAATATAATGGTGGTTGTTGCAACTTTTTATCTCGCACGATATTTGCGCAGCAATTTTTTTAACGCGTTTTTTACGGAAAAAAAATGTTTTGTGCTTAAAAAAAACAGTAAAGTTAGCCCAATGTTTTTGCATAATGTGAAAGATGAAGTTACGCCGAGTAAATAGATACCTAACATGTCGCCCTTAAAAATTGCACACACTCGTGGAATGGCGCCAAACTTCGCTACTTAAAAAATCCCCATAGGCGACGCTTTAAATATTTTTACTGGTTACATGTTTTGAGTTACAGAGGAGGTCTAGGGCCAAAATGATTGCTCTCGCTCTAACGTTCGCAGAGATACCTCACATGTGTGGTTTGAAAACCGTTTTCATATGTGGGCGGGACTTACGTATGCGTTCGCTTCTGTATGCGAGCTCACGGGGACAGGGGCGCTTTAAAAAAAATAAATACATTTATTCTTCATTTTACTTTATTTTAGTTTGACATGTTTTTCCGCCCTAAACATTTTTTTGATCACTTTTATACCTATTACAAGGAACGTAAACATCCCTTGTAATAGGAATATGGCATGACAGGTCCTCTTTACAGTGAGATATGGGGGGGGGGGGTGTCAATAAGACCCCACATCTCACCTCTAGGCTGGGAAGCCTGAAAAAAATACAAAAAAAAAAAAAACAACAATCCTGGCTTTGATCGTAGCGGTAAGTCGGTAGAAGCACCGGAGGGCGGCGGGGGGGGGGGGGGGGGGAACATCCCCTCTCGCCTCCCGTAAGAATGATCAAGCGGCGGAACAGCCGCTATGATTGTTCTTATGGTGTAGGGAATCGCCGGCTGAAAAAGCTAATATCTGAATGATGCCTGTAGCTGCTCCCATCATTCAGATATCCCCGCACAAAGTCAAGGACGTCATATGACGGCCGGAGGGCGGGAAGTGGTTATTGCAGAGTATTGCCGGGCATTGCGGAGTATTGCCGGGCATTGCGGAGTATTGCCGGGCATTGCGGAGTATTGCCGGGCATTGCGGAGTATTGCCGGGCATTGCGGAGTATTGCCGGGCATTGCGGAGTATTGCAGGGCATTGCCGAGTATTGCGGACTATGGCAGGGTATTGCGGTGTATGGCAGGGTATTGTGGAGGGTATTGCACAGGGTATTGTGGAGGGTATTGCGCAGAGTATTGTGGAGGGTATTGCAGAGTATTGTGGAGGGTATTGCAGAGTATTGTGGAGGGTATTGCAGAGTATTGTGGAGGGTATTGCAGAGTATTGTGGAGGGTATTGCAGAGTATTGTGCAGGGTATTGCAGAGTATTGTGCAGGGTATTGCAGAGTATTGTGCAGGGTATTGCAGAGTATTGTGCAGGGTATTGCAGAGTATTGTGCAGGGTATTGCAGAGTATTGTGCAGGGTATTGCAGAGTATTGTGCAGGGTATTGCAGAGTATTGTGCAGGGTATTGCAGAGTATTGCGCAGGGCATTGCCGAGTATTGCGGACTATGGCAGGGTATTGCGGTGTATGGCAGGGTATTGTGGAGGGTATTGCACAGGGTATTGTGGAGGGTATTGCACAGGGTATTGTGGAGGGTATTGCAGAGTATTGTGGAGGGTATTGCAGAGTATTGTGGAGGGTATTGCAGAGTATTGTGGAGGGTATTGCAGAGTATTGTGGAGGGTATTGCAGAGTATTGTGCAGGGTATTGCAGAGTATTGTGCAGGGTATTGCAGAGTATTGTGCAGGGTATTGCAGAGTATTGTGCAGGGTATTGCAGAGTATTGCGCAGGGTATTGCAGAGTATTGCACCAGGGTATTGCAGAGTATTGCACCAGGGTATTGCAGAGTATTGCACCAGGGTATTGCAGAGTATTGCACCAGGGTATTGCAGAGTATTGCACCAGGGTATTGCAGAGTATTGCACCAGGGTATTGCAGAGTATTGCACCAGGGTATTGCAGAGTATTGCACCAGGGTATTGCAGAGTATTGCACCAGGGTATTGCAGAGTATTGCACCAGGGTATTGCAGAGTATTGGCAGGGTATTTTGCAGAGTATTGGCAGGGTGTATTGCAGAGTATTGGCAGGGTATAGCACAGGGATGGCTGAGCAGGGATGGATGGATGGATGGATCTGGGACTGCAATTGTCACAGATCCAGCCCACAGTGCTGCTGGTGCCATCCGCTCCCTCCCCCTCCCCTCTCACACTGTACCGATCGGTACAGAGAGGGGAGGGAGGAACCGGCGTCATCAAATGACGCCGGTCTGTTTACAAGTGATTGCTCCGTCATTTGACGGAGCGATCACGTGGTAAACGGCCGCTATCAGCGGCGATTTACCGCGATTCGTGATCCGCCGGGTCCTCTGGACCCGGCGGTCACGGAGTTTCCCGTGTGCGCGCCCCAGGGGGCGCGCGGGAGCGCGATTCTGGGAGGACGTTATATAACGTCCTCCCAGAGTTAAGCAACCACCTTGTCGACGTTATTTGTCGGCAGGTGGTTGTTAAGTGGTTAAACTTCGAGTTGAGCCCCCGAACATTCCACGACAGAACGGTCAGGAGCTCAGCATCCGGAGGGTGCATCCAGGGGGAAATAGAAGCAGGATGAGACCATCAACCCAACACATATAAGTAAACACAGTAGTGGCACACTCATTCAATAGGGTCAGAGACCCATAAGGTAGTTGAGCAATACAGTAATTATCTGGACCTTCATAAAAATTGAACCCTTCTCCCCATAACATAAAACACCCTACCCAAACACCATACAAACCTAGCGTCAAGGGCCAAAAAAAAAGGGACCCAAGAGCCATAAAAACTGATGCAGGGTTTTGTCCCTTAACTGAGAAAAACATGTAATCTTTAGGTCACTGCGACCCTAAGAAGTCGGCCCGTAGGACCGCAGGTGAGGGATACGTTTCCGGGGAAGTCCGCCTCAGCTCTGGGTGGAAGTCCAAGGTGTGGAAAGGGGGAACAACTTGAGTCACCTTGGTTCATGAGCGAGGCGGTTCGTTAGTTGCCATTGGAGCTCCTTAGACAGGAGTGAGTGGAAGTTCAATCAGCCGAAGTGAACATTTGTGTATAAGGAACAAAGGTGAAAGCCAGCAGGGATAAGCAGGATTAGGGGCATAGAAGGGGGCAGTGCTGGGATTCTTCAAAAGACAGGAAAGATGTTCATTGATGTGATAGTTGAAGCATATCTGTTCCCTGCCGGGTGAAAACCACCGCTGGTCCTCGGCTGCCTAAGGTTAACGGGCGTCTAGCCACGCCGCTGCCGCCTCCGGGGTATCAAAGAAATGAGTGTCGCCACCGTCAGTGACTCGCAGTCTGCTGGGATACAACAGGCCAAAGCGCAGACCCCTCTCCCGGAGCCGGCGTCTCACATCAGTGAAGGACTTGCGACGTTGCTGTACCTCCTGGGAGAAGTCCGGGAAGAAAATTAGTCTGGTGTTTTCATACTTAATGTCTGGCATGGCTCGTGCCGCCGCAAGGATGCGGTCCCGGTAGTTCAGCATTCGTAGCAGGAAGGGGCGTGGAGGGGCCCCAGGTCTCGGAGGGAGCGGTGGAACCTTGTGGGCTCTTTCAACCACAAAGGTAGATGCCGGAGCACCCAGGTCAAACAGGGTGGTCAGTAATTGCTCAGTAAATTCAGCAGGCCTAGGGCCCTCGGCCCTCTCGGGCAGTCCAATTATACGGATGTTGTTCCGCCTGAGGCGGTTCTCGGTGTCTATCGCGCGCTCCTGCAGCGCTTTCACTTGAATTTGGAGGGCCCGTATCTCCCTGGAGTCTGACCGAACCGTATCCTCTACCACAGAGACCCTGTCCTCCACCTCTGTGATGCGAGAGCGAAATTTATCCATATCTTGACGGAGAAGACCGACATCCACTGTCAAAAAATCAATCTTAGATGTCAGAGTTTCTTTACAGGATGTGATGGCTGCCAGGATCTCCACTCCCGTGGGTGGCGCCGCCACCCCCGACTCCGCAGCCATCCGCGTATCGGCCGCCATTCCAGCCGAGGATCTCCGGGTAGACGGAACAACTGCTGACGGAGGTATGCGAGGAGCCTTCGGGCCCTTGTTTGTATAGCCGCGGGTCCTAGGGCGGCCCATCCAATCCTAACCCCAAAATTAGGGAAAGTTCAGGGGGGGGGGGGGAGAGGGGGGCTCGCGGGCAGAGGGGCCCAGTCCAAATGGGAGGACGGGGGGCACAACAAAGACAGGATGGAGAGGTGCTGGAGTGGGGGAGTCCCCCTCTCGCAGTATTGTGGGGCAGACGATCACCCAAAGGAACCCAGGAGGAGTGGAGGCGTACCTGCGTCCGATGGATGGGGCCGGTCAGGAGGCCGAGAGATGGCTGCAGGCTGCAGACGTGGATGCGTAGAAGCAGCTCCCCGAAAGTCGTCAGGCGCAGCGCCGACCCCCCCGGGACGGATGGTAGCTCCGGAGGACGTGCCCGTCCGCCGCGTGTCCGGCGGCACTCAGAAATTGAGGACGGAGGCTCCCGGAATCGCGGTAGGCCGCAAGATGTGCGTAGGCCGCAGGCCTGGGCAATCAATCTCCCGAGGCCCCCAGGCGGTCGCAGCGCCGGTCCGGAACACCCTCCCCACGACCGGTGCCCTCGGTGTGCGTGGACGAGGCACCTCCAGCCCCGCGAACCGCGGCAATCGAGCCCAGAGGCTCCGAGGCTCCGAGAAGGGCAGCAGGCCGCAAGATGGCGGCGGGACCCGGGAGCACAGAGCCAGCTGCAAGTCCCGGTAACGGCTCGATCGGGCGACCAGGGCCAAAAATACAGGATGTGGCCGAGGCAGAGGACCTTCAGTGACCCGCAGGGTAAGTTTGAGGGCTCACCCGGGCAGAGGGAAGGCAGGATGGCAGCAGATTTTGTCAGGATGTATGGAGCTCC
The DNA here is from genome assembly GCA_029206835.1 of Rana muscosa. Taxonomy (NCBI): domain Eukaryota; kingdom Metazoa; phylum Chordata; class Amphibia; order Anura; family Ranidae; genus Rana; species Rana muscosa. Next base: position 1,247,535,889 of record CM055122.1, read on the forward strand.
TCAGCAACACGTCTTACCTGCTCTACATCCGGACACGCCCCTCCAATTCCTGCAAGTTTAATTGACCATATGACATGGAGTACTATTGGCTTGCATCATTATCCAGTGCAATATGTTGCGTGTGTGTGTGTGTGTATGTATATATATATATATTTTTGTATGTACCAACTGCAAATGCATTATGTCATGTAACTTTTAAACCAATAAACACGTATTACAAATTGATCATTTATTCAATCATGCATCATGTACCTCATTTAAAGTCCTAAACCCCTCCTTTTAATTCTAAGCTTTAACAATAACAATTTGAAATTCACACAGCACGGCAGCTTTACCGTTGAGTCTGAAGAGGCCAGGGTGTAGTTGATGGCGTGGACAAGGCAGAAGTTGGACTTGCTAGCATTACACTATAAATATTTGATGCAACAACCAATATGCAAAGAAGAATAGGGCCAATGATTGCTCCTTCCAGTCCTAGGTAGTATGCACCTCCTGCAACTGCCAGACCCGTCAAATAAGGATGACCGCCTCTGTTAAGAGAGAACAAAACATTGTATACAGTTCCTTATTTTCTTATGAAGCCCCTTGCATATGGGAAAACAAAGTTGTCAAATGTACCCTAAAGAATGGTGCATGGGGAAAAAAAATATTTTCCCATGCAGTGGGGCTGTGCCTGCACTGCATGGGTTAACTGCTCGTTTTCGTCTAGGGAATTGCAGAGCAGATATATTACTTACCTAATTTGCAGAGTGCAAGACCGGTCCCTGCCGCTCCTGCCCCCTGCACATTTGTGGTCTTGTGAATGGACTGTTCCTGATATCATCATGCCCATAGACAGGCTTTGGGTGTGAGGACGGCAGGAACAGTCCACCGCTGAACGCGGGGAGCACAGTTTTCCGGAGGATCGAGGGACTGGGTAAGAACACCTTTTCCTTGCGCCCCTAGACAAAATGAGCAGTTAACCCATGCAGTGCAGGCAGAGCCCCACTTCATGGGAGAATAGCATTTTTCAAGTTCTTCCTTAATGTTGCTGAATATTAACACATCCAATTGGCTTGTATCTTAAATGTCGGCTACAATGCATACATAGCGTAAAACAGTTTAGCAGTGCTTCCCTGCATACAGCTGCATGTGGATCTGTTCTGACTGAATTCTGAGAAATGTGCATTAAGACTTGGTAAATGCTCATTCTGCTGGAGGACATTTGGATGCTACCCAGTAGCTTACATTTCTTCCCTCACTCCAGCAGTTTTTCAAATTCTGCATAAAAAGATAGAATTTGTATGCTCTGTTCAGAAAATGTCAGATACTCGAGTATAAGCAGTTTTTCAGCACATTTTTTTGTGCTGAAAATGCCCCCCTCGGCTTATACTCGAGTCTGTGTCCATCTTCAAATTTGTGTGCCTGATCCCGGCCAGCCGTAGGTCCCCAGGACCCCAAACTTGGCACACATGTAGCTCCACTCTTCCTCTACAAGTGTGCAAATGGCCGGGGGACCTACGGCCGGGGAGCACCGATTTTTCAAAGCCGGGCACTCGCTCTATAGACTCCCATGTTAAACTGTAATTTCTCCGGTGATTTTGGGAACCGGTACCGGCCGGCCCTAGGTCCCCCGGACCCCAAACTTGGCACACATGTAGCCCCACTCTTCCTCTACAAATGTGCAAAGTTTGTTGTCCAGGGGACCTACGGCCGAGGAGCACAGATTTTTCAAAGCCGGCACCCCTTCCATAGACTCCCATGTTAAATGTCAGTCTAGTCACACAGCGCCAGAGATCAGGTTGGGAGATTGGACACAGTGAGGCATGCACATGGACACAGTGAGGCATGCAGATGGACACCCTAGGCTTAAACTCGAGTCAATACGTTTTCCCAGTTTTTTGTGGTAAAATTAGGTGCCTCGGCTTATATTCGGGTTGGCTTATACTCGAGTATATACAGTAGATGTATATATTTTTATAGCGCGGCTGTTAAAAAACACCTCTGCTACCACATCTGGACAGGTTTAAAAGATAAGTAGTAGAGCTGCACGATTCTGGAAAAAAATGTAAATTAAATTTTTTTTTGCTTAGAATAAAGATCACGGTTTTCTTACAATTTTCGGCGTAACATCTTTCACATCATACAAAAAAATTGGGCTAACTTTACGGTTTCGTTTTTTTTTAAATTTGTGTTTAAAAGACCGCTGGGCAAATACCGTGTGACATAAAATATTGCAACATCCCCCATTTTATTCTCTAGGGTCTCCGCTAAAATATATATTTGGGGGTCCTACGTAATTTTCCAGCAGAAAATACTGATTTTTAACTTGGAAGCAACAAGTGTCAGAAAAAGGTTTAGTCTAAGTGGCTAAACTGACCTCAGTTTTTAGCGGCGCTTTACAGCGGTTTAAGCAGGGTTAAAAACTCCCGGGTTGCGGCGCATCCGAATCGCTTCTCAGGTGCTTCAGAAGCACTGTCCATTCATTGCAATGGGCAGGGGTGTTTTGGGAGCGCTGTATACAGCGCTCCCAACCCGCCCCAAAGATGCTGCTTGCAGGACTTTTCCAAAATGTCCCGCAAGCGCACCGCCCGGGTGTGAAAGCACCCATTGCAGAGAATGGGAGGCAGTTTTCAGGCGCTTTACAGGCGCTATTTCTAGCTCTAAAACGCCTGAAAACTACCTCAGTGTGAAAGGGGTCTTACAGCTCGAATTGTATCCCTTTGATCTAAAAGAACTAACTGCTGCATGGTTTACTTCTATCTCAGCGCTGAGCAATGTTAATAAACATGGATGGTTGTTTTTTGTTTTTTTGACAGCTCTGAGTGAGCAGAGAACGGCTCTGCACTTGTTACATGAATGAATCGTGGAAATGCCAGATAAAGGTCGTGAGGGGGGTGTGACAGCAGGAAGGTAAAGTCACCTGGTTGCATCCAGGGGGGTAGATATATTTCTCCCAGATTCAGGCTTTATGCTGACTTATACAACTAGGGAGGGAGTTGATGAAGCCCAGCTGAGGCTAGTGGGCTCATGGATGACTCATACCTCTAGGGAGAGGGCTGGGCGTCGTGCAGGCAGGGAGTTGATGAGACCAGCTGAAGCCTGTCAGTTCGTTTAAGGCCTCTATAAAAACTCCCAGCTTCATTAGATGTTAGCTCATGCCTGGACCCAGACCTGTGTGGACTGTCTAGGGAGAGTGAACCCCTGTGCGGTGAGGCAAAGCCTGTGTGGCTATTTGTTTGGACTTTTACTAAACCAGGGACTTAGGGACTAGGACAGCACCAGGCTGATCCCAGTTGTTAGTTAGGAAACCTGTATGTTTAGTCAGAGGTCAAACTGACCAGGATTTATTTTGTTTATGTTTCTTTTTGGCTTTGCTGTGTTTTTGTCACTGTACATAGAGAAATAAACCGCACCTTTTGATCTTGAAAACCACAACCTCCGTCTGCTGGGCCTGTTTTTGTGTGGGGAGCCCAACCAGGGGGTCACACACACCCGCTACCGAGTTAACCCCCTCACAGTTGGTGGAGAATGCGGGTAGTTTTTTTTAAGCCAGCATGGAGGAGATACTGAAACAGCTGGCTCTAGCAAATGCCAATCAACAGCAGACAAATGCAGGTTTGCAAAGGAGCCTTGCAGCCCAGCAGCAAGCTCATCAACAAGCCCAGCAGCAATCTGAGGCCCGCTTCATAGACCTGTTACAGAAGCAAGAGCAGAGACTACAACAAATGGAAGCAGTAATGCAGCAACGTCCGCAGACCAGTGAGGAAAGCCGTCCCACTAATACCGCGTCCTTTGGGGTGAGTCGTTTATTGACAAAAATGACTGGAGAGGATGATCCAGAGGTATTTTTGACCACATTTGAAAGGACTGCTGAAAGAGAAAAGTGGCCTGAGGAGCAGTGGGCTGGACTGGTGGCTCCTCTGTTAACTGGTGAATCGCAGAAGGCTTACTATGACCTAGAGCCTGACCAAGCAAAAGACTATGTGATGCTAAAAGCTGAAATATTGGCAAGGCTGGGTGTCACCCTGGCTGTCCGGGCTCAGCGTGTGCATAACTGGACTTTCCAGCTTGGAAAACCCCCCAGGTCTCAAATGTATGATCTCATTCACCTGAGCAGGAAGTGGCTACAGCCAGAGACTTTGTCCGCACCGGAGATTGTGGAACGTGTTGTGATGGATCGTTTCTTGAGAGCTCTTCCTACCGCCATTCAAAAGTGGGTAAGCCATGGAGACCCAGAAACGGCCGGTAAACTTGTGGATCGTGTAGAGAGATACTTGGCTACAGAGAACCTGACGGCCTCTTCCAGAGACTCTCGGACTTTCCACCCTAAGACCAGACCATCCCCAGGGGCGGATAAGAGGATTCCAAGGGGTGAGGGTGGAGAGAGTGAGAGGGTGGGAGCTCTACCCAAAGTTTGGCGAGAACAGCCTGGGAAGTCAGGGGCTCAAGAGGCAGCCAAATGGATTGTTTGCTACCGCTGCCGGCAAGCGGGACATATTGCAGCAAATTGCCCGGTTGTGGAGGAACCCATGCAATGTGACTTTCTGATGGACAGACGTCAGTCGCTGTGTGCGACAGTCGCATGCACTGCCATTCGGGGAACTGAGAAACATTTATGCAAAATGTGTATTAATGGTAGAAATGTTGTGGTATTACTGGATTCAGGTAGCCTTGTGACCCTGATAAAGGCTGAATTAGTTAAAACAGAGGTCTCTGGGAATAGCAAGGTAGCTGTTATTTGTGTGCATGGGGACACCCGAGAGTATCCAGTGACTACAGTGTGTTTCGAGACCCCCAAAGGTACCCTCTCTCATCCAGTGGGGTTAGTATCTCAATTACCGCATGATGCCATTGTGGGAAGGGATTTTCCGAAGTTCTGGGAACTGTGGGATGATCCTGAGCCCCCCACTGGTGCCCCTATGTACCAGGAATGTGATAGCCAGAACTCCTCTGAGAGTGGTGAGGACTCTCCAGAATTTCCCTTGTCAGTATTGGCAGGGGAGACTCAAGAAACTGGAGAGGAGCCCACCTCCTCAGACGAAAACCTACCGTCTGTGGAGTTTTCTGATCTGGAGGTTCACAGGGAAAATTTTGCCACAGAACAGTTAAAAGACCCCGCCCTAATAAAGGCACGGGAAAACGTAGTGGAAATAGATGGCGGGTTAGTGAACCCAGATAATACCTGCACTTACCCATACTTCAGCGTAGAGAAGGACCTACTGTATCGGGTGGCAAAAAGGGCAGAAGAAACCGTTGAGCAGCTTGTGGTGCCCAAACCTTACAGGAAGTTGGTGTTGGAGTTGGCCCATGGGCACATTCTTGGAGGTCATCTGGGGACAGAGAAAACCCGAGAGAGGGTATTACAGAGATTCTATTGGCCTGGGGTGATGAAGGACATAGAAAATTATTGTTCCTCCTGCCCTGTGTGTCAGAGGTCGGCCCCGATGCCACATTTCCGTAGCCCGCTGGTCCCTCTACCCATCATTGAGGTCCCGTTTGAGAGAATCGCAATGGATTTGGTAGGTCCTATAATCAAGTCCGCTAGGGGGCACCAGTACATATTGGTTATAATGGACTATGCCACCCGTTATCCAGAAGCGATCCCTCTCAGAAATACCTCGGCCAAAACCATAGCCAAAGAGCTATCTCTTGTTTTTAGCCGGGTGGGTATTTGTAAAGAACTGCTTACGGACCAAGGTACACCCTTTATGTCCCGGGTTATGAAAGAGCTGTGTAAATTGTTCAAAGTGACGCAATTGCGTACATCTGTGTATCACCCCCAAACCGATGGGCTGGTTGAAAGATTCAACAAAACCCTAAAACAAATGTTGAAGAAAGTGGTGGATAGAGATGGAAAGGATTGGGACTGTCTACTTCCTTATTTGATGTTTGCTATTAGGGAGGTGCCCCAATCCTCTACGGGATTCTCCCCCTTTGAGTTACTGTATGGGAGACACCCAAGAGGGCTGTTGGATATTGCCAAGGAAACTTGGGAAAGTGAGAGTTCTCCCCACAGGAGTGTGATTGAGCATGTCGCCCTGATGCAAGATCGAATTGCACAGGTAATGCCCATCGTGAAGGAACATTTGGCCCAAGCGCAGTTGGCACAGCAGAGAGTGTACAACCGTGGAGCAAAGACCCGTACCTTTTCCCCGGGGGATAGGATATTGGTACTTGTCCCTACGGTTGAAAGTAAATTCCTTGCCAAATGGCAAGGCCCCTACGAGATAATGGAAAAAGTGAGCGAAGTGAATTACAAGGTCAGACAACCAGGAAGGCGAAAGCCCGAACAGATATATCACGTTAATCTGTTGAAAGCCTGGAGGGATAGAGAGTCCCTAGTCGCAGAAACTTGGTCACCAGCTCAAACTGGTTGCGTGATTCCGGAGGTTGGAATAGCAGCCACCTTGTCACAACCCCAACAACAGGAGGTTAAGGAGTTTGTGCTTCGCAACAAGGAGGTGTTCTCTGAGCTGCCGGGACAAACATCTGGGGTAGAGCATGATATTATTACCCCGCCCGGTGAAAGGGTGAAGTTAAAACCCTATCGGATCCCAGAGGCCCGACGGGAGGCAATACGGGAGGAAGTACAGAAAATGCTGAACTTAGGGGTGATAGAGGAGTCCCAAAGTGATTGGTCTAGTCCCATTGTGTTGGTGCCTAAACCGGATGGGAGCTGGCGATTTTGTAACGATTTTCGTCAGTTGAACAAAGTTACAAAATTTGACACCTACCCCATGCCACGTATAGATGAGTTGATCGACCGGCTGGGAACAGCCCGATACATGACGACTCTTGACCTCACAAAAGGGTATTGGCAAATTCCCCTGGCCAAGTCGGCCAAAGAGAAAACCGCATTTGTAACCCCAGACGGGGCGTTCCAATATAAGAGAATGCCGTTCGGGTTACAGAATGCGCCGGCCACATTCCAGCGGAAAATGGACCAGATACTGAGGCCCCATCGGAAGTATGCTGCGGCTTACCTGGATGACGTAATTGTCCATAGCACAGATTGGGCCTCACATCTGCCAAAAGTGCAAGCAGTCCTAGACTCTATCCGGGAAGCGGGGTTTACGGCTAACCCCAAGAAGTGTACCATTGGGCAGGAGGAGGCCAAATATCTTGGGTACACCATTGGCAGGGGAGTGATAAAACCCCAACTCAACAAAGTCGAGGCCATCCAGAGTTGGCCACGTCCCAACAGCAAGAAGCAGGTACGGGCCTTTCTGGGAATCGCGGGTTATTATCGGCGCTTCATTCCCCACTTTGCTTCTAAGGCTGTGCCCCTAACCAACCTGACGAAAGGGAAAGGGTCGGTCATGATTAAATGGACCCCCGAGGCTGAGGCAGCATTCCAATTTTTGAAACAAGCCTTATGTAGCCAGCCAGTGTTGTACTCACCCGACTTCTCTAAAGACTTTGTCGTACAAAGTGATGCGTCAGATGTGGGGTTAGGAGCAGTATTGTCCCAGGTCTGGAACGGGGAAGAGCACCCAGTCATTTACCTCAGCAGGAAGTTGAAGTCCCATGAGGTAAATTACGCCACGGTTGAAAAGGAGTGTTTAGCGGTGAAGTGGGCTCTAGATTCCCTTCGGTACTATCTGCTAGGTAGGCACTTTGACATGGTTACGGATCACGCTCCGTTAAAGTGGATGGCTCAAAACAAGGAGACAAATAGAAGAGTGAATAGGTGGTTCCTGGCCCTACAGGAATTCAACTTCACAGTAAAGCATCGCCCTGGCGTTCAAATGGGGAATGTGGATGCTTTGTCTCGAGTACATGAATGCCTGATTGCTGGTGTTCCAACCCCAAGGTTAAAACAAGAGGGGGGGGGTATGTGACAGCAGGAAGGTAAAGTCACCTGGTTGCATCCAGGGGGGTAGATATATTTCTCCCAGATTCAGGCTTTATGCTGACTTATACAACTAGGGAGGGAGTTGATGAAGCCCAGCTGAGGCTAGTGGGCTCATGGATGACTCATACCTCTAGGGAGAGGGCTGGGCGTCGTGCAGGCAGGGAGTTGATGAGACCAGCTGAAGCCTGTCAGTTTGTTTAAGGCCTCTATAAAAACTCCCAGCTTCATTAGATGTTAGCTCATGCCTGGACCCAGACCTGTGTGGACTGTCTAGGGAGAGTGAACCCCTGTGCGGTGAGGCAAAGCCTGTGTGGCTATTTGTTTGGACTTTTACTAAACCAGGGACTTAGGGACTAGGACAGCACCAGGCTGATCCCAGTTGTTAGTTAGGAAACCTGTATGTTTAGTCAGAGGTCAAACTGACCAGGATTTATTTTGTTTATGTTTCTTTTTGGCTTTGCTGTGTTTTTGTCACTGTACATAGAGAAATAAACCGCACCTTTTGATCTTGAAAACCACAACCTCCGTCTGCTGGGCCTGTTTTTGTGTGGGGAGCCCAACCAGGGGGTCACACACACCCGCTACCGAGTTAACCCCCTCACAGGGGTTGAAGCAAGATCGCGATTTTTTTAACGATTAATCGTGCAGCTCTAATAGGTAGCATCTGCCTTCAGATTTAAAGGTCGAAGAACTCCTCTGAGCTCAATGATCTGTGTGACATCTGAAAGAGTTCTGATTTCTACTGGTGTTTGGAGAAGTTGATCTATATCGCTATAGCATTTTTTAAATGTAAAAACAACACTAAAGCCCTGTACACACGGCCGAGAATCCAGTCGTAAAAAAAAACGCTGGTTTTCTCGACGAGATTCTTGTCAAGCTTGACGGGATTCTTGCCAAGCTTTCCTTGCATACACACGGTCAATACAAAATCTCGTCTGTCTAAAGCGTGGTGACGTACAACACGTACGACGGCAGTATAAAGGGGAAGTTCAATTCCAATGGCGCCACCCCTTGGGCAGCTTTTGCTGGTCTTGTGTTACTGCGTGTTAGTAAAAGTTTGGTGTTAGCCGATTCGCACTTTTCAGTGTCTGTGCTTTTCAGTCCGTTACAGCATGACGAATGTGCTATCTCCATTATGAACGCTAGTTTTACCAGAAGGAGCGCTCCCGTCTCATACTTGATTCTGAGCATGCGCAGTTTTTTTTAAGACTCGGAAAAGCATACACACGACCAGTTTTCTCGTTGGGAAACAGGCCGACGAGAATCCCGATGAGAAAAACGAGAATCCTGACGAGAAAATGGAGAGCAGGTTCTCTATTTTTCTCGTTGAGATTCCCGGCAGTTTTCTCGACGAGAAACCATACACACGAACGGTTTTCTCGGCAAAAAACTCTGCCAGCAGTTTTCTTGCGGTTTCTTGCCGACTAAACGGTCGTGTGTACGAGGCTTAACTGTTCAGACAGCTTAGCAATGTAATGTAAATATGACAATCACTGAACCTGTCCCTCAGCACAAAGAGTAAAGCAAGAGCTAATTATTGCCGCCTTCTCTTCTTAGGCAAAATCTCCTTCCTCTACTGTTTAGGCAAAAACAAAAACTTCCTAACGCTTAGGTGCCATTGAAAATTAATGTGGCAGTGTAGGGTGCAAACAAGCAGAGCTTCCCCTATTGGGTGAGTACAGCCATGATTTAGCTAATAAGTCTTGCCAATCCTAGGTTTAATGTCAGTAGCAGGCTCTTAAAGTGGTTGTAAACCCTTAAATATATCTGGTGGAGTGACTGGCCTCAGGTGATACAAAGATGAAAACAAATCATCCTACTTAAGTTGTTTATTTGCAACCCTCTATTCTCTACAGCCCTGTAAAACACAGATCAAAAAGGCTTTTCTTAGCTCCAGAAAGCAGGAGGTGGAGAAATGTCTCATAATGCCGAGCTAGAGCACAGAGCTCAGTGAAATCTGAGCCCTGATTGGAGGGAAGGGACACACCCCTCAAAACACAGTAGACCTAGCATAGCTGAGGCTGTCAATCATAGGCCGTGTGCTGGAGCTACCTCTATTGTCTCCTATCTGCTTGACACAGCAAATGGCATACATCATTAATATGATAATAGCGTACAGTAGTTCATTGGATTACGAGCATAATCCATTACAGAAGAATGCTTGTAATCCAAAGCACTCGTATATCAAAGCGAGTTTCCCTGTAGGAATCAATAGAAAACTCAGATAATTTGTTCCAGTGCTAGTGTATGCAGTACCGCATGTGGCCAGAGGTGGGGTGCCGGGGACACTCGGAACCACTCTGAGACCCTCGGGAACGTAGTGTTTCCGAGTGTCTCCGGCTCTGAGCGTCACCAGCACCCCCGGCCAAATGCGGTATTGCACACCGCAGAGGCTTGAATCCTGCTTGTCTTGCGAGGCAACGCTCGCAAACCGAGTCAGGATATAAATAAAAAAAAGACAGCTTGTATTGCAAAACACTCGTAAATCGTGTTACTCGCAATCCAAGGCTTTACTGTATTTAGAATGTCAAAAAACAATAAAATGACAGAACAAATTGTTAATTTTTCATGTCTGAGGGTTATAACCACTTTAAAAAAAACATTTAAAGCTCCATGCAGCCAGCATTCCTATCAGGATTTGTATTAAATATTCACGGACTGGAGTTGAAGCAAAATTGCCATCCATTTTAACAAATGTTTACTTGTAAAAGTCTTGTCCAAGAGCAGACGCCACATAATGTTACCCCAAATAAACTACTAAAGAAACTAAACAGAATTATAAAGGGATTTTTATAACAGCTTACCTGTAAAATCCTTTTCTTGGAGTACATCACGGGACACAGAGCGACTTAGTCATTACTAATGGGTTATATAGTTTACCTTCAGGTGTTGGCACTGGCCAATTCCAAACCGGAAGTACCCTCCCCTATATAAGCCCCTCCCACCCGGGAGCACCTCAGTTTTGTAGCCAAGCAATAAGTGTCCCAAAAAGAGGGGTGGGAGCTCTGTGTCCCGTGATGTACTCCAAGAAAAGGATTTTACAGGTAAGCTGTTATAAAAATCCCTTTTTCTTTTTCGTACATCACGGGACACAGAGCGACTTAGTCATTACTAATGGGACGTCCCAAAGCAATGCCAAATGAGGGGGGGGTACATAAGCTGGGCGCCATCAGGCATGAGGATCTTTTGCGGCCTGCAACACACTGCGCCCAAAGGCGACATCCTCCTGACTTCTAACGTCTACCTGGTAGAACCTAGTAAACGTGTGTACCGAAGACCATGTTGCGGCCTTACATACTTGAGCCAGGGAGGCCTGGTGATGCACTGCCCATGAAGTTCCAACCGCTCTTGTGGAGTGCGCCCTAACTTTGAACGGAGGCGGTCTCTTTCTCAAGCCATAGGCTTGTATTATGACCTGTCGAATCCACTTGGCTAAAGTAGATTTTGATGCTGCCTGACCCCTTCTGGGGCCTTCCGGCAGAACAAACAAAGAATCCGTTCTGCGAATCTGAGCAGTGGCTTTTAGATAAGCTTTAACTGCCCTTACCACATCCAAAGAATGTAATAACTTTTCCTCTACTGAGCTAGGTTTGGGGAAAAAAGAAGGAAGAACCACATCTTGGTTCAAATGAAACCTCGATACCACCTTAGGAAGAAAGGCTGGATGAGGACGTAATACTACTCTGTCCTTATGGACAACCAGATATGGCTCCTTACAGGACATAGCTGCTAATTCCGACACTCTTTTAGCCGAACAAATGGCTACTAAGAAAACCAATTTCCTGGTGAGAAGAACCAAGGAAATGTGTTGTAATGGTTTAAACGGTTGTTTCTGTAGAACCGACAGAACCAGGTTTAAGTCCCAAGGACATATGGGAATACTAACCGGAGGGCTAATACGCATCACTCCTTGTATAAAGGCTTTGACTAGTGAATGCGAAGCCAAGGGCCTTTGAAAAAATATTGACAAGGCCGAAATCTGACCCTTGATAGTACTCAAGGCCAGCTTCCTATCTACAGCCCACTGTAGGAAGTCCAGAATCCTCCCTATCATGTACTTACGTGGATGCCATTTCTTGGTCTCACACCACGTAATGTACGCTTTCCAGATCCTATAATAGATCTGCCTGGATACCGGTTTCCTGGCATTGATCATGGTAGATACCACAGAATTAGAGAGCCCTCTCTTTTTCAGAATGTGGGCTTCAATAGCCAGGCCGTCAAACCTAGGGCTGGTAAGGAAGGGTGGTATATCGGTCCTTGCGACAGCAGGTCCGGACGAAGTGGGAGGGTCCACGGACTCCTCACTGACATTTTTACAATCTCCGCGTACCATGCCCTTCGGGGCCACGCTGGAGCCACCAGAATCACTGGTTTCTTTTCTACCCTGATTCTGCGGAGTAATCGCGGTAACAATTGTGGCGGTGGGAATGCATATATCAGCTTGAACCGATCCCAAGGGAACACTAGGGCATCCGAGCCGCAAGCTAGGGGATCCCTTGTGCGAGACACAAACCTGTCCACCTTTGCGTTGAATCTGGATGCTAGCAGATCTACATCCGGTGTTCCCCACCGCTGGCATATTGCCTGGAAAACCTCGGGGTGAAGAGACCATTCCCCCGGGCATAATTGTTGGCGACTTAGAAAGTCCGCTCTCCAATTTTCCACTCCTGGGATGAAAACCGCGGATATGGCTGGGACATATCTTTCTGCCCACTCCAGGATGCAATTTGCTTCCTTCTGGGCTGCACGACTTTTGGTGCCACCCTGATGATTGATATATGCCACTGCCGTGGCATTGTCTGATTGAATTCTGACAGGGGACCCCTGGAGTTTGGATGTCCATGCTACTAGGGCATACCGGGCTGCTCGTATCTCTAAGAGATTGATGGGCAGGGCCTTTTCTGCTTCTGACCACCTGCCCTGGAGAGACCATTGCTCCAGCACTGCCCCCCAGCCGATGAGGCTGGCATCTGTAGTGACCACCTTCCAAGAAACCGGACTGAAGGGTTTCCCTCTTTCCAGATTCTGGGGCACCAACCACCAATGGAGGCTCTTGCGAACGGAAGGGGACAGGGACATTGGTAAGTCTAAAGCCTGAACTTTTTTGTTCCAGGCTGACAGTATGGCCCTTTGCAAATTCCTTGAATGGAATTGACCGTAGGGTACCGCTTCGAATGAAGCCACCATCTTTCCCAGCAGCCTCATGCAGAGACGTATGGATGGTTTTCTTTTTGTACCCACTAAGTGGGTCAAATTTCTTAAAGACGACACCTTCTCTGGAGGTAAGAAAATCTTTCTCTGATTTGAATCCAGCCTTAGCCCTAAGTATTCCAGACTTTTGACTGGTCTTAGAGCTGACTTGTCCCGGTTGATAATCCAACCGTGATATTCCAGATACTCGATTGTCTTGTGAATAGCTACTTCCAGCTTTTCCACTGAGTGGTCTATTAGTAGCAGGTCGTCTAGATATGCCATTATCGTTACACCCTGTGTTCTTAGATTGGCCAATAATGGGGCCAGAATTTTTGTGAACACTCGTGGTGCTGTGGCCAGACCGAAAGGTAAGGCTCTGAACTGAAAATGGCGCCCTTCTACTGCAAAGCGTAGAAATTTCTGATGGGCCGGAAAGATGGGAATATGCAGATAAGCATCCCTTATGTCGATCGAGGCTAGCCATTCCTGCCCTTGTAGGGCGGTGGCCACTGATCGGATCGACTCCATCCGAAAAGTCCTGATATTTAGGAACTTGTTTAGCCCTTTTAGATTTAATATGGGCCTCACGTCCCCATTTGGTTTGGGGACTGTGAAAAGGTTCGAGTAAAACCCGAATCCGCTTTCTTCCAGGGGAACCTTCATGATTACCCCTTGGAGCAATAGTTGTTCTAGTGCCAGAAGGAGGGATCCTCTCTTTTGGGGATCTCTTGGCACGTTTGACCTCATAAATTGGGCAGGAGGAGTGCCTTTTAACTCCAGCTTGTATCCCAGACTTACTGCGGAGAGCACCCATCTGTCTCTGATGGTGTCCCGCCAGGTCTCTGTGAACAACTGAAGTCTTCCCCCCACCCGATTGAGCGGGGGCAATACTTCATGCCTTAGGGGGAGGTTTTGTACCTCTCTTGATCCAGGGCTTCTTGTTACCCTGTGATTGTCCCTGATTTCTGCCCCCTGAATTTGACCGCGGAGGCCGTCGGAACTGCTTCACAGCCGATGTGCCCGGGACTGGAGAGGTAGGCCTCTTAAAAGAAGGACTTCTACCCTTGTTCTTAACCGGTAAGAGTGAACTTTTACCGGCAGAAATTTTCTGGATATATTTGTCCAGATCTTCTCCAAATAAGCGTTCTCCATGAAATGGGAAGCTAACCAGCAGTTTTTTACAGGGAGCTTCAGCAGACCAGTTTTTGAGCCACAGAAGCCTACGCATATGTACTATAGACAGCGTAAAGCGGGAGGCCTGTTGGATTGTATCCTTTATGGCGTCCACCGCAAAACACAAGGCTCTAGGCAGGTCAGCTAGGGCATGAGCCTGCTGATCTGGTAAGTCCCTTAAGACTTGTTTCAACTGATCTTTCACTGCTTGGCAGACTCCAATCGCTGCTACCGCAGGTTGTGTCACCATACTTGCTGTAGAGAAAGCAGATTTTAGTAAAGACTCCAATTTTTTATCTATTGGGTCTTTGAACATTGGAACATTATCTACTGGACATGTCAGTGATTTGTTAACAGAAGAGATGGCTGCGTCCACTATAGGGACCCTCCATTTTCTTATGAACTTATCCTCCATGGGATAGATCACCGGAAATCTCTTGGGGGGAGCAAATATTTTATCAGGATGCTCCCAATCCTGGTAAATAAGCCCTTCTAATAAAGGGTGGATTGGGAAGGAACAGACCGCCTGGGGAGCTTTTAGCGACCCCAGCGAGGAAACCGTAGTGGATGGTGGTTCCGCCAGAGGCATTTTAAATGCTGATCGGACCATGTTAGTCAGAGACTGAACCCATAATCTTTCAGCCTGAGAAGCTGAGAAAGGTTCTTCCACTGTTGATTCCTCTATAAGTGAATCAACCTCATCCTGATCCCCTTCAGGTAGGTCGATCTCTGTGTGGGGCTGTTCCTCCACTAACAGGCACTCTGAAGGAGGAGACGGAGATCGGACGCGCTTTCCCTGAGATAGGGAAGCAGCGATCAATGCTGTTAATCTCTCTTCTAATCCTCCCAGAGTTGAGGATAAAACCTCCTCTGTTATATATACAGGAGCAGGTGGACTGGGGACAGCCGCAGCACCAGGCATTCCTGCGGGGTTTCTACGGCTACTGACCTCTGAATTCTCAGGGGAGATTGGTGCAGTACAAGCATGCCCAATATCCTCAGAGCCCGATGGAGACCCCTTTGGCTTCCTGGAAGATCTATTTCCGGAGCGTCTGGACGACATATCCTTTAAGCACAAAGCTGAGGTATTCCCGTCGTCATACACCAATTTTTGCTGGTAATAGTCTAACACAGGTGCTGCTATATACCAGCTGGTGTCCACTAAAGTGCCTTTCTATGGGGATGCCTGCATCAACCGCCTCTGTGTGCCACTGTTTGTTGCTAGCTCTGTTTGCATGCAGCTGACACTTGTACTGTGTCTTTTAACCATGCTGGGACGCCCGCACATGCGCAGAAGCGCCGCGGCGCGCATCGAGCGTCATCCACCCGCCCCGCCCCTTTTTTTTCATAGGAGGCGCGTGCACGCGCCCGCGCGCGCGCCCGTGCGCCAATGGCGCCCTTTTCGAAAACCAACAGAGGACTAGGAGCCAGGGCCCTTTTTGCCGGAGGGCCTGTGCGGTGGATGAACGCAGCAACAGGGCAGAGGAAGTGGATTCCCTCAGAGAAACTTACCAGCTGCCTGGATCATTTGAGTTGAGAAAACCAAAGATCCACATTACAAGAAAAATGGACTACAGCGGCCTCTAGTGGTTTAACACCGGTACCGCGGTCCCTGTTTTTTTTTTTTTTTTTTTCTTGACTACTATTAAAATTTTACATTTTCAGTAGTTACAGGCATACACAGATATTTAGCGGGAATACCGTTAGGTAACAGACAGAAAGACAAATTAGGCTTGGGGGTCCCCCAATAGAACCAAGTTCCTGGGGGCCCCCACTTACCTGATCCCCGCCGCAGGACTTTGTTTGGTCCACAAAAGTCCAAACTTCACCTATCACGGCAGGCATTGTAATTAAACCTTCAGGGACCGGGTTCCCAAGGATTCCACTCCCCTGGACCTGTATAGCACCCTGCACAGACAGCGTCTTGGTCGTGGGTATGACCAGAGCTCTGGATCCCAGGGTCCAGCCCTCCTAAGAGAAGCATTACAGGCAAAACCTTGCTCTTCTGCTGCAAGGCCCGGGTACCGACCGTTTAGCTATGAAGCTTTTTTGGTGGGATCCGGAACAGCTTACTAAGGCCCAAAAGAACCTGTACGCAAGCCCAGTGAAAACACATGTTACTCTTTGGCCAACACCTTAGACACTGGCAAAAAACTGAGGTGCTCCCGGGTGGGAGGGGCTTATATAGGGGAGGGTACTTCCGGTTTGGAATTGGCCAGTGCCAACACCTGAAGGTAAACTATATAACCCATTAGTAATGACTAAGTCGCTCTGTGTCCCGTGATGTACGAAAAAGAAAAATCTTTTGGCAGATAAGTCAGCTCACATACCGTATGTGTATTTGAACTGTGTATTTAGCCATTTGCCTGGAGTTTAGCCCTAATATGTGCTAGTTGGGATATTAGTCAAACAATGATCTGTATGTTTAATGTGGTCACTTACCCAGATATATCAGAGTAAATTGCAGTATCAACACAGTATGTTGGCAACAAATGACATATAAGTAGTAATACTGCTTTGAAGCTTTCTCCTTGGGAAAACCAAAGGTCTAAAACAGCAGGTATAGCGGCCCAGTATGTCCCCAAAAAAGGCACTGCTCCAAGAGTTGCAGCCAAAGCTGGAAAAGAACACAAATCATTAATTTAGTGGCAAATATACTGCATATGTGCTGTGTGATAAAAACAAACACATGCAAAGCTAAATACACATACAACACACAGGTTGAGTAGATGCTGTAAGATATGCATTTGGAGTCTAGAAAAATGCAGACATTTAGGCCCCATGCACACAGGACGTTTTTACAGCCGCTTTTTTTAGAGCTTAAAAACGCCTGTCCATGTTTTGTAAACATTTTTTGACATTTTTTGACCTTTTAAAAAAAAAAAAAAAATCCCGTCCTCAAAAACGCAAATCGCGGCGTTTTTTGCGCGTTTATGCGCGTTTAATAGCGTCAGGCGTTTTTGCAGCTCGAACTTGGAGCTCCAGAACGCACTGGAATTGGGTTTTTTTTGCAGCTGGAAAACGCCTATGCCACTTGGAGCTCATAAAAGCTCTAGTGTGCATGACACAATAGAATAACATGGATGGGCGTTTTGAAGCTGTAAAAAAAAACGTCTAAAGCTGCTGTTAGCAGCTGCAAAAACGCCCTGTGTGCATGGGGCCTAAATCTACAAATTCATTCACGGAACTGTTATTTTGTTTCTTTTTATTTTTTTTATAAAAATAGGACAGACAGGTATGTGCAATTGCGCTGGAACATGCGATTAGAGGAAACGTTCATGGAAAGGTATACATGTTTAAATTATTCTGAAGGCTCTTTTATTGAAATGGGAATTATAAGCCTGTATGTTACCATCGCAGGTTACCTTGTGTCGATACTATATTCATAGTATAAATATGGGACTTTTAAGGCACAGCATTTTTGATTAAAAAAATGACATTTATTTAAAATATGATAAAATTGAGCAATATTCAATCTATATTTGCAATGATTGCATATAGTAGTCTTTACAGCTCCAGACTACTATATGCAATAATTGCAAATATCAATTGTCTTTTATTGTAGTTGTCATAATATAAATTGAATATTGCTCAATTTTAATCACATTTTGAATAAAAGTTATTTTATCAAATTGCTGTGCCTTAAAAGTCCCATACTTATACTATGAATATCGTTTTGACACATCAAATTTAGGGATGTGGTACAGAAGGTAAACTATTTGTCTGATCGGATCGCAGTTACCTTTATGCTGAGCAAAAGTAAGGCTAGGGCTACACTTGCAATTAAATCTCATTTCTATGGTCACCTTATACCTCCTTTGTAAAAAAATAAATAACATGGACATGCTGCTAAATCGATCACTGCCAACAAGTAGTTACATTTATGAATAGTAAACTGGTTTTAAATCGCCTGTGTAGCTCTACAATTAAGTGTCTTCTAGTTACAAACTTGTGGGAATAAACAGAGATAAAACTGGAGGAAATATTGCAGGAGCATTTCAGGAATATAGGTTTGACTGCCTGTTATGGTTTCCTCTTACTATGGTATAATGCAAATAGCAGATATATATTCTTTAAATAAACCTTATAGCAGGGGTGCCCAACCTTTTGAAGAGCAAGGGCCAATTGGTAATTGGTAACTGGTCGAGGGCCACAATGAGCAGAGTGGGAGATGACAGGTCCGTGTTCACTCTGCATATGCTCTATGGGCCCTCTGATGCCCTGCAGTTTACCTGCACCTCAACTGACCTCAATCCTCACTTCTTCCTCAGGATTCCGGCAAGTATCGCCGGCTGCTGTCATTCCCCAGGTACGTATGGTGGGTGGCTGCTGCTGGCTCTCCTCCAGGGCTGGTACTGCTGGTGGGTCCTGCTGGTGGGTCCTGCTGGCAGGTACTGCTGGCTGGTTTCTGGCCCGTTATCCCCGAGCATCAGTTTGACAGGAGCCGGCGCTGGAGAAAGCCCGCAGCAGAGAGCAGAGCCGATGCTCCCTGTATCGATCCGGTCACAGACGGAGTACATTTGGTATTACTCTGCCTGTGACAGGAGCCGGCGCTATACAGGAAGCATCGGCTCTGCTTCCTCTAGCGCCGGCTCCGTTCTTCACACTGATGCTTGGGAAATCCAGAGCATGAGGTGGCAGGCAACATCTGAAGTGATGACCGAAATATCACCCTTCCCGTCCGAAGACGTTTATAAATGTACCGTAGATAGGAAGTGGTAAATAAAAGGTGTCAAGTGACTAAGAGTGATTTCTTACAAACAGTCTCTACAGACTAACTACTCCATGGGAATTCTGCAAATTTGCACAGACATGAGAGAGAGGTTGAGTGCGAGCAGTAGGAGTGGTCAGGCGCCATCCTAAGTGAAGTACACTATGGTCTGAATGACTCTGAAGTGGGGTCATATACTGGAGGTGAGCAGCCACTTTATCTGGAGGTGGTGGGCACCGAACATAGTGAAAGATAATATATGAACTGTCACTTTTTGTGTACACAATGGTGGCGTTCTACTATTGGGACAGTTCTTCGCTTTTTTTTGCCTTTTTTTGTATTATATGTTATTTTGATGGAGTTGACTTAAGAATTTCAAGGTGATTGCGCTGCACTTATATTTGCACAATAGTATTAAGAGGGAGTTGGTGAACACACTCAAGTGTTAGCAGTCATAACCTGATGTATAAGGTTAGTAGCTAAACGGGAGGAGTTTATTTTTGCGTGTGTGTGTGCGTGCGTGCGTGTGTGTGTATTATATTTATTATACTGGGAGAAGATCTGCTCTATACGACAATCATTAAGCATGTTACAGGGAAGCATAAAGTTGTCAATCAGCCTCGAATTTAAAATCCGACTAGTTTTGAGATTTAGTGCCCGAAATATTAAAGCATAGCTAAACCCAAGAACAAAAATATAATGTATTGCAGATTACCTTTTGGCTGCTTTCACACAGCTCTTTAAAAAAAAAACTCATTAAAAACGTTTTTGCTGCAGTGCATTAAATTTATGCAGCACATGCATTTTTGATGCGCTCTTGCTGCATTTGCATTGCGTTTTACCCACATCACTTATGAGACTTATTTTCAGTGCAACATGCTTGAGATTTCAGTGTGACTTTACTCACTGAAGTTGCATCAGCATTAAAGTGGATGTAAACTCACTCTTATCCTTTCTACTGCCATAGTGGTTATAAGGATATACATGCCTCCTGCATGTATCCTTACCTGTCAAATGTCTCCCCTCTGTCTGTTATGAGCCCCGAAAAACTGCAGATTCTGTGGTTGAGTCTGTTGTCCGGAGCTCGGTGGGTGGAGTCGTGATGTCAGACTCCCCACCCTCCTCTACACGCCCCTTGTCAACATGCATTTTCGCCTGTGTATTTCTTACACTGAACTTTTGCTATGATCACTAACATCCAGTCAAAACCCAGAAAGATCACCACATGACTTCAGCATGCCCAATCATGCTGAGGTTTGGAGTAGCAAATCCTGGGAGATCTGGAGAAGAAAGGAGGAGGGATCTGAAGTACACAGAATGTCTCTCTCAGGCTCCTGCTTGAGGTATGTAAATCACCTGTCACTGGTGGGAGAAAGACTCCTATTTCGCTGTCTGTCAGTTTTATCTCACTGAAAAAAGATAAGAGGATTGCTCAGAGCTGTATTAACTCTTCGTAGCAAGACTGGGCACAGATGACATGAAATCCTATACTGTACAAAGTGCAAGCCTTAATTAAAAAAAATGTGGGTTTGCATCCACTTTAAATAAGCAAAAGAAGCATTCCTGAGGGACTTCAGACCAGCGTTCTTTTTTGTTTTGTTTTTTATCCCTCACCTGTCCTCCCAGGTCATCCTTGCTGCATAAGCTCTTCCCAAGCACATTATATTCACACCCAAGTGTAGCACATTCCTGATCAAGTTATTTTGCACGTTTTTCATGCATTGATGTGCGTTGTGCATAGGGCAGCCCACTCACTTGAATGGGCTGCCCTATGTGTGGAAAAAATATCCCAAAGTAGCTCAAGAATGTTTTTGGTTGTGTTTTTTCATGCAGCTGCTAACCATGATTGGGGTGTCCTTAACAATTAGGCTGCATCCACATCTGTGCGGTTCTGTCGACGTGGCAACCAGCACAAAAACCACATGCTTTTTCCACTCTATTCGGAAACACACAGATTACGCTTTTGTCACCATAATGGCATGCTAATTGGGGTAACATTAACAATTCAGCTGCATTTACATCTGCCCGTTTCTGAACACAGTAAACTGCACAGAAAACAAATGCAAGTTTTGCTGCGTGTTCCAGAAATGCACTGCAAATACGCCACGAGCTTGTGTTGCTACAGTGGCATGCTAACCGTGATTGGGGTGTCTTTAACAACTGGGCTGCATTCATGTGGGCATTTCCAAAGGGGCGCCATGCCACGTATTTCGGAAATTTGCTGAAAACCTGCATCGTGCTTGCATCGCTAAATTGCAAGGCAAGGGCGATGCACGCTGCATCGATTATCCGAAAAAACACAGCAAGGGGCACATTTTCTGTGTGGGCTGCGGCACATTGGAAAATTCACTGATCTGAATCCAATCCAATTGTTAATGATATGCCAATCATGGTTAGTAGATGAGTGTTTTGCCAGACATTTGTTGTGCAATAAATCGCTACAATAGTGCCAAAACGGGCACTAAAAAAACTGAGCGAAACTTTGTGACCAAAAAGGTTCTTGAGCTACTTTGTGCCATTTGTCACGCGTAGAACAGCCCATTCAAGTGAATCGACTGCCCAATGGGTGAAGATTATGCATAAAAAACTGCAAAAAAAAATTTGAGTGGGAATGCGTGTTTCTGCTACGCTTGGGTGTGAATGGACTGTGCTTGGGAAGTGAGTTTTTAAGCAGCAAGGATGAAGTCTATGGGGCTGAAATGGCACTGGGAACCAAAGTCGTTCATGAACCTTTTCCAAAATTGCACTGTGCTGAGTTGCATTGATTAGGACTGGCATTGAGAACAATGTGATCCTTCCCACAGGCGCATTATGTTTTTGATGCTTTTTTGGAGAGTTGTGTTTTTTTTTTTTAACCAAACAAATATGCTCCAAAAATGCAGCATGCAGGATTTTTAAAAACACAACTGACCTATGTGAAGAGTTCCATAGGATTTAAAGGGATGCATTTTTTTTTAAAACTGAACATAAACTGATTAGTGTGAAAGCAGCCTACCTTGGATATTGTGGCTAACTTGCATTTTTCAACAACCTTTTTTTTTTTTTACCCGGTGATCCCGCCATACTTCCTTTTCTAGGGTGACAAACAAACATTATCAAGGAGCAGTAGCGTTGTCACCCTACAAAAGGATTGGTAGGACTATATAACACCTCTCTCCATAACATAAAGGGAAATGTTTTGTAGTCAACTGAAATAGTTGGGAACAATGCTGATAACTGTCCGCATAAGAAGAGAACACAGGAAGTTATCAGATCATAAGGTTTCTGTCTGAACAGATATTTTTTTTGCACTTATGAACAGATATAACAAAATGCTTTCAATGCTATATTTAACAGATCATAAGAGATCAATTACTGTAAGAGAAATGTATTATTACCATTTCCATAAACATTTGTGGATGCAGCAAGCATAGTGAAAAGGTAAGCCACATTGATGAAGGGTAGGGTTTGATACAGAAGAAGAAAATGCCTCTACATTCACTCTAATTTTGATAAAAATTACATAATTCTTTCTATTCATGTTTATCTCTATAATGTATGTCAGAGCTTAGCAAACCATACATACAAGCTGAGATACATTGAGAAACATGAAGATACAACATACAGGCATGCATACACATCTTACCAGATGGTATAAAAATTATGTTTATCCCAAAGATTGTATGAGTAAGCCAAGTGTACAGTCCATAGAAGCAAGCCATTTTTAGGGAAGCATCAAATACACCCCTAAAAATGAAGAACAAAGCAAAAAGATGGTACTCAATTTACTGGGAAAAAAAACAGCTTGTATATAGTATTAATAGTGATATTTGTTTATATAAAATGCAAATGTGCTGTGTGTATAAATTATTCGATTTTAGTAGCTTATAGATTCTTACCAGCCTCCCATAAACACTTACCATGAATACACACATGTACTGAGCTCATGCGTCTTAGTCTAGTCCTTCTTACTCTATGCTGTCTGAGACGACTCATTGATTTGTCGCAGGCAGGCCACATATAGACACATTCTTCAGAATGTGACAAAAATTTGCCAGAAGCTTAAATATTATGCAAAATTTCTGTTTTTGTTCTAGATACATAAACGATTGCCTAGGAGTTATATCAGCCAAATTGCTTTTCTAACTTATGGGAAAAATCATTTCCTGCAGCGATTCAAATTTAAAGCAATATCAGAAACTATGGCCGAGAGTACAGTACTACAAATAAAAGACATCTGCTACAGTTCATAGGGTAAATAATCAGGAAGACAGCCAATTACCCTAAAACCACAAGTCACAAATGCAAAAATAGGATTTTTACTCACCGTAAAATCCTTTTCTCTGAGTCCATGGGCCGACACAGCTTCTCTATTGACAAAGTGGGTATTATCCGTTAATTAGGAGTGACTAGGCAGAAAACTTGTAAAAAGTGTTGCATCACACCTTCTACAGTACCGCCCAGGGGGCGGACCCTCTGGGTATATCCCCTCAGTCTGCAACTCGAAGATCAGTTGGTCAAAAGCAGTATAAACTTAAAAAAGGAGGGGTGGGTGCTGTGTCGGTCCATGGACTCAGAGAAAAGGATTTTACGGTGAGTAAAAAATCCTATTTACTCTTTCGTCCATGGACCGACACAGTTTCTCTATTGACAAAGTGGGACATCCCAAAGCCGTGTCAGAGAAAAAACGAGGGGTGGTAACAGCATAAAAATAAACTTCACCCCAAAACACAAAACAGCACTCCTCCAACGGAGGAGCTGCAACTCTAAACAGCCGCTTGCAAAACCTTGCGGCCGAAAGAGGCATCCGAAGATGCACCTACATCAACTTTGTAGAATTTTGTGAAAGTCTGAGCGGACGACCAAGTCGCCGCTTTACATAATTGGGAAACAGACGCTTGATGTCGGAAAGCCCAAGAGGCACCTATTGCC
Source organism: Rana muscosa (assembly GCA_029206835.1). Taxonomy (NCBI): domain Eukaryota; kingdom Metazoa; phylum Chordata; class Amphibia; order Anura; family Ranidae; genus Rana; species Rana muscosa. The sequence goes on from CM055122.1 coordinate 1,247,559,717, forward strand.
CTGGTCGAATGCGCCGTGACTGGAAAGGGGGCGCTTGACCCTTTAAGGCGTAAGCCTGGATTACTGTCGGATCCATCTAGAGATGGTGGCCGACGAGACTGCTTTGGCCCTTCTTGGGACCAGCCACCGAAATAAACAGCGAGTCTGACTTCCGGAACAGGGAAGTAGCAGATAGGTATACTCTCAAAGCTCGGACAATGTCCAAGGAATGCAACGCCGACTCCTTAGGATTCGACGGATGAGGACACAAGGATGGAAGTACAATGTCTTTGTTGAGATGAAAAGCCGAAACGACTTTCGGAAGAAAGGAAGGCTGCGGCCGCAGCACCACCTTATCCTTGTGGAAAATCAAATAGGGAGCCTTGCAGGACAAGGCTGCCAGCTCAGAGACTCGTCTGACGTAACAGCCACCAAAAAGACCACTTTCTGAGAAAGTGTCAACAGGGGGAATTACTCTAATATTCTCAAACGGTGCCTTCTGAAGCACCAAGAGGACCAGGTTCAAGTCCCACGGAGGTAGCGGGGGATGGACCGGAGGGGCCACATGTCGAACCCCCTGCACAAATGTACTCACGAGAGAGTGAGTCGCCAGGGGTCGCTGGAAAAAAGACAGCTAGGGCAGATATCTGCCCCTTAAATCATACTTAAGGCAAGCCTTTGGTTCAACCCATGCTGTAAAAACAGCAGGATTCTGGAGACCAAATAAGTACGCGGATGCCATTTTATTTCCTCACACATGGAGATGTAGGCCTTCCAAGTGCGGTGATAAACCTTCTTAGAGGACGGTTTCCGAGCACTTCTCATAGTAGAGATTACTGAATCTGACAGGCCCCGGTCTCTCAGTACCTGGTTCTCAACAGCCATGCCGTTAAAGCCAGTGACCGTAAAGCAGGATGGAGTATGGGACCTTGCGATAGCAGGTTCTTCCGTAGTGGTAGGCGCCAGGGGACGTCTGCTACCAGACGTACTAGATCGGCGTACCAAGGACGCTGAGGCCAATCTGGAGCGATTAGGATCATTGGAATTCCCTCTGCCTCCACTCTGCGGAGCAGAAGAGGAAGAAGCCTTAAAGGGAGGGAAGGCATAGATTAGCCAATACTGACCCCACGATGCCACCAACGCGTCCGTTGCGTCTGTCCATGGGTCTCTTGACCGGGCCACAAACCTCAATACCTTCCGATTGAGTCGGGAAGCCAGAAGATCTACGTCTGGTGTGCCCCAACTTTGGCAGAGGAGTTGGAACACCTCCGGGTGTAAGGACCATTCTCCAGCATCTGGCGGCTCAGGTAGTCCGCTTGCCAGTTTTCCACAACCGGAATGTACACGGCCGACAGTGCCGGTACGCTCCTCTCTGCCCACTTCAGGATGCGAGCGACCTCCGATGCTGCAGCTGAGCTTCTTGTTCCTCCTTGATGATTGACATATGCCACTGCTGTGGTGTTGTCTGACTGGATCCTGACTGGACGCCCTTGCAGCCTCTGAGACCATTTGAAGAGGCACAGCCTGATAGCCCGGATTTCCAGGACATTGATCGGCAGGAGGGCTTCCTCTGGGGTCCAGCAACCTTGCGCCGACTGAACACCCCAGACTCCCCCCCCAACCTGTGAGGCTGGCGTCCGTCGTGATCACTATCCAGTAAACCAGAAGAAATGACTTCCCGGCCATTAGAGCCGGTGCTGTCAGCCACCATACCAGGGATCTCCTGACTAGGTGGCTCACTCGGATTTGATAATCCAGAGATGATGGACATCTGTTCCATCTGGACAGAACTTCCTTCTGTAACACTCAAGTGTGGTATTGAGCATATGGGACGGCCTCGAAGGAGGCTACCATAAGGCCTAACACTCGCATGCAAAAACGGAATGACGACCAATTCCTGGAAGTCAGCTGCCGTACTGCAGCCCGGAGGGTCTGCAACTTCTCCACAGGGAGGAATACCTTTGCTTCTGAGGAATCCAGAATCAACCCCAGGTAGGCGTTGAGTGCGCACCAATACTGACTTTTGCGTGTTTAGTATCCAACCACAGTCTCGAAGAGTCTGACAGGTAATGGACATGCTTACCTCTAATTCTGAGCTTGAAGGGGCCTTCAGTAGAAGGTCGTCCAAGTAGTCTATGATAGCGATACCCCGCTGTCTTAGAAGTGCCAGAATCGGAGCGAGCACCTTGGTGAACGTCCTGGGTGCTGAGGCAAGGCCAAACGGGAGGGCCACAAACTGGTAGTGGTTCCTCCCGATAGCAAATCGCAGAAACCTCTGGTGTCTGGAGTATATGGGGGACATGCAGGTATGCGTCCTTGATGTCCAAGGAGGCCAGAAAGTCCCCCGGATGGAGAGCCGTGACTACAGATTGAACCGACTCCATCCGAAATCTTTGTACCTTCACAAAGCAATTGAGGGCTCTGAGATCCAAGATTGGACGAACCCCCTCCTTCTTCGGCACAATGAACAGATTTGAGTAAAAACCCTGACCCCGTTCCTGTTCTGGAACTGGAATAACTACCCCGCGTTCCAGTAGACCCTGGACCGCCCCATACAGGGCCCCTGACGGGTCGGTAGTAGCTGGAGATTGGAGGTGACGAAATTCTATCTTGTAGCCTGAGGAGATTACTTTGCAAACCCACCTGTCGGAGACTAGAGCTGTCGACTGAGTCGCGAATTTGCGAAGACGTCCCCACACCCGAGAGCTGGGTGGGGGCGGACCTTCATGCGGACACAGATTTGTCCGCAGGCTTGTTGGGTCTGTGGGACCAAGGACGCTTTTGTCCTTGGGCAGGCGCCTTGTCGGCCTGGGGTCTTTTCCCTGTCACCCCCCCCGCTCCAGTGGAACCACTTAGGTGATCCCCAGCACCCAGCAACCTTTAGCTAGAAGCCCAGGGAGGAGGGAAAGGCAGGGAGAGAGGGAAGAAAGGGGCCACAACCACTTACTTGGTCTCTCCAGGAATGTCCAGCCAAATCACCCAGCCAAGGCAGGGGAGTTTACTTACCTATCCTGCATGTATTATGCTTGAAGACATTCCAAACAGATCATCGTCCGCGCACGGAAGGTGACTGTTGGCCAGGCATGCTGTGATTGGACCCAAGGGGACGATCATATGTATGCCCTGGAGCGCGACGCTCACCAGCACCGGACAGGCTGCTGTGACTCGGCCATAAGGTCAGCCGAAGCTGAGCGGTCCGATGCAAGCCTTGGAGCATAAGCTCACCGGCCAGGCTGCTGTGACTCGGCCGTAAGGTCAGCCGAAGCTGAGCGGTCCGATGCAGGCCCTGGAGCGTAGGCTCACCGGCCACCCGTGGAGCGACGGGCATGTCGTGGAAAACCCAGAGCGTAGTTAGGGTCGGCACACGCTCGATGGCCGAAACTGGGGAGACTACAAGGATCGAGGATCCAGCCTGTCACCCAGTCGGCAATTGATTGAAGATCGCAGGAAACAAAAAAAGTAGCAAAAAAAATAAAAAATATATTTTTCCCCCGGACCAATGGGCCCGAAGGGAGCCATGTCATACTCCTTGCTAGACAGAAAAAAAAATGAACTGCGAGATGCAGACTGAGTGGATATACCCAGAGGGTCCGCCCCCTGGGCGGTACTGTAGAAGGTGTGATGCAACACTTTTTACAAGTTTTCTGCCTAGTCACTCCTAACGGATAATACCCACTTTGTCAATAGAGAAGCTGTGTCGGTCCATGGACGAAAGAGTTTTAAGAATTTTTGCTAAATTCATGAAATCTTCTCAGAATCCAGTCCATGTGTGGTGGGTTTTAGGTGGTGGTGTACTAGTGAAATGGTCTTCTGAAAGCACGCTCTTCATCCACAGTGATTTCATGCAACAGTGTACTCTCAGCAGCATTAAATAACATTAGTGCTTTGGGTATTTACCATTTTTTCTTACAAAGCCTTAATTTAGAATATTAGTGGCAAAAAAATAAATACATTAATGCTTACATAAGGGCACTATAAAGAGAGTTCCAGTTTCTAAAAAAAAAGTGAAAACCCTTTTAATCTTGAAATTATGCCAAATGATTTGTGCACCTCCTTCTCTATCATTCTGCAAATAAAAAAACTGGAACTGTTAGTATGAACTATTTAGCACTTGTCAGTGTATTTCTATTCTGGAAGACCACCAATCGACCAAAGCATTGTGCCCTAAAATGCACTTATCTTATAACACAGGGTCCTAATAAAGCCAACAAATACAGAGTGCATAAGGCTGGGGCCTCGCATTTCTATTTGAAGAGTAGTACATAGTAAATGGTACTAATATACAGCATTGTTAAAAGAAAAGAAAATTCACAATATCTTGAGGCAAGCAGGTATGACATTTTAAACAGGTATTAAACACAAAACCATTAATGTAATATACGGCAGCTTAACAGTCATTAGATGTGGTCGTAGTCTTAATTTTTCAGGCTTTTTCTCAGTTTTTACCTGGTGAGCTGGTCAGTAACACACCTCCTGTATTATTATAGTCTCCCCCCCCCCAATGAGTGAGCACAGGGGGCACCTTTGGACAGCAGCATTGTCAGTGTGGGCAGAGGGGAGTGTTAGATGGACTAGCAGATTTAAATACACTAACAAAGTGAAGCCAAACTCAAGCTAAAACTAATACGTTACAGCAGTTTTTTTTTCCTTTTGGGATAAAGGTTTTACATAATTTATTAAGCTGATCAATGCTAGCACTCCTGTCCGTGTCACATGGTTTGTCTCAACCCTGTAACTGATACATCTGAAAGAGAGCCTGTTCTTTTGACAAAACAGACTTAGGGCTCTTTCACACGGTCCGTGTGCAGACTACGCTTTGCTCAGTGGGGATCGCTGTCGATCCCCGCTAAGCAGGCAGATGACAGGTCTGTCTCTGCACACTGTGCAGGGACCGACCTGTCAGAGCGCCGCTCTCCCCTATGGGGAATCAGATGGTAAATAGGGTTTTCCTCTGTCACACTTTGGCGGATTGGAGCGGGTCGGATGTCAGCAGGCATGTCACCGCTGACATCCGTGGCTCCATAGACTTCTATGGAGCGCCCGTTCAGGTCCGCCTAAAAACCTAACAGGTGGACCTGAACGCTCCGTCCGTGTGAAAGAGGCCTTACTGACCAGATCACCAGGTGAAAATGGAAGAAAGAAGGCCTAAAAAAAAAAAACAAATGCAAATTATAATAAATGATTGCTTTTGAGTTTAATACCTCTTTAATAAAAACGAATAATAGTTTTGAATAAAAAACAATAACCAATTGATCCTACTTTAAAAAATTAAAATAATGTGATTTATGTTGAAATGATAATTTCTATCAAACTGCATAAGCAAATGACCTAGAACCAAATAATTATTCCTGTGATTATTGGAAAGAAAACAAAAGCATAAGGAGGTAAAGGATGCAAGATACAAGCAGGCCCACGTGCATGCACTCATGTGAAAATATCGCACATACTAAATTGCACCAAGACAACATGCAACTTAGTAATGTGCAATACATCCACCCGAGCAAGCAGAACAGAAGTGTCAGGATACAGGCAAATGGAACATTCAGAAAGAACATGCCATAAAGGAGCAAATGCTTATACAAACATGCACATGCTAGAGTTTTGCAAATGTAAATGTTGAAAAACATTTTTCCATGTAGTACAAAAATGGTATGTGAACATAAACATGAACTCCTACATTACCTAGATCTGTGGATCTAGAACAAAAGGACCTATAATCACATAATACAGGAGAGGCATGTACTTAATGAAACTCCTCCTTCTGTATTAGACTACAGTAAGACTACATCTTCAGGTAATTATTACAACAACCTTTACATATACCAGTATTCAAGGCTGGAAGGACTTCCCTAAGGGCCATTGTTGACAGACTTTTGTTCCCTTCAAATGGTTTTGTATAACAATACAAGTGTATGAAAATAAATGCTAACCTGCTTGAAGCAGATTAAATGTAGGTCAGTAGAAAGTCAATGCATTCAAAATTATTTCAGAAGCATCTCAGATGCCATCAAAACAAACCCAAAGCCCATCTGGCACAAACCCCAATATCAAAAAAGTTTAAGTGTTGGTATTTATCACATCTTAGGCCCCTTTCACACTACCTCGACTTCAAAGTTGCGTGATTTTGTCGCGATTTCGCGGTCACAATTTCAGGGAGACTTCAGGTATATGAATCTGAACTTGCATCAAAGTCTGACCAAAGTAGTGCAGGGACTACTTTGAAGTCAGCACGACTTGAAGTAGTATTAATATGAATGGTACTCATTGGAAATCATGGGGAACGACTTGTCGCGCTACTCTGCAGTCCCAAATCGTGGGACAAGTTGTACAAGTGTGAAAGGGGCCTTAAGTTGACTAGCAGGTTAAACAAAAAAAATGACCTGGTTGCCCATCCACACATTCAAGGTGGATGTGAGAATCCTCCTCGCTGAGTCATTGTATCCGGACAGTGGGAAGATTTCCCATCAGAATACACAGATCAGTACTGCAGGCAATAGAGGAAATTATCCAGCAAGGAGGTTGTACTGAAGTTGATTGGTAGATCGACTTCTATACAACCACAGTGCTCATACATGTGTATAACCAGCACCCTCTTAGTTAGATGCTATAGATAAAATACAAAAAATTTGGGCTTCACTGTAATCAGTGGAGCCAAGTTTGATTGCTACAGGCTGTTCTGGGTTCTACAGCTGCAGGCTCGCCTACTTTTCTCTGAATTCCAGGAGGTACAGGAACATAGTGGGCTGGAAGGGGCAGACCCCGGGGGGATTATTCATACCACAAAATTAAGAGTTATTGCGCTGGTAGATCAAACAAGCTGCTGGAAAAAAAATATCTAAAAAACATGTGTAAAATGTGGTTTTCCGCACTAACAATCAATGAAAATGTAATGTGACAATATATGAAAATGTAAAAAAATAAAACAGATCAAATGTGATAAAAACAGTCCATTGTAACACCTCATGACAGTTCCAAATATAAAGGCTCTGATGCCTCCAAATATGGGTATAGATGACAAGCTAAAAAGTGAATCACCCAAGTGTGCCTCCACCATAGCGTAATAAGTAAGACAGAAATTGCCGCTCTAGGTAGGTATAGTTTGGCAAAATTCTTCTCTCAGAGACCGAGGGTGCTGGCAATGCACATAGCAATAGGAACAAGAATGAGGAGGATAGCCGCACTCCAATCCAACGTAGTTTATTCAAAAGGAAACAGGCACTACAAATAACAGCATGAACTCAGGACAGCTGACGCGTTTCACACTCTAATTCAGTGTTTACTCATAGCTGATTAATACAAAAATGACCTCTAATACATATAGCACTCCTAACCCAACATGTGATCACATCCAGGTGAATGTTAAACAACAATTAAGAAGTAATTAAGAAGCAGCTATGGACTGCTAATGCAATATGGTGTGAGACTACAAAGCAATTAATGATTGTGCTAATGGTTCATGAAAATTAGATCTTGTATATTGACGCTGATTGTAAATTAAAAAAGGAAATATATTTGTGTATATGTAAGTGCAAAATTCACACCCACATACACATAAATTGAAACGAAAAAATAGATAATGATGATGACAAAAAAGATGTGTGTGTGTGTGTGTGTGTGTGTGTGTGTAGATAATGATGATGACAAAAAAGATGTGTATATATAATGACCAAAATCTAACATTACATGTAACCTTCATGCATATGACATGTATGAAAAGAACATGAGGGTGTCCTGTAAGTGTAAATAAAGCATGTATGAAACATGTATAAAACAACTGTAAACATGTGTAGAAACATAATTAGTTGCTCAATAAAAGTAAACATAATGCATGTACCAATGTTAGATATGTCTTGTGTTGTGAATGTTGTATCATCTATTTCTCAGAAAAATATATAATTAGCCATATATATGATAGCACAAAAAATGCTTACTTGAATGTTGATTCAAATAATGTAAAAAAATGTAAAAAATATAATAATAAAAATGTAAAAAGTGCGGAAGTGTAGAGACCTAAATGGTTTGAGACAGATTATATTTGTGTAAAAAAAGTGTGTATATATAGAGTAGGTGGATAAAATAAAATAAAACCACCTATATATAAAGAAGAGTGAACTAATATAATCTAATATAATAAGATATGGAGGCGTGTTCCTAGTGATATTATACCGTGAACTATAAAAATGTATATCATCTGTGAAAAAAGTGTGTGTGTGTGTATATATATATATATATATACACACACACACACACACACACACACACACACACACACACATACACACACACACACACACATATATATACATATATATATACACATATACACATACACACACACATATATATACATATACACACACACATACATATATATACACACACACACACATGCATTAAAAAGTTTATAGATAAACATAATATGGTGTATAGAGAATATGCAAATCTTCAAATAATGAAGATGGCACAGTGTCCAAAAAAATCCTAAAATAGGGGTATTTCACGAATAATGAAATGTTGACATATGTAATATGCCAACAATATTCAAGCAACATGTGGAATTATGTGATGTGAAATAGTGCATGGAATAGATAGGATAGGGTGTGGTAGGAAGATGGTATACGTCACAATTATTATTGAAGTTAATATGAGTCTGTGTGGTAATTTGTTAATTTAACCCGTAATACACCATAAAAATTCATACTGACAAATGGTAAAGTCTGTATGAAATATCTGTGGGGACATGGGTGCAAAAACCCATAGAATATTTAAATGATAGTAATGTTGGTACAATTCAGGTATATAACGAAGGTTTAGAAGAAAAAAAAAAAACACACATGGCTCAATAGGTTCAAAAAGAAGAAAAATACAAAATTACAAAGCACTCAAAGCCTGGAGTGTTTTAGATTGGAAACAATTGGAATGTTTACCTTATTTATAAAATGTATACATTAATATATAAAATCATATGCAAAAAATAAGATATAAATATAGTCCAATTCCAAATACTACCATTGTCCAAGTTTTATAGCTTTGCGAGTAGACATATGTGTGGGTAGCTGAGTGGATTTAACCCCACGTCTAGATGTACTGAACCTGTGTGTAATAAACACACAAAAAAATGATGATGGTAATAATAATGATAAATATAGTGTATGGGGGCGGCTAATCAATTAGTATGTGCCGTATGAAGAGGATGAAATCCCCGTCATCCATATACAAAATATCTTATATAGGACATGCCAAATGTTAAAACATCATCATAGTTATGGACACTGAGCTAGGAACACCCAATTCTACACTGGGTATCTAAAGATAAAATAGTATAATATAATGTAATATACAGATCCCTATTTCTGTCTTCAAAGTCTTCACATGGATCAAAGGAACCATAAACTGTATGGGAAGAAAAAAGAAATACGGGGAATCTATAAAATGAATGAAGCAGAACCCTCAAAACAAATGCTGTAACTGCTGCACATATATGTATATAATATAAAGCGCTCTTGAATTGTTATAGCCACTGTTTGAATGTAACACTAGGCTAGAGCGATCTAATAAACAAAAATCGTATGTGACAACAGGGAGTAAGTTTAAACTACAGAAAACTGGGTACGAACTACCACACATTTATTCATTTATATATGTAGACTAATGAGTGTAAAGTGAAGTAAGGAGAGAGAGAGGGTAAAGGGAGAGAGAATAAGAATATATAGGGGTAACCATGCTGGATTCAATCATAGTAGTGGGATACATCCCATTCGAAATTTAGCCCAGCTGGGATTCTGGTATGTAGTGAGAATATGTGAAACACTTCACGTTTACACAACATCCTGAATCTGTTACCTCCCCTGACGGGGGTGTTGATTTTTTCCACTCCCTGGATTGAAAGGCATGACACATCCTTGAAGTGTACTGAATTCCAATGATTGGCTACATTTGTATTGTGATTCTTTTCGATATCATAGAGATGATCGTATAGGCGATCTCTAAGTCGGCGAATAGTACGTCCCACATATTGTATTGTGGCATATGTCACAATTAATGACATATACCAAAAACTTGCTATTGCAATTGATGATATGCTGAATCTGAAAATCTTTATTTGTGTGGGAATGTATAATGTTGCCAGTTTTGATGTGTTTGCAATAGTTACAATTCTTGCATCCACACCTAAAAGTGCCTTTAAATGTTAGCCAATTGGAGCCTGAAGATTTACTTTGGAACAAGCTGGGTGAAAGGCGTCCTCCCAACGTGGGTGCCCTGCGGGAAACCGTTTTAATGCCTTTGTGTAGAATTTCCTGGTAAATGGGGTCGTTAAATAGGATGGGTAGATATTTAGTTACAGTGTGTTTTATCTGATTAAACTTTTTTTCTTCTAAACCTTCGTTATATACCTGAATTGTACTAACATTACTATCATTTAAATATTCTATGGGTTTTTGCACCCATGTCCCCACAGATATTTCATACAGACTTTACCATTTGTCAGTATGAATTTTTATGGTGTATTACAGGTTAAATTAACAGATTACCACACAGACTCATATTAACTTCAATAATAATTGTGACGTATACCATCTTCCTACCACACCCTATCCTATCTATTCCATGCACTATTTCACATCACATAACTCCACATGTTGCTTTAATATTGTTGGCATATTACATATGTCAACATTTCATTATTCGTGAAATACCCCTATTTTAGATTTTTTTTGGACACTGTGCCATCTTCATTATTTGAAGATTTGCATATTCTCTATACACCATATTATGTTTATCTATCAACTTTTTAATGTATGTGTATAGCTGTGTATATGTGCATGCATGCATATATATATATATATATATATTATATAATATATATTACATATGTAGCGGGGTGTTCCCCTTTAATGCAGAGAGACAAGAAGTTCCAGGTGAGAGGTGAGTCGGGAAGTAAAGAGACATTATGGAAGTGAAAGCAGAGGAGAGAGAGACTACATCTCCCAGTACATCTTGCAGCACCCAGGGTACATTGCTCCGGAACAGAGACTGCTGGGGCAGACTTTATAAAGGGGAGGTGGAGTTTGTTCGCTCTCTTTGGACACCCCCTCTCCTAGCAAGAGGATCTCTGTGCTGAACTGCTGTGTGCACAAGGCCTGAAGCCTGGGCCGTGTGCTCCTTTCCAAAGAGCCCCTCTGCCAGCCTAGCAGAGCCTTAGAGACAACTAATCCTCCTTGCTGCAGTACACCAGAAGGATTGAAGACTTGGATGTCGGTGGATTCCTGTTCCCAGACGAATCGATGGAGGAAACGGACTTGGACTTGTCCGGGTGGTGAGAGCTGTTTAAAGACAGATACTTTTATCTTTATTATTCGTTTGGATTACAAAGTTGTTCTTCAAGTGCACCACCAAAGATTGCTAGCGAACATTGTTTCACTGAACTTCCATTTAGATCAGTCAGGCCTGACTGCATAGGTAGACATTGCTGGGTGTTAGTCTACCCATGAGGGGAAGTAGCTGTAAAAGGGCAGCACTAGAGTTGCATAGCAATACTTTATTATTCTGATTACTCTGTTTATCTTTATTACTGTTTATTGCAGGGATCTGCAACTTGTTATACTGTTGTTTATTACTTGCCCATTAGCCTCAGTAAATATCTGGGTCAAGTACATTGGTGTCAGTTTCACTTACTTTAATAGAAGTTTTAAAGTATATCACTGTGTGTGTTTGCCATAGGACTGCGTCACCTAGAGTTGCGGTCACGCGGTCCTATCTCCCCTTACTAGCTGTGCCACGGGAGGGTAGAGCCGATTGCCAGGGGTTGACAGCGGTGCACTACAGGGCCCAAAACAAAACCAGCGGCTCTCTTAACTGGGGGTAGCGCTACACGTGGGGGCTCGAGTCCGGGATCCTTGTACGTTGCACGCTGCAATCAAGCCGGTCAGAAGTACCAGCATGGACCCGCTGGCAATGTCACAGTGGTGCGCAGCGATTGGCGCCGATCCAACCGCGGCGGTAGTCATTGTACTCCCGGGGGAAAGATGGAAGGAAGAGGAGATAAAACAGCTCGTATTGTTACTGTCTCCGAGCCACAAAGCATGGGTGATGGATTTTAGGCCAGATCCAGTGATCTCGTTTACATACGCACTGGTAGAATGGAAAAACGAAATCCCAGAGCATTTTAAAAGTCAGAGTATACAAGCCATAGATAATCAGATCTATCACTTGATACATACGCTGCCAGTGAAGGAAGAATGGTTTCAGACACCAAAGCCATCACTCCCACAATTATCTCCACCACTATCCCCTAAAGCAGAAAAGCTTAAGGAACTATTAAGCCCGGGATCACCGCTGGCCGCTCTAGGGCCTGAATTGTTGAATGCTCTAGGAGACCTTGTAATTAAGTGCCAGAAAAGCAGTACGGTGCATGTGGAGGCCGGTTACCGGAAGCTTAGCACCTTCTCAGGGAAGCTCCCCGTCCCTGCGGGGGAGGAAGATTTTGACACTTGGGTGGAACAGGCATTGCAGGCAGTAGAAGCATGGGAGGTGCCTGAGGCACAGAAGAGACAGCGAGTCTTAGAAAGTCTGAAAGGTGCCGCGGCAGAAGCGGTGAAGAGCTTCCGGTTTGGAAATGAAAACTGTACAGCTCAAGATTGCCTGGCCATGCTGCAGGAAGAGTTTGGTCAGCTGGAGAAGGTGTCAGAGATGATTTATCAAATTGAACACACTCTCCAGCAGCCGAATGAGAAACTGTCAGAATATGTTAGAAGGCTGAACAGGCAGTTATGCAAGATTGTACTGAAGAAGGGAATGCTGCCCAAAGATGCAGATGAAGCATGCATGAAGCAGATCATGAGGGGAGCGCGGCGCTCAGACCCGGTCTGGCTGCACCTGAAAACCTCAGGAGGAGGAATGTCACTAACCTACTCTGATCTAATAAAAATTATTAGGGACGAAGAGGCGCTGCAGGAAGATCAGCAGGTGGCCAAGGCGAATGTCACACCTGTACCAGTGTTGGTCCATTCGGTCAAGAGCCCGGAAAGAGATGCGGAGGTTGACACTCTGAAATCGCAAATGGCCCAAGTGTTGGAGATGCTGACCTCTTTGATGGAGAAAGATCAGAGAAGACCAGAGAAACCAAGCCCAAGAAAGGAGTTGTTCCCGAACACCTCAGCACCGGCCTCCCTACAGGACCGAGAAGAGGTGATTTGCTATAACTGCGGAGGGAGTGGCCACTTTGCTAACGTATGCTCCAGCCCAAAGAAGAAGAGAACAGATAATTGCAAGCCGGCGGGAAACTCCAAAGGGCCCCGGTGAAGGAGTCAACCGGGTGCCCATCATCTTCAGTGCGCTCCAAACTAAAAAAAAAGGCCAAGAATGGAGGAGACAAAACTCCTAGGAGGAGGTATAGTACACCCCCACCAAGATGTACCCCAGAGGGAGGGGGCAAGACCCCTCAGTGGAAGTACAGCACCCCAAAGAAGGAACATCCACCTAAAAGGAACAATAACATCCCTCAGCGGGTTTGTGCCCCCATTGAGAGGGAGAAGGTCAATGCATGCCAGGCTCAGGAAAAATTAAAGTCCAAAAGGAGCAGGGCAAGGGTCGAAAGCCCAAAAAAAAAGAGGTGACCCCTGTCCGGCCATACCCAAAGGAACTGGTGGGCCCGTCTCCTACTGTGCCCATTCAAGTGGAAGGAGTCTATACTAAAGCTCTTTTGGACACCGGAGCACAGGTGACTTTACTATACCGGGACTTCTATGATAGGCACTTGAGTCATCTGCCTATCCAGAAGATAGAAGAGCTGGAGATATGGGGACTTGGAACCCAGAGTTTCCCTTATGATGGGTACCTGCCCATAAAGATGACTTTCGACCCATCCGTGGCTGGGAAGGCTGAAGTGTTTGACACCCTGGCAGTTGTGTGTCCCCGGCCGCCTGGAGCCAGCAAGATTTCCCTGATCATTGGGACAAACACGGATCTAGTCAGGAGACTCCTGACCCCTCTAGTGAAAGAGAGAAACCATTCAGCCACCAAAATCCATCCCATGCTAAAGACGGCCTACCAACGACTGGTCTTAGAGCAGAAGACCCCGGGAGAGGGGATAGGGAAGGTGTGGAGACTTGGCAGAGAAGGAGTAGTGCTACAGCCCGGAGAAGTAACCTGTCTTAGGGCCACTGTGAAGCTTTCGTGGGAACAACCTGGCCCCTTTGTCATGCTGGAATCAGACCCAAGGAAAGAGTCCTCAGGCCTGGAAGTGATACCAGAAGTGATTCCGTTCAAGGCCCTGAAGAAGGCCCATGGCAGAGTTCCGGTGAGTGTTAGGAACACTACGGGAGGACCCATGGAGATCCCTGCCAGAGTGTTGCTTGGTCAGGTGAGCCCTGCTGCCCCGGTCACTTGGTCCGAAGTCAAGGGGACGGGTGACGGAGGAGATGTTTGGGAGAAACTGTCCGTGGAAAACCCGAACCTACCCAGGGCTTGGAAAGAAAGAGCCAAGGCCCAGCTGACCAGGTGGGAGAAGATCTTTTCGATGTGGGGTGTGCAAGAAGTGCCAGCCATCGGATCCGCCTCCAAGAAGATAAGCCCTTCCGAGAGAGGGTCAGGCGGGTCCCCCTGGCAGATCTGGAGGATCTGAGGGAACAACTTGTAGAACTAAAGAAGACTGGTGTGATCCGGGAGTCTAGAAGTCCCTATGCCTCCCCAATCGTGGTGGTCAGAAAGAAGAATGGGTCGTTGAGGCTTTGTATCGATTACAGGACTCTCAACAGGAGAACCATCCCTGACCAATACACCACGCCAAGGATAGAAGATGCCCTACAAAGTTTGTCTGGAGCCAAATGGTTCAGTGTGATGGACCTCAAGAGTGGGTACTATCAAATCCCTATGCATCCAGAAGACAGGGAGAAGACAGCCTTCATAACCCCGGTGGGATTCTTCGAATTCAATAGGATGCCTCAGGGTCTGTCTGGAGCTCCTGCTACCTTTCAACGCCTTATGGGAGAAGACTGTTGGAGACATGAATCTTATAGAAGTCCTTGTGTACTTGGACGATGTCATTGTCTTTGGAAGAACCTTGGAAGAACATGAAGCCAGGTTGGAGAAAGTATTGAGAAGACTCAGCGAAGAGGGACTTAAGCTTTCCCCCGAGAAGTGTCGGTTCTACCAGTCTTCTGTGAACTATCTGGGGCACATAGTGTCTGAAGAAGGGGTGGCCACAGATCCTGAGAAGTTGGAAGCAGTCACTTCCTGGCCACGACCCACCACAGTAACAGAGCTCAGATCCTTCCTGGGGTTCTGCTCCTATTATAGGAGGTTTGTGGAGGGGTTTGCTCGGATTGCCCGCCCGTTGAATGAATTGCTAAAGGCAGAAGGGGAAGAGGATGACTCAGGGCCCAGGAGGCCTGGTGAGTCAGTTCAAGATCAGTGGAACCCAAGGTGTGAAGAGGCCTTTCATGCTCTGAAGAGGAGCTTAACCACTGCCCCAGTCCTGGCCTACGCCGACCCTACCAGACCTTATGAATTACATGTGGATGCCAGCCATGAGGGTCTAGGTGGTGTACTCTACCAAGAACATGAAGGACAACTGCGACCAGTGGCCTATGTGAGCAGGAGCCTGACCCCCTCAGAAAAGAATTACCCCACTCATAAGCTGGAATTCCTGGCCCTCAAATGGGCGTTAGTAGACAAGCTAAAAGACTACTTGTATGGGGCAGAGTTTACTGTGAAGACAGACAACAACCCCCTGACCTACCTCTTCACCACCGCGAAACTAGATGCCACCGGACACAGGTGGTTGGCCGCATTGTCTGGATTCAACTTCAGTCTGAAGTACAGACCAGGAGCCGGAAATAGGGATGCAGATGCCCTGTCCCGGAGGTCTCATGCCACGACAAATGACTGGGAAGATTGGACCCAAGTGGCACCGGACGGGGTGCGGGCCCTTTGTCAAGGGGCTGAATTCCAAGCCAGAGGAGGCTCCAGAGCAGAAGAAATAGGGGTTACCATGGTAGGAGTCCCCAAACACTATTGTGGGGTAACTCAACTGGAGGAAGACAACCTACCGAGACTGTCCAAGAAGGAGTTGAGGTGTGACCAATTGGAAGACCCCATGGGGAGATTGGTCCTCGAAGCCCTGGAGAATCAGGATCCCAACAAACTCCTACATCACCCCTCAAAGGAGGCTCGCCTGTTGAGGAAGGAATTGGACAGGCTACAGGTACATCAGGGAGTGGTCTACCGAAGGGGCCCCTCTGATGACTCAGAAGATAAGTGGCAGTTATTTCTTCCAGAGAAGCACCGAGAGACTGTACTAATTGCCCTGCATGACCATCATGGTCACCTAGGGGCAGAAAGGACCTTCCAGCTTGTCAGAAATCGGTTCTATTGGCCCTGCATGAGGGCAGAAGTAGAGGAGTATTGCCATTCCTGTGCACGATGCATTCAGAGAAAGACCCTACCCCATCAAGCTGCCCCAATGGGCCACTTACAGAGTCAAGGCCCAATGGATCTGGTATGCATTGACTTTCTCTGCCTCGAACCCGACCTGAGTGGATTGGGGAATGTTCTGGTAATAACCGACCATTTCACCCGCTATGCTCAAGCTTTCCCAACCAAAGACCAGAAGGCATCCACCGTGGCCAAGATACTTATGGAGAAGTATTTTGTCCATTACGGACTACCACAGAGACTCCACTCAGATCAAGGAAGGGACTTTGAGAGTCGGTTGATCCGAAGACTTTTGGATTCATTAGGAATAAAGAAGACCAGAACCACGCCTTACCACCCACAAGGAGATGCTCAGCAGGAGAGATTTAACCGGACCCTGCTCAACATGTTGGGAACCTTAGAAACAGAGAAGAAGCAACACTGGAGTCAGCACATATCAGCCCTAGTACATGCCTATAACTGTACCACAAGTGACGCCACTGGCTACTCCCCTTATCGACTTATGTTTGGGAGAGAAGCAAGGCTACCTGTGGACCTGGCCTTTGGCACTTCTATAGACAATACCTCAGCTACATCCAACAAGAGATACGTGGACAGACTTAGACGTAGCTTGCAGGTGGCCTATGAACAAGCCCAGGAGGCTTCGGATCAAAGGGGGGCCCGCAACAAGAGAAATTTTGATCTGAAGGTTCGAGTGCAAGATCTGCAGCCCGGGGACCGAGTACTGCTACGCAATCTGGGGGTCCCTGGAAAACACAAGCTTGCCGACAGGTGGAGATCTGAGCCCTATGTTGTCTGTAGGAAGTTGCCCGGTTTGCCTGTCTACAAACTAAAGCCAGAAGGAAAGGTGGGTCCACTGAAGACGTGGCATCGGAACCACCTGCTCCCACTTGCTGAGGCAGTCAGAATACCTCCCGTGAGAGACTCCCCTGAACCGGCCTCTATCCTGGATATTCCTAGGCCGAACACTCGGTCCCAGACCTCTCGAGCCAAAGATGGGGAGGCCTCCCAATTGAGTACAGATGAAGGTGGAGAACTGGACTGGCTGTGGCCTCCCTCGACTCTGGGAACGTCCGCCATAGATCTCCCAAATGGAGGGGATACCCCAGATGCAACGCTGAATCCGGAGGCTACTGAATTCATACCCTTCAGTCCCTCAGCTGATTACTGGGAAGATGTTCCTGACACTTGCGCAGAGGAGGACTCTAGAGATTCCATACGTCAGTCGACTTCTGAATCAGAGGTTCCAGAACCAGCAATGTTACCTGAACTTACTCCTGAAGAAGAGCCTGTGGTGCCAGAGTCAGAAGCACCAAGAGAGCAGAGGGCTCGCAGAGTCATCAGACCTCCCAAGAAACTAACTTACCCCCAAATGGGGACGAGCTCAGAGGACTCTGTTGTAACGGCTAGGAGAAGTGTTGAACAACCTGATCCTTCCACCGTCCACTTGGCGGAGGGCAACCCCAGCTCACTCTCTGGCACAGTTAGGCAGGCCACTCATGGTAGTGTGACCTGTGGGCAAGAGAGTTCCATCCCAAAGTTTTGGTGGGAATTCCCTATGCCAACATCATGCTCGACATTGTCCAAAATGGTAAACAGTATTTGTTGAAGTTTATCTTTGGGGACCAAAGAGTTGAAGTGGGGGGAGTGTGTAGCGGGGTGTTCACCTTTAATGCAGAGAGACAAGAAGTTCCAGGTGAGAGGTGAGTCGGGAGGAAGTAAAGAGACATTATGGAAGTGAAAGCAGAGGAGAGAGAGACTACATCTCCCAGTACATCTTGCAGCACCCAGGGTACATTGCTCCGGAACAGAGACTGCTGGGGCAGACTTTATAAAGGGGAGGTGGAGTTTGTTCGCTCTCTTTGGACACCCCCTCTCCTAGCAAGAGGATCTCTGTGCTGAACTGCTGTGTGCACAAGGCCTGAAGCCTGGGCCGTGTGCTCCTTTCCAAAGAGCCCCTCTGCCAGCCTAGCAGAGCCTTAGAGACAACTAATCCTCCTTGCTGCAGTACACCAGAAGGATTGAAGACTTGGATGTCGGTGGATTCCTGTTCCCAGACGAATCGATGGAGGAAACGGACTTGGACTTGTCCGGGTGGTGAGAGCTGTTTAAAGACAGATACTTTTATCTTTATTATTCGTTTGGATTACAAAGTTGTTCTTCAAGTGCACCACCAAAGATTGCTAGCGAACATTGTTTCACTGAACTTCCATTTAGATCAGTCAGGCCTGACTGCATAGGTAGACATTGCTGGGTGTTAGTCTACCCATGAGGGGAAGTAGCTGTAAAAGGGCAGCGCTAGAGTTGCATAGCAATACTTTATTATTCTGATTACTCTGTTTATCTTTATTACTGTTTATTGCAGGGATCTGCAACTTGTTATACTGTTGTTTATTACTTGCCCATTAGCCTCAGTAAATATCTGGGTCAAGTACATTGGTGTCAGTTTCACTTACTTTAATAGAAGTTTTAAAGTATATCACTGTGTGTGTTTGCCATAGGACTGCGTCACCTAGAGTTGCGGTCACGCGGTCCTATCTCCCCTTACTATCTGTGCCATGGGAGGGTAGAGCCGATTGCCAGGGGTTGACAGCGGTGCACTACAGGGCCCAAAACAAAACCAGCGGCTCTCTTAACTGGGGGTAGCGCTACATATATATATATTTATTTATTACACACATATACACTTTTTTCACATATGATATACATTTTTATAGTTCACAGTATAATATCACTAGGAACACGCCTCATTATATTATATTAGATTAGATTATTTCCCTCTTCTTTATATATAGGTGGTTTTATTTTATTTTATCCACCTACTCTATATATACACACACACACACGTTTTTTTTTACACAAATATAATCTGTATCAGACCATTTAGGTCTCTACACTTCCGCACTTTTTACATTTTTATTATTATATATTTTTTATTTATTTTTTACATTATTTGAATCAACATCCAAGTAAGTATTTTTTGTGCTATCATATATATGGCTAATTATATATTTTTCTGAGAAATAGATGATACAACATTCACAACACAAGACATATCCAACATTGGTACATGCATTATGTTTACTTTTATTGGGCAACTAATTATGCTTCTACACATGTTTACAGTTGTTTTATACATGTTTCATACATGCTTTATTTACACTTACAGGACACCCTCATGTTCTTTTCATACATGTCATATGCATGAAGGTTACATGTAATGTTAGATTTTGGTCATTATATATATATATACACACACATACACATCTTTTTTGTCATCATCATTATCAATTTTTTCATTTCAATTTATGTGTATGTGGGTGTGAATTTTGCACTTACATATACACATATATATTTCCTTTAATTTACAATCAGGGTCAATATACAAGACCTAATTTTCATGAACCCATTAGAAAAGTTTCTATTTTGTATCCACCTGATGGTAGCACAATCATTAATTGCTTTGTAGTCTCACACCACATTGCATTAGCAGTCCATAGCTGCTTCTTAATTACTTCTTAATTGTTGTTTAACATTCACCTGGATGTGATCACATGTTGGGTTTGGAGTGCTATTATGTATTAGAGGTAATTTTTGTATTAATCAGCTATGAGTAAACACTGAATTAGAGTGTGAAACGCGTCAGCTGTCCTGGGTTCATGCTGTTATTTGTAGTGCCTGTTTCCTTTTGAATAAACTACGTTGGATTGGAGCGCGGCTATCCTCATCATTCTTGTTCCTATAGCGTAATAAGTGTCTGCTTACCAGAAATTGTGGACTCTTAAGCCTCGTACACACGGCCGAGAATCCCGTTGTAAAAAAAAAAAGTTGGTTTTCTCGACGAGATTCTTGTCAAGCTTTCCTTGCATACACACTGTCAATTCCAAATCTCGTTGTTGTAAAGCGCGTGACGTACAACACGTACGACGGCAGTATAAAGGGGAAGTTAGATTCCAATGGCGCCACCCCTTGGGCTGCTTTTGCTGATCTCGTGTTAGTAAAAGTTTGGGGAGAGACGATTCGCGCTTTTCAGTCTTCGTGCTTTCAGTTCGTTACAGCGTAACGAATGTGCTATCTCCATTACGAAAGCTAGTTTTACCAGAAGGAGCGCTCCTGTCTCATACTTGATTCTGAGCATGCACGTTTTTTTTTAAGACTCTGAAAAGCATACACACGACCGGTTTTCTCGTCGGGAAACAGACCGATGAGAAAAACGAGAATCCTGATGAGAAAATAGAGAGCAGGTTCTCTATTTTTCTCGTCGAGATTCCCGGCAGTTTTCTCGACAAGAAACCATACACACGAACGGTTTTCTCGGCAAAAGAAAAAAGAGAAAATATTAGTTAGGATAGAAACCATACATTCCTTTCTTCCTCTCAGGTTAGAGCGATATCATGGTAGGGGGTTGCTGGTCATGTGGTGACGTCACGAGCGTGCACTCCATCCTTCCTCACAATTGATGTAATCTGATGAAATGCGCAAGAGGGGTCCATGATCTAGACGTCACCACGCATGTTGAAACCCCAAGCTGGTTGAAATGGATCCCGGAATCGGTATTTTTGTATACACGCTTGATTTTACTATCAATATTGTAAGTAATTAGTGTTGTTTCCTTGTTTTTAATATACTACACAGTTTAAACTATGTAGATATCTTTGATTCATTTTCCATGTCTAAAATGATGGAGCAACCTCTACCATGATATTGCTCTAACCTGAGAGGAAGAAAGGAGTGTATGGTTTCTATACTAAGTGATATTTGTTTACACAGTGCTTTTGACTTTCTTGATAAACCACTTCGCGCCCAAAGGCCGTCATATGACGTCTTGGGCTTTGTGGGGCTTTATCTGAATGATGCCTGCAGCTACAGGCATCATTCAGATATCGGCATTTTCAGCCGGCGAGTCCCTACACCATAAGAATGATCATAGCAGCTGTTCCACCGCTTGATCGTTGTTACGGGCGGTGAAAAGGGACGTCCCCCACTCCCGCCGCCCTCCGATGCTTCTATCGACTCACCGCTGCGATCGGTGAGTCGGAGAACGGATCCGCCGGCCCCGGATGCTGATCATAGAGATTTCCAGCGGACCAGATGGTCGCCGAAGTCTCTATGATCGTCGGAGGCCAGGTGCGATGTTATGACGTCACGCCCGGCCTCTGCATTAAAAAAAAAAAAAAAACGGCACCGCCTCGGCTGGGAAGCGGTGATCTTTTTTTTTTTTTTTATTATTATTATTTTAGGCTTCCCAGCCTAGAGGTGAGATGTGGGGTCTTATTGACCCCATATCTCACTGTAAAGAGGTCCGAACATGTCATATTCCTATTACAAGGGATGTTTACATTCCTTGTAATAGGAATAAAAGTGATCAAAATTTTATATTTTTTTTAAAAAGTGTCAAAATAAAAATCTTTAAGTAAAATTAAAAGAAAAAAAAAAAAAGGAAAAACTTTTAAAGTGCCACTGTCCCCATGTGCTCGCACGCAGAAGCGAACGCATACATAAGTCCCGCCCACATATGAAAACGGTGTTCAAACCACACATGTGAGGTGTCGCTGCGAACGTTAGAGCGAGAGCAATAATTTTAGCCCTAGACCTCCTCTGTAACTCAAAACATGTAACCAGTAAAAAAAAAAAAACGTCGCCTATGGGGATTTTTAAGTACTGAAGTTTGGCGCCATTCCACGAGCGCGTGCAATTTTGAAGCGTGACATGTTAGGTATCTATTTACTCGGCATAACTTCATCTTTAACATTATGCAAAAAAATTGGGCCAACTTTACAGTTTTTTTTTTTTTTTAAAGCATGAAACGTTTTTTTTTCCCCCAAAAAATCGCGTTTGAAAAATTGCTGCGCAAATAACGTGCGAGATAAAAAGTTCCAATGACCGCCATTGTATTCTCTAGGGTCTCTGCTAAAAAAACATATATAGTGTTTGGGGGTTCTATGTAATTTTCTAGCAAAAAACATATAATTTTTACATGTAGGAGCGAAGTGTCAGAATTGGTCTGGGCTGGAAGTGGTTAAGGGCACTTTCACACTGAGGCGATTTACCGTAGTTTTTGCAGCCCTTTTTGACCGCTAGAGGGGCGCTTTTACCCCCACTAGCGGCCGAAAAAGGGTTAAAAGCACCCGCAAAGCACCGCTGCCCATTTTAATGGGCAGCGGCGCTTTAGGAGCAGTGTATACACCGCTCTTAAAGTGCCTCAAAGATGCAGCTTGCAGGACTTATTTTAGCGTCCTGCCAGCGTCCTGCTCCAATGTGAAAGCACTCGGGCTTTCACACTTGAGTAACAGGAGGCGCCTGTAAAGCGCCTCATTGTTAAAGTGGCCTAAGGGCTCTTTCACACGGGCTGACCGTTCAGGTCCGCCGGTCAGTTTTTTAGGTGGACCTGAATGGACGCTCCATGCAGGTTTATGGAGCGATGGATGTTATCGGTGACATGTTCGCTGACATCACATAGGATCTGCTAAATCCAGACGGATGGAAACCCTATTTTTCATCCGCCTGGCGGATCGGATGAAAACAGACAGGCGGTCCGTTTTCATCCGATTCCCCCATAGAGGAGAGCGGAGCTCTGACAGGTCCGTCCCTGCACAGTGAGCTCGATCCCCGCTGAGAAAACGGAGTCCGTACATGGACAGCCCCGAGTGAAAGAGCCCTAATGCCGCGTACACACGACCGTTTTTAATGTCATTGAAAAAAAAATGCGTTTTTCTCAACATAATTCTTCTCAAGCCTGCCATGCCTACACACTATCGTGGAAAAAAATGCTCAAGTAAAGCGCAGTGACGTACAACACGTACGACGGCACTATAAAGGGGAAGTTCCATTTGGATGGCGCCACCCTTTGGGCTGCTTTTGCTGATCCTCGTGTTAGTAAAGTTTGTTGAGAGACAATTCGTGCTTTTCAGCCTCGTGCTTTTCAGTCGGTTACAGCGTGACAAATGTGCTATCTCCATTACAAACGCTAGTTTTACCAGAACGAGATCTCCCGTCTCATACTTGATTCTGAGCATGCGCATTTTTTTCGTGAAAAACGACGAGAAAAATTAGAGCATGTTCCAATTTTTTCATGGCCATTTTTCACGTCGTGAAAAATGCTCTGAAGCCCACACGCGATCATTTTTAATGACCATTTTAAAAAATTGCATTTTTCTCGTCATTAAAAACGGTCGTGTGTACGTGGCATAAGAGTTCACAATTTCTGGTAAGCAGACACTTTTTACCCTATGGTGGAGGCGCACTTGGGCGATTCAGTTTTTGGCTTGTCATCTATACCCATATTGGATGCACTTGTTGAATCCATAAGGGCATTAGAGCCTTCATATTTGGAACCGTCATGAGTTGTTATAATGGACTGTTTTATCACATAAGACTTACTTTTTGACACATTTGATCAGTTTTATATTTTTCTAAACATATTTTTATAAACAATATATTACATTTTCATATATTGTCAAATACCTGCATTGATTTTTAGCGCAGCAAACCTAATTTTACACATGATTATTCATACCACCTTAGCTAATCCCAGTTGGGAGAGTGACCAGCAGGGGGCTAAGGGGTAAAAATGGTGTGAGGTCAAAAACAGTTGGGTCCTTTGCCTGGTGGAGAGTGACCTAGCCTGGAGGGGTTGTTTGACCTCCAAGGTGATCCAGAGAGAGTAAAGCAGGGAGTCTCGTGCGGTTCCAGCTCAGGGAAAGCTGGCAAATTGATTTCTACTATTTTTCTTGTTGTTTAACCACTTGCCCACCAGCCGCCGTCGTTATACGGCGGCAGGTTGGCACGTTCCCGCAAATCGCTGTAAGTGTACATCGGCTCCTTTAAGGAGCCGTAGCAGGCGAGCGCCGGATGTACGTTGGGGGACCCGATGCCCGTGGCCGGCGGCCACGATGTCCGCCGGCCATGAGAGTCAGAACGGGAATCTGTCAATGTAAACAGACAGATAGATCCCTGTTCTGACGGGAGTTAGGGAGAGATCTGCTGTACCTAGTGACTAGAACAGCGATCTTTCTCCTCCTCCAGTCAGACCAGCCTCCATACAGTTAGAAACACTCCCAGGGAACACACTTAACCCCTTGATTGCCCCCTAGTATTAACCCCTTCCCTGCCAGTGCCATTTATACAGTAAGTAGTGGCAATTTTTTTAGCGCTGTATAAATGCGTCAATGGTCCCAAAAAAAGAGTGTCAAAAGTATCCAATCTGTCCGCCGCAATCCCACTAAAAATCGCAGATCACCGCCATTACTAGTAAAAAAATAAATAAAAAAAAATCCAATAAATCTATCCCCTATTTTGTAGACACTATAACTTTTGCGCAAACCAATCAATATACGCTTATTGTGATTTTTTTTACCAATAATATGTAGAAGAATACATATTGGCCTAAACTGATGAAGAATTTTTTTTTTTTATTTGTCGCTCCTTTTTTGTTTATAGCGCAAAAAATAAAGACCGCAGAGGCGATCAAATACCACCAAAAGAAAGCTCTATTTGTGGGGAAAAAAATATGTCAATTTTTTTTGGAGGAGAGCGTTGCCCGACTGAGCAATCGTCAGTTAACCACTTCCATGCCGGGCAAATTCTGGCACTTCTCTCCTTAATGTAAAAATCATAATTTTTTTTGCTAGAAAATTACTCAGAACCCCCAAAATATTATATATATTTTTTTAAAGTGGTGGTCATTGCAACTTTTTATCTCGCACGGTATTTGCGCAATCATTTTTCAAACGCCATTTTTTGGGAATGAATTAAAAAAAAAAAATAACAAAACAGTAAAGTTAGCCCACTTTTTTTGTATAATGTGAAAGATGTTACGCCGAGTAAATAGATACCTAACTTGTCACGCTTTAAAATTGCGCACACATGGAATGCCGCCAAACTTCAGTACGTAAAAATCTCCATAGGCGACGCTCTAATTTTTTTTTTACAGGTTACCAGTTTAGAGTTACAGAGGAGGTCTAGTGCTAGAATTGTTGCACCCGCTCTAACGAACGCGGCGATAACTCACGTGTGGTTTGAACACCGTTTATATATGTGGGCGGGACTTACGTGTGTGTTCACTTCTGAGCGCGAGCTACCGGGGACAGGGGCGTTTAAATTTTTTTTTTTTACTTTTACATTTTATTTTACTTTTTTTTTTTTTGATCACTTTTATTCCTATTACAAGGAATGTAAACATCCCTTGTAATAGGAATTGTTAGTAACAGGTCCTCTTTATTGAGAGATGCGGGGTCAATAAGACCCCGCATCTCTCCTCCAGGCTGGAAAGCACGAGATCGGGAAAAAAAAAATTCACCGATCTCATGCCGACAGCCGCGACTTTGTTTACTTCCGGGTACCCGAGCGTGATGTCATAACGTCGCGCCCGGGCCTCCGACGGTCATAGAGATGACCATCTGGTCACCGGAAATCTCTATGGTCCTCATCCGGCGCAGGCCGATTCGTTCTCCGGGCCCCCGATGGCACGGGAGAGCTCAGGGAAGCACCGGATGGCGGCGGGGAGGGAGGGCGTCCCCTCCCGTCGCCTATAAGAACGATCAAGAGGCGGAACTGCCGCTAAGATCATTCTTATGGTACGCAGAATGGCCAGTAGAAAATAAGGATATCTGAATGATGCCAGTAGCTGCAGGCATCATTCAGATATCCCCCCCTAAAGTCCAGGACGTCATATGACGTCCTACGGTAGGGAAGTGGTTAAAGCGACACAGTGCCGTATCGCAAAAAATGGCCTGGTCATTAAGGGGGAAAATCTTCCAATCTGCAAGTGGTTAAACTTTGGTGTGTGGTTCCACCTCAAAAACCATACCAGACTGGGGGTACCCACGCTTTAGTTTTTTTTTTTTTGCCGTGGGGTTCACCAAAAACCTATACCAGACCCGAAGGGCCTGGTACGGATTGGGGGAGGATCCCCACGCTGTTTTCTCTCAATCCCTGTTCAAAACTGACAACATGTGCAATTCAGATGCAGTCCCATACTGTAGAAGGCAATGTGCTTGAAATTCTGAACCACACCGCAGTGCTCAGAAAAAGCACAGGACTCTTTAAATTCACAGCGAATTTACCCTGTCGCTGCACTGCAGATATGTGACCCGGCTCCATAGGTGGAGATCACGTGCCTATTGGCCACACCTGCGATCGCTCCCCACAGAGACAGAACGGCGGTCTGCCGATGTGAACAAGCAGACCGCCGTGCTGTCAAGCATGGGATATTGGATCTAGTGTTTCTGCTAATCAGGAACACAAATCACAGCATCCATGCAGTAAATGGTCATTAAGGGGGTAAAACCTTCAGGGGCTGAAGTGGTTAATATAGCTTCAAACTGTCTGAAATTTCAACATATAATGCCCGTTAGATAAAATGGTTGCATAATGGAATGTTATATTACTGGGGGGGGGGGGGGGGGTTCTACCTTAAAAGCAAGAAATGTTATAAGGTGCAATATTATCACATATATTGTAATTTAATATTATAATGACTGTACAACATGATTATTGGGCTTTTCAGTAAAATGTTTTAAGAAACCAATTTTGTTGCATTTAAATGTAAAGACTTTTTTTTTTTGTTTTAAATGGGGGGGGGGGGGGGGGTAAATCATTAATCACCAAGACTGAAGGGTGAGGGAAATTTGGAGCTGTCACCAGAACATGAACAGAGGGGAAAACTTTTAGAGGCCAAGTTCACCTTCTGAACATGTTACAACCATATTTAGGGTGTAACATGTTCAGCACCCACCACCTCACCCGCAATCCACCTCTTCCCTGTGACAATGGGCAGGGGGTTCTCTCCCGGCACCCACTGTCATGTTTTAAAAAGAGTGCGGCTCCACCCACACATCGGTGTCATTCATTCACAGAGATCTGTGAATGAATGAACTACAAGTCCCTGTCTGCCAACACGCACACGGCAAATACTTTTTAATGAACTGAAAGCATGCTGATCAACGCTCTCATACTTTGACTCTTCCTGCAGCTCAGTAGCTGTCTGCTGGTGTGGAGGTGCGGGCAGATAGCTGTGCTGAGTGTCTGTAGGTGCCTGACATTACACCTGTGATTCATGGGTGCAGTGCTTTGTGGGCTACAGGGGGAAAAAAATTAAATAACGCACAGCACTTCTGCCTGGCAGCACTTGGGTCATCGGTTCAGATCCCAACCACAGCACTAACTTCATGGAGATTGCATGTTCTCTCTGTGCGTGGGTTTCCTCTGGATACTCGGGTTTCAATCCACACTCCAAAGACATCCTGGTAGGTTGATTGGCTCCTGTCTAAATTGGCCCTAGTAGGTGTATGTATGAACGTGAGTTAGGAACCTTACATTGTAAGCTCCTTGAGGGCAAGGACTGATGCGAATGTACAAAATTTTTTTTTACTAAATATATATATATATATATATATATATATATATATATATATATATATATATATATATATATATAATGTGTATGTGTATGTGTATGTAATGTATATGTAAAGCGCTGCTTAAATTGCTGAGGCTTTTACTACCACTGTAGTTTATTTTTTTCTTACCTGCAAAATAATGTGCATTTATTTTTTCTTTACTAAGGGTTAACTGAGCCTTAAAAGAAGAAACTTGTTCCAATGACAACTAAGAGGGGACTTATGCTGGAGAGATTGGGGCACAGATGGCAAGAAAACCTCACACAGGATTTTAACTATTTCTTACTTCATCAAAAATAAGATTTGGCTTTAGATGTAGCTTAGAAGTCTTGATAAGGAAAAAAAGATTTAAATGTAGAACTTACCTTATAGCTTCCTCTACTGACTGACCAATAATATTGGAGGAAGGTCCAGGCTGAGAGAGTGGTGTAAGACTTAAAACCCATTTTACAGGCTTGTAGTATTCATCACTGGAACTCAGGAGGTAGAACAGTGTTGTAAGAAAAATTATCTAAAAAACACAGAGCACACGACGATCTTATGGTTTAGTCTTATTTGGGCATTGTTCATACTGCAAGCAGTTCAAAGCATCATGCAGATTTTTTTAAATGCAGACATAACTTTGCTTAGAGGTATTTTAAAACTCCCCTGAAATCAATCTCCTGTAATCCTACTTGCATATTCAAGCATTCTTACCTCTTATTATAGTCTATGGAAATACCTAAAAGATGCTCATTACAAATGCTTACAAGCAATTTCAATGCTCAAATATAACTCAGTACACCTAGAATATATTTTTAAAATGATGAAGATTGGCAGAAATAGCCTTTTGAGGCCCCTTTTACACCTGAGCGTTTGCGATCGTGGGCAGAATTGTGGCGATTCTGCCTATTATCCCACAACGCTCTGCAAAACTGACAAAATCGCACCATTGCTTATTCAGGTGCCATTCGTGTTCAAAGGTATCTAAACGCATGTGCGATTGTCGTACAATTAATCACGCTGCAATCGTGGCAAACCACATAGCACAAAGCTTGTTGTTCAAAAAGGAGCATGAGCTTCTTTTGGGCGACAAGCTTCTAGCACTGCGGTTTGCCGTGACTGAATCGTGGCAGAATTGCACCCGTGTTTAGGTGCCCCTGAAAATGATTGTCAGAGAGTTTTGGGATTGTGGGCAGAATCATGGCGATTCTGCCTGCAATTGTAAACGCCCAGGTGTGAGCAGCACCTAAGGCTACATTCACACCTAAACGTCATATTTTCAAGTGTTTTTTGAAGCAGAATTGCACATTTTTGTCAGGCGTTTTTCAACTAAAGGTGTGGAGTGCTGGTGAAAAGGGGGCAGAGAGCTGCTGTTTGAACATAGAAAGGCGCAACAAAACGCTTGAAAAAACAAAACAAAAAAAAAGCTAATGCCATGCTTTTCAGACGTTTTCTTTTAAGTATGGGGACAAAAATGCTCAATTCTTCTTAAAAAAAGTCACTCATGTACTTTGAGTGACAGGCAATTTGGTACAAGTGACAGGATGCTCAGATGTAAACAAGAGAGAATACAGAGGTGCCTTTAAGTGCGGACAGTTAAAAGTGTAAAATCCACTCACATTTTGGGTTGGTGGGTGGCCTCATTGCAAGTATTAATTATGTTATATAGTTATTTCCTTCTTTCACTAGTTACAGTGTGTATAGAAAAGAATCACCCCCCCTTTAAAATAATAGGAATTTTTCATCCTACTTACCTGTAAAATTATTTTCTTTGAATACATCACGGGACACAGAGTTAGGCTAATATTCATTACCTACTGGGTTATACTTGATCTCGAGGTGAATGGACACTAGTACACCAAAAGGTCTTTAGACAGGAAGTGATCCCCTATATAACCCCCTCCCATACAGGAAGTACTTCATTTTTGTAGCAAGCACAGAATCCCCAAAAGAGGGGAGGGACCTCTGTGTTCCGTGATGTATTCAAAGAAAGGGATTTTACAGATGTGTATGAAGAAAAGATAACATTTTCTTTATCATACATCACAGAACACACAGTTTGGCCAATATTCATTACCTACTGGGACGCCCCAGAGCAATAGCCTTGAGGGGAGGGAGACCCCCTGTCAAACAAAAATAGCCATCAGACTTTAAAACGGCAGCCTGTAGTACACTACGGCCGAAAGCCAAATCTTCGGCTACTCCAACATCCACCTGATAAAATCTTGTGATAGTATGCACTGAAGACCAGGTAGCAGCCTTACAAATCTGAGCCACAGATACCTGGATGGTGAAAAAAAAACAGAAGGTTCCTACACGCTTGGTAGAATGAGCTCTCACCCTAAAGGTATGAGCCTTACGTTTCAGACCATAGGCCTGATTGGCCAACTGGCGGACCCAATTGGCAATAAAAGCTTTGGAAGCTACCTGCCCCTTTTTGGGTCCTTCTGGTAAAACAAAAAAAGGAGTCTGATCCTCAGATCTCCGCAGATCTAGACAAATAAACTCTGGCTGCCCGGTTGAAAACAATGTCCCGATTTAAATGAAAGGCTGACACCACCTTTGGCAAGAAGGATGACATAGGACGCAACACCACCCTGTCTTGGTGAAGACTTGGGTATGGTTTCCTACATGAAAGGGTTGCCAATTCCGCCACCCTTCTAGCCAAGGTGATGGCCATCAGGAAGGCTAGCTTGCGTGACAGCAAGACCAATGGAATTTCCTTGATAGGCTCAAATTGTTGTTTCTGTAACACAGGCAGCACCAAATTTAAGTCCCAAGGACACATAGGTGACCTAATGGGGGGGAGGAAATTAGTTGCCCCCTGCATAAAGGTTCGGACCAGCGAATGGGAGCGTAACGAAACGTCCCACACTCCGCTTGAGTGCTTTCGTCATATACCGCTTCCTATCAGTCTGGATATAGACATCAGATATTCCAGCTGCTCACAAGCACACAACGAGACAATATTTGTTTGTCTGCTGAACATGGACTGTTTATTAGAACCAGAACACAAGTCTTATATACAGTAAAAGAGGAGGTGCATACATCCTGCTCATATTACTCTAACAATACACTTGTAACCATAAACCTAAATTAACATGAGCTAATTAACTAATCCCTTAGGGCAGCCGATGTGACTCCGTGCCTGTCAGGATTTCACTACAGGTCAGACTTGTTGTCACCGAGCTTCACACAGTAGATTATACATCATCATAAGAATACACACAGGACACCTTCTCACAATAGCAGGAGCTCCAGCAGGAGACGGCCCGTCTCCTACATTGTACAGAGGCCAATGTGATCAGCTCTTTCAATTAACATGTTGAGTTCATAATAAAACAAACCAAGAGTCTTTACATATATCCTGGGAGAGATTGTGGATAAATATTACTGTTCCATTTTAAGTAATCCATGACATATTTTCTCAGTCACCCCGTGCCAGGATGGCACAGGGTGACTTGCACATAAGAGGTGCATGGGGAGCTGAAACAAGGGCCTCCCATCCTTTCCAAGGGATTCTGGGCTCCACGGGCCCTCCCTTCACAGGGAGGCTAAAGGCCTTGGAAGAATACTGACAGGGCCAAAATCTGATCTCTGATTTGTACTCGAAGCCAATCTGATTTCCACAGCCGACTGCAGAAAAAAGAGAATTCTCCCAATCACGTATTTCCGAGGATGCCATTTTCTGGCTTCACACCAAGCAATATAAGCTTTCCAGATCCTATAATGGATCTTCCTAGTAACCGTTTTTCTGGCATTCACTAGGGTAGACACCACCGGTCTTGAGATGCCAAGATTCTACAACACCCTGGCTTCAATGGTCATGCCATCAAATTTAGAGACTGTAAATTGATGTGGAATATAGTACCTTGAGACAGATCAGGGTGACACGGAAGCGTCCATGGCCCGTCTATTGCCAATCTCATAATCTCCAGAAACCAGGGCCTTCTGGCCAAGGCTGGTGCCACCAGAATGACTGGAACCCCCTCTCTCCGAATCCTGCGCAACAAATGTGGAAGAAAAGGGATCGTGGCAAAGCATAAATCAGGGAGAACTGGTTCCATGGAACTACTAGAGCATCTGCTCCGATTAGCAGGGGATCCCTTGTTCGGGACACAAACTGCTGTTGCTTGTTGTTGAACCTGGCTGCCAATAGCTCAACCTCTGGCCATCTCCAACACTGGCAGATTTCCCAAAATATGTTCAGTTGTAGGGACCATTCCCCCGGGCAGATCTGCTGGCAGCTTAGATAATCTGCCTTCCAGTTCTCTACTCCCCGGATATGGACCGGCACATGTCCCTCTGCCCAGTTTAATATATGGTTCACCTCCTCCTGAGTTGAACAGTTCTTAGGACCACCATGGTGGTTGATATAGGCCACTGCAGAGGCATTGCCGGACTGAACCCTGATGGGGCAGTCCTGAAGCTCCACCATCCAGGACCATAGGGCCAGACTTACCGCCCGTAACTCCAGGATGTTGGGCAGGCTCTGCCCTTGACCATCTCCCCTGACCTGTGAGCCCCTCTAGGGTTGCTCCCCAGCCCGAGAGACTGGCGTCTGTGGTCAGTACATTCCAAGACACCGGGAGGAAGGATCTTCCCTTTTGTAACCACCAGCTTAGGCTTAAGCGTACCCGGGGAGATAAGGACATGGGGTAATCCAGGGCTTGTGCTCTCCTTTTCCTAGCCGACAAGATGTCTTGTTGTACAAGGCCTGGGATGGAATTGAGCATAAGGAGGACATCATCCTTCCCAAAAGACTAATACAGAGCCGAATGGAGGGTTGCCTGGTGCCCCTTACCTGATCCTTCAAGGCACAGATTTTTACAGGGTGGCAGAAATGCCTTTGCCTGGACCGTATCCAGGATCAGACCTAGATACTTGAGACTCTCAGCTTGTCTCAAGGCTGACTTTTCGGCATTTATGACCCAGCCCAGGTTTTTTTAAATACTACACCATGCAGTGTACACTCTGTTCCAGGGCCTGTAGTGAGTGATCTCTGAGCAGGAGGTCGTCTAAGTATCTGAGCACCAAGAAGCCCATGGCTCTTAAAAAGAC
Organism: Rana muscosa; assembly: GCA_029206835.1. Classification (NCBI taxonomy): domain Eukaryota; kingdom Metazoa; phylum Chordata; class Amphibia; order Anura; family Ranidae; genus Rana; species Rana muscosa. Next base: position 1,247,592,572 of record CM055122.1, read on the forward strand.
CCAGTACAGGTGCTAGGATCTTTGTAAACACCCGGGTGCTGTGGCAAGCCCAAAAGGGCAGTGCCACAAACTGGAAATTATGTTCCTCTACTGCAAATCGCAGGAACCTCTGATGAGGCTGAAAGATAGGTACGTGTAAATTTGCGTCCTTGATATTGATGGAGGCTAGGAAGTCTCCCATCTGAAACGAGGCTACTACCGAGCGGACTGACTCCATCCAGAAGAAGGATTGGATTAACAGATGTTGGTTCACGAATCTTAGGTCCAAGATTGGCCTTATGTCCCCATTTGGTTTTAGAATCGTGAACACCTTGTGCCTCTTTCAGACACCAGAACCTGTATAACTCCCTGATGCACCAACTGCTCTAATGCTTGAACAATATGTTTCTTTTTGGAGGATCCGCAGGAACGTTGGATCTTAGAAACCTCTGAGGAGGAAACCTCCGTAATTCCAGCTTGTAACCGCTTGATACTGTTGAGATGACTGACTCGTCCTGTACCACTGTTCTCCAAATGTCCGCACATTGAAGCAGCCCTCCCCCCACCTGATAGAGTGGGGGCATCCTCTCAAAAGGAGAGCTTGGTGTCGGGTTTAGAAGAGTTCTGGACCAAGAGTTTTTCCTGGCCTTGGCCCTGCCACTTGCCCCTGGCTCTAGCGCACTATTGGCGGCAGAACTGCCTTGGCGCTAAAATACCTAAGGAAGTCCCCAAGGTTTTAAATGAGGGATGCCTGGTCTTTCCCTTTACAGGAAGTAAAGAACCCTTTCCTCTGGAAATCTTTTGGATACATTTATCCAGATCACCAAACAAACGTTGCCCATGGATTGGGAACCCTGCCAATAACTTCCTACAGGGAAGCTCGGCTGGCCAGTTCTTAAACCACACAAGTCTGCGCATGTGTACAGACAGGAGAGCCAAGCGAGAAACCTGCTGTATAGAATCCTTTAAAAAAAAAGGTATCTACTGCAAAACACAGCGCTCGAGAAATATCTTCCCTGTTTTCACAAGATTATCCTCCTGGTTAGGCCTGTCAGGCCATCTGACCTGAACCTTTAAGGACTGGCAGACTCCAATGGCTGCGACAGCTGGCTGAATAGCTGAACTGGCCAAAGGAAAGGAAGCCTTTAATAAGAACTCCCGTTTCTTGTCAACAGGGTCTTTCAAGCCCACTGGACAAGTTTTTGTTTAAGGAAGAGTCTGCAGCTTCTACGGCTGGCATGCTCCATTTTGTAACAAACTTTTCCTCCATGGGATATAAAAATAGGATTTTTATAACAGCTTACCTGTAAAATCCTTTTCTTGGAGTACATCACGGGACACAGAGCGACATAGTCATTACTAATGGGTTATATAGTTACCGTCAGGTGCTGGCACTGGCAACTTCCAAAACCGGAAGTACCCTCCCCTATATAAGCCCCTCCCATCCGGGAGCACCTCAGTTTTGTAGCAAAGCAATAAGTGTCCCCAAAGAGGGGTGGGAGCTCTGTGTCCCGTGATGTACTCCAAGAAAAGGATTTTACAGGTAAGCTGTTATAAAAATCCTATTTTCTTTTTCGTACATCACGGGACACAGAGCGACATAGTCATTACTAATGGGATGTCCTAAAGCAATGCCAAATGAGGGGGGGGATACACCATATATAAGCTGAGCGCTATCAGACATGAGGATCTTTTGCGGCCTGCAACACACTGCGCCCAAAGGCGACATCCTCCTGACTTCTAACGTCCATCTGGTAGAACCTAGTAAACGTGTGTACCGAAGACCATGTTGCGGCCTTACAGATTTGAGCCAGGGAGGCCTGGTGATGCACTGCCCATGAAGTTCCAACTGCTCTCGTGGAGTGCGCCCTAACTTTGAACGGAGGCGGTCTACTTCTCAAGCTATAGGCCTGTATTATGACCTTGGCTAAAGTAGATTTTGAAGCTGCCTGACCCTTTCTGGGGCCTTCCGGCAGAATAAACAAAGTATCCGTTCTGCGAATCTGAGCAGTGGCTTTTAGATAAGGTTTAACTGCTCTTACTACATCCAAAGAATGCAATAACTTTTCCTCTACCGAAGTAGGCTTGGGGAAAAAAGAAGGAAGAACCACATCTTGGTTCAAATGAAAACTCGATACCACCTTAGGAAGAAAGGCTGGATGAGGACGTAACACTACTCTGTCCTTATGGATAACCAGATATGGCTCCTTACAGGACATAGCTGCTAATTCCGATACTCTTTTAGCCGAACAAATGGCTACTAGAAAAATCAATTTCCTGGTGAGAAGCACCAAGGAAATATGCTGTAATGGTTCAAATGGTTGTTTCTGTAGAACCGACAGAACCAAGTTTAGATCACATGGACATATGGGAATATTAACCGGAGGACTAATACGCATCACTCCTTGTATAAAGGCTTTGACTAGTGAATGCGAAGCCAAGGGCCTTTGAAAAAATATTGACAAGGCCGAAATCTGACCCTTGATAGTACTCAAGGCAAGCTTCCTATCTACAGCCCATTGTAGGGAGTCCAGACTCCTACCTATTACGTACTTACGTGGATGCCATTTCTTGGCTTCACACCAGGCGATGTACGCCTTCCAGATTCTATAGTAGATCTGCCTGGATACCGGCTTCCTGGCATTGATCATGGTAGATACCACAGAATTAGAGAGCCCTCTCCTTTTTAGAATGTGGGCTTCAATAGCCAGGCCGTCAAACCTAGGGCTGGTAAGGAAGGGTGGTATATCGGTCCCTGCGAAAGCAGGTCCGGACGATGTGGGAGGGTCCAAGGACTCCCCACAGACATTTTTACAATCTCCGCGTACCATGCTCTTCGGGGCCACGCTGGAGCCACCAGAATCACTGGTTTCTTTTCTACCCTGATTCTGCGGAGTAATCGAGGTAACAATTGTGGCGGTGGGAATGCATATATCAGCTTGAACTGATCCCAAGGGAACACTAGGGCATCCGAGCCGCACGCTAGGGGATCCCTTGTCCAAGAGACAAACCTGTCCACTTTCGTGTTGAACCTGGATGCTAGCAGATCTACATCCGGTGTTCCCCACCGCTGACATATTGTCCGGAAAACCTCGGGATGAAGGGACCATTCCCCTGGGCATAATTGTTGGCGACTTAGAAAGTCCGCCTTCCAATTCTCCACCCCTGGAATGAATACCGCAGATATGGCTGGGACATATCTTTCTGCCCATCTCAGGATGTAATTTACTTCCCTTTGGGCTGCACGACTCCTGGTGCCCCCCTGACGATTGATATATGCCACTGCTGTGGCATTGTCTGACTGAACTCTGACAGGGGACCCTTGGAGTTTGGATGTCCATGCTACTAGGGCATACCGGGCTGCTCGTATCTCTAAGAGATTGATGGGCAGGGCCTTTTCCGCATCCGACCATCTGCCCTGGAGAGACCATTGCTCCAGTACTGCTCCCCAGCCTAAAAGGCTGGCATCTGTAGTGACCACCTTCCAAGAAATCGGACTGAAGGATTTCCCTCTTTCCAGATTCCGGGGAACCAACCACCAACGGAGGCTTCTGCGAACGGAAGGGGACAAGGACATTGGTACGTCCAGAGCCTGAACTTTTTTGTTCCAGGCTGACAGTATGGCCCTTTGCAACTTCCTTGAATGGAATTGACCGTAGGGTACTGCTTCGAATGATGCCACCATTTTTCCCAGCAGCCTCATGCACAGGCGTATGGATGGCTGTCTTTTTGAACCCACTAAGTGGATCAAATCTCTCAAAGACGACCCCTTTTCTCGAGACAAGAAAATTTTTCTCTGGTCTGAATCCAGCCTTAGCCCCAAGTATTCCAGACTTTTGACTGGTTTTAGGGCTGACTTGTCTCGGTTGATAATCCAACCGTGATATTCCAGATACTTGATTGTCTCGTGAACAACCACTTCTAGTTTTTCCACTGAGTGGTCTATCAGCAACAAGTCGTCTAGATATGCCATTATCGTTACACCTCGTGTTCTTAGATTGGCCAATAATGGGGCCAGAATTTTTGTGAACACTCTTGGTGCTGTGGCCAGACCGAAGGGTAAGGCTCTGAACTGAAAATGGCGCCCTTCTACTGCAAAGCGTAGAAATTTTTGGTGGACTGGAAAGATGGGAATGTGCAAATAAGCATCTTTGATGTCGATCGTGGCTAACCAATCCTCCCCTTGTAGGGCAGTGGCCACCGATCGGATCGACTCCATCGGAAAGTCCTGATATACAGGAATTTGTATAGCCCTTTTTGAATTAATATGGGCCTCCCGTCCGCGTTTGCTTCGGGACTGTAAAGAGGTTTGAGTAAAACCCGAACCCTCATTCTGCCAGGGGAACCTCCATAATTACTCCTTGGAGCAATAGTTGTTCTAGTGCCAACAGGAGGGACTCTCTCTTCCGGGGATCCCTTGGCACGTTTGACCTTAAAAATGGGAAGGAGGAGAGTCTAACTCCAAACTGTATCCCAAACCTACTGCGGAGAGCACCTATCTGTCTTGATCGTGTCCCGCCAGGTCTCTTTGCGAACAACTGGAGTCCTCCCCCCACCCGACTGAGTGGGGGCTTCAATGAATTTAACTTTGGGGAAGGTTTTGTACCTCCCCTGACCCAGGGTTTCTCATTACCCTGCTACTGTCCCTGTTTTTTACCCCCGGGATTTGACCGAGGAGGCCGTCGGAACTGTTACACAGCCGATGCCCCAGGGACTGGAGAAGCAGGCCCCTTAAAGAGGGACCTCTAACTCTGCTTTTAACCGGCAAGAGCGTATTTTTACCGCTGGAAATTTTCTGGATATATTTGTCCAGGTTTTCCCTGAATAAGCGTTCACCATGAAATGGGACGCTAACCAGCCATTCTTTACAGGGAGCTTCAGCAGACCAGTTTCTGAGCCATAGGAGCCTACGCATATGTCTATAGACAGCGTAAGGCGGGAGGCCTGATGGACTGAATCCTCTATGGCGTCAACCGCAAAGCCTAAGGCTCTAGGTAGATCAGCTAGGGCAAAGCCTGCTGATCTGTCAAGTCCCTCAAGACCTGTTTCAACTGATCCTTCACTGCTTAGCAGACCCCAATAGCTGCTACTGCTGGTTGTATCACCAAGCAGATTTTCATAAGGACTCCAATCTTTTATCTATTGGGTTCTTGAACATTTGGACATTATCCACTGGACATGTCAGTGATTTATACATACAAGAGATGGCTGCGTCCACTGTAGGGACCTTCCATTTTTTTTTTTTTTTGATGAACTTATCCTCCATGGGATAGACCACCGGAAATCTCTTGGGGGAATAAATATTTTCTCAGGACGTTCCCAATCCTGGTAAATGAGCCCTTTCAGTAAAGGGTGAAGTGGAAAAGAACAAACAGTCTGGGGGCTTCTAGCGACCCCAACGAGGATACAGTAGTGGTTGATGGTTCCGCAAGGTGCATTTTTAAATGCTGATCGGACCATGTTAGTCAGAGACTGAACCCATAATCTTTCAGCTTGAGATGCTGAGAAAAGGTTCCCCCACTGTTGATTCCTCTATAACAGAATCAACCTTATCCTGATCCCCTTCAGGCAGGTCGATCCCTGTATGGGACTGTTGCTCTGCTAACAGGCACTCTGAAGGAGGAGACGGAGATCGGGCGTGCTTTCCCTGACAGGGAGGCAGCGATAAATTTTGACAATCTCTCTCTAATCCTCCCAGAGCTGAGGAAAAAACCTCCTCTGTTACATACACAGGAGCAGGTGACTGAGGACAGCCACAGTACCAAGTACCCCTCCGGGGTCTCTACGGTCACTTACCTCTGAACTTCAGGGGAGACTGGTGCAGCAGGAGTATGCCCAAGATCCTCAGAGCCCGATGAGACCCCCTTCGCTTCCTGGAAGATTCAGTTCCGGAGCTACTGGACGGCATATTCCTAAGCCTAAAGCTGAGGTATTCCAGCCGTAATACACCACTTTTACTGAGAATAGTCTAGCACAATTGCTGCTATATCACAGTTGGTGTCTACTAATGTGCCTTTCTAGGGGATACCTGTATCAACCGCTTGCTGTATGCCTTTAAATGTTGCCAGCTCTGTCTCTGTACTTCATAGCCAGCTTACTGCAATAATGTGGCTTTTTAAAAACCTGCTGGGACGCCCGCACATGCGCAGAAGCGCTGCGGCGCGCACAGAGCGTCATCCCCCAGGCCCCGCCCCTTTTTCCGGCCACCTCTATATATAGAGGCGCGTGCACGCGCACGCGCGCGGCCACGTGCGCCTCGGCGCTAATTTTCAAACATGGAAACCAGGGACAGGAGCCAGGGCCCCCTTTGCCGCAGGCCGGGGGATAGACGAACACTGCAACATGGCAGAGGAAACAGTTTCCTGTAGGAGAACTCACCAGCTGCCTGGACTTTGCTCTCTGAGAAGAAACTAGTCCATATGACAAGAAAAACATTCCACAGCGGCCTCTAGTGGACAAACACAGGTACCGCAGTTTAATATACTAAACATATATAAAAAAACATTCTTTTTTTTTTTTTTTTCTTGACCACCATTAAAAATTATTACATTTTTTTTTTTTTAGTAGTTACAGGCATGCACAGATATTAGCGGGAATACCGTTAGGTAACAGACAGAAAGACAAATTAGGCTTGGGGGTCCCCCAATAGAACCAAGTTCCTGGGGGCCCCCACTTACCTGTTCCCCGCCGCAGGACTTTGTTTGGTCCACAAAAGCCCAAACTTCACCTATCACGGCAGGCATTGTAATCAAACCTTCAGGGACCGGGTTCCCAAGGATTCCACTCCCCTGGACCTGTATAGCACCCTGCACAGAAAACATCTTGGTCGTGGGTATGACCAGAGCTCTGGATCCCAGGGTCCAGCTCTCCTAAGAGAAGCATTACAGGCAGAACCTTGCTCTTCTCTGCAAGGCCCGGGTACCGACCGTTTAGCTATGAAGCTTTTTTGGTCGGATCCGGAATAGCTTACTGAGGCCCAAAAGAACCTGTATGCAAGCTCAGTGAAAAACACATGTTTCTTCTTGGCCAACACCTTAGACACTGGCAAAAAACTGAGGTGCTCCCGGATGGGAGGGGCTTATATAGGGGAGGGTACTTCCGGTTTTGGAAGTTGCCAGTGCCAGCACCTGACGGTAACTATATAACCCATTAGTAATGACTATGTCGCTCTGTGTCCCGTGATGTACGAAAAAGAAAGGCCAACTTCCTACTTAATATAATTAAAGGAATATGGCGAATAGGTTCAAAAGGTTGCTTTTGCAACACTGACAATACCAAATTCAAATCCCATGGACACAAGGGAGTCCTAACTGGAGGATTTATCCTCAGTACCCCCTTAATGAATGTCCGAACTAGGGAGTGAGATGCCAATGGTCTCTGAAAGAAGACTGATAGAGCCGATATTTGCCCTTTGATGGTGCTAAGGGCTAAATTCATATCCACTCCTAACTGGCAAAAAGCAAGAATCCTACTTATTTCATACTTCTGAGGATTCCAACATCTGGATTCACACCAGGAAACGTATGCTCTCCAGACTCTCTGATAGATGAGTCTGGAGGCTGGCTTTCTAGCATTAATGAGCGTAGAAAGAGCCGGACCAGAGACCCCTCTCTTTTTAAAAATGTGGGTCTCAGCAGCCAGGCCGTCAACTTTAGCCTTTGTAAGGAAGGGTGGAATACTGGACCCTGTGACAGCAGGTCATGTCGGAGTGGAAACTTCCAGGGCCTTCCTATCGCCGTTTTTACAATCTCGGCGTACCAAGGCCTCCTGGGCCAGTTTGGGGCCACTAGGATTACTGGTATTCCCTCCTCCTTGATCCTGCGAAGCAGTCTTTGTAGAAGAGGGATCGGAGGGAATGCCTAGATCAGTGAGAACTGATTCCATGGAGTTATTAGAGCGTCTGTTTTATTAGAGCGTCTGTCCCGTAGGCTAGAGGATCTCTCGTTCTGGACACAAAGTTGTCCAATTTCTTGTTGAACCTGGCAGCTAGCAGGTCTACATCTGGGTTTCCCCATCTCAGACATATGGCCTGAAAGATCTCGGGGTGAAGAGACCACTCCCTGGTAGCAGCTGCTGACGAATCAGGTAGTCTGCTTGCCAATTTTCCATCCCTGGAATGAAGATTGCAGAAAGGCAAGGTACATGCTCTTCTGCCCATGCCAGGATCCGGTTCACCTCTCTTTGGGCTGCCCGACTGCGGGTGCCTCCTTGGTGATTGATGTAAGCTACTGCAGTAGCATTGTCGGATTGAACCCGAACTGGGTAGCCCTGTAACCTGTATGTCCAGGTTTTGAGGGCTAGATATACCGCCCGGATCTCTAGCACATTGATGGGCAGGATCCCCTGAGTCTTGGCCCAGGTTCCCTGGGTAGAAGCCTCCTCGAATACTGCACCCCAGTCCGATAGGCTGGCATCCCTAGATACCACCTTCCAGGCCACTGGGAGGAAGGACTTTCCCTTCCGTAAATTCCTGGCTTCTAGCCACCAATCGAAGCTGTGGCGTACTTGTGAGGACAGGCGCATGGGTATATCCAGAGCTTGGCTCTTCCTGTTCCAGGAAGCTAAAATATTGCCTTGAAGTAGTCTCGAATGAAACTGGGCGTAAGGGACCGCCTCGAAGGAGGCTACCATCTTTCCCAATAGTCTCATGCAAAGGCGAATAGACGGCCTCTTGTTTGCTTTGACCTTGTGGATCAGGTCTTTCAGAGACTGTATCTTCGGTTCTGGCAGGTATACCCCGTTTTGGGCTGTATCTATGATCATGCCCAGGTGCCCTATCCTTCTTTGGGCCTGGAGAGAGGATTTTTGTAAATTTATAATCCATCCTAAATGCTCCAGGTATCCTACTGTAGTGTGTACAGCGTGACCCAATCCGTCCTTTGACTGATCTATTACTAGTAGATCGTCCAGATAGGCTGTTACCGCAATGCCCCGTGTTCTTAGGTTTGCTAACAGAGGAGCTAGCACCTTTGTGAATACTATGGGCGCGGTGGCTACACCAAACGGCAGAGCCACAAATTGAAAGTGGCGATCTTCTACCGCAAACCTTAGGAATCTTTGGTGAGCGGGGAGGATGGGTATGTGTAAATGTGCGTCCTTGATATCTATGGGCGCCATGAATTTTCCGCCCTTTAAAGTGGCGGCCACGGATCGGATCGTTTCCATTCGAAAATGGCGATTGTTCAGGAACCGATTTAGGGATTTTAGATCCAGGATGGGTCTGACATCTCCATTTGGCTTTGGAATCACAAAGAGGTTTGAGTAAAAACCTGAACCTCGCTCTTTTTGGGGTACGTCTGTAACTACCCCTTGAGCCATTAAGTGATTCAAACCTTAGAAAAAGGATTCTCTTTTTTGTGGATCCTTGGAGAGTCTTGAACCTCGGAATTGAGAAGGTGGGATCTCTCGAAATTCCAGTTTGTACCCTGAGGATATTGTGGATACTACCCAATTGTCCTGGATTTCTGACCACCAAGTCGCTCAGAACTGACAAAGCCTTCCTCCCACTCGGCCGAGCGGGGGCGCCCCTTCACTGAGAGGCTTTGGGGGCTTGCTTATTAGCTCTTGCACCCCACGGCTTCTTGTTCTTCTGAGCTTGCCCCTTGGCTTTTGTGGACGGCTAAAACAGGCCGCCGCCACTGGTTGGAGTCAGATTTCCCGGGAGCTGGGGAGAGAGAGCGTTTAAAACAAGATCTCTTGTTTTTCTTTCTCTCAGGTAAAAGTCGTTTTACCACTTGATATCTTCTGTATATATTTTTCTAAATCTTCCCCAAATAGGCGTTCGCCATGGAACGGGAACTTGCCAACAGCTTTTTGCATGGGGTCTCCGCTGACCAATGCTTAAGCCAAAGTACTCTGCGCATCTGTACCAGCTGGAGTGTAAGGCGTGATGCCTGTATGATAGAATCTCTCATGGCATCCACTGTGAAGCATAAGGCTTTAGGCAAATTTTCCCAATTTCTAGCCTGCTCTGAAGGCAGTTCCTTCAGCCCCTGCTTTACCTGTTGGCTGATGACCTGACACATACCGACTTCTGCTACTGCAGGTTGGGTAATTGAGCCGGCCAAAAGGAAGGAGGATTTCAACTTCCTCTCAGAAGGATCTTTTAAACCCTTGTACATTATCCACCGGACATGTCAGGTTTTTATTTACACAAGAAATAGCCGCAACTACCGCAGGCAGGCTCCATTTCTTTAAAAAAATTTCCCCCATAGGATAAAGAATGTTAAACCTTTTTGGAGGTGAGAAACGCTTATCTGGATGTTGCCAGTTTGCGTATATTAGATCCTCTAGTAACGGATGAACCGGGAAGGAGCATGCACCTTGCAGGGATCTTAATGACCCTAGGGAGGAGACAGGTAATTCCGTTACCTCCGCAGAGGTTAACTTAAATGCACTGCTATAGCATTGTACCTGTGACCTTAAAATCTGGCTCCTCATCCTCTGCTGATGTAGCCTCCTCCTCCTCATCCTCCTCCCTCAGGTACTTCTGAAGGGAGGTCCAATACTGGAAGAGACCTGCTTCGCTTATTGTCCTTTTTAGAGGACTTAGCGATTAAGGTAGCAATTTTTTCCTCCAGATTATTTAGGGCAGCTGATAAAGTGTCCTCAGTGACATATACAGGCCCAGGCTTCACTGGGGAAGCCGCCATACCTGACAGAGGTAATGGCTCATCCTGTACAGGTGCATTTGGCAACACAGGAGAGGAAGGTACCGAGTCAGCACAGCTAGAGCCTCCTCTCAGGCGGTGGTGCTTTCTTATCTCTTTTTGTCCGTATTACTTCCCCTGGAAGGCTTACTGTTTAGACAAAATACAAGGTACCTAAATGCATATACTACCGTGTTCAGTTTAGCAAATACATTAAGTATGCAACTTTTAACACATAACTATGCATAACATGGATGTCTTCTAGGAAGTACCCAATCCAACCACATGGAGTCTTACGTCCCTGTATAGCTGCTGTGTTTCTCTGCCAGGAACAAGAGAACTAACGAGCTTGCTTGCTGCTGCAGTGCTTCTCACACTGACAGTCTTTTAAATTTGGCGCCGTTTCTGTGCCTGCGCGCGCCACGTGCCCGCGCACGCCTTCGCCCCCCCCCTCCGATAAAGCGCGCTCCCGCGCGCGGCCCTTAGCGCTATGGCGGTGGCCATAGTGAGAGAGGACTCTCATCAGCCCTTGTTCCCACTTACCTGCATCTGCAGGTGTCTGGTCGGCCACCGAAAGGAGGATCGGGGTTCCCAGCAAGCTCAGCAGCGGAGGTGACGAGCAGCGTACTTCGCCGAAGCCGACACTGAACAGAGTGAGGTGAGTATATTCAGCTCTTTACTCCCCCCAGTGGTGGAAAAAAAGAAGACATCCATTTTTTGAAAAAGGTCCCAACCTAGTTATGGACCTTCTAATCTCACCTTATCCACGCCGCAGGTTTTTCTGCTGAAAGATTTCAGACAGATACCAAACTTCACCCTTCACGGTGGGCTATGTGTGCCAACCTTCAGGGATATGGGTTCCTATTTAAAGGATACCTCTCCCCTGGGCCTTGTACAAGACTCTTACCAGGACTTTATAGCGAAATAGCGAAAGTGCTGGATCTTAGAGCCCAGTCCTCCGAAGAGAGACATTACAGGCGACGCCTCATGGATGAGGCCCGGATCCCATCCAGATTCAGCTCATTTGTAGGCGTCTTGGATGGATCCGAAAGCATAGCTCTTTTACCCCCAGAGGGTCTCTTTGGTAGAGCTTTCCTTTAGCACCTCCTAACGCGTCCAACACCTTTCGACACTGGCGAAAAAACTGAGGTACTTCCCTGATGGGAGGGGTTATATGGAGGGGAACTGTCTTCCATTGGTTGTGCCAGTGTCCAATCACCGCTGGTGACCCTTAACCCATTATGTAATGACTAGCTCTGTGTCCCGTGGTGTACGATAAAGAAAAGAAGTTGTTCAGCACAGGAATGTAATTGTTCCAAGCTAACAGTCACCAACAGACACCATTTTCCTCAAAAAAAATATGGGGCAATAATGCCAAAAGGGGCAACCGCACACCACACTGTATTATGTGCAAAGTGGAGAGGTCTTTTTTGAGTGTTCCTGGGATTTTCAGGAGTCTTGTTTGTTATGAAGGTTCTGCTTATTTACTGTTCCATTTAAATGAAAATGAGCTTTGTCGCTCATCATGATTATTGCGACGGCCCCATGTCGAGCAACACTGAATTCTCGATAAAATAGCTGCTGCGTTACTGTGATAGACTCACCACTTCGAACAAAACTGTTGTAAGCGAACAAGCAATGTTGTAACGTCCACCGCTTCATTGTGACTGAATTGCCATTCCAGCTGTGGGGGAAAAGATGCCTAGCTTGTCCACCTCCCATCACCACTTACTGTATCTATATCACACACATACACACACACACACACACAGTTCCTAATCTACTAGCACAATACCAATTATGAGGTATCTCTGTATTAGTTATCTGCTGCAAATAAGCTAAAATATATAGTTACTTGTTATTTTTTAGTTCTAACTTTAAATGCATTTTTAGTTATGATGCGATATCCAAACAACATGTGTTACTAAGTTTGACCATTACATAGCGCTATATATAGACAACCTCAGTCCCATTCCAGTAGCTTGACAAAGGAGCACGCCTGACTCACTAACCTCAATGCGTATGCTCAGAAATGTGTCACGATACGTTCGGTGACGTCATCACGCTCAATGCTGCACTTCCCAAGCATTCCAGCCCTCCTTCTGGTTCCCCTTCACAAAACAGCCAGCTTCTGGATCCACCTGAGCAGCAGTGGTTTCATCAACAGCGCAAGAGCGAACTTCTGCTTCACCAGACATTGACTTTTATGTGCCTATTTTATGCTACAAAAATGTGAGTGAATTTTACACTTTTAACTGAATAAATTCTCAGTCTGAACTTAAAGGCGCCTCTGTATTCTCTCTTTTGCTTGCCTTCTGGAGACCTCGCCCTGATGTGCTGACATTTCTGTGCTCCTGCGACTCCATTTCTGGATGGACTATATTTTATATATCTTTTTTTCCCTAGCATTTAGTTTGTGGACTTTTACATAGATAGTTCTACACCACAAAGGGTCATTTATATTGTGCCATACCCTATTCTTTTGTGTCAGATGTGAACAAGGGCTATTGAAAACATTAGATTTAGCTTGTTGAGAATTTTTGAGCTTTAAACTACCTAAACAGTCATAAATTTACGATAAAAAGAAGACCTCTGGAACTTAGTGGAAATCAGGGGTTTCCTGTAGGTACCTCTGCATTTTGCCATTTAATCTAGGTCTTCCGGAAATGATTTCCTATCCTGCTTGTTACCTTATTTCAGCGATTCTCAACCAGGTTCCTCCAGAGGTTGATAGGGATTCCTTCAGCATTGGACAATTTCTGCCTCTCAGATAAGTTCCCACTGACACCATTGATCTTTTTAGCGATTTGTAAGGGGGTAATTTCTCCCAATGACAACAAGCGTAAGGAGCATTCTTCCCACTGACCATCACACTAATGTATCATGAGTTGTAGATTTCAAATTTTTAGCAGGGGTTCCCCGAGACCGGAGAACTATTTTAAGGGTTCCTCTGTGTTGAAAAGGTTGAGAAAGGCTGCCTTATTTGGTTATGGTTTGACACTGCTATGCTATGCATTAAGGTGAAAAACCTTTTGTAGTGCAGCAGCCCTCCAGATCCCACCTTTTACTTACCTGAACCCGATCTCCGAGGTGACCCTAGAGAAGAGGAGGCGCCAGGAGTGCCGCTGTGAGACCCCAGAAGAGGAGGATCAGGGCCCCCCCTGTGCAAACCCCTTGCAAAGAGGAGGTAAATATGACATGTTTGTTATTTAAAAAAAAAAAAAAAGTGACGGCGCCAACCAATTGGAATGCTCCTAAACATACCTCCTGATGATGTACATTTTGGAGATTAAGCTGTGGGTGATTTCTAAGCCCCGGACTGGTGAGGCGGCGACCCGATGTCTGCTAGCGGGTGATCGCCGCTCTCCAGGTCAGCGAGAAGGGGGGGGGGGGGGGAGTTCTGTGTTAAGTTCACCTTACAGATTTTTCTACCCTTTAAGTTTTTTTTTTTTACAAATGTACATTACGGGGGTTATGTACTAAAGGCAAATCCACTGTGCACTACAAGTGCACTTGGAAGTGCAGTCACTGTAGATCTGAGGAGGACATGCCAGGTCAATAAAAAATAAAAAAAAACACAACATTTTTGCTTGCACTTGATTGGATGATAAAATCAGCAGAGCTTCCCCTCAGATCTACAGCGACTGCACTTCCAAGTGCACTTGTAGTGCAGAGCGGATTTGCCTTTAGTAAATCAACCCCTATGTCTTTATAAGTTATGAGCTTTGAACCAGGTAAATGAGTGAGAAAATCTAACACTCACATTTTCTAAATTCAGTAAAGGTTTCTTGTATTTTTACAAAAAGATAAATATCTTGGTAATGTGCCAGTAAATACTAAAACAGGACCAAACATATCCAGCAATTGACTAATTTATAAAATTACCTATTTGGAAATGTATTCAATTAAGGTGTTCAAACACCCTTTCACAACAATTTGGTTTGCAAATGCTATTGTAATGTCACAAGTAAGCAATAATGCAGGCTTATACAGCTATCAATCAGATTGTATACATACCAAAGACAAAACAAAATTGAGGAGTGCAGTTCCACTGTAGATGATGACAGTAAACAAAGTTGTCACTGTGGTAAAAAGTAAGCTTACATTTCGGCTCATTACAATCCAGAGGGACTCCAGTATCTAACAAGAAAATGCATTTTTTTAATATAAATATTTTTTTTTCATACAGTGGGTACGGAAAGTATTCAGACCCCCTTAAATTTTTCACTCTTTGTTATATTGCAGCCATTTGATAAAATCATTTAAGTTCATTTTTTTTCCTCATTAATGTACACACAGCACCCCAATTCTGTGTTTTTCTGTCAATATGGGGTGCTGTGTGTACATTAGTGTCTCTGCTCTCCTCACTAGTCTATTTTTTATTTTATTTTTTCAAAGGGTGAACTTAGCCTTTAAATCTCTTCTGGATTTTCCTTTGTAACTACCATCTACTATTTCATACTAATGCAACAGCAATTAATCTATTACAGAAAATAAGGGAATTCATCCAGCCTCCAGGAATGTGTGCGACATTCATCCAACAAATGTTTTATAAACTAACTAAATAAGATGAAGTTATCTTGACAATACAATCAATTAGGTGTATGACCCCTTAGTGTATATATATATATATATATATATATATATATATATATAAATATCTCTATGGGTTACCCATGTCAGTAAAGGGAACACATGCAAACATGAAAATGTGGGAATATAGAAAAAGCAGAAGTATCAGTCAAAACTGCTAGATGTATGCATAAAATTGTATGAATTGTATGAAATGCATGGCTCCAACACATTACATTAAAAAAAAGTGCACAATCGCACTTGTTTTTCCACAACTCCAACAAACTCTAGCTAAGGTTTAATAAATAAATAAATAGATATACACACACAGACATACATATACATTATATATATATATATATATATATATATATATATATATATAATATGCACACACACACACAGGTGCATCTCATAAAATTAGATCATCAAAAAGTTAATTTATTTCAGTAATTCAATTTAAAAAGTGAAACTCATATTTTATATAAATGCGTTACACACAGAGTGATATATTTCAAGCATTTCTTTTTTTTACGCTTAAGGGTTATGGTTTACAGCTAGTGAAAACCGAAAATTCTGTATCTCAGAAAATTTGAATATTACATAAGACCAATAAGAAAAAGGATTTTTAATACAGAAATGTTGACTTACTGAAAAGTATTTCCATGTACAGTATAGTATGCACTCATTACTTGGTCGGGGCTCCTTTAGAATTAATTCCTGCATCAATGCGGCATGGCATGGAGGCGATCAGCCTGTGGCACTGCTGAGGTGTTATGGAAGCCCAGGTTGCTTTGGTAGTGGCCTTTAGCACGTCTGCATTGTTGGGTCTGAGGTCTCTCATCTTCCTCTTGACAATATCCCACACATGAGGTTTAAGTCAAGCGAGATTGCTGGTATTGGTACTTTTGGCAGTGTGGACTAGTGCCAATCCTCCTGGAAAATGAAATCAGCATCTCCACAAAGCTGGTCAGCAGAGGGAAGCATGAAGTGTTCTAGAATATCCTGGTTGAGGTGATGCAGGATTTCACAAGGATCCCCGACCAAGTATTGAGTGCATACAATACTGTACATGGAGATCAGCAAGCTAACTATTCTGTATTAACGTATTTATTGGTGTATAACACACACTTTTTCCCCCTGAAAAAATGGGGCAAATCACGGGTGCGTGTTATACGCCGATAGTGTACCTAGGAGGGGAAGGAGGGGGACATGCGCCACCGGAATTCACGAGCTGTCATCTCCTGTTTACTCAGCTCTCACTCGGCTCTGACGTCACACACAATCAATGTCAAACACAGGAGCTGGTCCAATGCCGCAGATGGGCCCAGATCAGCCTGCAGATGGGCCCAGATCAGCCTGCAGATGGGCCCAGATCAGCCTGCAGATGGGCCCAGATCAGCCTGCAGATGGGCCCAGATCAGCCTGCAGATGGGCCCAGATCAGCCTGCAGATGGGCCCAGATCAGCCTGCAGATGGGCCCAGATCAGGCTGCAGATGGGCACAGATCAGGCTGTATTGAGGCTGCAAGATGGGCACAGATCAGGCTGCATTGAGGCTGCAAGATGGGCACAGATCAGGCTGCATTGAGGCTGCAGATGGGCACAGATCAGGCTGCATTGAGGCTGCAGATGGGCACAGATCAGGCTGCATTGAGGCTGCAGATGGGCACAGATCAGGCTGCATTGAGGCTGCAGATGGGCACAGATCAGGCTGCATTGAGGCTGCAGATGGGCACAGATCAGGCTGCATTGAGGCTGCAGATGGGCACAGATCAGGCTGCATTGAGGCTGCAGATGGGCACAGATCAGGCTGCATTGAGGCTGCAGATGGGCACAGATCAGGCTGCATTGAGGCTGCAGATGGGCACAGATCAGGCTGCATTGAGGCTGCAGATGGGCACAGATCAGGCTGCATTGAGGCTGCAGATGGGCACAGATCAGGCTGCATTGAGGCTGCAGATGGGCACAGATCAGGCTGCATTGAGGCTGCAGATGGGCACAGATCAGGCTGCATTGAGGCTGCAGATGGGCACAGATCAGGCTGCATTGAGGCTGCAGATGGGCACAGATCAGGCTGCATTGAGGCTGCAGATGGGCACAGATCAGGCTGCAGATGGGCACAGATCAGGCTGCATTGAGGCTGCAGATGGGCACAGATCAGGCTGCATTGAGGCTGCAGATGGGCACAGATCAGGCTGCATTGAGGCTGCAGATGGGCACAGATCAGGCTGCATTGAGGCTGCAGATGGGCACAGATCAGGCTGCATTGAGGCTGCAGATGGGCACAGATCAGGCTGCATTGAGGCTGCAGATGGGCACAGATCAGGCTGCATTGAGGCTGCAGATGGGCACAGATCAGGCTGCATTGAGGCTGCAGATGGGCACTAATCAGGCTGCATTGATGGGCACTAATCAGGCTGCATTGATGGGCACTAATCAGGCTGCATTGATGGGCACTAATCAGGCTGCATTGATGGGCACTAATCAGGCTGCATTGATGGGCACTAATCAGGCTGCATTGATGGGCACTAATCAGGCTGCATTGATGGGCACTAATCAGGCTGCATTGATGGGCACTAATCAGGCTGCATTGATGGGCACTAATCAGGCTGCATTGATGGGCACTAATCAGGCTGCATTGATGGGCACTAATCAGGCTGCATTGATGGGCACTAATTAGGCTGCATTGATGGGCACTAATTAGGCTGCATTGATGGGCAATGACCATTATTTTGCTTCAAAGTGTTTTATTTAAAAAAAAAAAATTAAAAAAATCCTGAAACTTCCCTCTTAAATTGAAGGTGCGTGTTATACGCCGATAAATACAGTAATTTTTATTTATTTTTTATTGCTCTTATGAAATATTCAAATTTTCTGAGATACTGAATTTTGGGTTTTCACTAGCTAAGCCATAATCATCAAAATTAAAAGAAAGACATGCCTGAAATATATCACTCTGTGTGTAACACATCTATATAGGAGTTTAACTTTCTGAATTAAATTACTGAAATACATTAACTTTTTGATGATTTACTTTTTTTTTTGAGATGCACCTGTATATATTTACCTAGTAGTTAAGGTTGAAAAAGAAAAAAAAAGACACCAGTCTATCCAGTTCAACCGGAGTGGGTGCGTTTGTCACTACAAAGTAGCTGGCTTTTCTCTGGAGTCCTGTTCCACAAGTATTCCCCAAAAATTAACCTTTTCATGAAAATAGAATGCAAACTCACATCGCTATCCTACAATTTAAATTAATACAGAATGCTATTAAAGTACTTTTGCCAATTGCCTTCACTCAAATTTAACATGCATCTGTACATTTTTTTTTTTTTTAGACGCTAGGCAATTAAAAGGAACCTGTCGCTTTAAGGGCAAAAATAGGATTTTTATAACAGCTTACCTGTAAAATCCTTTTCTTGGAGTACATCACGGGACACAGAGCGACATAGTCATTACTATGTGGGTTATATAGATTACCTTCAGGTGCTGGCACTGGCAACTTCCAAGACCGGAAGTACCCTCCCCTATATAAGCCCCTCCCATCCGGGAGTACCTCAGTTTTGTAGCAAAGCAATACGTGTCCCCAAAAAGAAGGGTGGGAGCTCTGTGTCCCGTGATGTACTCCAAGAAAAGGATTTTACAGGTAAGCTGTTATAAAAATCCTATTTTCTTTCTCGTACATCACGGGACACAGAGCGACATAGTCATTACTATGTGGGACGTCCCAAAGCAATGCCAAATGAGGGGGGGGGGATACACCATACATAAGCTGGGCGCCATCAGACATGAGGATCTTTTGCGGCCTGCAACACACTGCGCCCAAAGGCGATATCCTCCTGACTTCTAACGTCCACCTGGTAGAACCTAGTAAACGTGTGTACTGAAGACCATGTTGCGGCCTTACAGATTTGAGCCAGGGAGGCCTGGTGATGCACTGCCCATGAAGTTCCAACTGCTCTCGTGGAGTGCGCCCTAACTTTGAACGGAGGCGGTCTCCTTTTCAAGCCATAGGCTTGCATTATGACCTGTCGAATCCACTTGGCTAAAGTAGATTTTGACGCTGCCTGACCCTTTCTGGGGCCTTCCCGCAGAATAAACAAAGTATCCGTTCTACGAATCTGAGCAGTGGCTTTTAGATAAGCTTTAACTGCTCTTACTACATCCAAGGAATGTAATAACTTTTCCTCTACCGAGCTCGGTTTGGGGAAAAAAGAAGGAAGAACCACATCTTGGTTCAAATGAAACCTCGATACCACCTTAGGAAGAAAGGCTGGATGAGGACGTAACACTACTCTGTCCTTATAAATGACTAGATATGGCTCTTTACAGGACATGGCGGCTAATTCCGACACTCTTCTAGCCGAACATGTGGCTACTAAAAAAATCAATTTCCTGGTGAGTAGAACCAAGGAAATGTGCCGCAAAGGTTCAAATGGCTGCTTTTGCAGAACCGATAGAACCAAATTTAGATCCCATGGGCATATGGGAGCTTTAACCGGTGGAATAATACGAGTCACCCCTTGTACAAAGGATTTGACAAGTGAATGCATAGCCAGGGGCCTTTGAAATAGTATTGACAAGGCCGAAACCTGACCCTTGATAGTACTTAAGGCAAACTTCCTGTCTACAGCCCACTGCAGGAAGTCCAGAATTCTGCCTATAACGTACTTACGTGGATGCCATTTCCTGGCCTCACACCAAGTGATGTACGCCTTCCAGACTCTATAGTAAATCTGCCTGGATACAGGCTTCCTGGCATTGATTATAGTAGATACCACAGAGTTAGAGAGACCTCTCTTTTTTAGGATGTGGGATTCAATAGCCAGGCCATTAAACCTAGAGTTAGTAAGGAAGGGTGGTATATCGGTCCTTGCGAAAGCAGGTCCGAACGACGTGGAAGGGTCCAAGGACTCCCCACAGACATTTTTACAATCTCCGCGTACCAGGCCCTTCGGGGCCACGCTGGAGCCACCAGGATCACCGGCTTCTTTTCCAACCTGACTCTGCGAAGGAGTCGAGGCAACAATTGTAGCGGAGGGAAAGCATATATCAGTTTGAACTGATCCCAAGGGAACACCAGAGCATCCGAGCCGCAAGCGAGGGGATCCCTTGTCCGGGAGACAAATCTGTCCACCTTTGCGTTGAATCTGGATGCTAGCAGATCTACATCCGGTGTTCCCCACCGCTGACATATTGCTCGGAAGACCTCGGGATGAAGGGACCATTCCCCTGGGCATAACTGTTGGCGACTCAGAAAGTCCGCCTTCCAATTCTCCACCCCTGGAATGAAGACAGCTGATATGCATGGGACATGCTTTTCTGCCCATTCCAGGATGTGACTTACTTCCCTCTGGGCTGCACGACTCCTGGAGCCCCCTTGATGATTGATATATGCTACTGCCGTGGTATTGTCTGATTGAATTCTGACAGGGGACCCTAGGAGTTTGGATGTCCATGCTACTAGGGCATACCAGGCTGCTCATATCTCTAAGAGATTGATGGGCAGGGTCTTTTCTGTATCTGACCATCTGCCCTGGAGAGACCATTGCTCCAGTACTGCCCCCCAGCCTATAAGGCTGGCATCTGTAGTGACCACCTTCCAGGAAATCGGACTGAAGGATTTTCCCTTCTGGAGATTCTGGGGGACCAGCCACCAGCAAAGACTCTTCCGAACGGAAGGGGATAAGGACATCGGGAAGTCTAGAGCCTGAACCTTTCTGTTCCAGGCTGACAGTATGGCCCTCTGCAAATTCCTTGAGTGGAATTGGGTGTATGGCACAGCTTCGAATGATGCTACCATCTTTCCCAGCAGCCTCATGCACAGGCGTATGGACGGCTGTCTTTTTGCACAAAGTAGGCGGACCAAGTCCCTCAAAGAGGATACTTTGTCTTGAGGTAGGAAAATCTTCCTCTGGTCTGAATCCAGCCGTAGCCCTAAGTACACCAGACTTTTGACTGGCTGTAGGGCTGACATGTCCAGGTTGATGATCCAACCGTGAGATTCTAGATACCTGATCGTATCGAGAATTACCACCTCTAGTTTGGCAACTGAGTGGTCCATCAACAACAGGTCGTCTAGGTATGCCATTATCGTTACACCTCGTGTTCTTAGATCGGCCAACAGTGGGGCCAGAATTTTTGTGAACACCCGTGGTGCTGTGGCCAGACCGAAGGGTAATGCTCTGAACTGAAAATGGCGCCCTTCTACCGCAAAGCGTAGAAATCTTTGATGACCTGGAAAGATGGGACCATGCAAGTAAGCATCTTTGATGTCGATCGAGGCTAACAATTCCTCCCCTTGTAGGGCAGCGGCTACCGACCGGATCGACTCCATCCGAAAGGATCGGATGTTCAGGAACTTGTTTAGACCCTTTAGATCCAATATGGGTCTTATGTCCCCGTTTGGTTTCGGGACTGTGAAAAGGTTTGAGTAGAAACCCAACCCCCACTCTTCCATAGGAACCTCCATAATTACTCCTTGGAGCAATAGTTGTTCTAACGCCAACAGGAGAGACCTCCTTTTTAGAGGGTCTTTTGGCATGCCTGACCACATAAAATGGGAAGGAGGAGACTCTCTTAACTCCAATTTGTATCCCAGAGTTACAGCGGAGAGCACCCATCTGTCTCTGATCGTCTCCCGCCAGGTCTCTGCGAACAACCGAAGTCTTCCCCCCACCCGTTTGAGTGGGGGCAGCCCTTCATAGGCTTGACTTGGAGGCTGGTTTAGTACCTCTTCGGATCCAGGGTTTTTTGCTACCCTGTGATTGTCCCTGATTTTTACCTCCGGAGTTTGACCGAGGAGGCCGTCGGAACTGCTTAGCAGCAGATGTTCCAGGGATTGGAGAGATAGGCCTCTTAAAAGATGGACCTCTAGACCTCCTTTTAACCGGTAAGAGAGTACTTTTACCACTGGAAATCTTCTGGATATACTTATCCAGGTCTTCGCCAAATAGGCGTTCACCATGAAATGGGAAGCTAGCTAGGAGCTTCTTACAGGGAGCTTCAGCAGACCAGTTCTTAAGCCACAGAAGTCTACGCATATGTACCAAAGACAGCGTAAGGCGGGAGGCCTGATGGATGGAATCCTTAAGGGCGTCAACCGCAAAGCATAATGCTCTAGGCAGATCAGCCAGAGCCTGGGCTTGCTGGTCTGGCAAATCCCTTAAGATCAGTTTCATCTGATCCTTCAAAGCTTGGCAAACCCCAATGGCTGCCACTGCTGGCTGTGTAACCGCCCCTGCTGTAGAAAAAGCAGATTTTAACAAGGACTCCAATTTTTTATCTATTGGATCCTTGAACATTTGAACATTATCTACTGGACATGTCAGTGATTTGTTCACAGAAGAGATGGCTGCGTCCACCGTAGGAACACTCCATCTTTGGGTGAACTTATCCTCCATGGGATAGATCACCTGAAATCTCTTAGGTGGAACAAATAGTTTATCAGGATGTTCCCAGTCCTGGTATATAAGTCCTTCCAGTAACGGATGAATTGGAAAGGAACAATTAGTCTGGGGAGCTTTTAGTGACCCCAATGAGGAGACAGAAGTAGTTGATGGTTCAACAAGAGGCATTTTAAATGCTGATCGAACCATGTCAGTTAGGGTCTGAACCCATAATCTTTCAGCTTGTGATGCTGAGAATGGTTCTTCTACTGTCGATTCCTCAAAGACAGAGTCAACCTCATCCTGATCCCCTTCAGGTAGGTCAATCCCTTCTTGGGACTGTTGCTCTGCCAACAGGTACTCTGACGGAGGTGACGGAGATCTGGCGCGCTTTCTTTCCCGTAGGGAAGAAGCGATCAATGCTGCCAATCTTTCCTCCAATCCTCCCAGAGTTGAGGCAAAAACCTCCTCTGTTATATACACAGGAGCAGGTGGACTGAGGACAGACGCAGTACCTGGCACTCCTGGGGGTTCTCTATGGGTGCTAACCTCTGATTTCTCAGGGGAGGCAGGTGCAGATGCCTGCTCCAGATCCTCAGAGCCCGATGGAGACCCCTTACACTTCCTGAGAGGTAAGTCCCGGAGCTTTTTAGGCGGCATATTCCTTAGTCCAAAGCTGAGGTATTCCAGCCGCAGTACACCCTTTACTGAAATAGTCTAATGCAATTTGCTGCTATGTGTATCAGTGGGTGTCTACCAATGCGCCTTTCTAGGGGGATGCCTGTATCAACCGCCTGCTGTAAACCTGCTATGACATGTTACCAGCCCCTTTTTTTTTTGCTCTGTTCTCCACAGCTAGTGCATCGGACTGAGCCCTTTTACCTTGCTGGGATGCTCGCACATGCGCAGAAGCGCCCGGCGCACAGAGCGCGTCATCCGCCCGGCTCCGCCCCTTTTTGCGGCCTGTCTTTATAAAAAGAAAGCGTGTGCGCGCGTGCACGTGTGCGCTATCAGCGCTATCCAGGGAGAGGAGCCAGGGTCCCTGTTTCCACCAGGACCCGGGGATGGAAGAGACTTTCTAGGCAACATGACAGAAGGATGCAGCTTCCCTTACAGAGAGCTTACCATCTGCCTGGACTTTTACCATGGAAGGAAATAGTCCCAGAAAAAAAAAGACGTTCCACAGCGGCCTCTAGTGGACAAACACAGGTACCGCACCTTGTCTTTTTTTTTTTTTTTTTTCAAACTTCCTCTATGAAAAACATTTCTAGGATATAGCAGTTTTTTAGGCATATACAGCTATTAGCGGGAATACCGTTAGGTAACAGGCAGAAAGACATATCAGGATTGAGGGCCCCTCAATAGAACCAAGTTCCTGAGGGGCCCCCACTTACCTTTTCCCCTGCCGCAGGACTCTGTTTGGTCCACAGGAGCCCAAACTTCACCTCTCACGGCAGGCATTGTACGTAGACCTTCAGGGACCGGGTTCCCAAGGATTCCACTCCCCTGGACCTGTATAGCACCCTGCACAGAAACATCTTGGTTTTGGGTATGACCAGAGCTCTGGATCCCAGGGTCCAGCCCTCCTAAGAGAGGCGTTACAGGCAAAACCTTGCTCTTCTTTGCAAGGCCCGGGTACAGACCGTTTAGCTATGAAGCCTTTTTGGTCGGATCCGGAATAGCTTGCTAAGGCCCAAAAGAACCTGTACACAAGCCCAGATGAAAACATGTTAACCTTGGCCAACACCTTAGACACTGGCAAAAAACTGAGGTACTCCCGGATGGGAGGGGCTTATATAGGGGAGGGTACTTCCGGTCTTGGAAGTTGCCAGTGCCAGCACCTGAAGGTAATCTATATAACCCACATAGTAATGACTATGTCGCTCTGTGTCCCGTGATGTACGAGAAAGAAAGTGACACGTTCTCTTAATAGACACTGCCACCCACACACACACACACTGATAATCAACTCTGTCCCATTCCTCAATGCACTGTTCATCTGTCAGAGCTAGGGATGAGCCGAACTAAAAAACTTTTTTTTTGCATGGATACATGTCCTCTGGGGCAGGACCTGGGTTCCCACACACTTTTTATGGCAATAACTTGCAAATGAACCTTTAAAATTAGCACTTTTGGTTTTTCAGGTTAGTGTCCCATGGCTTTCGAATTTGCCGCGAATACCGCCTAATGCTCGCTGTTCGGCGAACACCCGATGTTCAAGTCGAACTTACATTTGACTCGAACATCAGGCTCATCCCTAGTCAGAGCCTTAAAAGCAGCTATAATTCCAGGTATGGGGAAATATCTGACAAACTCCCCTTTCTCCTAGGAAGCAGATATCAAAGAATAGGAGGTTGTGTATAACAAATCTGCTGTGATACAGCCAACATCCCTAACTGGCACAAAAAAGGAGAGTTTCCCCTCAAAGGCGGGACTTTGTAGGCATGAATTGTAACAACCACTATGGGGTAATTTTATAAGTATTTTATTACAAAAGTATGAAAAAATAAATACAGTAAAAATACATATACAATGAAACTTGATCAATGCAATTGGACAATATACATGTCGCAAAATTGACAATTTGTCATATATGGTGCATCACATGCCCATAAACAGCTTGGAACTACAATGCTGGTATATGGGCATGTATGAGAAACACAGAAATATATATATATGGAGAGATCCTACGCGTTAAGGAGAAAACTTCTTCTTCAGGGAAAATCCGATATATAATTCAAATGTAGTCTGTTCTAGATTACATTTGAATTATATATGGGATTTTCCCTGAAGAAGGAGTTTTCTCCGTAACGCGTAGGATCTCTCCATATATATATATTTCTGTGTTTCTCATACATGCCCATATACCAGCATTGTAGTTCCAAGCTGTTTATGGGCATGTGATGTACCATATATGACAAATTGTCAATTTTGCAACATTGTATATTGTCCAATTGCATTGATCAAGTTTCATTGTATATGTATTTTTACTGTATTTATTTTTTCATACTTTTGTAATAAAATACTTATTAAATTACCCCATAGTGGTTGTTACAATTCATGCCTACAAAGTCCCAACTTTGAGGGGGAAATCTCTGTTTTTTTTCTCCTAGGAAGCAGTGCTCAGGTCTAGGCTAACAATCACCAGGTCCGAGTGGATTCAGTTTTCCAGCAGGAGAAAAGGACAGAGGGAAACATGTGAGTGGGGATGTGGGTTATCAAAAGTGAAATAGAAACTTTAAAGAAATTAATTAATATACAGTAAGTATACACTATGAACGGAAAACTAAAGCATATAGCTCACCGAAAGAAAAGTTTCAATATTTTCATGAACAAATGAAGCAATATCTTGCCAATCCAAGATCTCCCCAAGCCAACTGTTCTGGCGTTGTATTGGCATCTTCTGACCCTTGATTTTGCTGGAGCTCGTCACATTCTACCAAGATAACAAATAACCTTCAATCTCAAAAGAAAGCATTAGAAAACAATGCAAAGTTGTGTACTATGTCTTACAGTAGTTGTTGCCAACCAAAATTGTGAAATGTGACAGTTGAAGTAGCTAGGAAAAATAAATCACACAAGCTTCCCATATTATTTTATGTTGATATAAGTCCCAAAAGAATAATAAACGGTTGTCATATCTCCCTGAAGAACATTTTTAGATGGAATGACCATTTAACCTGACCACATGCACAGGAATGGAGTTGGCATTTCAAATCTATTACCTTTTATCGAGTGTGTTGAACTGAGAAATTAACAAGGGTATGGCACAAAATAGCAAAAATCTGTCCCAAAATTATGTAATGTGTCATAACTGCAAGCTGGTAGAGCATTTTAACTTGTTTGTTGGATACATATGAGGATACCGAATATAGAACCATCAGTTGAAAGGTACAATGCTGGCTTTAAAAGTCAAGATACTTCTGATGTGTTAGGTGGATGTTGCTTCCTGGATTAAATTCAGTAAAAACAGTTGTAGCTTTAAAGTGGTTCTAAAGGCTCAAGGTTTTTTACCTTCGTGCATTCTATGCACAAAGGAAAAAAACCTTTGTGCAGCAGCCCCCCAGCCCCTCCTTATAGTTACTTAAGCCCCATCGTGATCCAGTGACTCTCGCTCCTCATTGGCGGAACCATTAAGCCAAGGAGGAGAGAGAAGGGGTGGGTCAGAGCCATGGCTCTGTGTGTGAATGGACACGCCGAGCAGCGGCTCGGGAGCAAGCCTGCTTGGTTTTCCCCCATAGCAATCTTTTTTCTCAGGCAGCTGGCTTTCCGATAAAAAATGTCCCTGTGGCAGGTTCGTGGCGGGATCACTTTTAGCAGCGGCGAGAGAGGCGTCTCCTCCCACTGCTTCCCAGGTTTACGTTACCGATTGGTGAGCCCGGGAACCATCTGGCGTCTGCCACATTTTTCCATGAAGTTGAGCAATGGCAAGATGGCCACCGCTCATCTCTATGCCCTGGAAGGACCAGAGTGATGTCCTGGTTTTGTTTTTTCTTTCCTAACGCAAAAGAGATATATATTCTTTTTCTTTTTCTTTTAGACCACAGATCTCTCCATAAAGATTACCTGTCATGCTGTATTGATATCACAATGATTTTTTTTTAAAAGGGACAGTGTAAAAATGATAAAATAAACAAATACATTTTATTATATATATATATATTTTTTTAAAGCGCCCCCCTCCCCGGGCACAGTTGTGAATGCATACATAGGTTGCACCCACATATGTCAACAGTGTTTGCATCACACATGTGAGGTATTGCCCAAAAAATTGCGTTTGAAAAATCGCTGCACAAAAACCATGTGACATAAAAGTCTAGGGTTTCTGCAAAAAAAATAAAAAATTATATATATATATATATATATATATATATATATATATATACACATACCGGTACTGTATTTATTGGCGTATAACACTCACTTTTTACCCTGAAAGTAGAGGGTAAACTGTGCCTGTGTGTTATACGCAGGGGGCTGTAGGAAGTTTTTTTCCTGAAACTTCACTCTTAAAGTTAGGGTGCGTGTTATACGCCGATAAATACGTATATAGTATATATATATATATATATATATATATATATATATATATATATATATATATAATATGTTTGGGGGTTCTACGTAATTTTCCAACAAAAAATACAGATTTTTACTTGCAAACAACAACTGTCAGAAAAAGGCTGGGTCCTTAAAGAGGAAGTAAACCCTGCCTCTCTTTTTTTTGTGACCTGCAAGGTAAAGGTATAATGTGCTAGTGTGCATCGATAGTATGCACACTAGCACATTATGTGAAACTTGCCTGCAAACAAAGCCCTCGTTGTCCCCGCTGGAGGCCGCATCCATCTTCGCCCGTCTTTCTTCCGGGTCTGCAGACTCCAGCTGTGTGACTGGCCAGAGCTGTGGGAGCCGCCGGTCACGGCACAGGGCTCTGAAGAAGAAGGAACAGCCGTGCCCTAAGGCACATGCGCCGATGACGTCATTGGCGGCGTATACAGTAAAGATCTCCTAAACAGATCAAGTTTAGGAGATATATTTACAGTACCTATAGGCAAGCCTCATTATAGGCTTACCTATAGGTACATAAAAATAGGATTTTTATAACAGCTTACCTGTAAAATCCTTTTCTTGGAGTACATCACGGGACACAGAGCGGCATAGTCATTACTATGTGGGTTATATAGATACCTTCAGGTGCTGGCACTGGCAACTTCCAAAACCGGAAGTACCCTCCCCTATATAAGCCCCTCCCATCCGGGAGCACCTCAGTTTTGTAGCAAAGCAATAAGTGTCCCCAAAGAGGGGTGGGAGCTCTGTGTCCCGTGATGTACTCCAAGAAAAGGATTTTACAGGTAAGCTGTTATAAAAATCCTATTTTCTTTCTCGTACATCACGGGACACAGAGCGGCATAGTCATTACTATGTGGGATGTCCTAAAGCAATGCCCAATGAGGGGGGGGGATACACCATACATAAGCTGAGCGCTATCAGACATGAGGATCTTTTGCGGCCTGCAACACACTGCGCCCAAAGGCGACATCCTCCTGACTTCTAACGTCCACCTGGTAGAACCTAGTAAACGTGTGTACTGAAGACCATATTGCGGCCTTACAGATTTGAGCCAGGGAGGCCTGGTGATGCACTGCCCATTAAGTTCCAACTGCTCTCGTGGAGTGCGCTCTAACTTTGAACGGAGGCGGTCTCCTTCTCAAGCCATAGGCTTGCATTATGACCTGTCTAATCCACTTGGCTAAAGTAGATTTTGACGCTGCCTGACCCTTTCTGGGGCCTTCCGGCAGAATAAACAAAGTATCCGTTCTGCGAATCTGAGCAGTGGCTTTTAGATAAGCTTTAACTGCTCTTACTACATCCAAAGAATGCAATAACTTTTCCTCTACCGAACTAGGCTTGGGGAAAAAGGAAGGAAGAACCACATCTTGGTTCAAATGAAACCTCGATACCACCTTAGGAAGAAAGGCTGGATGAGGACGTAACACTACTCTGTCCTTATGGATAACCAGATATGGCTCCCTACAGGACATAGCGGCTAATTCCGACACTCTTTTAGCCGAACAAATGGCTACTAGAAAAATCAATTTCCTGGTGAGAAGAACCAGGGAAATATGCTGTAATGATTCAAATGGTTGTTTCTGTAGAACCGACAGAACCAGGTTTAAGTCCCATGGACATATGGGAATATTAACCGGAGGGCTAATACGCATCACTCCTTGTATAAAGGCTTTGACTAGTGAATGCGAAGCCAAGGGCCTTTGAAAAAATATTGACAAGGCCGAAATCTGACCCTTGATAGTACTCAAGGCAAGCTTCCTATCTACAGCCCATTGTAGGAAGTCCAGAATCCTACCTATTACGTACTTACGTGGATGCCATTTCTTGGCTTCACACCAGGAGATGTACGCCTTCCAGATTCTATAGTAGATCTGCCTGGATACCGGCTTCCTGGCATTGATCATGGTAGATACCACAGGATTAGAGAGCCCTCTCTTTTTTAGAATGTGGGCTTCAATAGCCAGGCCGTCAAACCTAGGGCTGGTAAGGAAGGGTGGTATATCGGTCCTTGCGAAAGCAGGTCCGGACGATGTGGGAGGGTCCAAGGACTCCCCACAGACATCTTTACAATCTCCGCGTACCACGCTCTTCGGGGCCACGCTGGAGCCACCAGAATCACTGGTTTCTTTTCTACCCTGATTCTGCGGCGTAATCGAGGTAACAATTGTGGCGGTGGGAATGCATATATCAGCTTGAACTGATCCCAAGCGAACACTAGGGCATCCGAGCCGCAAGCTAGGGGATCCCTTGTCCGAGAGACAAACCTGTCCACCTTTGCGTTGAATCTGGATGCTAGAAGATCTACATCCGGTGTTCCCCACCGCTGACATATTGTCCAGAAAACCTCGGGGTGAAGGGACCATTCCCCTGGGCATAATTGCTGGCGACTTAGAAAGTCCGCCTTCCAATTCTCCACTCCTGGAATGAATACCGCAGATATGGCTGGGACATATCTTTCTGCCCATTTCAGGATGTAATTTACTTCCCTCTGGGCTGCACGACTCCTGGTGCCACCCTGATGATTGATATATGCCACTGCTGTGGCATTGTCTGATTGAATTCTGACAGGGGACCCTTGGAGTTTGGATGTCCATGCTACTAGGGCATACCGGGCTGCTCGTATCTCTAAGAGATTGATGGGCAGGGCCTTTTCTGCATCCGACCATCTGCCCTGGAGAGACCATTGCTCCAGTACTGCTCCCCAGCCTATAAGGCTGGCATCTGTAGTGACCACCTTCCAAGACATCGGACTGAAGGATTTCCCTTTTTCCAGATTCTGGAGAACCAACCACCAACGGAGGCTCTCGCGAACGGAAGGGGACAAGGACATTGTAAGTCTAGGGCCTGAACTTTTTTGTTCCAGGCTGACAGTATGGCCCTTTGCAAATTCCTTGAATGGAATTGACCGTAGGGTACTGCTTCGAATGATGCCACCATTTTTCCCAGCAGCCTCATGCACAGGCGTATGGACGGCTGTCTTTTTGTACCCACTAAGTGGATCAAATCTTTCAAAGACAACACCTTTCCTCGAGGCAAGAATATTTTTCTCTGGCCTGAATCCAACCTTAGCCCCAAGTATTCCAGACTTTTGACTGGTTTTTAGGGCTGACTTGTCTCGGTTGATAATCCAACCGTGAGATTCCAGATACTTGATTGTCTTGTGAACGACCACGTCTAGTTTTTTCACTGAGTGGTCTATCAGCAACAAGTCATCTAGATATGCCATTATCATTACACCTTGTGTTCTTAGATTGGCCAATAAAGGGCCAGAATTTTTGTAAACACTCGTGGTGCTGTGGCCAGACCGAAGGGTAAGGCTCTGAACTGAAAATGGCGCCCTTCTACTGCAAAGCGTAGAAATTTTTGGTGGACTGGAAAGATGGGAATGTGCAAATAAGCATCTTTGATGTCGATCGCGGCTAACTATTCCTCCCCTTGTAGGGCAGTGGCCACCGATCGGATCGACTCCATCGGAAAGTCCTGATATACAGGAATTTGTTTAGCCCTTTTAGAATTAATATGGGCCTCACGTCCCCGTTTGCTTCGGGACTGTAAAGAGGTTTGAGTAAAACCCGAACCCCCATTCTTCCAGGGGAACCTCCATAATTACTCCTTGGAGCAATAGTTGTTCTAGTGCCAACAGGAGGGACTCTCTCTTCCGGGGATCCCTTGGCACGTTTGACCTCAAAAAATGGGAAGGAGGAGAGTCTTTTAACTCCAATCTGTATCCCAAACATACTGCGGAGAGCACCTATCTGTTTTGATCGTGTCCCGCCAGGTCTCTGCGAACAACTGGAGTCTTCCCCCCACCCGACTGAGTGGGGGCAACCCCTCAATGAATTTAATTTTGGGGGAGGTTTTGTACCTCCCCTGACCCAGGGTTTCTCATTACCCTGCGATTGTCCCTGTTTTTTACCCCCGGGAATTGACCGAGGAGGCCGTCGGAACTGTTTCACAGCCGATGCCCCAGGGACTGGAGAAGCAGGCCTCTTAAAAGAGGGACCTCTAACTCTGTTTTCAACCGGCAAGAGTGTACTTTTACCGCTGGAAATTTTCTGGATATATTTGTCCAGGTCTTCCCTGAATACGCGTTCACCATAAAAATGGGACGCTAACCAGCCATTTTTTACAGGGAGCTTCAGCAGACCAGTTTTTGAGCCATAGAAGCCTACGCATATGTACTACAGACAGCGTAAGGCGGGAGGCCTGATGGATTGAATCCTTTATGGCGTCAACCGCAAAGCTTAAGGCTCTAGGTAGATCAGTAAGGGCAAGGGCCTGCTGATCTGGCAAGTCCCTCAAGACCTGTTTCAACTGATCCTTCACTGCTTAGCAGACCCCACTGCTGGTTGTGTCACCAAGCTTGCTGTTGAAAGAAGCAGATTTTCATAAGGACTCCAATTTTTTATCTATTGGGTTCTTGAACATTTGGACATTATCCACTGGACATGTCAGTGATTTATACACAGAAGAGATGGCTGCGTCCACTGTAGGGACCTTCCATTTTTTGATGAACTTATCCTCCATGGGATAGACCACCGGAAATCTCTTGGGGGGAATAAATATTTTCTCAGGATGTTCCCAATCCTGGTAAATGAGCCTTTCCAGTAAAGGGTGAAGTGGAAAAGAACAGACAGTCTTGTGGCTTCTAGCGACCCCAACGAGGATACAGTAGTGGTTGATGGTTCCGCAAGGTGCATTTTAAATGCTGATCGGACCATGTTAGTCAGAGACTGAACCCATAATCTTTCAGCTTGAGATGCTGAGAAAGGTTCCTCCACTGTTGATTCCTCTATAACAGAATCAACCTCATCCTGATCCCCTTCAGGCAGGTCGATCCCTGTATGGGACTGTTGCTCTGCTAACAGGCACTCTGAAGGAGGAAACGGAGATCGGGCGTGCTTTCCCTGACAGGGAGGCAGCGATCAATGTTGACAATCTCTCTCTAATCCTCCCAGAGCTGAGGAAAAAACCTCCTCTGTTACATACACAGGAGCAGGTGAACTGAGGACAGCCACAGTACCAAGTACCCCTGCGGGGTCTCTACGGTCACTTACCTCTGAATTTTCAGGGGAGACTGGTGCAGCAGAAGCATGCCCAAGATCCTCAGAGCCCGATGGAGACCCCTTTCGCTTCCTGGAAGATTCAGTTCCGGAGCTTCTGGACGGCATATTCCTAAGCCTAAAGCTGAGGTATTCCAGCCGTAAAAACACCACTTTTACTAAGAATAGTCTAGCACAATTGCTGCTATATAACAGTTGGTGTCTACTAAAGTGCCTTTCTAGGGGATGCCTGCATCAACCGCCTCTGTGTGCCTTTTTACTGTTGCTAGCTCTGTCTGTGCACTTCAATAGCCAGCTGTAATTGTGCTTTAAAACACGCTGGACGCCCGCACATGTGCAGTAGCGCCGCGGCGCACACCGAGCGTCATCCACCCGCTCCGCCCCTTTTTCCAGATCGCCTCTATATATTAGAGGCGCGTGCACGTGCGCCTTCGGCGCCTTTTTTTGAAAAAATAAGGAGCTAGATGGGAGCCAGGGTCCCTGCCGCAGGGCCCTGGGATGGATGAGCGCAGCAACAGGGCAGAGGAGACAGCTTCCCAGCAGAGAACTTACCAACTGCCTGGATTTGATTTTGGAAGAAAAAAATCCACATTACAAGAAAAAGAACCATAGCGGCCTCTAGTGTCTAACACAGGTACCGCGGTCTTACACATTTTTTTTTTCTTGCCTACTATTAAAATTTTTACATTTTCTCAGTAGTAACAGGCATACACAGAATATTAGCGGGAATACCTTAGGTAACAGGCAGAAAGACAAAATAGGCTTGGGGGTCCCCCAATAGAACCAAGTTCCTGAGGGCCCCCACTTACCTTTTCCTCGCCGCAGGACTCTGTTTGGTCCACAGAAGCCCAAACTTCACCTATCACGGCAGGCATTGTAATTAAACCTTCAGGGACCGGGTTCCCAAGGATTCCACTCCCCTGGACCTGTATAGCACCCTGCACAGAAAACATCTTGGTCGTGGGTATGACCAGAGCTCTGGATCCCAGGGTCCAGCCCTCCTAAGAGAGGCATTACAGGCAAAACCTTGCTCTTCTCTTTGCAAGGCCCGGGTACCGACCGTTTAGCCATGAAGCTTTTTTGGTCGGATCCGGAATAGCTTACTGAGGCCCAAAAGAACCTGTACGCAAGCTCAGTGAAAAACACATGTTACTTCTTGGCCAACACCTTAGACACTGGCAAAAAACTGAGGTGCTCCCGGATGGGAGGGGCTTATATAGGGGAGGGTACTTCCGGTTTTGGAAGTTGCCAGTGCCAGCACCTGAAGGTATCTATATAACCCACATAGTAATGACTATGCCGCTCTGTGTCCCGTGATGTACGAGAAAGAAATCAAGGGAAGTTTACTTCCGCTTTAAGTGGTTAACAAATAAATCATACATAAAACTACTAACAGTACTTTTGTTACGTGAAAATGCAATGTATCCTTCGTAAAACATATTCACACAATGTGAAGTATGAATTTGGATTACCATGCAACATGTTACAAGAAAAGTCAATCAAGTTTTCATTTCCCAAACTATGAAAAGAAAGGGTGTGCAATAAAGTATTAGGAATTAGCCCACAGTTTTACAAATAGTTCGTAAGCACAGTGTAAGTTTACTGATAAAGATACTACTAAAGATACCTTATTGATCCAGGAATGATACAGTCTGTCCCAAAGTTCTAGAACTTGTTTCTCAATTATAGCGGTGTTGTTAACTTTTTCTCCTAGTACCTTGTGTAGCTGCAAATCAATTTAGACATTAATTTTACATGGCAAAAACAAAGTATTAATCTCCTGGTAACAAAATGAAAAAAAAAAAAAAAAGTATGCCATTAATATACACTTACACATACATTCCTGATTATATTTCTCACACTTAAATTATTCAGATCAAAATAATTTTATTATTATTATTATTATTATTATTATTACACAAAGATAACACGAGTAAATCCAAGATGCAGTTTTTAAATTATTTAATTTATTAAGGGAAAAAAACTGGCTGGTCCCTATGTGAAAAAGTAATTGCCCCCTCCCATGCTGAATCATGAATGAGCTGTGATTCACCACAATTTTTTGGAAAGTGGAGTTAAATTTCACTTACCAAACCCAGGCCTGATTACTGCCAGACCTGTTGAATCAAGAAATCACATAAATAGAAGCGGTCTGACGAAGTGAAGCACGCTATCAGATCACAAAAAGCCACAATCTAAAAAAATTCAAGAACAGATTATAAACAAAGTAACAGACATGTTTCGGTCTAGGAAGGGTTTCAAAGCTATTACTAAGGCTTTGGAACGCCAGTGAACAACAAGGAGAGCCATTATCCACAAATGGAGATGACATGGAACAGCGGTGAACCTTCCCTGGAGTAACCGGCCTACAAAAATTACTCCAAGAGCATGACGACGACTCATCCAGGAGGTCATAAAACAACCCAGAACAACATCTAAAGAACTGCAGGCCTCACTTACCTCAGGCAAGATCAGTCTTCATGATTCAACACTAAGAAAGACTGGGCAAAAATGGCATCCAAGGTCAAAGCTGACCAAAAAGAACAAAAAGGCTCATCTCACATTAAACAAAAAACATCTTGATTATCCAAGACTTTTAGGCAAATATTCTGTGGACTGAGACAAAAATGTAACTTTTTGGAAGGTGTGCGTCCGTTAAATCTGGCATAAAACTAATACAGCATTTCATAACAAGAACATCATACCAACAGTCAGACATGGTGGTGGTAGTGTGATTGGGCTGGGGCTGCTTTGCAGCTTCAGGACCTGGACGACTTACCATAATTGATAGAACCATGAATTCTGAGCTCTACCAGAAAATCCTGAAGGAGAATGTCCGGCCATCAGTTTGTGATCTCAAGCTCAAGAGCGCTTGGGTTATGCAGCAGGACAATGATCCGAAACACAACAGCAAGTCCACCTCCAAATGGTTCAAAAAAAGCAAAATTTAGGTTTTGGGGTGGCCTCGTCAAAGCCTGTACTTAAATCCAATTGAGATGCTGTTTCATGACATAGGCCGTTCATGCTGGAAAACCCTCCAATGTGGTTGTAAACCCTCCATTACAACTTGCACCTACAGGTAAGCCTAGATTAAGGCTTACCTGTAGGTACAAGAAATATCTCCTAAACCTACACAGTTTAAGAGATATTTGCCAAAAAGTTTTACAACGTTGTCTACGGCGCATTCGCGCCGTAGACAACGGTGCATTCACAGGGTTAATCCTCATTCACAAATCCGGCTTTGCGGAGTGGAGTGACGCTCCAGTGGAGCGGCGCTGTGATTGGCCGGAGCGGCGATCCCCAGAAGTAACCTTCTGGGTATCTGTGGAGTGATGGCTGCGGCTGGAGGGGGAGACAAGGATGGCTTCGGGAGCCCCGATCTAAGGTAAGTGATGCATAATGAGCTAGTATGCTAGTCATACTATCTCATTATGGCTTTGTCTTGCAGGTGGTTTTTAAAAAACAAAAATGGGTTTACAACCACTTTAAACCAATTCTGCAAAGAAGAGTGGGACAAAATTGCTCACAGCAATGTGAAAGACTCATTGCCAGTTATCGCAAATGCTTGATTGCAGTAGTTGCCGCCAAGGGTGGCACAACCAGTTATTAGGTTTAGGGGGCAATTACTTTTTTTACATAAAGCCAGGCAGGTTTGGACAGCTTTTTTGCCTCAATAAATTAAACCATCATTCAAAAACTGCATTTTGTATTTACTCGGGTTATCCTTGTGTAATAATAAAATTAGTTTGATGATCTGAGTCATTTAAGTGTGACAAATCTGCAAACAAATATAAAAGGGGCAAATTATATATATATATATATATATATATATATATAATATGTACACACACACACACACACACACACACACACACACACACACACACACACACACACACCGGGCAAAATAATGAACATGTCACCATTTTTCTAGGTAAATGTATTTCTAAAGGTGCTACTGGCATCAAAATTTTCACCACATGTCAATAAAAACCCATGCAATCCATACATACAAAGAAACCAAAACAAATAAGTTCAGAAATCAAGTTATCTGTAATGAAATGGACTGACAGAGGGAAAAAAAGTAATGAACATTCTAACTGCAATTTAATACTTCGTAAAAAATCCTTTGTTGGTAATGACAGACAAAACGCTTCCTGTATAGAGAAACTAGTCGCATACAATGTTCAGGTGGTTCGATTTTGGCCCCTTCTTCATCTTAAAAGGTTCTGTGGGCCTCTTCTATGAACTCTGATCTTTAGTTCTTTCCATAGATTTTCTATTGGATTCAAGTCAGGTGATTGGCTGGGCCATTCTAGCAGCTTTATTTCCTTTCCTTGGCTTTATGTCCTGGTAGATGGCAGATTTTTATCAAGAATGTCTTGGTAAATTTTTCCATTAATCTTTCCTTCAATAATAAGTTTGCCAATACCGTATGCTAAAAAACAGCCCCACACCATGATGTTCCCACCTACAAACCTCAGTGTTGGTATGGTGTTTTTGGGGTGATGTGCAGTACCATTTGTCCTCCAAACATGGTGTGCATTATGGCATCCAAAGAGTTCAATTTTGGTCTTATCTGACCAGACTGTATTCTCCCCAGTATTTCACAGGCTTGTCTAAATGTTGTGCATTATTATTATTTTTTAGATAGCGCCAACAGTTTGCACAGCGCTTTACAACATGAAGGCAGACAGCACAGTTGTAATACAATTCAATACAGGAGGAATCAGAGTGCCCTGTTCGTTAGAGCTTACAATCTAGAAGGTAGGATCAAGTGATACAAAAGGTAATAACTGTGGGGGATGAGCTGATGGAGAAAAGGAAAATACAGTTGTTAGGTGTGGGCAGGATAGGCTTCTCTGAAGAGGAGGGTTTTCAGGGATTGTCTAAAAGCTAACAGAGTAAGAGATAATCAGATAGATTGGGGTAAGGAATTCCATAGGATGGGAGAGGCTCTGAAAAAGTCCTGAAAGCAAGCATGGGAGGATGTGACGAGGGAGCTAGAGAGCAGGAGGTCTTGGGATGAACGAATAGAATGATTAGGTTGGTATTTTGAAACTAGGCTAGTGATGTAGGTAGGGGCGGAGTTGTGGATGGCAGCAAACATTAAAATGAGCTTCATCATGCTTTTTCTTCAGCAATGGAGTCTTGCGTGAAGAGTGTGCATACAGGCCATGGCAGTTGAAAACCTATTGTTTTCTTTGAAACAATTGTACCTGCTAATTGCAGGTCTTTCTGAAGCTCTCCACAAGTGTTCCTTGGCTCATGGCCAACTCTTCTGATAATTATTTTCACTCTGGTCAGAAATATTGCGAGGAGCACCTTGTCGTGGTTAGTTTATGGTAAAATGTGCTTTCCACTTCTGGATTATGGCTCCAACAGTGCTCACTGGAACATTCAAAAGTTTAAAAACCCTTCTGTAACCAATGCCATAAGTATGTTTCAGGGTTCATACACATTTTTACCAATAAAATTCCATGACTTTTCCATGACTTCACATAAATATTCATGACCTAATGTTTCATGAAATGTCTATGTATACATGTTAAATAAGAAAATCCATGTCACACCCAGCATATTTTACTAAATATAAATTAGGGCTGTTACTGATTAAAAAAAAAAAAGCGATTTAAAAATTGTAATCGATTAATCGACTAATTTTGATTAATTATAACGCACATACAGATCCAACTACTTTTAGCCGATCTCCTTGCATTGCAACTCTGCATTAGTCAGTGGTAAATGTGGTATAAACACTATATACAATCACCCGACACTAGTTAGTTTCCACAATCCATGACTTAACTTCACAGTTCACACAAATAAATTCAAACTGTAGCACTGACTTAAGTACAGTACAGACACCCCCGGTAGTACAGACACCCGTAGTGCAGGCAGACACCCCCCCGTAGTGCAGGCAGACACCCCCCCAGTAGTGCAGGCAGACACCCCCCCCAGTAGTGCAGGCAGACACCCCCCCAGTAGTGCAGGCAGACACCCCCCCAGTAGTGCAGGCAGACACCCCCCCCCAGTAGTGCAGGCAGACACCCCCCCAGTAGTGCAGGCAGACACCCCCCCCAGTAGTGCAGGCAGACACCCCCCCAGTAGTGCAGGCAGACACCCCCCCCAGTAGTGCAGGCAGACACCCCCCCAGTAGTGCAGGCAGACACCCCCCCAGTAGTGCAGGCAGACACCCCCCCCCAGTAGTGCAGGCAGACACCCCCCCCCAGTAGTGCAGGCAGACACCCCCCCCAGTAGTGCAGGCAGACACCCCCCCAGTAGTGCAGGCAGACACCCCCCCAGTAGTGCAGGCAGACACCCCCCCAGTAGTGCAGGCAGACACCCCCCCAGTAGTGCAGGCAGACACCCCCCCAGTAGTGCAGGCAGACACCCCCCCCAGTAGTGCAGGCAGACACCCCCCCAGTAGTGCAGGCAGACACCCCCCCCAGTAGTGCAGGCAGACACCCCCCCCCAGTAGTGCAGGCAGACACCCCCCCCAGTAGTGCAGGCAGACACCCCCCCCAGTAGTGCAGGCAGACACCCCCCCCCAGTAGTGCAGGCAGACACCCCCCCAGTAGTGCAGGCAGACACCCCCCAGTAGTGCAGGCAGACACCCCCCAGTAGTGCAGGCAGACACCCTTACAGACCTCAGAACAGCAATACACGGCGCGGTGTGTGTCCCTCGAGCGCGGGCTCCTCCTCGTCTGTGGATGTAAACAGAGAGGGGGAGGCGGCTTCGTTCCGTATGCTGCATACTGTTCCTGCCGACGTCAGCGTGCCGCAAAGCCGCTAATAGGCCGCCGCCGGGTGTACCAAGATGGCCGCGGCTCCGGAGCTAGGCCAAACCCGTGGCCTTTTCTAATGGCCGAGGCTCAGGAGCGCTCCACGGATCGCGCCGTGTGCCGATCCGAACAGGATGACCCGTTCGGGTCACGGATCGCTTACGATCCGTTGGCACCACTACTCAAAATTCCATGACTTTTCCAAAACTTAGTGGGGTTCAGTCATTTTCCAAAACTTTCCCAGGCCTGAAAAGTGCCATGTCAAAATCCCATGACTTTTCCAGGAATTTAATGACCGTACGAACCCTGATGTTTGTTTTGCAACAATAAGGTTGTGAAGGTCTTGAGAGAGCGCTTTGCTTTTACCCATCATTAGAGGTTTATTGTGTGACACCTTGGTAATGAGACACCTTTTTATAGGCCATCAGTTGAGAATGAACTAGCTGATATTATCCGCTGTATATATAAAATTTATGACAGATGACAGTCCATTTGAATTCAGAATCCTTTTTTATTGCATGTCATTCTTCAAGTAAATCCAGCTCTCAATGTTGAAGTTTGACAAAATTTTTATTTTTTTAACAGAAGGAATGTTTATTGAATTATTAGTACAATACACTTGTTAATAGGAACATAAAATATGGTATACAGAAGCTCTATACCTGGAGTTGTAGCTTAAACAGGGCTCTGGTTTACCCATGTGACAGCATTGATTGGACCAGTGCCGTGACATGGAGTGAACTAAAGTTTTGAAAGGATGGGAGCACTACAAAACACGTTTCAGGAGCTCAACACTCTCCCTTCCTCTGGGCTAAAAACTAAACCGACAATAGAAAAAAGACAAAAAAATGTTAAAAAGTTAAAGCTATGAAAAATGCAGTAAATTAAGAATGCTTTCAAAAATAGAAGCGTTAACTGGTTATATTTCATCAATTAACAAAATGGAAATTAAATCAACTGAAAAGATATCCAAAGCAAATCAATTTTTAGTGTGACCACGGATGTGTTTCCAAACAGCATCAATTCATCTAGGTACAAACGGACACAGTTTGTGAATGAGCTCAGCAGGTAGGCTGTGCCAAACATCTTGAAGAACGAACCACAGCTCTTCTGTAGATGTAGGCTGCCTCAAATACTTCCGTCTCTTCATGTAATTCCAGGCAGAATCGATTGTTGGGATCAGGGCTCTGTGGAGGCCAAACCATCAATCCTAGGACGACTCCTGCTTTACACTGAAGATGATTCTTAATGACATTGGCTGTAAGTTGTATGCTGTATGGGGTTGTTGTCCTGGTGCAGAATACATTTGGGGCCAATAAGGCCCCATGTACACTGCCTGCTGCTAAAACGGACATTTAGGAGGCAGTTGGACACTTTTTTCAACTGCCCCTGAACTCATTCAATGTTATCTTATGTGTACATGTACACAGTTTCGTTTACTGTAGTTTTTAGGCAGTTGCGTTTATAGGCCTTTTTTTGAAGGCAAAAAAATGAGTTCAGACTCTGAAGTTTCCGACGTTTCAGATGCCAAACGCTTCTAAACGCGGGTAAACAAACATGGTAACCCACGTTTAGCAACGTTTCGTTATAGGCGTTTTTCGCCATTTTTTTTAAACGCTTTTAAACGCAAACGTGGCAAAATGGACGTCAAGTTAAATCGTTCAGGAGAGGTTGTAAAAACGTCCCGTGTACATTAAGCCTAACACACCTCCCTAATGGTATGACATGATAGATTAGTATAAGGACACCATTGATCCTGACCAAATCTCCAAATCCATTTGCAGAAATGCAGCCCTAAACTTGCAAGGAAGCTCCAACCATGGTTCACTGTTGTCTGCAGACACTCATTGTACCGCTCTCCAGCCCTTCAGAGAACAAACTGCTTACTGCTACGGCCAAATATAAAAAATTTGGACTCATCAGTCAAGAGCCCCTGTTGCCATTTTTCTGCATCTCAGTTTCTTTTTTTTTCATGCATAGTTGAGTCGCTGAGCCTTCATTCCACGTCAGAGGTATGGCTTTTTAGCTTAAATTCTTCAACGAAGACCACTTCTGGCCAGACTTCTCCAGACAGTAGATGGGTGTACTTAGGCCCCACTGGACATCTTCCGACTTTAAAAAGGGAAGCAAGCATGATGTGTCATTCATCTGCTACAATCAGTTTTCTTGGCCGACCACTGTGTCTACGGTCAAGGTTGCCTGTTTCTTTGTACTTCTTCAAAAGAGCTTGAACAGCACACCTTGAAACCCCAGTCTGCTTTAAAATCTTTGCCCGGCAGAAACCTTGCTGATGCAGTACATCTACCTTGTGTCTTGTTGTTGTGAATAGTTTTGCATGGTATATGGCCTGTGATAAGAAACTGGTCTTCTACAACCTAACCTTAGTAAAAGAGTTTGGCTGTTCCTCACCCAGTTTTTAGGTGTCCCACACAGTTGTTTCTGTTTCAGTTAATGACGGTTTCAAATTACTTTTGAAATTTATCTCAATTAGAATCTGCTTGGAATAATTGGTTAATCATACACCTGACTCTAATCCTACAAAATGCCTGACTTTGCGCACGTGTACAAAGTGTGCAAGTGTAAGAAATTATGCTTTGGAAGAATTACTACTTGACTGCATTTCTTCACATCTGCCTAAAATTTTTTTTTGTGCAAAAAAGACACACACACTGGAAATAAAAAGTCTACATACCTCTGTTAAAATGTTTCAATGATGTAAAAAAATGAGACAAAGATAAATCATTTCAGAACTTTTTCCACCTTTACTGTGACGTATAAACTGTACAACTCAATTGAATAAGCTGAAATCTTTTAGATGGAGGGAAGTAAAAATAAATTAATGTGGTTGCATAAGTGTGCCCACCCTTAAACTAATACATTGTTGAAGCACCTTTTGATTTTATTGCAGCACAGTCTTTTTGGGTATCAGTCCATCAGCATGGCATGGCTCATCTTGACTTGGCAATATTTGCCCACTCTTCTTTGCAAAAACAATCCAAATCTGTCAGATTGCGAGGGCATCTCCTGTGCACAGCCCTCTTCAGATCACCCCACAGATTTTCTAATTGGATTCAGGTCTGGGCTCTGGCTGGGCCATTCCAAAACGTTAATCTTCTTCTGGTAAAGCTATTCCTTTGTTGATTTGGATGTATGCTTTGAGTTGTTGTCATGCTAAAAGATGAAGTTCCTCTTCATGTTCAGCTTTCTAGTAGAAGCCTGAAGGTTTTGTGCCAATATTGACTGGTATTTGGAACTGTTCATAATTCCCTCTACCTTGACTAAGGCCCCCTGTTCCAGCTGAAGAAAAACAGCCCCAAAGCATGATGCTGCCACCACCACGCTTAACTGTGGGTATGGTGTTCTTTTGGCTATGTGCAGTGTTTTTCCGCCAAACATCTTTTGGAATTAAATCTTTAAGTTTCATCAGACCACAACACATTTCCCACATGCATTTGCAAGACTTCAGATGAGTTTTTGCTAAATTTAGCTGGGCTTGGATGTATTTCTTTGTAAGAAAAGGCTTCCTTCTTTCCACTCTACCACATAGCCCAGACGTATGAAGAATACAGGAAATTGTTGTCACATGTACTTGCCAGATATTCCTGCAGCTCCTTTAATGTTGCTGTAGGCCTCTTGGCAGCCTCCCTGACCAGTTTTCTTCTAGTCTTTTCATCAATTTTGGAGGGAAGTCCAGTTCTTGGTAATGTCACTGTTGTGCCATATTTTCTCCACTTGATGACGAGTCTTTACTGTGTTCCATGGTATATCTCATGCCTTAAACTCTTTTGTACCCTTCTCCTGACTGATACCTTTTAACA
The DNA here is from genome assembly GCA_029206835.1 of Rana muscosa. Taxonomy (NCBI): domain Eukaryota; kingdom Metazoa; phylum Chordata; class Amphibia; order Anura; family Ranidae; genus Rana; species Rana muscosa. The sequence goes on from CM055122.1 coordinate 1,247,635,895, forward strand.
ATGAGATCCCTCTGATGCTTTGGAAGCGTTCTGCGGACCATGGCTTTTGCTGTAGAATGCGACTTATGCCGCGTACACACGGTCGGAATTTCCGACAAGAAAAAATCGATGTGAGCTTTTGGTTGGAAATTCGTGTGTAGGCTCCATCTGACTTTTTCTGTCGAAATTTACAACAAAAAAAATGAGAGCTGGTTCTCAATTTTTCCGACAAGAAAAGTTCTTGTCGGAAATTGCGATCGTCTGTATGCAATTCCGACGCACAAAAAAACACGCATGCTCTGAATCAATTCGATGCATGCTCGGAATCATTGAACTTCATTTTTCTCGGCTCGTTGTAGTGTTGTACGTCACCGCGTTCTTGGCGGTCGGAATTTTGTGTGACCGTGTGTATGCAACACAAGTTTATATCCACTGTGTATATACACACACACAGTTGTGCTCATAAGTTTACATACCCTGGCAGAATTTATGATTTCTTGGCCATTTTTCAGAGAATATGAATGATAACACAAAAACTTTTCTCTTTCACTCATGGTTAGTGTTTGGCTGAAGCCATTTATTATCAATCAATCAACTGTGTTTATTCCTTGTAAAATCATAATCCCAACAGAAACTACCCAAATTACCCTGATCAAAAGTGTACCTACCCCAGTTTAAATCCCATATATTGCCCCCTTTAACATCAATGAAAGCTTGAAGTCTTTTGTGGATGAGGCTTTTTATCTTCTCAGATGGTAAAGCTGCCCATTCCTCTTGTCAAAAAGCCTCCCGTTCCTGTAAATTCTTGGGCCGTCTTGCATAAACTGCACATTTGAGATCTCCCCAGAGTGGCTCAATGATATTGAGGTCAGGAGACTGAGATGGCCCCTCCAGAACCTTCACTTTATTCTGCTGTAGTCAATGACAGATTGACTTGGCC